>JAVGWX010000014.1:35659618-36382955 GCA_036924085.1 Ariolimax columbianus
AGATACCAAGAGAGAGAGGGAGAGAGAGGGATACAGAGAGAGAGACAGAGAGAGACAGAGAGAGATACCAAGAGAGACAGAGTTAGAAACATTAAATATTAGAAGATGGATAATTTGGAGTTAATCGATGTTACGCAGTCTCAACAGTTAAATAATAGCTCTGGGATCAACTCGCTCACAGACACTGACCACTTATTCACTCAACCACATTCCAACACACACACACACACACACATACTCACACATAGGCACACACACACACAAACAAACACACGCACAACTACACAAGACAAAAACGTGTGCCATTATTGTCTTTGCAGTAAACATGTTTCACTGTGAGCGCCAACGTTAGGAGAAGAGAATTGTATTACGGTAGGAGAGTTCGCTAGGCTCTGTAATTACAACTGTGTGTACCCACAACCCACACTGTAAACATCTACTGTATAGGACGGGGTATTCTCTACAATGAGCCAGAAATAATAATAATGATTATAATACAATAATAATAATTCAATATATACAAATAACAATAATAATAAAAGTCATCATCATTATCTTCGCCATCATTATAATCATCATCCAGATTTATTTTGTCATTAATGTGCAGAGCACAGACCCAACACTGCATTTGGTTTGTGCTAACCCGCTATTAAGGAATTATGGATGCATTTCTTAGTAGAACGGTTACAGAAGCATTGGTGTTCATATAGCGTGGCTGCCAACCCCATGCAGAATCTTCTATGGTTGCCTATCTCGTTATACCAGCAAGACATCAGTGGCTCTATTTTATTTATTGATGAAATTACTCGTGCATCGAGGCGAGCCAGTTGAGGGACGATCAGCAGCGATGAGGATAATGGATATATTAGATCATGTGCAGTGTGAACAAATCTCACAGCTGAGTCTCAACAGCTTGCAGCTACCGATCGATGATCAAGAAATTTGCTACTACTACTAGGATCCGCACCCGTCCATTGGTGCCTTGAATACATTAACCTAAGACCGCTATCTTACTTATGCGCTAATATTTGATCGTTGTCGGACGACAGAGACGTTGTTCGACTGCAGCGCTAATCAAATCTGTTGGTCAAATGTTGATCGTCCGGTCTAATGTTGAGCTTCTCGTTGCTCTCTTGCTCTTAGGTTGATTGCCCGGAGTAATGTTGACTGCTTGGTCAACGGTTGATCTAGTGGTTGATCTTCTGATCCAAGGTTGAACGCATAGGTTCAAAGTTGATCGCCTGGTTGACCTCCTGGTTGATCTTCTGGTTGATCTCCTGGCCCAAGGTTGATTTCCTGATCTAAGGTTGATCTCCTGATCTAAAGTTGATCTCCTGATCTAAGGATGATCTCTTGATCTAAGGATGATCTCTTGATCTAAGGTTGATCTCCTGATCTAAGGTTTATCTCCTTATCCAAGGTTTATCTCCTGGTTGATCTCCTGATCTAAGGTTGATCTCCTGATCTAAGGTTGATCTCATGATCTAAGGTTGATCTCATGATCTAAGGTTGATCTCCTGATCTAAGGTTGATCTCCTGATCTAAAGTTGATCTCCTGGTTGATCTCCTGATCTAAGGTTGATCTCCTGATCTAAGGTTGATCTCCTGGTTGATCTCCTGATCTAAGGTTGATCTCCTGATCTAAGGTTGATCTCCTGATCTAAGGTTGATCTCCTGATCTAAAGTTGATCTCCTGGTTGATCTCCTGATCTAAGGTTGATCTCCTGATCTAAGGTTGATCTCCTGATTTAAAGTTGATCTCCTGATCTAAGGTTGATCTCCTGGTTGATCTCCTGATCTAAGGTTGATCTCCTGATCTAAGGTTGATCTCCTGATCTAAAGTTGATCTCCTGATCTAAGGTTGATCTCCTGGTTGATCTCCTGATCTAAGGTTGATTTCCTGATCTAAAGTTGATCTCCTGGTTGATCTCCTGATCTAAGGTTGATCTCCTGATCTAAGGTTGATCTCCTGATCTAAAGTTGATCTCCTGATCTAAGGTTGATCTCCTGGTTGATCTCCTGGTTGAACTCCTGATCGAAGGTTCTTCGCTTGGTTTATGGTTGATCTTCTGGTAGATCACCTGGTACAAGGTTGATTTCCTGATTATTCTCCAGATCAAAGGTTGATTTCCTGATCCAAGGTTGATGGATGAGAGAGAAACCATACATGACACGTGACGCACACACGCCACTAATTACATAAGGGGAGGTTTGGTTACCCCAAGAGAGTTATTAAAAAAAAAATTAGACAGATTCTGTTAGACTAGCAGTTATGTTTGACTGTTGACTTCCTGCCGACACGGACGACGCCGCCGGGGAGACTCCGCCGCATAGTCTTGTCAGTCCACAAGACCATTTAAACAATGACATATCTATCTATCTATCTATCTATCTATCTATCTATCTATCTATCTATCTATCTATCTATCTATCTATCTATCTATCTATCTATCTATCTATCTATCTATCTATCTATCTATCTATCTATCTATCTATCTATATATCTATCTATCTATCTATCTATCTATCTATCTATCTATCTATCTATCTATCTATCTATCTATCTATCTATCTATCTATCTATCTGCCTGCCTGCCTGTCTGTCTGTCTGTCTATCTATATATCAATGTATCTATCTATCTATCAAGCTATCTATCTATCTATCTATCTATCTATCTATCTATCTATCTATCTATCTATCTATCTATCTATCTATCTATCTATCTATCTATCTATCTATCTATCTATCTATCTATCTATCTATCTATTACGATGCTAATTATTGTTTTTCTCAGCACGTATATATGCCTATGTGTATGTGCGTCTGTCTAGTTATCTGTATGTATGTATGTATGTTTATCTATATATCGATTTATCTGTCTGTCTGTCTACCTGCTTGTATGTTTGTATGTGTTATTCAGTATATGTGCTTATCAGTCTGCGTGTTTTCTATCTTTCCCCCAGTTTACCTGTTAATCTATTTACTTGTACTCCTTTCAGTCTATCCACCAGTCTACTAGTATAACTTTCAGTCTGTCTCACAGCATATCCATCTACGTGACTGCCTATCAGTTTACAAAGTATGTCTGTGCCTCAGACCTCTCGTTGATCTACCTGTCTTTCTGTCAACGTGTTTGTATCCTAGCCTTTCCCTTTGTCTATCTACCTGTCTTTCTGTCAGCGTGTTTGTATCCTAGCCTATCCCTTTGTCTATCTACCTGTCAATCTGTCTCTCAGCCCGTCTCCCACCGCCTCTCCTTTCGAACTATCCTCTGTCCTGCCCTATTTGCATGCGCTTCACTCCAACATTCAGGGAAAAAACGAATGAATTGATCCCCACAGTGCGACTGCGTGTCGTTAGAGACACATATGAATAATCAATCAAGAGGCTTAACTCCAGCAGATCGACTTCATCCACATATTGCTCTCCCCGTTTTTACCTCGTCGCCATATTGATAAATACAGTAAAACTTCTATTACGTCGAAATTGTGTGCCAATATATTATTTCCGGAGAATAGATTGATGTCCCAACAGATGGTCCTCGCTTCTATTACCTCATCTGTGACATAAAGTCTTACTGGGTTTGAGTGACAGCTGTAGAAAGATTGATATACGAGGGACGTTCAAATCAAACCGGGACTTTTTGTTCTAGTTCTTCCTGAATGGGTTATATCGTGCTGGAACTACTATCATTAGTTACGGACACTCGTGTCTTATTACTGCTAGGTAGTCCACTTGCCATGGGCAGTCACGTTACAGATAAATAAAAATGGCGGACAGCACTGTTAGTGCTTGCATGAAACAGGGTGTTGTAATGACGTTTTTTTAGTGAAAGAAGATGTAAAAGATTCGAAAATTTCTAGAAGACTGCAATCGTAAATACTGGGATGGGACACTCTTCCACAGTAAGACTTTGGAATGTGGTAAACGTTTTAAAAAGTTTTCGGGGGTAGCGAGGTCTAGGCTAGACGTCCCGCTCGTTAAAGGAAAGTCTGATATAGCCTCTCCTTTCCAGGTGTAGAGATCGGCGCTGGATTCACCGTTCGGCTTGCCGTTCAGGAGTTTCCATGTCAATGGCCTCTCCTATATTATTATGTTCCCAGTAGCACCTTCATGAGGGCTCCCTGTTTCTCACAGAGACTGCTGTGGGGCCCGACCGAGTACCCGGCGGTATAACTGGGCTGGCAGATTGGGCTCATTGGCCTTGGTTGGTAGCCAATCTAAGAGAAGATAAACTCTAAACCCTGGTAGACGAAGCTCGTTAGCTTGTTCAGACCGTTCGCTTAGGAGAGGAGGAACTCTGGAACTCCCAGAGAGTGCTGGTTAGTCTTGGGATAACAGTACCATCGGGTGTCTAGAGTAACTAGCATCTGCGGGTAACGCCTCCACTGCCTTGTGGAAACCTCGGGAGAGGGTAGGGCTACGTACAGTAGGGCTACAGGGTCTCCATATTCAGCGCCCAGGCTTGCAACCTGATCGGCTACTCACATGGTGCAACTCGCATGGTCTGCAAAGACTGAGACGCCTATGAATGAATGAGTGAAACGTTTTCGAGAAGGTCGTACGTATGTGAGAGATAATCCCGGTCATCGTGACACTCAACCCATCACAGTCGTTCATGTAAAAATACCGATTCTGGAATGCCTTATCCTGGACAATCGACGCATAATATGTTCAAACATACTGACAAATCTTTCTACGCTGAAGTTTTTCAATTACTTAAACGCTTGGATAAATGCATAAACTTTGCAAGAGATTATATCGAAAAATAAATGACCTTTTGATCACTTGAAACCTTTTTTTTCCTTAAAAAAAAGTGCCATTTTGACTTGAACTCTCGTCGTATCGCTGCAGATAAAAATGTGAATAGCTTGTTTACCCACAAGAGTTTTTAAGAAAATGAAGAAAATAACTGAACTGTAAGGTTGCAATTCGAGCAATTGTAGACTGTGATGACATAATTAGGGCCGTTGAAAGTCCGGATTTTGTAAGTCGGGATACTTTGGCTTGGCTTGGCTTCGTTCGTTCCCAATCTCACGCTACCAAAACCCGAAAAGGGCTTAAGTAGCAGAATGTAGTCCAGAGAACGGAATGCGTTGTGTCGTATATTTGAGAAATTTGCACCTTTCGATCCAATACATCTGACTTCAGCAACCATTTTTTAAGTACTGGTTAACATTCCCTCTTCGATCCCTTCTCCTTAGCCAGTCTGCTCTGTTGCACCCTGTTATCCAGGATCATCGCGTGGAGGTGTAGAAGGGTCTTGGCAGCTTTGGTTTGCTAGCCTTGACACTAGCAGTCAGCTATGGGTCGCTGACCGCTGCAGCTCATACGCTGCTCAGCATCTTGATCCCAAGTCTGGACACCTTAAAGCCAGGAAATCGAAATGTCGTTAATTGAGATATCGTAAGCAAAGACGTCCGTCAGTCGGGTCATGGAAAGTCAAAGTATCCTGATTCATGTGGTCGTAAGTCGAGCATTTAATTTCTCCCAGATACTCAGCAATATGGATTAGTGTATCTTTCCTGGAAGCACATATCGTATTATTATATTAATTAATCCTAGTTATTTTTGTCTCCTCTCTGTTTAATGAATGCTTTCTTGCGTTAACTTAATGCACATACGTTTACCAAAAAATGCAGTTGTCAGCTTGAGATTATCTTGTTTCTTTGTCCTCATTGGCGACTTATGATTCTCTAGTAAAAACAACAGTCAGCTCACGCCTTCTGACACCGCAGTACATCTTCTCATGCAACAATACACGTGTTCTTCTTTCCCTATTGAATATTGTGTCATAGAACCTTCCTGTCAATCGCATATTTTCTGTAAAGATGGAGAACAAATCAGACGAATGTGTCCTTCAATAAACTGCACAGTTGAAGAGGCTCGAGGAGTACTGCGTGTGCCAGAGACCGAATGACCTCGATACCTACTAAAGTGAAGTCAGAGATGTCTCTGTCTTCGTAGACTTCGTCTGAGAGCGGTAAGATTGATGGCGTAAGTACTTCCTGTCATCCTCAAATGGTGGCTGCTTCAGATGATGTTCAACAGTCATTTTACATTCATTTGGGGTTCCAATCTTTAGGCTGTTGAATAGACGGCATCAGTTGAATAGACGGCATCAGTTGAATAGACGGCATCAGTTGAACGGACGACATCAGTTGAACGGACGACATCAGTCTGTTGAATAGACGACATCAGTCTGTTGAACGGACGGTATCTCAGTCTGTTGAACGGACGACATCAGTCTGTTGAACGGACGATATCAGTCTGTTGAACGGACGACATCAGTCTGTTGAACGGACGGTATCTCAGTCTGTTGAACGGACGGTATCTCAGTCTGTTGAACGGACGGTATCTCAGTCTGTTGAACGGACGGTATCTCAGTCTGTTGAACGGACGGTATCTCAGTCTGTTGAACGGACGGTATCTCAGTCTGTTGAACGGACGACATCAGTCTGTTGAACGGACGGTATCTCAGTCTGTTGAACGGACGACATCAGTCTGTTGAACGGACGGTATCTCAGTCTGTTGAACGGACGGTATCTCAGTCTGTTGAACGGACGGTATCTCAGTCTTTTGAACAGATGGTATCTCAGTCTCTCTAAGTGCACATGAAATCTCAGGCTCTCTAAGTGCACATGAAATCTCAGGCTCTCTAAGTGCACATGACATCTCAGTCTGTTGAACGGACGGTTTCTCAGTCTCTCTAAGTGCACATGAAATCTCAGTCTCTCTAAGTGCACATACAATCCCAGCCCGTTGAACGGACGGTTAAATCGCACATGCGTTAAACAAATCCTCAAAGAAACTGGTCATATCCAAACGATGTAGAGTCTTCTAAGCCAGCGTAAAGACGTTTTTTTTTTTGTTTTTTTTTTGCGTTCGCCTTATTTCTCTATTCCCCAAGGCGGGTGTGCGTTGCACTGTGGTTTTTATTTTGCGCCTGTCGGCCCAGTGCATCCGACTTCAGCATGCATTTTATGTAAGGGTCTGCTTCCTCCTGCATTTTCTAAGGGTTTGCTTCCCCGGGGTAACGGCCGGTGCTGTGATGGGGATCGAACCCAGCACCTTCGGATTGTGAGCCGTGCCACTTAACCACTAGGCCACGCCGTCCCCAAGACATTAATAAATGTGAAGGCTACGTATCACCACACGTTGCTGTCTGCTGAACTATTATGTGCACTTTTGTGTGTGTCATGTAAGCTCTACTGCTGTTGTTAAGAGCGGCAAATGTGGCGCCGTACCGGCTGCGGTTCTGCATTACTCTGACGTTTTAGTTCATTGTGTATACTGCCAGGGCTTAGTTTTGCCTGGAATTTATACTAATCGACAACTTACACTTGTGTTCACAGAAACGTGTGGCTGTTTTCCATTTGGACTGGTTAATCCGTTCGTTTATTGTGTCTTCTTCCCTCCGATTATCCTGACCTGGTTAAACATGTGTCGTGTTTTCACGGTCTAGTGCACACGGTTGAACTTCACGAGATTTGCACTCTTCGCCTTAGCTGCAGACAGTGTCGGTTTTGGTGACTAAAATTTAGACACCACTATAATGGACTAGAATACGGCCCGGAAGAGATACCCAACACATCACTCACACGTTGAGTGATGTCTCAATGATCTTTTGGGATTATGGAAAAGGCACCATACATAACCATAGATATCACCCCCCCCCCCTCTTTCTGCCTTGCAGGATACCTGTTTACGGGAAAGGCCTCATGAGTAAACCCTGAGCAAGTCTAGATCCTGTGCTATTTCTAGTCGTACCGAAAAAATCTTGCCACTGGTTAAAGGTAGCCCAAGACTAGAGAGTGAGGTTGACAAAAGGCGCAGTTACTACCTCACTTTAATCCAAAACACCGCACGTCACCCATTTCAGCGACACTGCAAAAGAAAAGACTGTCCACGCGGCTGAACAAAGAGAGTGGTCAGCATCACATGTGATGGACGAACATCCCATCACTATCCAACCAGTTCCTGTATCCACACCTGGTAAGCCTTTTGACCTCGTCAAATATCTTTTACCTGTAACAGGTAGCCTGGATGATCTACTTAACCCGTGTTCCTGTATCCACATCTGGTTAACCTCTTGACCTCTTCAAATCTCATACCTGTATCAGGTAGCTTGGATAATCTATTTCTACCAATGCCCCTGTTTCTACACCTGAACTAGTGGATACGGAGATTACGAATGTAGATGGCCGGTCTACCTAATAAATGGCTGAAACCTTTGTAGTCTCTAACACTTCATCACTGACGACAGTTTTTTTTATGGAATTACCTTTATCTTATACAAGACACTAAGACAGGAACTGACGTACCCCATCTCACAGAAGCACAGACCTCCTACAACTGACATTTGATCGCCGACAGCATTTATTTGACAATCTCACGATGACAAGACAAGCTGCAGAAAAATAAGAGGTAGATGAAGTGATCACAAAAAGAGAAGAAAAAATGTCGAACAAAAATATTGACTTTTCATAAATTAATTTGCATATTAAATTTAAAAAACAAACTAATTAAACACAAATTGTACGCATATTACCGAACATTTACAAACTTACACCGTAAAAATCCACATACCTGTATTTTACATCCATAAACAGAAGATTTTTACAGCACTTAACGAAGGAGAATATAAATAGTTGCTCGCTAAAAAAAATGTTATTTTATATTTAAATAGTAATCAAAATCGATCACTGTTAGCAGAAAATGCTAGTTAGTTTGGTCACGAGAGACGGGAAGAACACATTAATAACGGTGTGGAAGGACAGATGCAATAAATGAATTAATTATCGAATTCTGTAGGTTTGTGAGCAAAGCTTGCACTGGTTTTTGGTCGGATTTTAATAAGCTGGATTGGATGTTTTTTACGTGTCACTACAATAGGTGAATTAGATGTTCTTTTAGTATTGTTAAAATAAGGCGAGGATGCGTCGGCTTTGTGTGTGTATTTAATGGGGGAAAAAGAAATGAAACAAATGTAAAAGTTGATTACAGTTAAGTTTAATCCAAATTTTAAAATGGGTATGGTCAGATACCGCATCGAGACGAGAACACGAACAAAACCTACGTTACGACCAATAGGCCTTCATCGGGGACAACACATAACTACAATACTGAACTAACAAATCAACATATAAGGAAAAAATGGTCTACTTATCTGATAGTTGACACAGTCTGTTGTTATTTGTTGTCCCTGATGAAGGCCTATTGGTCGTAACGTAGGTTTTGTTTGTGTTCTCGTCTCGGTGCGGTATCTGGCCATACCCATTTTAAAATTTGGATTAAACTTAACTTTATTCAACTTTAACATTTTTTTCATTTATTTTTTTTTTCCCATTTTAGTATTGTTACGATAGGTGGATTGGATGGTTTGTAAGTGTTGTTAAATAGGTGGATTGGATGGTTTGTAAGTGTTGTTAAATAGGTGGATTGGATGATTTTGTAAGTGTTGTTACAATAGGTGGATTGGATGGTTTGTAAGTGTTGTTAAATAGGTGGGATAAAGAAACTGTACACTGGAAGAGTGAGACCAGTTCTCGAGTATGGCATTGCGGCATGGACAACCGCAGCGAAGGCGAACTTCGATAAAGTTAACAAACTTCAAAACCAAGCCATGAGAATTATAACAGGTGGCATGAAGTCAACGCCAATTGTAGAACTTGAAAAGATTACAAAACTGCAATCCATGACCGATAGAAGAGACTGCAGAGCCCAGCTGCAGTCAGAGAAACTCAGAAGACTGACGGACCATCCAATGTACCAGAGACTAAACAATTTGGGAAACCGACGGTTCTGTAACAAACACTACACAGAACGGAGGGGCAGGAGCATTCCTGAACCTACCAAATGGCAGAAAAATAACACTGTCATTCGCTACTGGTAAGTACACAAGCAATTTCAGAGCAGAGGCAGAGGCACTGAGGGCGGCAGTGGAAGAAATGGTAACACACATTGAAAATGAGAGCCATATAGTCCTGCTGACAGATGCTCTCGAAGTAGTCACAGCGCTAAAAAGCCAGAAAAACACTGAGCTTAATGACTTAAGAGCAGCACTCTGCAAACTGTGCCAGCAGTCCGCACCAAAAAGGGTAGTGGTACAGTGGGTTCCGTCACACTGCAACATCCAAGGCAACGAGGAGGCAGACAGACTGGCAAAAGAAGGTGCAAGGCTACCACAAACAGATACCAGTATGACGTACGAAGAGTCAAAACGGCTTATCAAAGCCAGATACATGACCAAATGGGAAACCGAACATACTGGTTACACCAAAAACGATGCCTATTACCAGTTGAACCGAAGAGAGCAGGTCGTTGTCTTCAGACTTCGCACTGGCCACAACAGACTGAGGTACCACCTATTCAACAAATTGAAGATAGGGTGTACCGACGAATGCCCGTGCGGTACTGGTAAAATGACCACTGAACATCTGCTGCAGAACTGCCCGACATACGAGGATCAGAGAGAGCAGATGTGGCCATTGCCAGTGGAACTGCAAGACAAGCTCTATGGTAGTGGCGAGAGTCTCAGGATGACCGCCGCTTTTTTCGAGAAAATAATGGTTACTGTCTGACTGTGTACGCAGAAGAAGAAGAAGAAGGATCGTTTGTAAGTGTTGTTAAATATGTGGATTGGATGATTTTGTAAGTGTTGTTAAATAGGTGGATTGGATGGTTTGTAAGTGTTGTTAAATAGGTGAATTGGATGGTTTGTAAGTGTTGTTAAATAGGTGGATTGGATGGTTTGTAAATGTTGTTAAATAGGTGGATTGGATGGTTTGTAAGTGTTGTTAAATAGGTGGATTGGATGGTTTGTAAGTGTTGTTAAATAGGTGGATTGGATGATTTTGTAAGTGTTGTTACAATAGGTGGATTGGATGGTTTGTAAGTGTTGTTAAATAGGTGGATTGGATGGTTTGTAAGTGTTGTTACAATAGGTGGATTGGATGGTTTTGTTAGTGTTGTAATCATATGGGACGTAGATGTGTCTTTAGTGTTGTTCCAATAAATGGATTTGATGTTTTTGTTAGTGTTGTTACAATAAATGAATTGGATGGTTTTGTAAGCGTTGTTACAATAGGTGGATTGGATGTTTTTTTAGTGTTTTTACAATAGGGGACTTAGATGTGTTTTTAGTGTTGTGACAATAGATGGATTGGATATTTTTTAGTGTTGTTACAATAGGTGAATTAGATGGTTTTGTTAGTGTTGTTACAATAGTGGTCGTAGATGTGTATTTAGTGTTGGGACAATAGGTGGATTGGATGTTTTTTAGTGTTGTTACAATAGGTGAATTAGATGGTTTTGTTAGTGTTGTTACAATAGGTGGATTGGATATTTTTTAGTGTTGTTACAATAGGCGAATTAGATGGTTTTGTTAGTGTTGTTACAATAGGGAACATAGATGTGTTTTCAGTGTTGTGACAATAGATTGATTGGATGTGTCTTTGGTCATGTTACAAGAGGTGAATTTGATGTTCTTTTAGTGTTGTTACAATAGATGAATTGGATGGTTTTGTTAGTGGTGTTACAATAGGGAACATAAATGTGTTTTAGTATTGTTACAATAAGTGGCGTTTGACGGTTTTTGCCAAAATGGGGTTTTTATGTATTTTTTAGTGTTGTAGAAATAGGTGGATTTTGGTGAGTTTTAAGTGATGTTGTTACAATAGGCGGATTTTGAATGTTTTTTAGTGTATTTACAATGGGTGGATTTTGATGGGCTGTTTAATGTTGTTACAACAGGTGGATTTTGATGGTTTTCTTTAAAAGTGTATATTAGGTCGATTTTGGTGGTTTTTTAAAAGTGTATATATGGTGGATTTTTGTGTTTTTTTTAAAAAGTGTAGCTACATTAGGTGTTTGATCCTTTTTTTTTTTAGTGTTGTTACAATAGGTGGGTTTTGATGGTTTTAAAGTGTTTTCACAATAGGTACTTGAATTAATTTAGTGTCATTACAATAGTTGGCTTTGATGGATTTTTAAAAAGTGTTGCTACAATATGTGGCTTGAAACTCTTTTTAAGTTCTGTTACAAAAAGTGGCTTTGATGTGTGTAAGAGTTAACGCAATATGTGGCTTATATGTTTTTTTAGTGATGTTGCAATAGGTGGCTTAGCTGTCTTTTTAAAGTGTCATTACGTTGTATCTTTTGTGTTTTGTAAGTGTTGCATTCAAGTGTTACTGAAATAATTCGTTTAGTTGCTTTTTAAAAAAGTATTATAGTAGCTGAATTTGATGTTTTTAAGTGATATTATAATAGCTGGTGTCATTGAAATTGATGGACAGAGAAATGATCAAGAGAGAACGATTGAGAGAGATTGAGAGAGAGACAGAGAATATAGAGACAGAGAGAGAGAGAGAGTGAGAAGAGAGAATAGTCTTGTCGGTTAACTGGAGCCATCGAAAGTGATCCATGGAGGAATTAACAAGAGATAATAATTGATAGAGATTTAGACAAAGACTAAGAGAGAAAGATATATATAAATATATATATATATATATATATATATAGAGAGAGAGGCAGAGAGAGAAAGAGAGATGAGTCATGATGGTCAACTAGAGCCATCGAAAGTGCTCCACAGAGATATTAACAAGTCTGGTAAAAGAACTCGGTTAATTCTCATCCTTTCGACACGCTCCAGTCTATCTAGCTGTAAATGTTCTTCCTGAAAGGGTAGGTATGGAGATAAGGAATGTAAATGGTTGGTCCACCTAAAAAAGAGCCGAAACCTTTCAAGACGAAGTCTGTAACACTACACCCTAACGGCAGTGTCTGATATGGGATTATCTTGATCTCATACAGGATAAAAAAGGCAGGAGCTGACTTATCTCACCTCACAGAAGATAATACAGTAACATTTACACTTGATCCCCGACAGCATATCTTATACAAGACAATACATAAACTGATTCACCTCACTTCACAGAAGTTAAGACTTCGTTTAAAGGACACTTGATCTCCGACAGCATGTCTTATACAATACAGCTAAGACAGAAACTGATACACCTCACTTCACAGAAGTTAAGACTTCGTTTAAAGGACACTTGATCCCCGACAGCCTTTTCTGATATCGTGTCTTTCTTTATCAAAATACATTATGTTTATTTTTTAATGATTATAATAGGGACATGAAGAAGCATTTTCGCCTACTTCACGATGAATTCCAACCCCAATGCACCTTTCATTACCAGTCACAGACCGTGTAATTGTCAGAAATACCCATTGTAATTTAGAGCTGTCTGTTGCGTGGGCGTAAATATCTATGACATGCCTCCGCATTATCGAAAGTAGGGGGCGTTCAAATTGGGCGCGCGTAGCCTTGACACATATTCCAACAGGCAATAGTATGTACATACAAGATAATAACTACCGTTGCCATGTTGATTCAGATTCGTCAATAATAAGGACTGGTAGATTACCAGGCGTAATTGGCGTAGTATGCAGACTATTAATTACATACAAAAAGATGTATTGAGTTGTCATGACTGGTTAGTGGCGTTACTACTTGCTCTTAGCTGCGATTCTCACAATTTTAAGAGGCTCGTCTCTTTGAGAATAGCACAGATATGATGCTACCCAGATTAATATTTTGCATATTACACACACCCACATACACACACCCACATACACACACCAAGAAGACGCCACTTTATAATAGGGCCACAGTACGATCAAATCCCTTTAATATAGGACCACCTTTCGATAAAATTACTGTAGGACCACTATACGATGAAATCAAGCCGCTAAAGGACCACATTACAATCAAATCACTTTACTGTAGGACCACAATACGATGAAATCAAGCCGATAAAGGACCACATTAAAATCAAATCACTTTACTGTAGGACCACAATACGATGAAATCTAGTTACTAAAGATCCAAAATACGATCAAATCACGTTACTGTAAATTGGTACCAGACATAGTCTTATATCTCCAGTCGTCTTGATGAATGTCTTGCCACTGACAAAAGGTAACTTAGGCTCTGTGAGTGAGGTTGACAAAAGGCGCAGTTTCTTCCTCACTTTAATCTCAATCACGGCGCAAGTCACCCATTTCAGCGGACACAGCAAGAGATTCGACTGTCCACACGGCTGAACAAAGAGAGTGGTCTTCATCACTTGTGATGGACAACTATTAGTCTTATAGGAGGAAAGACATTGAGGAAGGGAACTATCCAGCCTATAAAAAGAGTTCAAATCTAGTGGATCGTTTGGCCTGCAAGAGGAAAGGGATTTGGGGGGGGGGGGTAGTTACTCTTAACCCTTCCATATACGTGTACACAGACAATATAATCTATTTTAACCATTCATTGAACATGTACTTGGACAACATAATCCCCTTTAACATTTTGCTGTACATTTACACAGGCAATAGAGTAGGACTTTAACTCTTTACTCTACAATTAAACGGATAGTGGAATAGCACTTTAACTCAATACTATACATGTACACCAACATGTACACCAACATGTACACTAACATGGAACCGCACACGACACAAGCAACCACAATTATGAAGTTTTTTTTTAATGGTTTTTTTTCTGCGCCAGAGGACAGAGTTACGACAGGCTGAGAAACGCTGTCTCATATATGTTACATTTAATTCTCAACTATTGAACTTCAAGAAATGGGAAGAGGTTTGTAGGTGGTGAAGTGAATTATGGAGGTTGTCATTAGTGATGAAAACCCCATTAGAGAAAATCGCAAATGAGAGGACAGGAAATAGGAAATCTCCGTACAGGAAACAAGGAATTTCAGGACAGAAAATAAGAAACCTCACAGTCTGGTAAAATTCAAACAAATTGAAATAACATCAGAAAGACAAGTATAATTTTATGCACACCTGGACAAATTGACACTAAACCACAAAATGGAAAGTTAAATAATTTGAATTCCGGAACTGAACCTCAGTCTCCCTGGTAACGATAGCGATCCGTCACAAAAAAAAACCTTTAACAATTTTGACGTTAACCAACAACTTTGACATTAACAGACAACAAAGACAGTTGTAACATATCTCTGACTCATTAATAGATTTCCGAGCAGCAAATTACGGGACCCAAAAGTTTCTGAGCCGTGATAAGGCGTTGGACGCTGTGTTTGTTTTAGAATACCTGCAGGTATGAGACAATTTAAGTTCGCACCTTTGAGTTGTAGATGCAATGGACCCAAAGATGTAAAGCTGAACGAGCTGCACACATGTCAAATACACGACAGTTCCCGTCAGTGGCGAACCTCACCTCTGATAATCAAGGTGGACGACAACTAGCCACAAAGACACACGTAACAGTCATGCAAAAGTCCGGCAAGTGACAGGAGAACGAGCTCAGACATTGGAGAACAGAATACCCAGATAAACTACTTACATGCGAGTCAGAAATTGAGAAAGCGTATCCATTGAGAACGCGAGCAGAGTTGCAGAAAGATCATTACTAAAAACGATTAATTCAGAGAGACATTCTTGCAAAGATTTATTCATGGAGAGTTAAGGTGAATGGGCAGAGACAGAGATGAACCCAAGTATGTTCTAGATGATTTAAGACGATTCATTTTGGAAGAGACATATATATAGATGACAAAAGTAAGTTCAGAAATTTAAAACATTCTTTCATTGAGAAGTGAGGAATCTTTCAGATATCCTAGGATCAGAGCAGAAGCAGATTATGTCCAAACTCAACATAAAGGTGAGAGTGCCATTTGTAATCCTTGCCTCTTGAATAACCCCGCAGAAACACCGCTCGATCTTCGTAGATCAATATGGTCAAGCTAATGTTTCATCCATCAAATAGAAGAATTGTGAACTGAAGTGCATTATAGTTTAGAATATTCAAAAATAAAGTTAGATACAGCATATGTATCTTGGCTTGGCTTCGTTCATTCTCAATCTCCCACTACCAAACACTGAAAAGGCTTAAGTAGCAGAATGTACTCCTGAGAACGGAATGCGTTGTGTCGTAGTTTACAGCTTGACTGCAATATGTGCACCTTTCAGTCCAAAACATCCGACTTCAGCAAGCATTTTTTGAGTACCGGGTTAGTATTCCCTCTTCGATCCCTTCTCCTTGGCCAGTCTGCTCTGCTGCAGCCTGTTATCTAGATACTCAGCATCTTGATCCGGCATACGTATCTAGAGGCAGAGAGATACTGACCACAGGATTGAACACTGGATTGTTTTGTAAACGAGACCATCTTACGTGCATCTGCACCACACGTCTCGGTACTCTTGTGAAGAAAAGGAACATAAATCTTAAGGAAAACGTTAGAGCTATGCATATGTGAATGAGTTGCTGGATCAATGATAAGGAGAGTGTAAACGATTTAATAAATGTGTTTACCAGTTTCTGGATCTTTGGTCATGCTATATCTGCAGGCCAGTCGCCATGATGAAGTATGTAGTCTTCACCAGGTCGGAGCCGCTGCCCTACAGCTTTTGTCTCAGTTCCTCTCTCTCTGGCCAGGTCTGGTATCTCATTTCCCTATAGATTGGGCATTCCTGTAGAATATGCTCAGGGTTCTGGCACCGTGTTCCACATGGGCACTCATCGGTGTGTAAGATCTTTAGTCGGTATAGATGTTCTAGAAGTCTGCAATATCAAATTCTCAGACAAAATAAGGTAGTTTGTTGGTTTCTTTTGAGTTGGGGAATTGGGTCTGGTGTACTGCTTATGTTTCTATATTCTCTCCATTGGTGTGTATACTGAATTCTAATGATGTTCTTGATCTCTCTGTATGGTACTCGATGATTAAATTGTGCCTTTTTACTGCTATATTTTGCTAAGGCGTCAGCTTTCTCGTTTCCTGTGATTTCACAGTGGGCGGTTATCCATTAAAGGGCTATTGTTAAAGATCTTTACTTTTCCTAGTTCTGCGATGATTTCTGCTGATCCATCTGTAAATGGGTACCTGGCTTCCCGTTTTAGAAAGAGCGGCAGCGAAGAAAAGAAGTGACCACCATACCTCATAAAAATATTGAGCCTAATACAATGAAGAGAAAACGTCCTAGAAAACTGTTTCCGCCACGAGGCATCTTTTACTGTACTATTAAGCGTTGCTCAATTGTTTAGACGTGCGTGCTGACATTTTGTATGACCTACTCGCTTGATATCAATAAACGGACTTTGTGCTTGAAACAGGTGCAGCCGCTAACAGACGATTTCATCGTCGTGGCTCAAGACGCTGTGAACGGGATGATAGCAGTCAGATGACTGCTTCCGTGAGGGTCAACTAACCAGAGCTGCCCAAGATCACCAAAGGCAAAAGGCAAAGGCCGCCGTCCATCGTAGACGATGATGGCATAATTTATTTTTCTAACACTATTTTTAGTAAGGACTACTTTTTATCCTCACTCACTCTCTCCTGAGAATGCACCCTCATCATCTTCCACTGATGACTTACAATGGTGGTAGATCTGGCTACAGTGCAAGGAGGCGGCCGCGAGGTCTGTGGATTGATGACATTAGAGTGATTATGCAACGACAAGGGCTCACATTGACCGACTCAACGCACTTGGCGCAGGATAGACGACTCAAGCTCCCTACGCCGCTAAACGGCACAAGTGGAAAGAAAACTAACTAACTCTCTGTTTTCGTGCCGCCCGACCACAGTGGCAAGTCAAGGACAAGACGACTAGGGGGCGACTACGAGATGCAGGGGACTCCGCATCAATCACCCGTGAAAAAGACGGCGGAGTCCGGAGTCGAACCCACACCACCTGATCACGAGGCCGACGGCTTAACCACTTTGCCACGGAATCCCCAAAATCATATTCAGCTTCCAAATGGCAGGTCTTGAAACAGGCTGAATCCGTGTAGCTTGACTGAGAGAATAGAAATCGGATATGGAAGGCAAGCTCAGTCTTACAAATTTGTAGTGCTAAAACCCGGTTTCTGTGACTAAAAGACGCAGATATGGCACCCTCGCTGTAAACTGCGACACAACGTAAAGAAACTTATTGTCGGGATAAACGACGAAAATGAAAATCACCATCAAGATGGATAGAAAAAGTTTCAATCTTGCGACACAAACTAACGACACATGTCTTTACAATTTGGCAACCATATCGTAATCACGTTACAACAAACTATCAAAAGTTGAAAACTAATTGGATAATTATTATTGGGGGCATCTACACGCAAGTTACCACTAAACAAAATGCCGAATCTAACGACTTAATAAATGCAATTTAGCGACAATTGCCTTTACAAGTTGGGGACAATTTCACTATCAGACGACAAACAACAAGCTGAGAGCATCACAGATCACATGGGGGACCTCAGCTCAAGTAACTGTAGCTAAACGAAATGGGACAATGTTTGAAACAGCTCAGTTTTCAGTGTCAACGTTTCAGAAATTTGCTTCTGATGTCAGGATCCATGGCAGTTGCCAGTGTCAAAGTCTTTGTTCAGTTCAGCTTATATGTCGAAGCTTTGAATAAAACTAAACGCGTCTGCTTGCACTTACAACCAACGTCTCATTGTGAGAATTCCAGAGCAAGTTTTATATTTCTGCTGCGTCAGATTTCATATTTAAATGAGATTATATTTAAAATGAGCTAATGAACAATAGCGGCAGTTTGGTTAGAGCGATCGCTGCTCACGGGGAAGAGACTGTATTCGTTCCTGGATAGCGATATTCTCTAGTCTGTAAATGAAACCCTATTCACAATTAGAGAATGATTGTTTATTATTGTTTCAATTTACTTTTGGAGTAGGTACACCCTATTTAGCCACAGACAAACTGTCTTTTCAGTTATATTAGAGTGAGCGAGTCATCACAAAATGGTCGACACACAGGCCTCGTCTTCTTCTTCTTCTTCTTCTTCTTCTTCTTTTTCTTGTGTTCTTCTGCTCTTGACTTGCAGCACCCCAGAGAGGTGTGCGCAGACTTCTGGTGTGCGCTAGGAGGGTGGCTTGTTCACATAAGGTACCACATCTAACGACAGGGCCATGTGAAACTTCCGGGCACATAATACTTTGGTTTGGCCATCTCATTTGAATGCACCCTCATCACCTTCCACTGATGACTTACGACGCTGGTAGATCTGGCTACATGGGAAAGGCGCCCGCGAAGCAGGTGGATATATGGCATTAAATCAATTGTGCAGCGACACGGGCTCACATTGACCGACGCAACGCACTTGGCGCAGAACAGACGACTTAAGCTCTCCGCGGCGCTTAATGGTATAAGTGGAAAGAAAACTAACAAACAAGCTAACTAACTAACTACATCATGCAGATGAAGCCAAGCATACACAACCACCCTGTAGGCCCGCGGTCCACCTTCATCAGCAGGCTCGGGATGTCAGGAAAGTTACTACAGCCCGCCACTTAAGGCCCTTTTCAGAGGGCACAAAAGAATAAACTTACTCATAATGGACATTAAACAAGTAACTAACATACTAACTAACTAACTGACTGACTGACTGACTGACGAACGGACTGACTGACTGAGTGAGTGAATGAGTGAGTGAGTGAGTGAGTGACTGACTGACTGACTAACGAGCTAATTAACTGTACATTCTGTTCTAGAGAAAGTTCGCAAAAAGAGAAGAACGTAAAATGAGTAGCTTTGCTATGAAAACAGGAACAGTCGTCCACGCGTCATCATCATGTTCATTGTCTCATGGATTTAAAGGAAAATTCCTTCCGTGTCCATCAATTCCTGCAGCATGCCGGAACTTAACATGTTCATAGCTCCGCTGACTTATTTTTGTCATGCCAGTTCTCATGTGTTCTCTAGCCTTATCGTTGTTCCTGACCCTTGACCCTTCCCGTATTCATACTCTGAACAGAAACAAAAAGAGGGCCTAGTTATCAGAGTCGTAGATAAATGGCTTCGAACAGAGAAGGGACCGTGTTCGATCCTTGTTAGTTACACACACCAGTCAACCAAATGTAAAATAGGTATCTGGCTAGAGTAGGGAATGCCGTGAGGCTGGATCTGACATCGCCTATCATAAAACGCTGAGGCCTAGTGAAATGTCAGAACGTTATACCCGACAGCAGTACCACGTGGATCATAGGTTTTCAACAAATACGTCTCAAGTTATCTTGCTCTGAGCAAAGTGTTCCAGCTCTGTCCACGTCTTCCGTGTTCTCTTTATGTTTGTCCCACGCTCTCTTCTCCATGCGTTTTTTGGTTTGCCACTACTTCTCTTGCTCTGGAAAATCCAGAACAGAGACTACCTTGTAATATTATCAACTGGTTTTCTTAATGTGTGTCCTATCCAAAGCTAGTACATTCTCCTCAAACATGATGTTCCACTGATATCTATCCTGTATTTTCTAGCAGTTCGACATTAATGATCGAATCCTACCATTTCAATTTATGTGTTCTGTTATGAAAGATGGTACCATTTTCGATGTTATCTTTGTTATTCTCTATCTTTTAGAGCCAAACGGCAGAGCAAACTTTACATTGTATATAGTTACATATTATTATTTCTTAGTTGGACTTAATGTACCTTGACTTCCAGAATTTCCTCAATGCAATGAACGCTCTTCTCCCGTTTTTAAATTCTTATTTGTATATCTTTATCGCCATCTCCTAATTTGTCTATAATTAGGATTAAAGATAACATCTAAAAAGGTGCTGCCAAAGATGGATGTGTTGGACTGAAAGGTGCAAATATCGCAATCAAGCTGAAAACTAGTGACACAGCGCATTCCGTATTCCGGACTACATCCTGCTACTTGCAGGGCTTGGTAGTAGGAGATTGAGAACGAACGAAGAAGAATCTAAAAAGGCCAAGGTAGTTCTGTATCAACGTTGCCGTAGGTGATGAAGTTTTACATACTTCATAGTTACTAGATCAAAGATTTTCTTGTGCGTTGAGGTGACCAGTTCTATTCCTTCGCTCCTCTATCTTTTCAAACTCTCCATAAAAACGGGCATAAGTGACTTGATTTGAGTGTAGTCCTTGTTATGAAGGTGTGCTATTCTGCGCTGTGCAAGAGTGTCGGTCTGGTTGTTGAGTATTACTTGGTGACTCACTAGCTCTGATATCAAAGTTGTTTCTGTCGTTCAGAAAACTTTCGTCAAAATGAGAAAATGAAAAAAAAAAGATTGAAACTTGATGTTGCCCAGAATGAGTAAGTTGACCTTTTTGTGTGTCCTGAAAAGGGCGTTAAGTGGCGGGTTGTAGTAGCTTTCCTCACATCCCGAGCATGCGGACGAAGGTGGACCGATGTCCTCTAGACGATTGTGCTATGCTTGGCTTCATCTACGTGGCGCTCACTACTAGGGAGATCACATCGATCCATTCTCGTCAGTCATACTGCCTTGAAAACAACATGTTTTCACGGAACGCTACATGGAAGAGAAATCGTGGTCTTGGCCAGTGTATTGTGTCTGACCCTGACGCGACGTCCTGGTCAGTGTATTGTGTCTGACCCTGACGCGACGTCCTGGCCAGTGTATTGTGACTGACCCTGACGCGACATCCTGGTCAGTGTATTGTGTCTGACCCTGACGCGACGTCCTGGTCAGTGTATTGTGTCTGACCCTGACGCGACGTCCTGGTCAGTGTATTGTGTCTGAACTTACGCGACGTCCTGGTCAGTGTATTGTGTCTGACCCTGACGCGACGTCCTGGTCAGTGTATTGTGTCTGACCCTGACGCGACGTCCTGGCCAGTGTATTGTGACTGACCCTGACGCGACATCCTGGTCAGTGTATTGTGTCTGACCCTGACGCGACGTCCTGGTCAGTGTATTGTGTCTGACCCTGACGCGACGTCCTGGTCAGTGTATTGTGTCTGAACTTACGCGACGTCCTGGTCAGTGTATTGTGTCTGACCCTGACGCGACGTCCTGGTCAGTGTATTGTGTCTGACCCTGACGCGACGTCCTGGTCAGTGCCTGACTGGACTAGCGACTCAGTTCGCCTGAAACTTTATCAAACAATTCTCTAACTGTAAGCCGGGTCCCATTTACATACTTGAGCGTATCGTTACTGGGGGAAGAACTCGGTCTCTTCGCTATGAGCAGTGAGAGCTCTTCTATTTTCTTCTTCTTCTACCTCTTCGGTTGTTCTCAATCTCCTGCTACCATTCCTTAAACAGGACTTTGCAAGTACCAGGATGCAGTCCGGAGAACGGAATACGCTGTGTCGCTAGTTTACAGCTTTACTGCGATATTTGAACCTTTCGGTCAGACACATCGGTCTCCGGCGACAGTGAGAGCTCTAATCACGCCGACACAGTCGTTTCTTGTTCTTTGACGTATTTGAAATAGTTAGAATAATCTCGTTTAATTGTTGAAACACGACGCAGCACAAACACTTCTCGCGAGGTATCCATTGAGACATTGGCTGTATCAGCGAGCAAATGAGCCCACCTTTTATTCAAAGCTACGACATATACACTACTTTTGTAAGCTATGACATATACACTATTTTTGTAAGCTTTGACACAGGAAGCCGTAATAGAAATTGACTCCAGGAAACGATTTCTGAAACTTTTACACTGAAAAATAAACTGTTAAAAACATTGTCATATTTCCTTTAACACTCAGATGGGGGTGAGGTACATACTAATAATTGTATGTGTAGTTCAATCCGGTTGGTTGCTAGTGATCTGATACGGATCTGGTCGCCCATCTGGTAAGTTTATTGTGGCTAGATTGTGTTTATAAAGTCGCTAGATTACACCCCCCCACCCCCCCCCCCCCCGCCGCCTTTCCTCTTTGGTGGTGATACAGAAACAATACCTCATGTAGGTGAACGTACACCTTTTTAATGGACACACAGAGTTTTTTTACATTTATATTAGAGAGTGTAGGTCATCACTACGGCGGTATTCTGGTCTGTATACTTTAGTAGAGCTTACAAGTGTTTAACTTAGAAAGTGCTGCTGCACTCCGAACATTATTGTCAAAGTTATTGGTTACTGTCAAAGTTGTTTGGTTACTGTGAGAGCTGTTTGGTTACTGTAAATGTTGTTTAAATCCTGTAAAAGTTGTTTAGGTCCTGTCAAAGTTGTTAGGTTACTGTCAGAACTGTTTGGTTACTATCAAAACTGTTTAAGTCCTGTCAAAATTGTTTAGGTCCTGTCAAAGCTGTTTGGTTACTGTCAAAGTAAAGAAAACAGGAAAAAGCTGAAAGGAAGTGGAAAAGATTGCACAGGATAGAGCTGCTTGGCGAGGGCTGGTTGATGGCCTATGTACCCATGGGTGATAGAAGGCAAGAGAGAGAGAGAGAGAGAGAGAGAGAGAGAGAGAGTTTGATGCTATGAGAGACACAGAAAGTATGTGACCGAGGTTACCTTTTAACAAGATAAGAATGAATTGGATTTCGAAGAAGATTTTCGTCATTTAGAAATATGAAAGTACTTGTAGTTACATTAAACAAAAAAGTAAATTCCAGATATTTCCCAAAACAAATTGACGGACGTTACAGACTAACAGAGCCGATCGTATTAATGAAATGCAAAATCAAGATTCACGCCAAAATTAGAATATTAAACGCAAGTGTCAAGTCGGTGTTGCTGTATGGACCGGAGACATGGAGAACGACCAAGGTCATACAACAAAGACTCCAGTCCTTCATTAACAGATGCCTACGACGGATAATGGGCATTAAGTGGCAGGACATGGTGAGGAATGAAGACTTGTGGGAAAGGAGCCAACAACAGCCATTGAACAACAAATGAAGCGAAGAAAATGCGGTTGGATAGGACATACGCACAGTCCAACATAGCCAGACATGCTCTGACATGGAATCCTCAAGGGAAAAGAGAGAGTGGTAGACCCACAAATACGTGGAGAAGAAAATGTGAGAAGAAGCTAAAATTAAATAATGACACATGGAGAGAGGCAGAAAGAGCAGCACAGGACTGTGTACGCTGGCGAGATTTTGTCGATGACACCGAGAGGAGCGACGGGCTTTGATTGATTGATTGATTGATTGATTGATTGATTGATTTGTCTAGGGATGCTTAGAGAGAAAGTGTTGTCTGGAATCTAATGTCGTTAAATAAATGTTCTACCAAAGAGTAAAAAAGAGGCTGGGGAGAGTTCAGCAAAGAGGAAATATAGAATAAACCGATTAGAAGGGCATCGAGGTACTGATTGGTAAACACAAAATAGTAGGGGCGGAGAAATGTCAGTGGCTCAATAGGAAGGAAATATTGTGCATGTTTTTAACGATAAAGCAGAAGCAGCATGGGAGAGCGGAGAAAAACATGAAAGCGAGTGATCAAGAAGACGTAATCTGAAATACTTAGAGAGCACTCTGTGCTTGAAAGAAGTGCCCTTTCGTTTTAGACATAACAAAAGACATCAATAGAGCGAATCTGAGCGACATAGAAGAAGAACATATATGGAAAGCAGAGTCCTTCGCAGAGAACATATATCTAGAAAAGATATTAAAAGCAGAGACCAGATATCAAGAACATATATTGAGACCAGATATCAAGAACATATATTGAGAACAGATACCTTATGTCTAAAACATATATTGAGAGCAGATACCAGATATCTATACCAGATATTGAAAGCGGAGACCAGATATCGAGAACATATCTACATGTCCCAAAGAGAGTGTTTATTTAGACTAGTGCTCTTCAACCTCGGAGTTAGTAACTTTCAGGTTGACGGTATCAGAATAATAACATTCTGTATTAGTAACACAATTTAAGGAACCTATCGCAGACTGCCAGCAAACCAACAAAAGTGTACATTTTTAGACCTTGTGTTTTTCCAGTGGCAGCATACGCTGTAAACATGGGCAATTACCCAAACGTTGAGTCCTTCTAGTAAATATTATACCGTGGACCGAACATGAAGAAGAATGCAGACATTTGACAAGATTTGGGCATAGAAGAGAATAAGTTCTAAAATTTCATCATGACCAGAAAATTGAAATACTTTGACCACATCAAAAGACACAACTGTCTTGAGAAGACGGGACAGAGAGGCAGGGGCAGACTAAGAACACAATGACATCCAGATGTAAAGTATTGCTTGGGCATGACTGGAGCAGGCTGGAAATTTGGGAAGATATCGAGTTTCTTTCAAACGTGCTTTGATGGAAGCGACGTTATATAAAGGACAAGCTAAATGATGATTAAAAACATGAAAGACACACAGGCGCAGTGGGCGATGGCGGAATTTTCTTCAATTTAGATTTGAGTGGGCGGTAAGGACAATTTACCCTCGCGAATAGTGGGCGCCCGGTATGGGAACGTTGAAGAGCTCTGGTTTAGATAGCTACAGTTTGACTTAAGACATATGATGACATTCTCAAACTGCTGGCCTTTGAGACGGCCGTGGGGCAGAGAACTCTAACGGATAACAGGGCAGCATGAGGCCCATTGGCCGCAAGTTTGAGACCCCCTGGACTAGAGCGTCTTAGGATTAGCTGAGTGGCAGAGCGCTCGCTTTTCTCGGCAATATATCCACATCCAGAAATATATCCACATCCAGAAATATATCCACATCCAGAAATATATCCACATCCAGAAATATATCCACATCCAGAAGTATATCCACACCCAGAAGTATATCCACATCCAGAAGTATATCCACATCCAGAAATATATCCACATCCAGAAATTTATCCACATCCAGAAGTATATCCACATCCAGAAGTATATCCACATCCAGAAGTATATCCACATCCAGAAGTATATCCACATCCAGAAATATATCCACATCCAGAAATATATCCACATCCATATATATATCCACATCCAGAAATATATCCACATTCATTCACATCCACATCCACACACATTCACATAAAAAAAGTAAAGGCCGCTATTTGTAGTAAGGATCAACTTTTTATCCTCACTCTCACGTCTGGAGCCGCCCGACCCCGGTGGCAAGTCACGGATAAGTCGACTAGGAGGCGAATACGAGATGCAGGGGACTCCGCATCAAGCACTAATGAAAAAGACGGCGTCGTCCGGAGTCGAACCCACACCGCCTGATCACGAGGCCGACGGCCTAACCACTTCGTCACGGAATTCCACAACACATTCATATACACACATATATATCCACACTCTGATACCTACCCACACACACACGCTTTCGTGCAGATGCTTCCACAGGTACTGCCATATTTACACATATATTCACACGTACATTCACAACAGCATACTATCCCCAGGTTCATCTACATGCAGACATACATCCATATCCACACACTCATTCGTATCCACACACAAGCACATGTACATCCATAGGTACATCCACACGTTCACACATACATGACCAGATACACACACATACATGACCACATACACACACATACATGACCACATACACACACATACATGACCACATACACACACATACATGACCACATACACACACACACATGACCACATACACACACATACATGACCACAAACACACACACATACATGACCACATACACACACATACATGACCACATACACACACATACATGACCACATACACACACATACATGACCACATACACACACATACATGACCACATACACACACATACATGACCACATACACACACACATACATGACCACATACACACATACATGACCACATACACACACATACATGACCACATACACACACATACATGACCACATACACACACATACATGACCACATACACACACATACATGACCATATACACACACATACCTCTATATTCACATGCGCACATATACCCACACACATATTCCCGCACATACATGCACACAGGGAGCCACGTAGCGCAGTGGTTAGCGCGCTGGATTCGCATCTGAGTGGTCCAGGGCTCATTCCCCAGTTGAGGCGGTAATGTTTTTATCAGACCGTAATGGCTCCCGGGTCGACCCAGCCTTAAATGGGTACCGGTTCAATCCGGGAAGTAAAAGGGACAGGAGATGGCTACCGCTCTCATATAGCCGAACCTTTGAAATGTGAGATCGCTAACACCTCACATCCCTACGGCAATAATGCTATGGGTTACTTTACTTTACTTGCATACATTTACATCCCCACATACGAGAATACACAATTACATATGCGAGTATACATAATTACATACATCCACACATACCAGAGTACATAATTACATACATCCACACATACGAGAGAACATAATTACATACATCCACATATACGAGAGTACATAATTACATACATCCACACATACGACAGTATATAATTACATACATCCACACATACGAGAGTATACAATTACATACATCCACACATACGAGAGAACATAATTACATACATCCACACATACGAGAGTATACAATTACATCCATCCACACATACGAGAGTACATAATTACATGCATCCACATATACCAGAGTAAATAATTACATATATCCACACATACGAGAGTAAATAATTACATAGAACCACATATGCGAGAGTACATGAGTACATACATCCCCACACATTTATTCCCACACATACATTCACACACAGACATTCACACACACACATTAACACACATGCATCTGATATAATACACGCGTACATAATTACATACTCCCCCCCCCCCACCCCCACCCATCCCCTGACCCACATACACACATTATTCCCAGAAATAACCAACCACCAGACACCACGTGACTGGCTTGCACAACAACTTCACGCCTTCTTGAAAATGGGTCAAGGTCAGAGTTACACGAAAGGTCACAAGGCTCTGCAGTACCAACAGAAGGACTGCTATAGGTCTGCTGCAAAAGTGCATATTATGCAACGAGCGAAGAAAGTACCAGTGACCCTCTTCAGTACCATTCATGGACACACTCTACTGAGATACCAATATACATGATTTATTCTGGCATTTTATAGTTGATGTTTAAGTTTGGCAGAAGAAGAAGAAAAAGAAAACGAAGAAGAACAAGAACAAGAAGTAGTTGTACCAGATTTAATGGAGCTCTGTGGCAGACGGTAAAGGTGTCTGCTCTATTATATTGCACTGTACACTCACTCTAACCAAATTCAAATAACAATAAATATAAACACAATACACCAGATTATTTAATCTAGAAACACTGCAAACTATAAACTCTCTAAAAACTTAAATTCGTTCTCTCACCATTTATTCATCACGATATCATATTCTCCTAATCTGGTCTGCTAATCTGGTCTGCGATCGAACCTAATTGCGGATTGCCGCAGGTGGTAAAGTTCGAAGGTTCTAAACCAAGGTATGACGTCCGTGGTCTTGTTCCTCTTTGTCGGCGGTAGATCAAAGTGGTCTCCACGTGGTCAGGATAGACTGCATGAAATATGATCCATATGATCACTGTAAAACTGCCTCTGGCTGCGACTGACGACTTACATTCACGTGATCAAGGTGATGTCGACGTGATCAGTAGGACCGCGTCATTATGATGAATGTGATGACTTGAAATTACGACCACTACATAATTTGAGGGTAGTTACCTTGCTTGCTGCGTGCCTATCTCAACTGCCTCTCCCTGTCGTCTAAATCGCAACTCAAATCTGCCTCAACTGTATATCTTTGTCGTCTGCTCTCCACTGAGCGTCTATTTCCAACGTATCCCTGTCTCTGAAGTGAAGTGTTCTTCCTCTGTCTCTGAAGTGAAATGTTCTCTCTCTGTGGTTCTCAACTCAAATCTGCCTCACTCTGTCGCCTGCTCTACTGAGCGTCTCTCTCAAATATTCACATCTAATCTCAGAAGTCAAGTCTTTTTCTCGCCACTGTCTGCTCTCTACTGAGCGTCTCTTACGAATATCTTCTCAAGTAATGTTCCAAGCCGACCGCTCTCCGCGGCCTATCTCATGTAATCTCTTCTCAAGTAATGTTCCAAGCCGACCGCTCTCCACGGCCTATCTCATGTAATCTCTTCTCAAGTAATGTTCCAAGCCGACCGCTCTCCGCGGCCTATCTCATGTAATCTCTTCTCAAGTAATGTTCCAAGCCGACCGCTCTCCACGGCCTATCTCATGTAATCTCTTCTCAAGTAATTGATCGAAGTGAAATGTTTCTTCTCTGTGTCTCTCATGTCATCTCTGAAGTCTTTTCTCTCCGCCGCCTGCTCTCAACTGAGCATCTCTTCTCAACGTACCTCTCTCTCTCTCTCTCTCTCTCTCTCTCTCTCTCTCTCTCTCAAGTATTCTCCAGGAATAATACTCTTCACGTATCTATGCTGCGATTTATTTTCGATCTGCCTCCCAGATCACGTGATTTTCAGAAAGCACGCGTTTTTGTCCGTCTGCTTGCCATTAGCCCCCATCCTATTCCCGTGGTTTCCAGAAGACGTTGGTTTGTCGGCGGCAACAAGTCTACGTCTCACTAATCACTATCGTTCCAGGTGTTCACACCTGTTCTAAAACTTACGCCGGGTCGAGTCGTGGTTCGATTTGGTTGCTTAAATTCTGGCGGGACAGTTCAGCTGCACTGACTCAAATCCCACGAAGAAGATATAAATAAATGGTTGTCTGAGCTCCTACCTATATATTGTCTCATCAGCTAAGATCTATTACAAAGAAGAAGAAGAAGAAGAAGAAGAGTAGGAAGAAAAATAATAAGAAGAAGAAGTAAAAGAAGAAGAAAAGGAAAAAGAAGGGGAAGAATAAGAAGAAGATGACAGCCTCTCTATACGTCACAACTTTGCAACTTGTTCATCACCGATTCATCCAAGAAGCAGTCGGTCAACTTCAAAATGTTGCCTTTATCCAGTGCCAATGTCCTTACCCCGTCTACCCATTAAGTCCGGATGTCAGCTCTTTCCGCTATGTCCGCTATCCTCACACGCCATAGTCAGTCCTTCTGTACCTTCCGAAGCCAAGACTGCCAGACATCGACTATTACCCGGCGCTCATTAAAAAAAGTTTCCCTTCTTAGATAGGAAAACATCAGAAACGGTCATTGCCTCGATCTGAATTCTCATACGGGAGATAGTCGTTGTGTGTGCTCTATTCTAATACGGGAGTTTTTGTTTTGTTGTGTGTGCTCTATTCTAATACGGGAGTTTTATTTTGTTGTGTGTGCTCCATTCTAACACGGGAGTTTTGTTTTGTTGTGTGTGCTCTATTCTAATACTGGAGTTTTTGTTTTGTTGTGTGTGCTCTATTCTAATACGGGAGTTTTGTTTTGTTATGTGTGCTTTATTCTAATACTGGAGTTTTGTTTTGTTGTGTGTGCTCCATTCTAATACGGGAGTTTTGTTTTGTTGTGTGTGCTCCATTCTCATACGGGAGTTTTGTTTTGTTGTGTGGGCTCCATTCTAATACGGAAGTTTTGTTTTGCTATTTAGACACAACGGTTTCGAGACCACAGGCCGACCACGAAAAATGTGGCTTACGGAAATAAATGAGACGATCAATGCATACAGTACGACTCGTTCTAGAGCCTTATTAATATCCTGACATTGACAGGCAAAACAACATTCTGTGTCCACACCGTTCTGTCCAGCAACGGCCCTGACTCTTGTTCTAGCAGAGAAGCTTTCTCAGCAACCAGAACAGATCCGGCGGCATATATGACAGTATCAACATCATGTGCCGTATTACTTGTTAGTTGTTTAAACATGAGGCCAATGGGATCTTGTTAGTCCGATCAGGCACAGTAAACTGACCAGGATGTCGCGTCAGGGTCAGGCACAGTATACTGACCAGGATGTCGCGTCAGGGTCAGGCACAATATGCTGACCAGGATGTCGCGTCAGGGTCAGGCACAGTATACTGACCAGGATGTCGCGCCAGGGTCAGGCACAGTATGCTGACCAGGATGTCGCGTCAGGGTCAGGCACAGTATACTGACCAGGATGTCGCGTCAGGGTCAGGCACAGTATACTGACTAGGATGTCGTGTCAGGGTGAGGCACACTATGCTGACCAGGATGTCGTGTCAGGGTCAGGCACAATATGTTGACCAGGATGTCGTGTCAGGGTCAGGCACAATATGCTGACCAGGATGTCGCGTCAGGGTCAGGCACAATATGCTGACCAGGATGTCGCGTCAGGGTCAGGCACAATATGCTGACCAGGATGTCGCGTCAGGGTCAGGCACAATATGCTGACCAGGATGTCGCGTCAGGGTAGGTACAATTTACTGACCAAGACCACAATCTATTTTCCATGTAGCGTTCCATGGAAAAAAGGCTGTTTTCAAGGCAGCCTAACTGACGAGATGTGGATCAACGTGATCCCCGTAGCAGTGAGAGTTACGTAGAAGCAAACCCATAGAAAATGCAGGAGCAAGCAGACCCTTACATAAAAAGCATGATCAAGTCAGATGCACTGGGCTGACAGGCGCAAAATAAAAACCACAGTGCAACGCAAACCGCTTTGAAAATAGAAAAACAAGGCAACCGCAAATGAAAAAAAAAATCTTTCCTAAATATAAAAACAGATAAAAACCACACAAAAAAACACACAAAAAAAAGAGAGAAGAGGAAAGTTATTTCCCCTCGCAACCAATGATGTGATAACATCGGAGCCAGGACCGCCGAGACTGTGACTGTACTATATAAAACGAGCCTCGTCTTCTTCGTTTGATGAGAAAGAGAGATAGAGAGAGGTATAGAGGGAGAGCGGGAAAGGGAGAGAGATAGAAAGAGAGAGCCGGAGGAAGAGAGAGATAGAGAGAGAGCGGGAGAGGGAGAGAGAGAGAGGGAGAGAGAGATAGAGAGAGAGAGGGAGAGGAAAAGAGAGATAGAGAGAGAGCGGGAGGGAAGAGAGAGAGAGAGAGAGGTAGAGAGAGATAGAGATAGAGCGGAAGAGGGAGTGAGATATAGAGAGAGCGGGAGAGGGAGAGAAGCAGATAGCGGGAGGGATAGAGAGAGATAGAGAGACATAGAGAGAGAGAGCGGGAGAGGGAGAGATAGAGAGCGATAGAGAGAGAGCGAGAGAGGAAGAGAGAGATAGAGAGAGATAGAAAGAGATAGAGAGTGAACGGGTGGGAGAGATAGAGAGAGATAGAGAGAGCTAGAGATAGAGAGAGAGATAAAGAGAGATAGAGAGATAGTTAGAGAGATATATAGATAGAGAGAGATAGAGGGAGAGAGATAGAGAGAGATCGGCACAGGGAGAATGAGATAGAGAAAGAGAGAGAGAGAGATGGAGAGAGATCGGCAGAGGGAGAGAGAGATAGAGAGAGATAGAGAGATAGAGAGAGATAAAGAGAGAGAGCAGGGAGAGGGAGAGCACGCTAACCGATGGCGGGAGAACGATGAATTCATTTCTGAAAATGTTATTTTAAAAAGGGTTCAAACTCCACAAAAAGTATATATTGTCGTGATACACCTCACATGACAGACGTGACACACCCCTCAGGACAGACATGACATACCTACAAGATCAGACGTGACACGCCTCACAGGACAGACGTGACACCTCACAGGAAAGACGTGACACATATTCGAGATCAGACGTGACACGCCTCACAGAACAGACGTGACACACATCACACTCCATATGTGATACACCTCACAGGACAGACGTGAACACACCTAGCACGCCAGATGTGACATACATACAAGGTCAGACGTGACACGCCTCACAGAACAGACATGACACAGAAAAAACATAACACACATTCGAGGTCAGACGTGACACGCCCTACAGAACAGACGTGACACGCCCTACAGAACAGACGTGACACACCTCACAGGACAGACGTGACACACCTCACAGGACAGACGTAACACACTTTACATTACAGAAGTGACACATCTAGGAAGTCAGACGTGATACCATTCACAGGACAGACGTGACACCTCACAGGTCAGACGTGACACATCTCACAGGACAGACGTGACACACCTCACAGGACAGACGTGACACACCTAACAGGACAGACGTAACACACCTCACAGGACAGACGAACACACCTCACAGGACAGAGGTAACACACCTCACAGGACAGACGTAACACACCTCACAGGACAGACGTGACACACCTCACAGGACAGACGTAACACACCTCACAGGACAGACGTGACACACCTCACAGGACAGACGTGACACACCTCAAAGGCCAGACGTAACACACCTCAAAGGCCAGACGTGTCAACACACCACAGGCCAGACACAAGGTTGTTTTTCCGTGGTAAATTAACGATTTGTTCCCCGACCCAGATCGATATCTCGTACAACCAGCGCTTTGCCTTCAGGTTAACCAGCCAACCCATGACATTATGTTATCGATCTATCAAATATTCTAGAGTAATCGATTTGACAGAAATCGATATACAATACTACAGCTACTTGATGTCTGTGGTTTAGCTTGCATCAGACTTAACCAGGCCCCTTCTAACTCGGGGCGGTAAGTCATTTTTGGTTGTTATGGTTCACATTCTCTATAAGATCGGGTACCCGGTCCCATGCCTTTAGTCGCTATATTCAATATGTTCACAACGTGACTTGACGTAGTCGCTCCCCTTCTTCCTCGAAGTGTGAACGTTTTTCTTTCTGTTTTCCTGTGGGTTCTATATGACGAGGTAGGGCGCCCCCATGCCCAACTCTCATTAGTCGTCCTGTGCGGCACACCAGACAGGTTACACTTTCTATTCTTTGCTTTCCTTTCAGACCTGATAACACACCATCTGATGATGTTCAAGAATGCTTACAATGAGTAAGTTTTTTGTGCGCCCTGAACAAGGCGTTACGTAGTGGGTTGCAGTAAATTTATTCACTTCCCCAGCTTGCTGATGAAGGTGGCCCTGGTCCTCCAAACGGTTGTGCTATGCTTAGCTTTACTTGCGTGATGCCCACTACTACAGAGATCACGACGATTCTCCAGATCTTTAACCAGACTGCCATGAGAACATCTCGTTTCCACGGAGAACTGCCAGAAAGTCGAGGTGGGAGTCTTTGTCAGTATATTATACCTGACCCAGGCTAATATGTCTGATCAGTATGTTTTGCCTGATCCTGACTAACATGTCTGATCAGTATATTTAGCCTGACCCTGACTAACATGTCCGATCAGTATATTTAGCCTCACCCTGACTAACATGTCCGATCAGTATATTTAGCCTCACCCTGACTAACATGTCCGATCAGTATATTTAACCTCACCCTGACTAACATGTCCGATCAGTATATTTAGCCTCACCCTGACTAACATGTCCGATCAGTATATTTAGCCTCACCCTGACTAACATGTCTGATCAGTATATTTTACCTGACCGGACGTTAGTCTTCTCTCCTCACCATCCATTAGCTTTCTCTCCTCACCATCCATTAGCTTTCTCTCTCCACCATCCATTAGCTTTCTCTCTCCACCATCCATTAGCTTTCTCTCTCCACCATCCATTAGCTTTCTCTCTCCACCATCTATTAGCTTTCTCTCTCCACCATCCATTAGCTTTCTCTCTCCACCATCCATTAGCCTTCTCTCCCCACCATCCATTAGCCTTCTCTCCTCACCATCCATTAGCCTTCTCTCCTCACCATCCATTAGCCTTCTCTCCTCACCATCCATTAGCCTTCTCTCCTCACCATCCATTAGCCTTCTCTCCTCACCATCCATTAGCCTTCTCTCCTCCCCATCCATTAGCCTTCTCTCACCACCATCTGATGTAGGTTAGACATGAAGAGAACTGAGAGAGAACTTGACCTTTTATAACTCTTCTCGTATTTGAATGCTCTTTTTTTCTTCTTCTTCTTCTTCTTCTTCTTCGTTCTCAATCTCCCGCTACCAAACTCTGAAAGGGATTAAGTAGCAAAATGTAGTCCAGAGAACGGAATGCGTTGTGTCGTAGTTTACAGCTTGACTGCGATATTTGCACATTTCGGTCCGACACATCTAACTTCAGCAAGCATGTTTTGAGTACCGGGTTTGCATTCCCTCATCGATCCCTTCTCCTTAGCCAGTTTGCCCTGTTGTAGCCTGTTATCCAGGATCACCGCGTGGAGGTGTAGAAGGGTCTTGGCAGCTATGGTTCTCTGGTCTTGACGCTAGCAGTCAGCTTTGGGTCGCTGACCACTGCAGCTCTATCTCGCTGTTCGAATGGCCGAGTAGATGGATCCCTTGCCTACTCACATCAGAACGGATATGTGTCGTTTCCCATAAGCAGCGCCTCTGTTCACTCAACTGTAAATAGAATTATGTTTTTATTGAACCTGATAATAACTGGCACCACGTGCAGTTATGTCGCAAGCACTTCTTCAAGGACAAAACCGGTCACTTTTGAATTATCTTTTTTCTCTCTCTCTGTTCGTCTTCAGACATCGACTTCAATGACTCTAACACAGGCAGCACTCAACTCAAGGATTGGTATATTTAAAATAAATTTTGTATACATATTTTTATTTTTGTTATTTGACCTTTGTGGAAGACACGAAGTTAGGCTTTCTGTTTTCCCAGAACTATTTATAGCGAGCAATTGTACAATCGATCCTCCATCATTTTCTATGACGTTTCAATCGCTTTCTGAACGTGTTTTTTCTTATATAGAGAGAAGTCTGCAGTGGACTCCAAACTCAGTATTTGAAAAGGGCTAAGCCAGTTTCAAAGCTGTTACAGAGTTCAGTAGTCTATAGAATAAATGATACAATTGACCAAAATGGTCAAGTTCTTGGTTGGAAAGGACGTGTTTTCATGAATTAGATACCTAATAATAATAGCTGTCCATCGTTGTCGATGAGGACCGCCGACATCATCTTTGTCACAGATTTCCCTGTTGGGTGTGGATGCGTGTGTGGCTGAACAGGCCAATGCGGGCACGAAAACATCTGCTACATAACGAGCACACGAGGTTTGTAGAAGGGGATGGTGTTCCCGCTGATCGTGATTTCCGGATCTCGCGTCTGCTCTGGGCTTTTACAACACGGTCGTCTTCGCTGGTAGCTACATCCGCTTTGACTGCGCATCTCCATTCAGATCTGTTTTGACTGCGCATCTCCAGTCAGATCTGTTTTGACTGCGCATCTCCAGTCAGATCTGTTTTGACTGCGCATCTCCAGTCAGATCTGTTTTGACTGCGCATCTCCAGTCAGATCTGTTTTGACTGCGCATCTCCAGTCAGATCTGTTTTGACAGCTCTTCTCCAATCAGATCTGTTTTGACTGCGCTTCTTCAGTCAGATCTGTTTTGCGCAAGACATTCCGAAGTGGTGACATCTATCGTGCAACTTTTCAGTGAGTCCCTCAGACTGTCTTTCAAACGTTTCTTTGGGAGCCCTTTCTCGCGCCATCCCTCTCTCAGCTCGCCGTATAAGAGTATAAGAGCTTCTTTTGGAGCCGCTCGTCTGAAATACGGACGAGGTGTCCGGCCCATCCTAGTCGTGGTTTTTCTAGCAGGGCATGGATGCTCGGCATGTTAGCCCTCGAGATAACCTCGATGTCAGTGACACGATCGAATTTGGAATATTCGCCTCAGGCAACCTGTGTGGAAGTGGTTTAACCTCCTTGCATGTCCAGAGTATACAGTCCAGCTGTCGCAGGCGTAGTGTAGGGTTGGAATGATGGTTGCATGATAGACTTTGAATTTGGTGTTAACGCTGATGCCACGACGTGACCACACCATCGGCGCATTCTACCAAAGGCTGTGCTGGCCCTCGCTATTCTGCTTGCCACTTCATTCTCGAGGCTGACAGATCTCGACAGCGTGCTGCCCAGTTACGTGAATTTGTCAACGACATTCAGCGTCTGCCCGCTGCCTGTAATCTCTGGTTTTGTGTACGGCATGCCTGGTGCTGGTTGGTACAAGACCTCTGTTTTCTTGGCATTTATGACCAGGCCAAAATGTTTGTATTTCGGTCCATTCCCATCTGCATGTTTAGTTCTGAGTTGCTGTTCAGAGCGCAGTCGTCAGCAAACACAAGATCTCTGATTATGTCGCCAGCCATATTGGTTTTGACCTTCATTCTTCTGGGATTGAGTAGCTTGCCATCCGTGCTGTACTTTATGGGTATGCCAAGCTCCAGAGATCTGAAGGCGTCTGTCCTCGTGGCCGCACATTTCATGCAGAGCTGGGTCGGGGCGAGTACGCGTTCTTATTTTACTTGAAAAGTTTTAGAGATTTCTTCGATGTCCAGTACACTAGCACACATGCCTTCGTGTAGCTGTTTCAGCAAAGTTATGAACTTGTTAGGGCAGCCAAACTTGGACATAATCATTCAAAGTTCTCCTCTCTTTACTGTATTAAATGCCTTTGTCAAATCAATAAATGTGGTGTACAGGGTCTCATTGTGTTTCAGTCACTTATCTTCTAATTGACGAGCGGCAAAGATCATGTCCACTGTTCCTCTTCCGGCTCTGAATCCACGTTGACTTTCTGGGAGGTGATGGCTTTGTTCAAGATGTTTGTTGAGCCGGTTGAGCAGTAAGCGCGCTAGAATCTTGCCTACAACGGAGAAAAACGATGATGTGCAAAAAGCTTCTAGAACTGTGTAATAGGGACGATATGTTGAGGGGGAACGACAAGGCAATCCCCATGGGTGATGTAACAGTTTCCGCCGGAGTAGAGAGTTTAGGACAGGCGTGATGTGGTTGCTGATAACAAATGTACCTGAATGCGTGCCAAGGTCACTCACCGTCTCAACAAAGGAGAGCAGAGTTGGGGCAAAGAATGTGGACAGGTAGGAGCTGACCACTGGCCTTCCGATTTGGGTAGGGAGAGAATGATTGACAGACGGATTGGCAGTAGGGCTTGCTGCGAGAGAATGAGTGACAGGTGTGCAAAGTGTTTCGTTCCAATAAGACTGAATATAGCCATCCCCTGAGATCCATTGGTCAAGCTCTGACTTTGCTTGAGTGTATATAACTCGAGACAAAGTTTAGCTCAAGAGGCTGGATGAAGAGTAGGGATAGAGAGATGAGAGAGAGAGAGAGAGAGAGACTGAATTTAGATAGTATGTTTAACTCACCGACTTAGATAGAGGAGCGATTGATAGACTGTTTCACGAATGTTAGTGATAGAACAGGATCGCTCAAGTTGGTGTGTGAGTTTTGTATTAAGTGATAATCTGAACGTTGTGTTGTGAGGAGGACACAATGTGAACGAGGTATGTCCAGATCGCTGGCCTGAGGGGATTTGAGTGAGGAAGAGTATTTGATAAGGTGTGTTGAGGACGTAGTTAATGCGAGGTGTGTGTGATATAATTGCAAGGCAATAGAACTGGGCTTAGATAGTTGGGAATTCCATTAAGAGCTAATGCTTAAAATTTCTGCTTTAGTTAATATGTATATTAACATATATATAATAATAGAATACTTAGTTAAGATGATATGTATTGTATTGTGTTTGTAATTTCACTACTCATTTTTCTGGTATGAGTATTATATAATAAATATGTCATCTGACGTGTGCTATATTATTTGAAGTGTGTGGTCATGATGAGGTGGATGAGTATGAGAATGTTCTGAGTTAGAATAACGGCCAGGGCAAACAGTGAGGTCTGTTACAGTGAACATTGGAAACAGGATGTCTGACGTGGTTCCTACAACACAGAAAATAAATATTGTTGAACAGATGGTCCCACAAAATGTTTGGCTTGGAAGAAGTCTGGTTTGCCACTTGTTTTTACTTTACCTCTTTATCTTTTTCTTCTAGTTCTTCGTCGTCTTCTTCTTCTTCTCCTTCTTTCTATTTGTCTCCTGAAAAAGATTTTTGAACTTGGTTTCGTAGTTTCCAGTGTGCCGCGATACCTACCCCCTTCGGCACTAGACATCCGGTTCAGAACGTCAATATTGAGACCGGGCATGCCTCACCTCTTCGATTCCTATTCTCTTAGCCAGGCTGCATGGTTGCAGTCTGTTTCCAGGAGAGCCACAAAGGCGGAATCGATCATCTATGGATCACTGACCCTATTACAAACTGGCAGATATGAGAGTCGCTGAACCTGAAACAAGCAACCAGCTAATGGTTGCTGACCCTAACACAAACAATAAGTAGTGGGTCGCTAACCCTAACACAACCAGTCAGCCATGGGTCGCTTATCCTCAAGCTATGAGTCGCTGGCTGCTGTCAGCTCATTTCTCGCTGGTCTTTGACTCCGTTTGCTTCTGTTAAGATGGCAAGATGCTTAATTTTGTGTCGGTCTTGGATGCCTGCCGTTTTTTAAATTCAAATTATTGAAAGTCTGACTTACTTTTTTTTATGTAATTCCTTTGTTTTCAACTGTCGTTATTTTGTTCCAGATCGTGCTCTTGATTTTAACTTGAACTTTTGGTGAGCTTAGAACAGTCAGTGTCTGTTGAAACTAATTGATTAATACCCAACATCACGTCTGTGACCGTGCTCATTAGAAACAGACTATTTCAAAGCAATCTGGCCAACGAAGTGCAGGTCAGCACTGTAATCCTCATTGAGGTGAGCTTATGGAGAAGTCACACTTTGCACTACAGTCTAGAGGAGCCCGGTACACCTTCTCAAGTACTCTTCAGGATTAAAGGTGATTCACTGTTGTTATTGTTGTTGAATCCCCAACACTGAGTAGAATTACTCTTATGTGTGCACTGAAAAGGACATTACGTGGAGAATTTGTCGTAGCTTTCCTCCCATTCCGTGCGTACTGATGAAGGTGGACCAGGTTCCTCTTGGCTTGGCTTCATCTGCGTGTCCCTCATTACTACGAGGATCACGTCAATCCCTCACTTTGTTAGCCAGGTTGTCACAAAAACAACCCTTTCTAGGAAGGACTTCGAGGAAGCCAAGGTGAGGGTCTTGGTCTCGGTATGTTTTGCCTGAACCTGACTAACATGTCTGATAAGTATGTTTAGGCTGACCAGACGTTAGTCGTCCTTCACGAGATTCACTGTAACCTGCCATGAAATATACGTCGTCAAGAGTTAAATTAATTTAAGAACATCTGGCTTTCCTAATAATAGCAGAAAACAACAACAATAACAAAAACAACAACTACTACAACAACAACAAAAGCAACTACTACTCTTACTACTACTACTACTACTACTACTACAACTGCTACTACTACCACTACTACTACTACTACTAGAAGTACTACTACTACTATTACTACTACTTTAGCTTTCACAAATTTAAGGAAAATTGTTATAGGCTGACATCACATTCGGTTTTGCCTGACCTTGACCTCATATTTTCTGTTTCCCTTGAAACCTAGCACTACAGCGGTCGACGACAACAGGTCCCTTTATTAAGCCGCCTTCTTTGGGCTTGTTTCAAATTCTTCTGGACATTATGTTCGCATTTACCAGGAAAGGGTAATCTTCACTGAATGCAAATCATTAATAGAGTTAGCTCAGAACAAGAGCAACGAACACACCCTGCATAAGACCAGGTCAAACAAAATATGTAAGACCTCAACTGTCTCCATGCAATGTCGTCCCTCGAACTGTGGAATCAAGGGAACTGAGACTTACGTCCGAGCCAATGTAGAGTTGGTCAAGGGGTGTAGAGTTGGTCAGCGGGTGTAGAGTTGGTCAAGAGGTGTAGAGTTGGTCAGCGAGTGTAGAGTTGGTAAAGGGGTGTACAGTTGGTCAAGGGGTATAGAGTTGGTCAAGGGGTGTAGAGTTGGTCAAGGGCTGTAGAGTTGGTCAAGGGGTGTAGAGTTGGTTGGGGGGTGTAGAGTTGGTCAGCGGGTGTAGAGTTGGTCAAGGGGTGTAGAGTTGGTCAAGGGGTGTAGAGTTGGTTGGGGGGTGTAGAGTTGGTTTGGCGGTGTAGAGTTGGTTGGGGGGGGGGGGGGGGGCGGGTGTAGAGTTGGTTAGGGGGTGTAGAGATGGTTGGGGGGTGTAGAGTTGGTTAGGGGGTGTAGAGTTGGTCAAGGGGTGTACAGTTGGTCAAGGGATGTAGAGTTGGTTGGGGGGTGTAGAGTTGGTCAGGGGGTGTAGAGTTGGTCAAGGGGTGTAGAGTTGGTCAAGGGGTGTAGAGTTGGTGAAGGGGTGTAGAGTTGGATGGGGGGTGTAGAGTTGGTTGGGCGGTGTAGAGTTTGTGAAGGGGTGTAGAGTTGGTTGGGGGGTGTAGAGTTAGTTGCGGGGTGTAGAGTTGGTCAAGGGGTGTAGAGTTGGTTGGAGGGTGTAGAGTTGGTCAGGGGGTGTAGAGTTGGTCAAGGGGTGTAGAGTTGGTCAAGGGGTGTAGAGTTGGTTGGGGGGTGTAGAGTTGGTCAGGGGGTGTAGAGTTGGTCAAGGGGGTGTAGAGTTGGTCAAGGGGTGTAGAGGTGGTTGGGGGGTGTAGAGTTGGTTGGGGGGTGTAGAGTTGGTTAGCGGGTGTAGAGTTGGTCAGGAGGTGTAGAGTTGGTAAAGGGGTGTAGAGTTGGTTGGGGGGTGTAGAGTTGGTTGGGGAGTGTAGAGTTGGTCAAGGGGTGTAGAGTTGGTTGGGGGGGGGGGGGTGCAGAGTTGGTTGGGGGGTGTAGAGTTGGTCAAGGGGTGTAGAGTTGGTTGGGGGGTGTAGAGTTGGTCAGGGGGTGTAGAGTTGGTTGGGGGGTGTAGAGTTGGTCAAGGGGTGTAGAGTTGGTTGGGGGGTGTAGAGTTGGTCAGGGGGTGTAGAGTTGGTCAAGGGGTGTAGAGTTGGTCAAGGGGTGTAGAGTTGGTTGGGGGGTGTAGAGTTGGTCAGGGGGTGTAGAGTTGGTCAAGGGGTGTAGAGTTGGTCAAGGGGTGTAGAGTTGGTTGGGGGGTGTAGAGTTGGTTGGGGGGTTTGGAGTTGGTTAGCGGGTGTAGAGTTGGTCAGGAGGTGTAGAGTTGGTCAAGGGGTGTAGAGTTGGTCAAGGGGTGTAGAGTTGGTCAAGGGGTGTAGAGTTAGTCTGGGGGTATAGAGCTGGTCTGTGGGGTATAGAGTTGGTCTGGGGGTGTAGAGTTGGTCGAGAGGTGTAGAGTTTGTCGAGGGGTGTAGATTTGGTTGGGGAGGGGGGAGGTGTAGAGTTGGTAAGGGGGTGTAGAGTTGGTCAGGGTGTGTAGAGTTGGTCAGGAGGTGTAGAGTTGGTCAGGGAGTGTAGAGTTGGTCAGAAGGTGTAGGGCTGGTTCTGGTGTGTAGGGTTGGTCAGGGGGTGTAGAGTTGGTCAGGGGGTTGTAGGGTTGGTTCTGGTGTGTAGGGTGGGTCAGGGTGTGTAGGGTTGGATCTGGTGTGTAGGGTTGGTCAGGGTGTGTAGGGTTGGTTCTGGTGTGTAGGGTTGGTCAGGGTGTGTAGGCTTGGTTCTGGTGTGTACGATTGGTTCTGGTGTGTAGGGTTGGTCAGGGTGTGTAGGGTTGGTTCTGGTGTAGGATTGGTCAGGGGGTGTAGGGTTGGTCAGGGAGTGTAGGGTTGGTTCTGGTGTGTAGGGTTGGTTCTAGTATGTAGGGTTGGTTATGGTGTGTAGGGTTGGTCAGGGTGTGTAGGGTTGGTTCTGGTGTGTAGGGTTGGTTCTGGTGTGTAGGGTTGGTCAGGGTGTGTAGGGTTGGTTCTGGTGTGTAGTGTAGGTTCTGGTGTGTAGGATTGGTTCTGGTGTAGGGTTGGTCAGGGTGTTTAGAGTTGGTTCTGGTGTGTATGGTTGGTTCTGGTGTGTAGGGTTGGTTCTGGTGTGTAGGGTTGGTTCTGGTGTGTAGGGTTGGTCAGGGTGTGTAGGGTTGGTTCTGGTGTGTAGGGTTGGTTCTGGTGTGTAGGGTTGGTCAGGGTGTGTAGGGTTGGTTCTGGTGTGTAGTGTAGGTTCTGGTGTGTAGGATTGGTTCTGGTGTAGGGTTGGTCAGGGTGTGTAGAGTTGGTTCTGGTGTGTAGGGTTGGTTCTGGTGTGTAGGGTTGGTTCTGGTGTGTAGGGTTGGTTCTGGTGTGTAGGGTTGGTTCTGTTGTGTAGGGTTGGTAAGGGTGTGTATGGTTGGTCAGGGTGTCTAGGGTTGATCAGGGTGTGTAGGGTTGGTCTAAGGGTGTAGGGTTGGTAAGGGTGTGTAGGGTTGGTCAGGATGTGTAGGGTTGGTTGTGGTGTGGGAAGGGTTGTCTGGGGGTGTAGGGTTGGTTCTGGTGTGTGTAGAGTTGGTCTGGGGGTGTAGCGTTGGTTCTGGTGTGTCAAGGCTTGGTCTTGGGGTGTAGGGTTGGTTCTGGTGTGTAGGGTTGGTCAGGGTGTGTAGGGTTGGTCAGGGTGTGTAGGGTTGGTCTGGGGGTGTAGGGTTGGTTCTGATGTGTAGGGTTGGTCAGGGTGTGTAGGGTTGGTTCTGGTGTGTAGGGTTGGTCAGGGGGTGTAGGGTTGGTCGGGGGGTGTAGGGTTGGTTCTGGTGTGTAGGGTTGGTTCTAGTATGTAGGCTTGGTTCTGGTGTGTAGGGTTGGTCAGGGTGTGTAGGGTTGGTCAGAGTGTAGGTTTTGTCGGGGTGTAGGGTTGGTCAGGGTGTGTAGGTTTGGTTACGGTGTGTAGGGTTGGTCAGGGTGTGTAGGGTTGACCTGGGTTTGTAGGGTTGATTCTGGTGTAGGGTTGGTCAGGGTGTGTATGGTTGGTTCTAATGTGTAGGGTTGGTCAGAGTGTGTAGGATTGGTTCTGGTGTATGGTTGGTCAGGGTGTGTAGGATTGGTTCTGGTGTGTAGGGTTGGTTCTTGTGCGTAGGGTTGGTTCTGGTGTGTAGGGTTGGTTAAGGTGTGTAGGGTTGGTTCTGCTGTGTAGGGTTGGTCAGATTCTGTATGGTTGGTCAGGGGGTGTAGGGTTGGTCAGGGTGTGTAGGGTTGGTCTGGGGGTGTAGGGTTGGTCAGGGTGTGTAGGGCTGGTCAGGGTGTGTAGGGTTGGTTGTGGTGTGTGAAGGGTTGGTCTTGGGGTGTAGGGTTGGTTCTGGTGTGTAGGGTTGGTCAGAGTGTGTAGGGTTTGTCAGGGTGTGTAGGGTTGGTCAGGATGTGTAGGTTTGGTCCGGGGTTGTAGGATTGGTCAGGGTGTGTAGGGTTGGTCAGGGGGTGTAGGGTTGGTTAGGGAATGTAGGGTTGGTTCTGGTTTTAAGGGTTGGTTCTGGTGTGTAGGGTTGGTTCTGGTGTGAAGGGTTGGTCAGGGTGTGTAGGGTTGGTCAGGGTGCGTAGGGCTGGTCAGAGTGTAGGTTTGGTCGGGGTGTAGGGTTGGTCAGGGTATGTAGGGTTGGTTAGGGTGTGTAGGGTTGGTCAGGGTGTGTAGAGTTGGCCTGGGTTTGTAGGGATGGTTCTGGTGTGTAGGGCTGGTCAGGGTGTGTAGGGTTGGTTCTAATGTGTAGGGTTGGTCAGAGTGTGTAGGGTTGGTCAGGTTGTGTACGGTTGGTTCTAATGTGTAGGGTTGGTCAGAGTGTGTAGGGTTGGTCAGGGTGTGTAGGGTTGGTCAGGGGTTGTAGGGTTGGTCAGGGTGTGTAGGATTGGCTCTAATGTGTAGGGTTGGTCAGAGTGTGTAGGGTTGGTCAGGGTGTGTAGGGTTGGTCAGGGGGTGTAGGGTTAGTCAGGGTGTTTAGGGTTGGCAAAGGTGTGTAGGGTTGGCTCTGGTGTGTAGGGTTTGGTTCTGGTGTGTAGGGTTGGTTCTGATGTGTAGGGTTGGTTCTAGTGTGTAGGGTTGGTTCTGGTGTGTAGGGTTGGTTCTGGTGTGTAGGGTTGGTCAGGGTGTGTAGGGTTGGTCATGGTGTGTAGGGATGGTCAGGTGGATAGGGTTGGTTCTGGTGTGTAGGGTTGGTTCTGGTGTGTAGGGTTGGTTCTGGTGTGTAGGGTTGGTTCTAGTGTGTAGCGTTGGTCAGGATGTGTAGGGTTGGTCAGGTGGATAGGGTTGGCTCTGGTGTGTAGGTTTGGTTCTGGTGTGTAGGGTTGGTCAGGGTGTGTAGGGTTGGTCAGGGTTTGTAGAGTTGGTCAAGGTGTGTAGGGATGGTCAGGGTGTGTAGGGTTGGTCAGTATGTGTAGGGTTGGTTCTGGTGTGTAGTTATTGGTCTGGGTGTGTAGGGTTGGTTTTGGTGTGTAGGGTTGGTTCTAGTGTGTAGTGTTGGTCAGGGTGTGTAGAGTTGGTTCTGGTGTGTAGTTAATGGTCTGGGTGTGTAGGGTTGGTTCTGGTGTGTAGGGTTGGTCAAGGTATGTAGGGTTGGTTCTGGTGTGTAGTGTTGGTCTGGGTGTGTAGGGATGATCAGGGTGTGTAGGGTTGGTTCTGGTGTGTAGGGTTGTTTCTGGTGTGTAAGATTGGTCTCGGTGTGTAGTGTTGGTCAAGGTGTGTAGGTTTGATCTGGGTGTGTTGGGTTGGTTCTGGTGTATAGGGTTGGCTCTGGTGTGTAGGGTTGTTGAGGGTGTGTAGGGTTGGTCAGGGAGTGTAGGGTTGGTCAGGGTGAGTAGGGTTGGTTCTGGTGTGTAGAGTTGGTCTGGGAGTGTAGGGTTGGTCTGGGTTTGTAGGGTTGGTTCTGGTGTGTAGGGTTGGTTCTTGTGTGTAGGCTTGTTCAGGGTGTGTAGGGTTGGTCTGGGTGTGTAGGGTCTGTTCTGGTGTGTAGGGTTGGTTCTGGTGTGTAGGGTTGGTCAGGGTGTGTAGGGTTGGTCTTGGTGTATAGGGTTGGTCAGGGGGTGTAGGTTTGGTTCAGGTGTGTAGGGTTGTCAGGGTGTGTAGGGTTGATTCTGGTAAATAGTGTTGGTCAGGGTGTGTAGAGTTGGTCAGGGGGTGTAGGGTTGGTTCTGGTGTGTAGGGTCGGTTCTGGTATTTAGTGTTTGTCAGGGTGTGTAGGGTTGGTTCTAGTATACCGGGTTGGTCAGGGTGTGTAGGGTTGGTCAGGGGGTGTAGGGATGGTCAGGGTGTGTAGGGTTGGTTCTGGTGTGTAGGGTTGGTCAGGGTGTGCAGGGTTGGTCAGGGTGTGTAGGGTTGGTCAGGGTGTGTAGGGTTGGTCAAGGTGTGTAGGTTTGATCTGGGTGTGTTGGGTTGGTTCTGGTGTGTAGGGTTGGTTTTGGGTGTGTAGGGTTGGTTCTGGTGTGTAGGGTTGGTCAGGGTGTGTAGGGTTGGTTCTGGTGTATAGGGTCTGTCAGGGTGTGTAGGGATGGTCGGGGTGTGTAGGGTTGGTTCTGCTGTGTAGGCTTGGTCTGGGTGTGTAGGGTTGGTCTGTGTGTGTAGGGTTGGTTCTGGTGTAGGGTTGGTCAGGGTGTGAAGGGTTGGTTCTGATGTGTAGGGTTGGTCAGGGTGTGTAGGGTTGGTTATGGTGTGTAGGGTTGGTCTGGGTGTGTTTGGTTGGTCTGGGTGTGTAGGGTTGGTTCTAGTGTGTAGGTTTGGTCAGGGTGTGTAGGGTTAGTCAGGGTGTGTAGGGTTGATCAAGGTGTGTAGGGTTGGTCAGGGTGTGTAGGGTTGGTAAAGGTGTGTAGGGTTCGTTCTGGTGTATATGGTTGGTCTGGGTGTGTAGGGTTGGTCAGAGTGTGTAGGGTTGGTCTGGGTGTGTAGGGTTGGTCTGGGTGTGTAGGGTTGGTCAGTGTGTGTAGGGTTGGTTCTGGTGTGTAGCGTTGGTCCGGGTGTGTAGGGTTGTCTGGGTATGTAGGATTGGTCTGGGTGTGTAGGGTTTGTCAGGGTGTGTAGGGTGTGTTCTTGTGTAGGTTTGGTCTGGGTGTGTAGGGTTGGTTTGGGTGTGTAGGTTTGGTCTGGGTGTGTAGGGTTGTCAGGGTGTGCAGGGTTGGTTCTGGTGTTTAGTGTTTGTCAGGGTGTGTAGGGTTGGTTCTAGTATGTCGGGTTGGTCAGGGTGTGTAGGGTTGGTCAGGGGGTGTAGGGATGGTCAGGGTGTGTAGGGTTGGTTCTGGTGTGTAGGGTTGGCCAGGGTGTGCAGGGTTGGTCAGGGTGTGTAGGGTTGGTCAGGGTGTGCAGGGTTGGTAAAGGTGTGTAGGTTTGATCTGGGTATGTTCGGTTGGTTCTGGTGTGTAGGGTTGGTTTTGGTGTGTAGGGTTGGTTCTGGTGTATAGGGTTGGTCAGGGTGTGTAGGGTTGTTTCTGGTGTATAGGGTCTGTCAGGGTGTGTAGGGATGGTCGGGGTGTGTAGGGTTGGTTCTGCTGTGTAGGCTTGGTCTGGGTGTGTAGTGTTGGTCTGTGTATGTACGGTTGGTTCTGGTGTAGGGTTGGTCAGGGTGTGAAGGGTTGGTTCTGATGTGTAGGGTTGGTCAGGATGTGTAGGGTTGGTTATGGTGTGTAGGGTTGATCAAGGTGTGTAGGGTTGGTCAGGGTGTGTAGGGTTGGTCAAGGTGTGTAGGGTTCGTTCTGGTGAATAGGGTTGGTCTGGGTGTGTAGGGTTGGTCAGAGTGTGTAGGGTTGGTCTGGGTGTGTAGGGTTGGTCTGGGTGTGTAGGGTTGGTCAGTGTGTGTAGGGTTGGTTCTGGTGTGTAGCGTTAGTCCGGGTGTGTAGGGTTGGTCTGGGTGTGTAGGGTTGGTCTGAGTGTGTAGGGTTGGTCAGGGTGTGTAGGGTGTGTTCTTGTGTAGGTTTGGTCTGGGTGTGTAGGGTTGGTTTGGGTGTGTAGGGTTGGTCTGGGAGTGTAGGGTTGGTCAGGGTGTGCAGGGTTGGTTTTGGTGTGTAGGGTTGGTTTTGGTGTGTAGGGTTATTCAGGGTGTGTAGTGTTGGTTCTGGTGTTTAGGGTTGGTCAGGGTGTGTAGGTTAGTCATGGAGTGTAGGGATGGTCAGGGTGTGTAGGGTTGGTTCATGTGTGTAGGGTTGGTCACGGTGTATAGGGTAGTTATCGTGTGTAGGGTTGGTCCTGAGGTGTATGGTTGGTCTGGTTTTGTAGGGTTGGTTCTTTTGTGTAGTGTTGGTTTGGGAGTGTAGGGTTGGTCTGGGTGTGTAGGGTTGGTCAGGGTGTGTAGGGTTGGTCATGGTGTTTAGGGTTGGTCAGGGTGTGTAGGGTTGCTCAGGGTGTGTAGGATTGGTCAGGGTTTGTAGGGTTGATCAGGGGGTGTAGGGTATGTTCTTGGGGTTGAGGGTTCGTCAGTGTGTGTAGGGTTGGTTCTGGTGTGTAGTTATTGGTCTGGGTGTGTATGGTTAGTTCTGGTGTGTAGGGTTTGTTCTGGTGTGTAGGGTTCGTCTGGGTGTGTAGGGTTGGTTCAATTATGTAGGGTTGGTCAGGGTGTGTAGGGTTTGTTCTGGTGTGTAGGGTTGTTTCTGGTGTGTAGGGTTGGTCTCGATGTGTATGGTTAGTTCTGGTGTGTAGGGTTGGTTCTGGTGTGTAGGGTCTGTCAGGGTGTGTAGGGTTGGTAGAGTGCGTAGGGTTGGTTCTGGTGTGTAGGGTTGGTTCTGGTGTGTAGGGTTGGTCAGGGTGTGTAGGGTTGGTCTGGGAGTGAAGGGTTGGTTCTGGTGTGTAGGGTTGGTTCTGGTGTGTAGGGTTGGTCAGAGTGTGTAGGGTTGGTCTTGGTATATAGGGTTGGTCAAGGTATGTAGGGTTGGTCTGGGTGTGTAGGGTTGGTCAGGGTGTGTAGGGTTGGTTCTGCTGTAGGGTTGATCAAGATGTATAGGGTTGGTCAGGGGGTGTAGGGTTGGTTCTCGTGTGAAGGGTTGGTTCTGGTGTGTAGGGTTGGTTCTGGTGTGTAGGGTTGGTCAGGGTGTGTAGGGTTAGTCAGGGGGTGTAGGGTTGGTCAAGGTGTGTAGGGTTGGTTCTGGTGTGTAGGGTTGGTTAGGGTGTGTAGGGTTGGTTCTGGTGTGTAGGGTTGGTCTGGGGTGTATGGTTTTTCTGAGTTTGTAGGGTTGGTTCTGGTGTGTAGTGTAGGTTTTTGAGTTTAGGCTTGGTCTTGGTGTGTAGGGTTGGTTCTTTTGTGTATGGTTGGTTCTGGTGTGTAGGGTTAGTCTGGGGGTGTAGGGTTGGTCTGGGTGTGTAGAGTTGGTTCTGGTGTGTAGGGTTGGTCTGGGTGTGTAGGGTTGGTCAGGGTGTGTATGGTTGGTCTAGGGGTGTAGGGTTGGTCAGGGTGTGTAGGGATGGTCAGAGTGTGTAGCGTTGTTCAGGGTGTGTAGGGTTGGTCAGGGCGTGTAGGGTTGGTAAGGGTGTGTAGGGTTGGTTCTGGTGTGAAGGGTTGGTCAGGGTGTGTAGGTTTGGTTCTGGTGTGTAGGTTTGGTCTGGGGGTGTATGGTTGGTCTGGGTGTTTAGTGTTGGTTACGGTGTGTAGTGTTGGTCTAGGGGTGTAGGGTTGGTCTGGGTGTGTAGGGTTGGTCACTGTGTGTAGGGTTGGTTCTGGTGTGTAGGGTTGGTTCTGGTGTGTAGGGTTGGTTCTGGTGTGTAGGGTTGGTCTCGGGTTGTAGGGTTGGTCTGGGTGTGTAGTGTTGGTTCTGGTGTGTAGGGTTGGTCAGGGGGTGTAGGGTTTGTCAGGGTGTGTAAGGTTGGTCAGGGTGTGTAGGGTTGGTCTAGGGGTGTAGGGTTTGCCAGGCTGTTTAAGGTTTGGTCAGGGTGTGTAGGGTTGGTCAGGGCGTGTAGGGTTGGTCAGGGTGTGTAGGGTTGGTCAGGGTGTGTAGGGTTGGTCAGGGGGTGTAGGGTTTGTTCTGGGGATGTAGGGTTGGTCAGGATGTGTAGGGTTGGTTCTGGTGCGTAGGGTTGTTTCTAGTGTGTAGGGTTGGTCTCGGTGTGTAGGGTTGTTTCTGGTGTGTATGGTTGGTTCTGGTTTGTAGGGTTGGTCAGGGTGTGTAGGGTTGGTTCTGGTATGTAGGGTTGGTCAGGGTGTGTAGGGTTGGTCTGGGTGTGTAGTGTCGGTCAGGGTGTGTAGGGTTGGTTCTGGTGTAGAAGGTTGGTCAGGGCGTGTAGGGTTGGTCAGGGTGTGTAGGGTTGGTTCTGGTGTGTAGGGTTGGTTCTGGTGTGTAAGGTTGGTCTTTGTGTGTAGGGTTGGTCAGGGTGTGTAGGGTTGGTTCTGGTGTGTAGTTATTGGTCTGGGTGTGTAGGGTTCGTTCTGGTGGGTAGGGTAGGTCAGGGTGTGTAGGGTTGGTTCTGGTGTTTATGGTGTATCAGGGTGTGTAGGTTAGTCATGGGGTGTAGGGTTGGTCAGGGTGTGTAGGTTTGATTCTGGTGTGTAGGGTTGGTTAGGGTGTGTAGGGTTGGTTCTGGTGTGTAGTGTTGGTCTGGGGGTGTATGGTTAGTCTGGGGGTGTAGGGTTGGTCTGGTTGTGTAGGTTTGGTTCTGGTGTGTAGGGTTGATCTGGGTGCGTAGGGTTGGTCAGGGTGTGTAGGGTTGGTCAGGGTGTGTAGGGCTGGTCTGGGAGTGTAGGGTTGGTCAGGGTGTGTATGGTTGGTCAGGGTGTGTAGGGTTGGTCAGAGTGTGTAGGGTTGGTCTGGGGGTGAAGGGTTGGTCAGGGTGTGTAGGGTTGTTCAGGGTGTGTAGGGTTGTTTATGGTGTGTAGGGTTGGTCAGTGCGTTTAGGGTTGGTCAGGGTATGTAGGGTTGGTTCTGGTGTGTAGGGTTGGTCAGGGTGTGTAGGTTTGGTTCTAGTGTGTAGGGTTGGTCAGGGTGTGAAGGGTTGGTTCTGGTGTAGAGTTGGTCTGGGGGTGTATGGTTGGTCTGGGTGTATAGTGTTGGTTATGGTGTGTAGTGTTGGTTTGGGAGTGTAGGGTTGGTCTTGGTGTGTAGGGTTGGTCAGGGTGTAGGGTTGGTTCTGGTGTGTAGGGTTGGTTCTGGTGTGTATGGTTGGTTCTGGTGTGTAGGGTTAGTCTGGGGGTGTAGGGTTGGTCTGGGTGTGTGTGGTTGGTTCTGGTGTGTAGGGTTGGTCTGGGTGTGTAGGGTTGGTCAGGGTATGTAGTGTTGGTCAGGGTGTGTAGGGCTGGTCTGGGGGTTTAGGGTTGGTCAGGGTGTGTAGGGTTGATCAGGGTGTTTAGGGTTGGTCATGGTGTGTAGGGTTGGTCAGGGTGTGTAGCGTTGGTTCTGGTGTATAGGGTTGGTAAGGGTGTGTAAGGTTGGTCAGGGTGTGTAGGGTTGGTTCTGGTGTGTAGGGTTGGTTCTAGTGTGTAAGGTTGGTCTTGGTGTGTAGGATTGGTTCTGGTGGGTAGGGTTGGTCAGGGTGTGTAGTGTTGGTTCTGGTGTGTAGTTATCGGTCTGGGTGTGTATGGTAGTTCTGGTGTGTAGGGTTGGTTCTGGTGTGTAGGGTGCGTCTTGGTGTGTAGGGTTGGTTCTGGTGTATAGGATTGGTTCTGGTGTGTATGGTTGGTCAGGGTATGTAGGGTTGGTTCTGGTGTTTAGGATTGATCAGGGTTGGTAGGTTAGTCATAAGGTATAGGGTTGGTCAGGGTGTGTAGGGTTGGATCTGGTGTGTAGGGTTGGTTAGGGTGTGTAGGGTTGGTTCTGGTGTGTAGGGTTGGTCTGGGGTGTATGGTTTTTCTGGGTGTAGGGTTGGTTCTGGTGTGTAGTGTAGGTTTTTGAGTTTAGGCTTGGTCTTGGTGTGTAGGGTTGGTTCTGTTGTGTATGGTTGGTTCTGGTGTGTAGGGTTAGTCTGGGGGTGTAGGGTTGGCCTGGGTGTGTACAGTTGGTTCTGGTGTGTAGAGTTAGTCTGGGTGTGTAGGGTTGGTCAGGGTGTGTAGGGTTGGTCAGGGTGTGTATGGTTGGTCTAGGGGTGTAGGGTTGGTCAGGGTGTGTAGGGATGGTCAGAGTGTGTAGCGTTGTTCAGGGTGTGTAGGGTTGGTCAGGGCGTATAGGGTTGGTCAGGGTGTGTAGGGTTGGTTCTGGTGTGAAGGGTTGGTCAGGGTGTGTAGGTTTCGTTCTGGTGTGTAGGTTTGGTCTGGGGGTGTATGGTCTGTCTGGGTGTTCAGTGTCGGTTACGGTGTGTAGTGTTGGTCTAGGGGTGTAGGGTTGGTCTGGGTGTGTAGGGTTGGTCACTGTGTGTAGGGTTGGTTCTGGTGTGTAGGGTTGGTTCTGGTGTGTAGGGTTGGTTCTGGTGTGTAGGGTTGGTCTCGGGGTGTAGGGTTGGTCTGGGTGTGTAGTGTTGGTTCTGGTGTGTAGGGTTGGTCAGGGGGTGTAGGGTTTGTCAGGGTGTGTAAGGTTGGTCTGGGTGTGTAGAGTTGGTTCTGGTGTGTAGGGTTGGTCTGGGTGTGTAGGGTTGGTCAGGGTGTGTATGGTTGGTCTAGGGGTGTAGGGTTGGTCAGGGTGTGTAGGGATGGTCAGAGTGTGTAGCGTTGTTCAGGGTGTGTAGGGTTGGTCAGGGCGTGTAGGGTTGGTCAGGGTGTGTAGGGTTGGTTCTGGTGTGAAGGGTTGGTCAGGGTGTGTAGGTTTGGTTCTGGTGTGTAGATTTGGTCTGGGCGTGTATGGTTGGTCTGGGTGTTTAGTGTTGGTTATGGTGTGTAGTGTTGGTCTAGGGGTGTAGGGTTGGTCTGGGTGTGTAGGGTTGGTCACTGTGTGTAGGGTTGGTTCTGGTGTGTAGGGTTGGTTCTGGTGTGTAGGGTTGGTTCTGGTGTGTAGGGTTGGTCTCGGGGTGTAGGGTTGGTCTGGGTGTGTAGTGTTGGTTCTGGTGTGTAGGGTTGGTCAGGGGGTGTAGGGTTTGTCAGGGTGTGTAAGGTTGGTCAGGGTGTGTAGGGTTGGTCTAGGGGTGTAGGGTTTGCCAGGGTGTTTAAGGTTTGGTCAGGGTGTGTAGGGTTGGTCAGGGCGTGTAGGGTTGGTCAGGGTGTGTAGGGTTGGTCAGGGTGTGTAGGGTTGGTCAGGGGGTGTAGGGTTTGTTCTGGGGATGTAGGGTTGGTCAGGATGTGTAGGGTTGGTTCTGGTGCGTAGGGTTGTTTCTAGTGTGTAGGGTTGGTATTGGTGTGTAGGGTTGTTTCTGGTGTGTATGGTTGGTTCTGGTGTGTAGGGTTGGTCAGGGTGTGTAGGGTTGGTTCTGGTATGTAGGGTTGGTCAGGGTGTGTAGGGTTGGTCTGGGTGTGTAGTGTCGGTCAGGGTGTGTAGGGTTGGTTCTGGTGTAGAGGGTTGGTCAGGGCGTGTAGGGTTGGTCAGGGTGTGTAGGGTTGGTTCTGGTGTGTAGGGTTGGTTCTGGTGTGTAAGGTTGGTCTTTGTGTGTAGGGTTGGTCAGGGTGTGTAGGGTTGGTTCTGGTGTGTAGTTATTGGTCTGGGTGTGTAGGGTTGGTTCTGGTGGGTAGGGTAGGTCAGGGTGTGTAGGGTTGGTTCTGTGTTTATGGTGTATCAGGGTGTGTAGGTTAGTCATGGGGTGTAGGGTTGGTCAGGGTGTGTAGGTTTGATTCTGGTGTGTAGGGTTGGTTAGGGTGTGTAGGGTCGGTTCTGGTGTGTAGTGTTGGTCTGGGGGTGTATGGTTAGTCTGGGGGTGTAGGGTTGGTCTGGTTGTGTAGGTTTGGTTCTGGTGTGTAGGGTTGGTCAGGGTGTGTATGGTTGGTCAGGGTGTGTATGGTTGGTCAGGGTGTGTAGGGTTGGTCAGAGTGTGTAGGGTTGGTCAGTGCGTTTAGGGTTGGTCAGGGTATGTAGGGTTGGTTCTGGTGTGTAGGGTTGGTCAGGGTGTGTAGGTTTGGTTCTAGTGTGTAGGGTTGGTCAGGGTGTGAAGGGTTGGTTCTGGTGTGTAGTTGGTCTGGGGGTGTATGGTTGGTCTGGGTGTATAGTGTTGGTTATGGTGTGTAGTGTTGGTTTGGGAGTGTAGGGTTGGTCTTGGTGTGTAGGGTTGGTCAGGGTGTAGGGTTGGTTCTGGTGTGTAGGGTTGGTTCTGGTGTGTATGGTTGGTTCTGGTGTGTAGGGTTAGTCTGGGGGTGTAGGGTTGGTCTGGGTGTGCGTGGTTGGTTCTGGTGTGTAGGGTTGGTCTGGGTGTGTAGGGTTGGTCAGGGTATGTAGTGTTGGTCAGGGTGTGTAAGGCTGGTCTGGGGGTTTAGGGTTGGTCAGGGTGTGTAGGGTTGATCAGGGTGTTTAGGGTTGGTCATGGTGTGTAGGGTTGGTCAGGGTGTGTAGCGTTGGTTCTGGTGTATAGGGTTGGTAAGGGTGTGTAAGGTTGGTCAGGGTGTGTAGGGTTGGTTCTGGTGTGTAGGGTTGGTTCTAGTGTGTAAGGTTGGTCTTGGTGTGTAGGATTGGTTCTGGTGGGTAGGGTTGGTCAGGGTGTGTAGTGTTGGTTCTGGTGTGTAGTTATCGGTCTGGGTGTGTATGGTAGTTCTGGTGTGTAGGGTTGGTTCTGGTGTGTAGGGTGCGTCTTGGTGTGTAGGGTTGGTTCTGGTGTATAGGATTGGTTCTGGTGTGTATGGTTGGTCAGGGTATGTAGGGTTGGTTCTGGTGTTTAGGATTGATCAGGGTGTGTAGGTTAGTCATAGGGTATAGGGTTGGTCAGGGTGTGTAGGGTTGGTTCTGGTGTGTAGGGTTGGTTAGGGTGTGTAGGGTTGGTTCTGGTGTGTAGGGTTGGTCTGGGGTGTATGGTTTTTCTGGGTGTGTAGGGTTGGTTCTGGTGTGTAGTGTAGGTTTTTGAGTTTAGGCTTGGTCTTGGTGTGTAGGGTTGGTTCTGTTGTGTATGGTTGGTTCTGGTGTGTAGGGTTAGTCTGGGGGTGTAGGGTTGGCCTGGGTGTGTACAGTTGGTTCTGGTGTGTAGGGTTAGTCTGGGTGTGTAGGGTTGGTCAGGGTGTGTAGGGTTGGTCAGGGTGTGTATGGTTGGTCTAGGGGTGTAGGGTTGGTCAGGGTGTGTAGGGATGGTCAGAGTGTGTAGCGTTGTTCAGGGTGTGTAGGGTTGGTCAGGGCGTATAGGGTTGGTCAGGGTGTGTAGGGTTGGTTCTGGTGTGAAGGGTTGGTCAGGGTGTGTCGGTTTCGTTCTGGTGTGTAGGTTTGGTCTGGGGGTGTATGGTTGGTCTGGGTGTTCAGTGTCGGTTACGGTATGTAGTGTTGGTCTAGGGGTGTAGGGTTGGTCTGGGTGTGTAGGGTTGGTCACTGTGTGTAGGGTTGGTTCTGGTGTGTAGGGTTGGTTCTGGTGTGTAGGGTTGGTTCTGGTGTGTAGGGTTGGTCTCGGGGTGTAGGGTTGGTCTGGGTGTGTAGTGTTGGTTCTGGTGTGTAGGGTTGGTCAGGGGGTGTAGGGTTTGTCAGGGTGTGTAAGGTTGGTCAGGGTGTGTAGGGTTGGTCTAGGGGTGTAGGGTTTGAGAGGGGGTGTAGGGTTGGTCAGGGTGTGTAGGGTTGGTCAGGGCGTGTAGGGTTGGTCAGGGTGTTTAGGGTTGGTCAGGGTGTGTAGGGTTGGTCAGGGGGTGTAGGGTTTGTTCTGGGGATGTAGGGTTGGTCAGGATGTGTAGGGTTGGTTCTGGTGCGTAGGGTTGTTTCTAGTGTGTAGGGTTAGTCTCGGTGTGTAGGGTTTGTTCTGGTGTGTAGGGTTGGTTCTGGTGTGTAGGGTTGGTCAGGGTGTGTAGGGTTGGTTTTTGTGTGAAGGGTTGGTCAGGGTGTGTAGGGTTGGTCTGGGTGTGTAGTGTCGGTCAGGGTGTGTAGGGTTGGTTCTGGTGTAGGGGGTTGGTCAGGGCGTGTAGGGTTGGTCAGGGTGTGTAGGGTTGGTTTTGGTGTGTATTATTGGTTCTGGTGTGTAAGGTTGGTCTTTGTGTGTAGGGTTGGTCAAGGTGTGTAGTGTTTGTTCTGGTGTGTAGTTATCGGTCTTGGTGTGTATGGTTGTTCTGGTGTGTAGGGTTGGTTCTGGTGTGTAGGGTTAGTCTGGGTGTGTAGGGTTGGTTCTGGTGTATAGGGTTGGTTCTGGTGTGTAGGGTTGGTCACGGTGTGTAGGGTTGGTTCTGGTGTGTAGGGTTGGTTAGAGTGTGTAGGGTTGGTTCTGGTGTGTAGGGTTGGTCTGGGGGTGTATGGTTGGTCTGGGTGTGTAGGGTTGGTTCTGGTGTTTAGTGTTGGTTTGGGAGTGTAGGGTAGGTCGTGGTGTGTAGGGTTGGTCAGGGTGTAGGGTTGGTTCTAGTGTGTAGGGTTGGTTCTGGTGTGTATGGTTTGTTCTGGTGTGTAGGGTTAGTCTGGGGGTGTAGGGTTGGTCTGGGTGTGTAGGGTCTGTTATGGTGTGTAGGGTTGGTCTGGGTGCATAGGGTTGGTCAGGGTGTGTAGGGTTGGTCAGGGTGTAAAGGGCTGGTCTGGGGGTGTAGGGTTGGTTAGGGTGTGTAGGGTTGGTCAGGGTGTGTAGGGTTGGTCAGAGTGTGTAGGGTTGGTCTGGGTATGTAGGGTTGGTCAGGGTGTGTAGGGTTGGTCATGTTGTGTAGGGTTGGTCAGGGTGTGTAGGGTTGGTCAGGGTGTGTAGGGTTGGTCATGGTGTGTAGGGTTGGTCAGTGCGTTTAGGGTTGGTCAGGGTGTGTAGGGTTGGTTCTGGTGTGTAGGGTTGGTCATGGTGTGTAGGTTTGGTTCTAGTGGGTAGGGTTGGTCAGGGTGTGAAGGGTTGGTTCTGGTGTAGGGTTGGTCTGGGGGTGTATCGTTGGTCTGGGTGTGTAGTGTTAGTTATGGTGTGTAGTGTTGGTTTGGGATTGTAGGGTTGGTCTTGGTGTGTAGGGTTGGTCAGGGTGTAGGGTTGGTTCTGGTGTGTAGGGTTGGTTCTGGTGTGTATGGTTGGTTCTGGTGTGTAGGGTTAGTCTGGGGGTGTAGGGGTTGTCTGGGTGTGTAGGGTTGGTCAGGGTGTGTAGGGTTGGTTTTTGTGTGTAGGGTTGGTCAGGGTGTGTAGGGTTATTCAGGGTGTGTAGGGCTGGTCAGGGTGTGTAGGGTTGGTCAGGGTGTGTAGGTTTGGTTCTAGTGTGTAGGGTCGGTCAGGGTGTGTAGGGTTGGTTCTGGTGTGTAGGGTTGGTCAGGGTGTGTAGGTTTGGTTCTAGTGTGTAGGGTTGGTCAGGGTGTGAAGGGTTGGTTCTGGTGTAGGGTTGGTCTGCCGGTGTATCGTTGGTCTGGGTGTTTAGTGTTGGTTACGGTGTGTAGTGTTGGTCTAGGGGTGTAGGGTTGGTCTAGGTGTGTAGGGTTGGTCAGGGTGTGTAGGGTTGGTCAGGGGGTGTAGGGTTTGTCAGGGTGTGTAAGGTTGGTCTGGGTGTGTAGGGTTGGTCTAGGGGTGTAGGGTTTGAGAGGGGGTGTAGGGTTGGCCAGGGTGTGTAGGGTTGGTCAGGGCGTGTAGGGTTGGTCAGGGTGTGTAGGGTTGGTCAGGGTGTGTAGGGTTGGTCAGGGGGTGTAGGGTTTGTTCTGGGGATGTAGGGTTGGTCAGGATGTGTAGGGTTGGTTCTGGTGCGTAGGGTTGTTTCTAGTGTGTAGGGTTAGTCTCGGTGTGTAGGGTTTGTTCTGGTGTGTAGGGTTGGTTCTGGTGTGTAGGGTTGTCAGGGTGTGTAGGGTTGGTTTTTGTGTGAAGGGTTGGTCAGGGTGTGTAGGGTTGGTCTGGGTGTGTAGTGTCGGTCAGGGTGTGTAGGGTTGGTTCTGGTGTAGGGGGTTGGTCAGGGCGTGTAGGGTTGGTCAGGGTGTGTAGGGTTGGTTTTGGTGTGTATTATTGGTTCTGGTGTGTAAGGTTGGTCTTTGTGTGTAGGGTTGGTCAAGGTGTGTAGTGTTTGTTCTGGTGTGTAGTTATCGGTCTTGGTGTGTATGGTTGTTCTGGTGTGTAGGGTTGGTTCTGGTGTGTAGGGTTAGTCTGGGTGTGTAGGGTTGGTTCTGGTGTATAGGGTTGGTTCTGGTGTGTAGGGTTGGTCACGGTGTGTAGGGTTGGTTCTGGTGTGTAGGGTTGGTTAGAGTGTGTAGGGTTGGTTCTGGTGTGTAGGGTTGGTCTGGGGGTGTATGGTTGGTCTGGGTGTGTAGGGTTGGTTCTGGTGTTTAGTGTTGGTTTGGGAGTGTAGGGTTGGTCGTGGTGTGTAGGGTTGGTCAGGGTGTAGGGTTGGTTCTAGTGTGTAGGGTTGGTTCTGGTGTGTATGGTTTGTTCTGGTGTGCAGGGTTAGTCTGGGGGTGTAGGGTTGGTCTGGGTGTGTAGGGTCTGTTCTGGTGTGTAGGGTTGGTCTGGGTGCATAGGGTTGGTCAGGGTGTGTAGGGTTGGTCAGGGTGTAAAGGGCTGGTCTGGGGGTGTAGGGTTGGTTAGGGTGTGTAGGGTTGGTCAGGGTGTGTAGGGTTGGTCAGAGTGTGTAGGGTTGGTCTGGGTATGTAGGGTTGGTCAGGGTGTGTAGGGTTGGTCATGTTGTGTAGGGTTGGTCAGGGTGTGTAGGGTTGGTCAGGGTGTGTAGGGTTGGTCATGGTGTGTAGGGTTGGTCAGTGCGTTTAGGGTTGGTCAGGGTGTGTAGGGTTGGTTCTGGTCTGTAGGGTTGGTCATGGTGTGTAGGTTTGGATCTAGTGGGTAGGGTTGGTCAGGGTGTGAAGGGTTGGTTCTGGTGTAGGGTTGGTCTGGGGGTGTATCGTTGGTCTGGGTGTGTAGTGTTAGTTATGGTGTGTAGTGTTGGTTTGGGATTGTAGGGTTGGTCTTGGTGTGTAGGGTTGGTCAGGGTGTAGGGTTGGTTCTGGTGTGTAGGGTTGGTTCTGGTGTGTATGGTTGGTTCTGGTGTGTAGGGTTAGTCTGGGGGTGTAGGGGTTGTCTGGGTGTGTAGGGTTGGTCAGGGTGTGTAGGGTTGGTTTTTGTGTGTAGGGTTGGTCAGGGTGTGTAGGGTTATTCAGGGTGTGTAGGGCTGGTCAGGGTGTGTAGGGTTGGTCAGGGTGTGTAGGTTTGGTTCTAGTGTGTAGGGTCGGTCAGGGTGTGTAGGGTTGGTTCTGGTGTGTAGGGTTGGTCAGGGTGTGTAGGTTTGGTTCTAGTGTGTAGGGTTGGTCAGGGTGTGAAGGGTTGGTTCTGGTGTAGGGTTGGTCTGCCGGTGTATCGTTGGTCTGGGTGTTTAGTGTTGGTTACGGTGTGTAGTGTTGGTCTAGGGGTGTAGGGTTGGTCTGGGTGTGTAGGGTTGGTCAGGGTGTGTAGGGTTGGTCAGGGCGTGTAGGGTTGGTCAGGGTGTGTAGGGTTGGTCAGGGTGTGTAGGGTTGGTCAGGGGGTCTAGGGTTTGTTCTGGGGATGTAGGGTTGGTCAGGATGTGTAGGGTTGGTTCTGGTGCGTATGGTTGTTTCTAGTGTGTAGGGTTGGTCAGGGCGTATAGGGTTGGTTCAGGGTGTGTAGGTTTGGTTCTAGTGTGTAGGGTTGGTCAGGGTGTGAAGGGTTGGTTCTGGTGTAGGGTTGGTCTGCCGGTGTATCGTTGGTCTGGGTGTTTAGTGTTGGTTACGGTGTGTAGTGTTGGTCTAGGGGTGTAGGGTTGGTCTGGGTGTGTAGGGTTGGTCACTGTGTGTAGGGTTGGTTCTGGTGTGTAGGGTTGGTTCTGGGGTGTAGGGTTGGTTCTGGTGTGTAGGGTTGGTCTCGGGGTGTAGGGTTGGTCTGGGTGTGTAGTGTTGGTTCTGGTGTGTAGGGTTGGTCAGGGTGTGTAGGGTTGGTCAGGGGGTGTAGGGTTTGTTCTGGGGATGTAGGGTTGGTCAGGATGTGTAGGGTTGGTTCTGGTGTGTAGGGTTGGTTCTGGTGTGTAGGGTTGGTCAGGGTGTGTAGGGTTGGTTTTTGTGTAGAGGGTTGGTCAGGGCGTGTAGGGTTGGTCAGGGTGTGTAGGGTTGGTTTTGGTGTGTAGGGTTGGTTTTTGTGTGTAAGGTTGGTCTTTGTGTGTAGGGTTGGTCAAGGTGTGTAGTGTTGGTTCTGGTGTGTAGTTATCAGTCTGGGTGTGTATGGTTGTTCTGGTGTGTAGGGTTGGTTCTGGTGTGTAGGGTTAGTCTGGGTGTGTAGGGTTGGTTCTGGTGTATAGGGTTGGTTCTGGTGTGTAGGGTTGGTCACGGTGTGTAGGGTTGGTTCTGGTGTGTAGGGTTGGTTAGAGTGTGTAGGGTTGGTTCTGGTGTGTAGGGTTGGTCTGGGGGTGTATGGTTGGTCTGGGTGTGTAGGGTTGGTTCTGGTGTGTAGTGTTGGTTTTGGAGTGTAGGGTTGGTCGTGGTGTGTAGGGTTGGTCAGGGTGTAGGGTTGGTTCTGGTGTGTAGGGTTGGTTCTGGTGTGTATGGTTTGTTCTGGTGTGTAGGGTTAGTCTGGGGGTGTAGGGTTGGTCTGGGTGTGTAGGGTCTGTTCTGGTGTGTAGGGTTGGTCTGGGTGCATAGGGTTGGTCAGGGTGGGTAGGGTTGGTCAGGGTGTATAGGGCTGGTCTGGGGGTGTAGGGTTGGTCAGGGTGTGTAGGGTTGGTCAGGGTGTGTAGGGTTGGTCAGAGTGTGTAGGGTTGGTCTGGGGGTGTAGGGTTGGTCAGGGTGTGTAGGGTTGGTCATGGTGTGTAGGGTTGGTCAGGGTGTGTAGGGTTGGTCAGGGTGTGTAGGGTTGGTCATGGTGTGTAGGGTTGGTCAGTGCGTTTAGGGTTGGTCAGGGTGTGTAGGGTTGGTTCTGGAATGTAGGGTTGGTCAGGGTGTGTAGGTTTGGTTCTAGTGGGTAGGGTTGGTCAGGGTGTGAAGGGTTGGTTCTGGTGTAGAGTTGGTCTGGGGGTGTATCGTTGGTCTGGGTGTGTAGTGTTGGTTATGGTGTGTAGTGTTGGTTTGGGATTGTAGGGTTGGTCTTGGTGTGTAGGGTTGGTCAGGGTGTAGAGTTGGTTCTGGTGTGTAGGGTTGGTTCTGGTGTGTATGGTTGGGTCTGGTGTGTAGGGTTAGTCTGGGGGTGTAGGGTTAGTCTGGGTGTGTAGGGTTGGTCAGGGTGTGTAGGGCTGGTCAGGGTGTGTAGGGTTGGTCAGGGTGTGTAGGTTTGGTTCTAGTGTGTAGGGTCGGTCAGGGTGTGTAGGGTTGGTTCTGGTGTGTAGGGTTGGTCAGGGTGTGTAGGTTTGGTTCTAGTGTGTAGGGTTGTTCAGGGTGTGAAGGGTTGGTTCTGGTGTAGGGTTGGTCTGCTGGTGTATCGTTGGTCTGGGTGTGTAGTGTTGGTTATGGTGTGTAGTGTTGGTCTAGGGGTGTAGGGTTAGTCTGGGTGTGTAGGGTTGGTCAGGGTGTGTAGGGTTGGTCAGGGTGTGTAGGGTTTGTTCTGGTGTGTAGGGTTGATTCTGGTGTGTAGGGTTGGTCTGGGGGTGTAGGGTTGGTCTGGGTTTGTAGGGTTGGTTCTGGTGTGTAGGGTTGGTCGGGGGGTGTAGGGTTTATCAGGGTGTGTAAGGTTGGTCAGGGTGTGTAGGGTTGGTCTGGGGGTGTAGGGTTGGTCAGGGCGTGTAGGGTTGGTCAGGGTGTGTAGGGTTGGTCAGGGTGTGTAGGGTTGGTCAGGGAGTGTAGGGTTGGTTCTGGGGTTGTTGGGTTGGTCAGGGTGTGTAGGGTTGGTTTGGGGGTATAGGGTTGGTTCTGGGGGTGTAGGGTTGGTAAGGGTGTGTAGGGTTGGTCTGGGGGTGTAGGGTTGGTCTGGGGTTGTAGGGTCTGTCTGGGGGTGTAGGGTTGGTCTGGGTGTGTAGGGTCTGTCTGGGGGTGTAGGGTTGGTCTGGGGGTGTAGGGTTGTTCTGGGAGTGTAGGGTTGGTCTGGGAGTGTAGGGTTAAGACAAAAGCCCTAAAGATACTACTTTGACCCAATAAAGACTCTAAACTCCATCTGTGCCACGGACTGCAGATCTAGCATAAACAACTAACCTCGATGAAGAAGTAGGACAAACTTCATTACATAAACGCGTTCTCCGATGCCTACAGTGTATGCACATCCATATGTAAAAAAACAGCTAATTTAAGTTGTTGACGCCCTTTCCCGGCATTTAAAGACGTAAAACCGTGACCCTGCACATGCTTTGTCTGTTGCCCTAGGGGAAGGGTGTGGTGGAGACGTGACCTAGAAAACGGCATCCATCTTCCGTACCACCCGATCTGTGAGGCACTTACGTCTTGGATTTGTGTTGCCTATCTGAATATATTAACGATCCATGGGAGTGGTGAGATGAATCGCTCGATGGATGGGTGGACAAAAAGATATATATATATATGTACGAGGGACGTTCAAATCAAACCGGGACTTTTTGTTCTAGTTCTACTTGAATGGATTATAGCATTCTGTAACTACTATCATTAGTTAGGGCCACTTGTGTCATTTTACTGCTAGGTGGCCCACTTACCATTGCCACGTGATAGATAAATAAAAATGGCGGACAACACCGTTAGGGCTTGCATGGGATAGCGTGTTGTGGTGAAGTTTCTTGTGAAAAAAGACGTGAAACTTGCGAAAATTTATGGAAGACTGCAATCACAGTACGGTGATGAGACAGTCAGCCACAGTAAGGCATTTGAATGTGGTAAACGTTTTAGAGAAGGCCGTGAGTGATGATCCCAGCCATGGTGGCTCTCAACCCACCACAGTTGTTCCTATGAATATCCGGATTGTGGAACGCCTTATCCTTGAAAATCGACTCATGACATGAGGCGAAATTGCACAAGAGGCAAGTCTTTCTCTGGGTACGGTGAACACTATTATTCATGAACATTTGCATTTTCAGAAGGTTAGATCGCCTTTGGTGGTAAGACAGCTTTCCGCTTTTGGCCGGTAGACAAGAGTTCAAACCTGCACTGAATTGAAGAAACGTTTTGGCATAAGAGGGCATGCCATTTTAGATCACAGCATTACATGTGACGAAACCAGAGTGCATTAATATACTCCTGAAGCGAAACGAGCATCCAGACAGTTGAAGCATCCACCATTCAAACAATTTAGGACATTTGCGTCTGCAGGTAAAGTGATGGCCAGTGTTTCTGGGACATACTTGGCGTCATTCATGTTGATTGTCTACCCTGTGGTGCCACTATCAACAGTGAACAACACATACCCATTATAAGTGATGTGTATAGTCGTCTGCGGACAAAAACCGCCTGGTTTGATCAGAAAGGGCGTCCTGCTCCAGTAAGATAACGCTCGACCTCATACGGCTCACTCCATTATGTGCTATCTGCAGCAGCTCGGCTATGAGGTATTACCACATCCACCTTACATCCCAGACCTCGCTCCAAGAATTTCCACCTGTTTGGACCCCTAAAATAATTCCTCGTAGGTCAGCATTTCAGAAATGATGACGAAGTGAAACAGGCTGACCTGGATTGGTTCAGACATACTGGCAAATCTTTCTACGCTGAAGCTTTTCAAGCGTTACTTAAACGCTGGGATAAGTGCATACACGTTGGAGGAGATTATATAGAAAGATAAATGGCATTTTGACTATTTGTTACATTTTTTTTCCTTCCAACTTTGCAAGTAGCAGGATTTGTATACGGGGATCGGAATGTGGTGGGTTGTACATTACACTTGACTTCAATATTTGCACCTTTTGGTCTGACACATCCGACTTCAGCAAGCATTTTTTTGTACCGAATTAACCTTCCGTCTTCGAGCTCTTCTCCTTAGCAAGTCTGCTCTGTTGCAGGTGTAGAAGGCTCTGCCAGCTCTGTGTCGCTGGCCCTGACGCTAGCAGTCAGCTCTGGGTCGCTGGTCCTAACGCTAGCAGTCAGCTCTGTGTCGCTGGCCCTAACGCTAGCAGTCAGCTCTGGGTCGCTGGCCCTGACGCTAGCAGTCAGCTCTGGGTCGCTGGCCCTGACGCTAGCAGTCAGCTCTGGGTCGCTGGCCCTGACGCTAGCAGTCAGCTATGGGTCGCTGGCCCTGACGCTAGCAGTCAGCTCTGGGTCACTGGCCTTGACGCTAGCAGTCAGCTATGGGTCGCTGGCCCTAACTCTAGCAGTCAGCTCTGGGTCGCTGGCCCTGACGCTAGCAGTCAGCTATGTGTCGCTGGCCCTGACGCTAGCAGTCAGATCTGGGTCGCTGGCCCTGACGCTAGCAGTCAGCTCTGGGTCGCTGGCCCTGACGCTAGCAGTCAGCTCTGGGTCGATGACCGCAACAGCTCATGCACTGCTCAACATCGTGATCCCATAGTGAGCATTTAACAGCTACAGAAATAGACAGACAGACAGATAGAGAGAGAGAAAGATAGACATATAAATATATAGATAGACAGACAGATATATATATATATATATATATATATATATATATATATATATATATAGATAAATAGATAGATAGATAGATAGATAGATAGATAGATAGATAGATAGATAGATAGATAGATAGATAGATAGATAGATAGATAGATAGATAGATAGATAGATAGATAGATAGATAGATAGATAGATAGATAGATAGATAGATAGATAGATAGATAGATAGATAGATAGATAGATAGATAGATAGATAGATAGATAGATAGATAGATAGGTAAACATAGACAAAAATGTAGCAAATACGTAGACGGGCATACCAAAAGAATCATAAATACATAGGTAAGCTGACAGACATATAGATTGACAGGTATATAATTAGGCAGTCAGACACACAAACAAACAAGAAGCAGGTAGATTATCTATATATATGTGAAAGAAGCGTGACTTAGGGGTGAAACGCCAGATTCACAATCACAACACCCAGGTTCGAATCCCGCCGCAGCCTAGCTGCAGTCAGAGAAACTCCGAAGACTGACGGACCATCCAATGTACCAGAGACTAAACAATTTGGGAAATGGGAAACTAAAGCGGAGAAACTTTGCAGAAATAGCCAAAGCAAAGATGCACGAAGATCCCATAAACGCACTAACAACACCAAACCCCATCACTACTGTACGAAAACCTACCTGGAGGCAGGATATATTTCCAGAGGTGGTAGAAAATATACCAGGTATTGCAAACAAAAACTGCCAGACTGAAAAAGAAAGGAGAGACACTACCCTAATCTTCATAACGAAAAGCTACCCAAGCATGGACTGGACCCATGCATACACCGACGGTTCTGTAACAAACACTACACAGAACGGAGGGGCAGGAGCATTCCTGAACCTACCAAATGGCAGAAAAATAACACTGTCATTCGCTACTGGTAAGTACACAAGCAATTTCAGAGCGGAGGCAGAGGCACTGAGGGCGGCAGTGGAAGAAATGGTGACACACAGTGAAAATGAGAGCCACATAGTCCTGCTGACAGATGCTCTCGCCGTAGTCACAGCGCTAAAAAGCCAGAAAAACACTGAGCTTAATGACTTAAGAGCAGCACTCTGCAAACTGTGCCAGCAGTCCGCACCAAAAAGGGTAGTGGTACAGTGGGTTCCGTCACACTGCAACATCCAAGGCAACGAGGAGGCAGACAGACTGACAAAAGAAGGTGCAAGACTACCACAAACAGATACCAGTATGACGTACGAAGAGTCAAAACGGCTTATCAAAGCCAGATACATGACCAAATGGGAAACCGAACATACTGGTTACACCAAAAACGATGCCTATTACCAGTTGAACCGAAGAGAGCAGGTCGTTGTCTTCAGACTTCGCACTGGCCACAACAGACTGAGGTACCACCTATTCAACAAATTGAAGATAGGATGTACCGACGAATGCCCGTGCGGTACTGGTAAAATGACCGCTGAACATCTGCTGCAGAACTGCCCGACATACGAGGATCAGAGAGAGCAGATGTGGCCATTACCAGTGGAACTGCAAGACAAGCTCTATGGCAGTGGCGACAGCCTCAGGATGACCGCCGCTTTTTTCGAAAAAATAATGGTTACTGTCTGACTGTGTACGCAGAAGAAGAAGAAGAAGAAGAATCCCGCCGTATCCACTTTCGCAGACACGATTCACACATGCCAAGAAATGTTTAACAGCCAAATTGGTTGGCAATTGTAAAAAGCGACATTTTCAAAGGATATGCTACTTACACATACACACACACACACCTACACACACACATATACACACACACACACACACACACACACATATCTATATATCTATATATTTACACACACAACCAGATAGATAGTGTATATGTCCTTGAAGTTTAACACATATCGAGCTCTCTCCACAGCTCTCCTATTTACAGACGGTGAACCAAATCCACAGTTCAGAGAAAGTCGGTCGGTTAGATCGATAGAGTTACATACACGACTGGCTCATTTATAATCTACTCAATTCTTAGAATGTTTGTTGTTAGTGATGGCTTTGGCTGGTTAGATAGATGGAAGCTGCTGGCAACGCCTGGGCAAATACGTTCATTCAAGCTGATCTCAAGTTAGGTTCCGCGGCCCTCGGACTATCTGCGACCAGCAGACTGCATTCAGCCCCTAACGTTCCTCCTGCCCGTCGCGCCAGCAACGTTCTGGGTTCATGAAGACTTTAACAACTAACCGTTAGAGGTGAGTATTGAATAAGAATTCGATGCCTAAATTATGCACGAAGGCAACATGGCGACATTGTCCTGACCATGTACGGACGAATCACCACCATCATCAAATTATCAGAAATCACACGGAGGAGAAAACACGACTTATCTTCTTCAACGAACGAAGCCAAGCCATCTACTTCTTCTTCTTCTTCTTCTTCTTCTTCTTCTTCTTCTTCTTCTGCGTTCGTTCTCAATCTCCCGTTTACAAGACCTAACAGCTCTTTGAAAGTAACAGGGTGTAGTCCGGAGATAGGAATGCATTGTGTCACAGCGTGGCTGCGATATTTGCACATTTCGGTTCGACACATCTGTCTTCGGCAGATTACTAATCTAAAGTCTAAGAACGGAATCGTAAGCCCCAAGGACTGTCCTGGCTCCGACAGTCTCAGACAGTCTCTGAGAGACCAAGTACTGCTGGACTGAAACCATGGAAGGCGGAAGAAAGCTTGCAAACCTTTACCTCTCAGTAGTGGAAGACAGTGGGCAGAACAATACGGCATTCTCTCTGGCAAACCTTTACCTCTCATTGGTAGAAGACAGTGGGCAGAACGGTACGACATTCTCTCTGGCAAACCTTTACATCACATAGTATAAGACAGTGGGCAGAACAGTATGGCCTTCTCTCTGGCAAACCTTTACCTCTCAGTAGTAGAAGACAGTGGGCAGAACGGTACGACATTCTCTCTGGCAAACCTTTACATCACATAGTATAAGACAGTGGGCAGAACAGTATGGCATTCTCTCTGGCAAACCTTTACATCACAGAGTAGAAGACAGTGGGCAGAATAGTACGGTATTCTCTCTGGCAAACCTTTACATCACAGAGTAGAAGACAGTGGGCAGAACAGTACGGCATTCTCTCTGCGTAATTTGTAATGGGAATATGAAGCATTTGAATAACAAAAACACGATCGAACTTTCCAGGAGAACTTGATTAATTATGAGCCGACGGTACACATGTGATAACACCCTCATAACAGAAGGTGTGAATATATAAACGATCTTTTTTTTTTAAACGGACCAAAACGAATCCGACAGTTACAAGAAAAAAAAATAAAGAAACATAGGTGCGAAATGAGGATGCTAAGCACACATGCATCAGCATGAAACACAAATTCTAGTTTAATTTTTCCAACCGATCTTCCTGCCGACAGGTTTTGGCTTGGCTTCGTTCGTTCTCAATCTCCCACTATCAAATCCTGAAAGGGCTTAAGAGAAGAATGTAGTCCAGAAAACGGAATGTATTGTGTCGTAGTTTACAGCTTTACTGCGATATTTACACCTTTCGGTCCAACACATCCGACTTCAGCAAGCATTTTTTGAGTACCGGGTTAGCATTCCCTCTTCAATCCCTTCTCCTTAGCCAGTCTGCCCAACTGCAGCCTGTTATCCAGGATCACCGCGTAGAGGTGTAGAAGGGTCTTGGCAGCTCTGGTTCGCTGGCCCTGACGCTAACAGTCAGCTATGGGTCAGCTTCTTGATCCCGTCGACAGGTTTTCAGCAAATGGTTGGTTAATTAAATGCGTACAAGAAATGAATCTTGATGGTAACGACATTACGCTAATCAGTCACATGTACTAGGAGCAGGTAGCAGTTGTAAGATGGGGCAAGAATTACTCAACGAATATTGATATCCAAAGAGGTGTGAGACAGGGATGTGTGTGACATTGTCTCTTTAACCTTTACACTGAGAAAATCTCATGACAGGTTAAAGGAGTGCCTGAATTGAAGAATAATCAACAATATGAGGCATGCTGATGGCACTGTATTGCTGGCTGAAAGTGAGAAAGAGTTGCAAGAACTCGGAGATAGTAAACACCGGAAGTATTAAATATGTTTAGACATTAACATTAATAAAACAAAAAGTTATATTTTTTTGCCAAAACAAATTTGCAGCCAAAAATTAATATCCGGCGTGATAGTAGAGCAGGCAGACAGCTACTTGTATCTTCTGTGACAGGTAATTACAGGTGATGGTAGATGTGAGAAAGGAGTGATGAAGAGAATAGGACCGGCTAAAGGTGTATTTAATTTGATGAAGAGTATTTCGGCATCCAGGCAAATCACCTATACATTAAATATGATACTCAAACGGTGTTATATACTAGACGTGTTCAAATAAAACCGGATCTAGCTGCACCAAGTTAACAAACGTGCATTGCGCATGATGACGTCAATTCTGGTGTAAACAGCACATACTAACCGTCAAGTTTGCAAAATTTCATTATTCTCCGATTCATAGTTTCCTCAGCAGACCGTTGAAAATATGGCGGGTGTGATACGGAATCCGTTCAGATTTGATCAGCGAGCGGTGATTTGATTTCTAACAGCTGAAAGATGTCGACCAGGTGACATTCATCGCAGAATACATGCAGTGTGTGGTGACAAAAGTGTATCGAGGACAATAGAGAAGAACTGGACAACGATGTTTAAAGGAGGATGTGAGTTAACGAAAGATCTTCCGAGACCAGGACAGGCGCATATTGTTGCGTCAGAACATGCCATAGCCAAACTTGATACTGCAATTCGGATCACCATACCCAGCCTGCATTCTGCGATGGATGTCAACTGGTCGACGTCCTTCAGCTTTTAGAAACGGAATCACCGCTTGCTGATCAACTCTGGACGGATTATATATCACATCTGCCATGTTTTCAATGGTCTGCTGATGAAAATATGAGAAGGAGAATAATGAAATTTTGCAAACTTGACGGTTAATATGTGCTGTTTACACAAGAATTGACGCCATGATGCGCACCACACGTATGTTCACTTGGTGCAGTCAGGTCCGGTTTCATTTGAACATGCCTTGTATATTCAAGATTATTAAGCGGTGCAGAAACATGGATTATGAAAAAGCAGTTGGAAAACAAAATATAGGCCTTCGAAATGTGGTTATGCAGAAGAATGTGCTACATTTCGTGGAGGGAGAAACAAAGAAATAGCGATGTCCTGGCGAGAGTGAGCGATGGTAGAGAACTTTTGACAGACATTCAAATTAGACAGGTCAAATATTTTGTTATATATAAAGACTCAACACTTTATTGGAAACAATACTGGAGGGAAAGGTTGAAGGTTGGTGAACATAAAGCGTGCAGCGCTCTAAATAGGAGAGCATTTGGACTAATGCCAGTCTGACAGAGTGTACCGTCAAGACAGAAGACAGAGGACATTGGAAGCCCAGTGCAGCCTACCATTGCGGAGAACATCACTTGAAATGAGTTGGTATTGCTCTTTAATCTTTGGCCTATCCCTTAAAACTCGCATGTTTTTCAAGTTGGGGACAAAGTGTTACATGTCTTCCTTCCCTGGGCTAGACCACGGATTTGCCTGGAATTCACACTAGTCGACGACTTACACTTGTGTTCACTGAAACGTGGTGTTGTTTTCCGCCTGGACTTGTTATTTCGTTCTTTTTTTGTGATTTCTTCTATCCGTTAATCCTGGTCTGGACGCCGGCTGAATGGCACTACGCTTATACCTGTGACGTATTTCACGGGTTAGTTCTGCCGGTTCACCTTCGCGAATTTGGCGTGTGGGAATTTTAGATGCTACTATGATGAGCTGAATACAGCTGGGGAGAGATACCAGACTCACTCACACGCTGAGTGTTGTCCATACGACCTCTTGTGGTTATCGAAAAGGCACGACAAACTGCGTTAGATGACATCCCACCTTTCTACCCTGCGGGTTACATGTTTACGGAAAGGCATCGGTGGTAACCCTGAGGCAAACTCTGCATCCTATGCTATCTTCAGTCGTCTCGATGAATGTCTTGCCACTGGCAAAAGGTAGCTTAGGCTCTGTGAGTGAGGTTGACAAAAGGCGCAGTTTCTTCCTCACTTTAATCCAAATAACCGCGCAAGTCACCCATTTCAGCGGACACGGCAAGAGATACGACTGTCCACACGGCTGAACAAAGAGAGTGGTCTTCATCACTTGTGATGGACAACTATTCTATCCTGGGCAGTTTAGTAAACAATTCTCAAACTAAATAACATTTCATTTTTGTGGAAGAAGATCACATATTTTCCCTCCGGCACCGGTTATTCTCGAACTGTTCCATTAGCTGTTACTAATGGCTGGTGTAACCATCATTTTCTCAAGAAAACCCAATGCATAGTCACAAACTGAAGTATTTATTTCCCCTGAAATAGCTTTGTAACGCAGAGTTAGTATTGACTGCCACTTATGCTTATGGCCTCAATGTCTAAAAAAAAACCAAAAAAAACCAGTTCGTGTTAAAGAGAGGATTGTCCATAATAAATGGGAGAATTTGTATATTTCACAAAGTTAAAGGACAGTGTGCGCGATCTACAATGTCTTCAAACAACATAGTGTCCAGGACCTAATATGTCTTCAAACAACATAGTGTCAGGACCTAATATGTCTTCAAACAACATAGATAGTGTCAGGACCATCCAATGCACCAGAAACTAAACAATTTGGGAAATGGGAAACTAAAGCGGAGAAACTTTGCAGAAATAGCCAAAGCAAAGATGCACGAAGATCCCATAAACGCACTAACAACACCAAAACCCATCACTACTGTACGAAAACCTACCTGGAGGCAGGATATATTTCCAGAGGTGGTAGAAAATATACCAGGTATTGCAAACAAAACTGCCAGACTGAAAAAGAAAGGAGAGATACTACCCTAAGCTTCATAACGAAAAGCTACCCAAGCATGGACTGGACCCATGCATACACCGACGGTTCTGTAACAAACACTACACAGAACGGAGGGGCAGGAGCATTCCTGAACCTACCAAATGGCAGAAAAATAACACTGTCATTCGCTACTGGTAAGTACACAAGCAATTTCAGAGCGGAGGCAGAGGCACTGAGGGCGGCAGTGGAAGAAATGGTGACAGGTAAAAGGAATGAAAGCCACATAGTCCTGCTGACAGATGCTCTCACCGTAGTCACAGCGCTAAAAAGCCAGAAAAACACGGAGCTTAATGACTTAAGAGCAGCACTCAGTCCGCACCAAAAAGGGTAGTGGTACAGTGGGTTCCGTCCTACTGCAACATCCAAGGCAACGAGGAGGCAGACAGACTGGCAAAAGAAGGTGCAAGACTACCACAAACAGATACCAGTATGACGTACGAAGAGTCAAAACGGCTTATCAAAGCCAGATACATGACCAAATGGGAAACCGAACATACTGGTTACACCAAAAACGATGCCTATTACCAGTTGAACCGAAGAGAGCAGGTCGTTGTCTTTAGACTTCGCACTGGCCACAACAGACTGAGGTACCACCTATTCAACACATTGAAGATAGGGTGTACCGACGAATGCCCGTGCGGTACTGGTAAAATGACCGCAGAACATCTGCTGCAGAACTGCCCGACATACGAGGATCAGAGAGAGCAGATGTGGCCATTACCAGTGGAACTGCAAGACAAGCTCTGTGGCAGTGGCGAGAGTCTCAGGATGACCGCCGCTTTTTTCGAAAAAATAATGGTTACTGTCTGACTGCGTACGCAGAAGAAGAAGAAGAAGTGTCAGGACCTAATATGTCTTCAAACAACAAAGTGTCCAGGACCTAATATGTCTTCAAACAACATAGATAGTGTCAGGACCTAATATGTCTTTAAACAACATAGATGGTGTCCAGGACCTAATATGTCTTCAAACAACATAGTGTCAGGACCTAATATGTCTTCAAACAACATAGTGTCAGGACCTAATATGTCTTCAAACTACATAGATAGTGTCCATGACCTAATGTGTCTTCAAACAACACAGTCAGGACCTAATATGTCTTCAAACAACATAGTGTCAGGACCTAATATGTCTTGAAATAACATAGATAGTGTCAGGACCTAATATGTCTTGAAACAACGTAGATAGTAACAGGACCTAATCTGTCTTCAAACAACATAGTGGCAGGAGATAATATCTTTTGAAACAACATAGTCAGGACCTAATATGTCTTCAAATAACATAGTGTCAGGACCTAATATGTCTTCAAACAACATAGTGTCAGGACCTAATATGTCTTCAAACAACATAGTGTTCAGGACCTAATATGTCTTCAAACAAGATAGATAGTGTCCAGAACCTAAAATGTCTTCAAACAACATAGATAGTGTCCAGGACCTAATATGTCTTCAAAAAAGCTAGTGTTCAGAGTCAACTATGTCTTCAAACAACATAGTGTCCAGGACCTAATATGTCTTGAAACAACATAGATAGTGTCAGGACCTAATATGTTTTCAAACAACATAGATAGTGTCCAGAACATAAAATGTCTTCAAACAACAACAATAGTGTCAGGACCTAATATGTCTTGAAACAACACAGATAGTAACAGGACCTAATCTGTCTTCAAACAACATAGTGGCAGGAGCTAATATGTCTTGAAACAACATAGTGTCAGGACCTAATATGTCTTGAAACAACATAGATAGTGTCAGGACCTAATATGTCTTTAAACAACATAGATGGTGTCCAGGACCTAATATGTCTTCAAACAACATAGTGTCAGGACCTAATATGTCTTCAAACAACATAGTGTCAGGACCTAATATGTCTTCAAACAACATAGATAGTGTCCATGACCTAATATGTCTTCAAACAACACAGTCAGGACCTAATATGTCTTCAAACAACATAGTGTCAGGACCTAATATGTCTTTAAACAACATAGTGTCCAGGACCTAATATGCCTTCAAACTACATAGATAGTGTAAGGACCTAATATGTCTTCAAAGAACATAGTGTCCATGACCTAATATGTCTTCAAACAACATAGATAGTGTCAGGACCTAATATGTCTTCAAACAACATAGTGTCTGGACCTAAAATGTCTTCAAACAACATAGTGTCCAGGACCTAATATGTCTTCAAAAATTAAAACAACAGAGTGTCCAGGACCTAATATGACTTCAAACTACATAGATAGTGTCCAGAATCTAAAATGTCTTCAAACAACATAGATAGTGTCCAGGACCTAATATGTCTTCAAACAACATAAAGTCAGGACCTAATATCTCTTCAAACAACATAGTGTCAGGACCTAATATGTCTTCAAACAACATAGTGTCCAGGATCTAATATGTCTTCAAACAACATAGATACTGTCAGGACCTAATATGTCTTGAAACAACATAGTGTCCAGGACCTAATATGTCTTCAAATAATATAGTGTCAGGACCTAATATGTCTTCAAACAACATAGTGTCAGGACCTAATATGTCTTCAAACAACATAGTGTCCATGCTAATATGTCTTCAAAAATTCAAACAACAGAGTGTCCAGAACCTAAAATGTCTTCAAACAACATAGATAGTGTCCAGGACCTAATATGTCTTCAAACAAGCTAGTGTTCAGTGTCTACTATGTCTTCAAACAACATAGTGTCCAATACCTATTATGTCTTGAAACAACATAGATAGTGTCAGGACCTAATATGTCTTCAAACAACATAGATAGTAACAGGACCTAATCTGTCTTCAAACAACATAGTGGCAGGAGCTAATATGTCTTGAAACAACATAGTGTCAGGACCTAATATGTCTTGAAATAACATAGATAGTGTCAGGACCTAATATGTCTTGAAACAACGTAGATAGTAACAGGACCTAATCTGTCTTCAAACAACATAGTGGCAGGAGATAATATCTTTTGAAACAACATAGTCAGGACCTAATATGTCTTCAAACAACATAGTGTCCAGGACCTAATATGTCTTCAAACAACATAGATAGTGTCAGGACCTAATTTATCTTCAAACAACATAGTGTCCAGGACCTAATATGTTATCAAACAACATAGTGTTCAGGACCTAATATGTCTTCAAACAACATAGATAGTGTCAGGACCATCCAATGCACCAGAAACTAAACAATTTGGGAAATGGGAAACTAAAGCGGAGAAACTTTGCAGAAATAGCCAAAGCAAAGATGCACGAAGATCCCATAAACGCACTAACAACACCAAAACCCATCACTACTGTACGAAAACCTACCTGGAGGCAGGATATATTTCCAGAGGTGGTAGAAAATATACCAGGTATTGCAAACAAAACTGCCAGACTGAAAAAGAAAGGAGAGATACTACCCTAAGCTTCATAACGAAAAGCTACCCAAGCATGGACTGGACCCATGCATACACCGACGGTTCTGTAACAAACACTACACAGAACGGAGGGGCAGGAGCATTCCTGAACCTACCAAATGGCAGAAAAATAACACTGTCATTCGCTACTGGTAAGTACACAAGCAATTTCAGAGCGGAGGCAGAGGCACTGAGGGCGGCAGTGGAAGAAATGGTGACAGGTAAAAGGAATGAAAGCCACATAGTCCTGCTGACAGATGCTCTCACCGTAGTCACAGCGCTAAAAAGCCAGAAAAACACTGAGCTTAATGACTTAAGAGCAGCACTCAGTCCGCACCAAAAAGGGCAGTGGTACAGTGGGTTCCGTCCTACTGCAACATCCAAGGCAACGAGGAGGCAGACAGACTGGCAAAAGAAGGTGCAAGACTACCACAAACAGATACCAGTATGACGTACGAAGAGTCAAAACGGCTTATCAAAGCCAGATACATGACCAAATGGGAAACCGAACATACTGGTTACACCAAAAACGATGCCTATTACCAGTTGAACCGAAGAGAGCAGGTCGTTGTCTTTAGACTTCGCACTGGCCACAACAGACTGAGGTACCACCTATTCAACACATTGAAGATAGGGTGTACCGACGAATGCCCGTGCGGTACTAGTAAAATGACCGCAGAACATCTGCTGCAGAACTGCCCGACATACGAGGATCAGAGAGAGCAGATGTGGCCATTACCAGTGGAACTGCAAGACAAGCTCTGTGGCAGTGGCGAGAGTCTCAGGATGACCGCCGCTTTTTTCGAAAAAATAATGGTTACTGTCTGACTGCGTACGCAGAAGAAGAAGAAGAAGTGTCAGGACCTAATATGTCTTCAAACAACATAGTGTCCAGGACCTAATATGTCTTCAAACAACATAGATAGTGTCAGGACCTAATATGTCTTTAAACAACATAGATGGTGTCCAGGACCTAATATGTCTTCAAACAACATAGTGTCAGGACCTAATATGTCTTCAAACAACATAGTGTCAGGACCTAATATGTCTTCAAACTACATAGATAGTGTCCATGATCTAATGTGTCTTCAAACAACACAGTCAGGACCTAATATGTCTTCAAACAACATAGTGTCAGGACCTAATATGTCTTGAAATAACATAGATAGTGTCAAGACCTAATATGTCTTGAAACAACGTAGATAGTAACAGGACCTAATCTGTCTTCAAACAACATAGTGGCAGGAGATAATATCTTTTGAAACAACATAGTCAGGACCTAATATGTCTTCAAATAACATAGTGTCAGGACCTAATATGTCTTCAAACAACATAGTGTCAGGACCTAATATGTCTTCAAACAACATAGTGTTCAGGACCTAATATGTCTTCAAACAAGATAGATAGTGTCCAGAACCTAAAATGTCTTCAAACAACATAGATAGTGTCCAGGACCTAATATGTCTTCAAAAAAGCTAGTGTTCAGAGTCAACTATGTCTTCAAACAACATAGTGTCCAGGACCTAATATGTCTTGAAACAACATAGATAGTGTCAGGACCTAATATGTCTTCAAACAACATAGATAGTGTCCAGAACATAAAATGTCTTCAAACAACAACAATAGTGTCAGGACCTAATATGTCTTGAAACAACATAGATAGTAACAGGACCTAATCTGTCTTCAAACAACATAGTGGCAGGAGCTAATATGTCTTGAAACAACATAGTGTCAGGACCTAATATGTCTTGAAACAACATAGATAGTGTCAGGACCTAATATGTCTTTAAACAACATAGATGGTGTCCAGGACCTAATATGTCTTCAAACAACATAGTGTCAGGACCTAATATGTCTTCAAACAACATAGTGTCAGGACCTAATATGTCTTCAAACAACATAGATAGTGTCCATGACCTAATATGTCTTCAAACAACACAGTCAGGACCTAATATGTCTTCAAACAACATAGTGTCAGGACCTAATATGTCTTTAAACAACATAGTGTCCAGGACCTAATATGCCTTCAAACTACATAGATAGTGTAAGGACCTAATATGTCTTCAAAGAACATAGTGTCCAGGACCTAATATGTCTTTAAACAACATAGATAGTGTCAGGACCTAATATGTCTTTAAACAACATAGATGGTGTCCAGGACCTAATATGTCTTCAAACAACATAGTGTCAGGACCTAATATGTCTTCAAACAACATAGTGTCAGGACCTAATATGTCTTCAAACAACATAGATAGTGTCCATGACCTAATATGTCTTCAAACAACACAGTCAGGACCTAATATGTCTTCAAACAACATAGTGTCAGGACCTAATATGTCTTTAAACAACATAGTGTCCAGGACCTAATATGCCTTCAAACTACATAGATAGTGTAAGGACCTAATATGTCTTCAAAGAACATAGTGTCCAGGACCTAATATGTCTTCAAACAACATAGTGTCTGGACCTGAAATGTCTTCAAACAACATAGTGTCCAGGACCTAATATGTCTTCAAAAATTAAAACAACAGAGTGTCCAGGACCTAATATGACTTCAAACTACATAGATAGTGTCCAGAATCTAAAATGTCTTCAAACAACATAGATAGTGTCCAGGACCTAATATGTCTTCAAACAACATAAAGTCAGGACCTAATATCTCTTCAAACAACATAGTGTCAGGACCTAATATGTCTTCAAACAACATAGTGTCCATGCTAATATGTCTTCAAAAATTCAAACAACAGAGTGTCCAGAACCTAAAATGTCTTCAAACAACATAGATAGTGTCAGGACCTAATATGTCTTCAAACAACATAGATAGTAACAGGACCTAATCTGTCTTCAAACAACATAGTGGCAGGAGCTAATATGTCTTGAAACAACATAGTGTCAGGACCTAATATGTCTTGAAATAACATAGATAGTGTCAGGACCTAATATGTCTTGAAACAACGTAGATAGTAACAGGACCTAATCTGTCTTCAAACAACATAGTGGCAGGAGATAATATCTTTTGAAACAACATAGTCAGGACCTAATATGTCTTCAAACAACATAGTGTCCAGGACCTAATATGTCTTCAAACAACATAGATAGTGTCAGGACCTAATTTATCTTCAAACAACATAGTGTCCAGGACCTAATATGTTATCAAACAACATAGTGTTCAGGATCTAATATGTATTCAAACAACATAGATAGGGTCAGGACCTAATATGTCTTCAAACAACATAGTGTCAGGATCTAATATGTCTTCAAACAACATAGATAGTGTCAGGACCTAATATGTCTTCAAACAACATAGTGTCCAGGACCTAATATGTCTTAAAACAACATAGATAGTGTCATGACCTAATATGTCTTCAAACAACATAGTGTCTGGACCTAACATGTCTTCAAACAACATAGTGTCCAGGACCTAAAATGTCTTCAAAAATTAAAACAATAGAGTGTCCAGGACCTAATATGACTTAAAACAACATAGATAGTGTCCAGAATCTAAAATGTCTTCAAATAACATAGATAGTGTCCAGGACCTAATATGTCTTCAAACAACATAGTGTCAGGACCTAATATGTCTTTAAACAACATAGTGTCAGGACCTAATATGTCTTTAAAAAACATAGTGTCCAGGACCTGATATGTCTTCAAACAACATAGATAGTGTCAGGACCTAATATGTTTTCAAACAACATAGTGTCCAGGACCTAATATGTCTTCAAAAAACATAGATAGTATCAGGACCTAATATGTCTTCAAACAACATAGTGTCAGGACCTAATATGTCTTTAAACAACATAGTGTCCAGGCTAATATGTCTTCAAAAATTCAAACAACAGAGTGTCCAGGACCTAATATGTCTTCAAACAACATAGATAGTATCCAGGACCTAATATGTATTCAAACAAGCTAGTGTTCAGTGTCTACTATGTCTTCAAACAACATAGTATCAGGACCTAATATGTCTTGAAAAAACATAGATAGTGTCCAGAACCTAAAATGTCTTCAAACAACAACAATAGTGTCAGGACCTAATATGTCTTGAAACAACATAGATAGTAGCAGGACCTAATCTGTCTTCAAACAACATAGTGGCAGGAGCTAATATGTCTTGAAACAACATAGTGTCAGGACCTAATATGTCTTGAAACAACGTAGATAGTAACAGGACCTAATATGTCTTCAAACATCATAGTGTCAGGACCTAATATGTCTTCAAACAACATAGTGTCCAGGCTAATATGTCTTCAAAAATTCAAACAACAGAGTGTCCAGGACCTAATATGTCTTCAAACAACATAGATAGTGTCCAGGACCTAATATGTATTCAAACAAGCTAGTGTTCAGTGTCTACTATGTCTTCAAACAACATAGTGTCCAGGACCTAATATGTCTTCAAAAAACATAGATAGTATCAGGACCTAATATGTCTTCAAACAACATAGATAGTGTCCAGAACCTAAAATGTCTTCAAACAACAACAATAGTGTCAGGACCTAATATGTCTTGAAACAACATAGATAGTAACAGGACCTAATCTGTCTTCAAACAACATAGTGGCAGGAGCTAATATGTCTTGAAACAACATAGATAGTGACATGGCCTAATTAGTCTTGAAAGAACGTAGATAGTAACAGGACCTAATCTGTCTTCAAACAACATAGTGGTAGGAGCTAATATGTTTTGAAACAACATAGATAGTAACAGGACCTAATCTGTCTTCAAGCAACATAGTGGCAGGAGCTAATATGTCTTGAAACAACATAATGTCAGGACCTAATATGTCTTGAAACAACGTAGATAGTGTCAGGAGCTAATATGTCTTCAAACAACATAGATAGTGTCAGGACCTAATATGAGAATGCACAGTCATCAACTTCCCTGAAGGCTTACAACGCTGATAGATTTGACTGCAGGGCAAGGGGTCGGCAGCGAAGCAGGTGGATAGATGACATTAGAGTGATTGTGCTGCGACATGGCTTCGCATCGACCGACGCAATGCACTTAGTACAGGACATGATTGTACATTATTAAAAAAAACAGTTGCAGAAGATCAATTCGTTTAATGGCGTTAAAAGCAAGTGCAATTCTACTTTGAGTCCTGGTATTCAAACAGGCATGCAAATGTCTGTTGCCAGGTAGCTGAAGGCTTTGGCTATACGTAGTAGGTATTTTAAAACTTCCTAAGGAAAGATACAAATAATTTGGGTATTTTGTAACTAGAATTTTTGAATTTTGCTCGAGCAACGGCCGTTAAGCCTATTCTTTTCAATTTCCAACTGCCAACTGATTTTTAAGGTGCGTGCCACTGCACACGAGTGTCTGATCTCACTACCCATAGACCAGAGGACATTTTTACCGGATGATCCACGTGTAAAAATCCCGGTCTCCACCCTGATTTGAACCCGCGAAAGGCACCCTCCAGCACCCAAGGCGAACACCTTACCTCGAGACCAGTGGTCTCCCCCGCCCCTTCCCCTCCCATAACTGTCGTCTAAACCAGTATAAAGACGTTAAGTTAAGTTACATATTTCATGGCTTTCAAGAGTGCCTGGAAAACATTGTTCTAACTTGGGACACATCCGTGTAAATAACAATCTACCGAGCATCAGCAATATGCTCTGAACACTTTTGTGTTTTCTGGTGAACAAAGTCCAGACTGAATAGCCTCACAGTTCTATGCGATAACTTCGCAAGCATCAAATAGATCTTGCACTAAGAAACCATGTGCAGTAAAATTATATAAAGGAAGGAAATATAGACATTATTAAACCTCTCAATTTCATTCGATAAATAGGATAACATCACAGACAAATCACATCTTTTCTAGAAAACATTGAATATGGATACTTTTTTGAATCACATTGAAGTTAAGTGAAAGAGATCGATGGAAATGTTTTTAGTGGTTTTTTTGTGGTTCTTTTAGGAAGGTAGTCGAGACCTTTATGAACATGAAAGACATGCAGGTTTCCTGAATCTATGATTCAAACTTATCAATCAATCAATTAATCAATAAATCAATCAATCAATCAACTAATCAATAAATAAATCAACCAATCAATGAATCATTCAATGAATAAATAATTAATCAATAATTCAATTAAATAATAAATCAATTAACAACTCAACTAGACAATTAACATATTAATAAATCAATTAACGCATCGATCAGTCAATCAATTAATCAATAACTCAATCAAACAATAAGCCAGTCAATCTAACAATCAATTAATCAAATAAGCGAATCTAACAACCAACCAATCAATCAATCACTCAATAAATAAATAAAATAGTGAATGAATGAATCAATTAAACACACAATAAATTAATCAATCAGTTAACTAATCAATCAGTCAATCACTTAATCATTTAAACAATAAAACAATCAACCAGTTAATCTAGCAATCAATTAATCAATCATTCTATTAATAAATAATAAATAAATTAATCAATTAATTAATAAATAAGTCAATCATTTAATCAAATAAACAATCAACTAGTCAATCGAATAATCAATGAATCAATAAGCCTGTTGAGCTCCATATGGAGCACATGCCTCACCAATTACACATCAAGTCACGATATGTTGACCTGAGCATAACTATCGAAGCTTGGGTGGCTTAATGTTTGTACAAAACGGTGACCCCCCCCCCCGCCCCCCCCCCCCTCCTTCCCTAGTCGCCTTCTGCCAGATGTCCGACAGGTTACAGCTAACACTCGAGCGTTCTTTATCTCTAACCTTGCATTTGAACATATCTAGTTGCTGACAGGAATAAGTTGAACTGGAAACTTCAATGTGGAAAAACGGTAAAGACATATATGTGTCATTGTGTGATGTCATTCAGTGTCGAGGTCACTGTGTGGTTGGAACAGCTGAATTGGCAATGTTGATTACTTTTACACTCTGAATTCCTTGCAAAAAGTTGAAATGCAAATCCTGAAGGAATATGCAGATATGATCTCTGGGTTATTTACACAATTTCATACGTTTTCGTTTGGGATCAAGATGCTGAGCAATGCATGAGTTGTGGAGGCCTCTGCAAACTCTGTTCAAATCTACATCTCTTGGCCAGGTCTCTATGGTCTGAAGTTATCCTGGGATTGATAGTTCTAAAGGATATGCTTAGAGGCTTGAGTTTCAACCACTTCACTCCTCCTCTCCAACCTTCTTCCCTCTATCCACTACACCCCGTTCCATTTATGTGGGTTATCTGGTGTGACGTGAAGTGATTCGCTATTTGACCCAATAGGATGTCTTGTTCAAATCTGTAAATCGGGTGTAATGAATCAGTTCTGGCAAGCAGTGCATAAGGTGTAGAGGTTAGCGACCCAAAGCTGACTGCTAGCGTCAGGGCCAGCGACCCAAAACTGACTGCTAGCGTCAAGGCCAGCGACCAAAAGCTGACTGCTGGCGTCACGGCCAGCGACCCAAAGGTGACTGCTCGCCTCAGGGCCAGCTACCCTTAGCTGACTGCTCGCGTCAGGGTCAGCGACCCATAGCTGACTGGTCGCGTCACGGCCAGCGACCCATAGCTGACTGCTCGCGTCAGGGTCAGCGTCTCATAGCTGACTGCTCGCGTCAGGGCCAGCGATCCAAAGCTGCCACGATTCTTCTTCACCTCCACGCGGGGATCCTGGATAACAGGCTGCAACAGGGCAGACTGGTTAAGGAGAAAGGATTGAAGAGGGGAGGCTATCATGGTGTCCAAAAATGCCTGCTGAGGTCTGATGTGTCAGACCAAAAAGTGTAAAGATTCAAGTCAATCTGTAAACTAGCGACACATCGCATTTCGTTCTCCTGGCTACATTCTGCTACTTGCAAAGTTCTTTTTATGGCTTGATAGAAGGAGTTTGAAAACGAAAGAAGAAAAAGAAGAAGATATTATCTCGTTTGATGTGGAAATGAGGAAATACGAGATATAATTACAACTGGGCCTTTTTAAGACCTCTTGGCAACTGTCAAAAGAAGGAAACTCGCTTGGTACGATCACATATCGAGATCAAATGGGCTTGCAAATACGATCCTCCACGGAAAGGTGCAAGGCAGACGACGAAGAGGCCGTCTCAAAAAGAGGTGGGAGGACAACATAAAAGAATGGACCAATCTCCGACCAGAAGCGGCACAGGCAGCGGCCGCTGACAGAGAAGGGTGGCGTGGTTTTGTGAGGATGTCTTCATGTGTGCCCCAACGACCTCACCAGTTACGGGATGACCTGACCTGACTTGATGTAGATATCATGAAGCGTTTCTGAGTACATGCAGATGGCGAGTGTAGAGCTTCCTTGGTACACTTTTTTTTCAAACAGAAAAACATGAACATTTGTTTTGCAGAATTGTTGATTTTTTTTTTTTTTCTCCAAATAGATTTGAAGAATTGCTTTCTGCATCTAACGCGATTTTGGCCGTGTTTAGTAAACTTATTTGTGTCAACAGTTTTCCTCGTCAAGATAAACAGCATAGTGTTAAAGTCAAGACTCACATATGGGCAATTGTCAACAACACTTCGACTACTGTCATCTCAGGTAAATAGATTTAACATTGATGTGCTGGTTGAAGCAGAACCTGTTCAGCTAAGCGGTCAAACATTAACTTGACACGAGCACGTAAATTTGCTAGTACTGAGCGAAGATCAAATTTATATTTGACTGAAATTTAAAGTTGATATGTTTTCAATTCTACAAATTGATTTTGGAAAGGACACATTAAGTTTTACTGCAGTCAGCCAGGGGGACCATACACCTTGTCCCCATTCGACCTACGAGTCGGTTTGATTGAAACCCCCAGAAGGGGACCGCGTGGCCTAGTGGTTAAGTGGCACGACCCGAAGGTGCTGGGTTCGTTCCCTATCACAGCACCGGCCGTTACCCCGGGGAAGCAAACCCTTAGAAAATGCAGGAGAAGCAGACCCTTACATAAAATGCGTGCTGAAGTCGGATGCACTGGGCCGACAGGCGCAAAATAAAAACCACAGTGTAACGCACACCGCCTTGGGGAATAGAGAAATAAGGCGAACGCAAAAAAAAACAAAAAAAACAAAAAACAAACAAACCCCAGAGCAGACAATAGTGGTAGAAACGGTTGGGTGTTCTCTGACAAACCTTGACAACCCAGAGCAGACAATAGCGGTAGAAAAGGTTGGGTGTTCTCTGACAAACCTCAACAACCCAGAGCAGACAATAGTGGTAGAAACGGTTGGGTGTTCTCTGACAAACCTTGACAACCCAGAGCAGACAATAGCGATAGAAATGGTTGGTGTCCTCTGACAAACCTCAACAACCCAGAGCAGACAATAGCGGTAGAAAAGGTTGGGTGTTCTCTGACAAACCTTGACACCCCAGAGCAGACAATAGTGGTAGAAACGGTTGGGTGTTCTCTGACAAACCTTGACAACCCAGAGCAGACAATAGCGGTAGAAAAGGTTGGGTGTTCTCTGACAAACCTTGACAACCCAGAGCAGACAATAGTGGTAGAAACGGTTGGCGTCCTCTAACAAACCTCTGCAACACAGAGCAGACAATAGCGGTAGAAACGGTTGGGTGTCCTCTGACAAACCTTGACAACCCAGAGCAGAAAATAGCGGTAAAAACGGTTGGGTGTCCTCTGACAAACCTTGACAACCCAGAGCAGACAATAGCGGTAGAAACGGTTGGGTGTCCTCTGACAAACCTTGACAACCCAGAGCAGACAATAGCGGTATAAAAGTTGGTGTCCTCTGTAATGTTCAGAACATTCTGAGGTTTCCAAATATCTACACCCGCAAACATCTACACCCAAGAGTAGAAGACAGAGGAGAGAACAGTCCTGACATTTTTAATTTTAGTGTTTGCCTCACTAGTTTCTACTAGCGGAAGCGCGCCTATTCCACCCCAGACAGTAGTGAATTGGGCGACAAGACGCATTAACCAGTGCTTGGATGTACGTGGGCGTCTGTATGTACCTATGTTAGGTATGTGCGCTCTCAGAAGCCAGCCCAACCAAAGTGCAATGGAAGGGCCTCACCCTGAGAGTGCGTGTGTAAGTTGTGCAAGAGTGTGATTGTTGGACAGAGTAAAATAAAACAGAGTGAGGTAAGGAGAGAGAGCAAGGAGATCCTGACATTTGCAAACTTCTACATCCTAGAATAGAAGACAGCGATGAAACAGTCGACGGTTCTTGTTAACGAAAAGTCAGACAAATTGACCTTCCTTTGTAAAGAGTCAGACGCATCTAATATCCTTTGTAAAGAATCAGTTAGACACATTTACTGCCGTGCGTGAAGAATCAGAACAATCTACAGTTCTTCGCAAGGAGTCTTATACATTTACTGCCCTTCGGGAAGAGTCAATACACATTTACTGCCCTTTGTGAAGTGTCGACACATTTACTGCCCTTCGTGAAGAGTCTGTTATACACATTTACTGCCCTTTGTGAAGTGTCGGACACGTTTGCTGTCGTTTGTGAAGAGATCTAAGATAAAACACTTCATTCAGCACTGAAATGACATCCCATTTGCTCATAGCTGCCTTTAGTATGTTCAATTCATGCCTTTCTATTGCTTCTTAAACACCACCAATCCATCTTTTCCTTTTGTCCTTAAGCCATGCAGCCTAGTGTTATAGGCTCGTGTGCCATGTAGGTCATCTGACCAAACCAGTGAATTCACCGTCTGCCTAGATAAGCGGCACACGTCGTTGTTCCCACTTCCTGTCAGGCGATACGCCTCTCCCTCTGTCTCTGCCTGTGCCCGAAGCACCAGCATTTAATAAGCCTCCTCAACCTTGAGCAAGGTCTTGTCACCGTGTCCTGTTGTTCTCTCATTGACTAAAAACATGAAAACTTGTTCTTTTTGTAATCTCTACAAGAACAGCCAAGCCAAATAGTTGACTTGAATTTATCCAGAGAAGAGAAGTGCGAAAACCACTATCATAGGTTCCCACACCCTTCATCCCCCACCCCACTTCAATCGTTCCCCACCAACAAAATGCACGTCCTACCCCCCTCTCAATTGTCCCCTCTCCCAATTCCACGCCTCCTTCATTCCTCCAATACGGAACGACAAGTGTAAGCACAAATCTGAATATGTGTGGGAAACGTTCAAGGATCGGCTCGGTGGTCTTGCGGTGTTGTATGTCAAGTCTGCTTGACAGCAAAGTCTACTGCTGCTTATTTGTCGAGAAGCACTGACAAAATCACATAAATTTCCCTCAAAAACTTGGTAGTTTATCTCTCTCTCACCATCTACAGTTTAACATTAAACGTCACATGCATTACTTTTATAAACTTGGTGGTTTATCTCTCTCTCACCATATACAGTTCAACATTAAACGTCACATGCATTACTTTTATAAACTTGGTGGTCTATCTCTCTCCCCATCTACAGTTTAACCTTAAACGTCACATGCATTACTTTTATAAACTTGATGGTCTCTCTCTCTCTCTCTCTCTCTCTCTCTCTCTTTCTATCTCACCATCTACAGTTTAACATTGAACGTCACATGTATTACTTTTATAAACTTTGTGGTTTATCTCTCTCTCTCCCCATCTACAGTTTAACATTAAACGTCACATGCATTACTTTTATAAATTTGGTGGTCTATCTCTCTCTCATCATCTACAGTTTAACATTAAACGTCCCATGCATTACTTTTATAAACTTGGTGGTTTATCTCTCTGTCTCATCATCTACAGTTTAACATTAAATGTCACATGCATTACGTTTATAAACTTGGTGGTTTATCTCTCGTTCTCACCATCTACAGTTTAACATTAAACGTAACATGCATTTCCTTCATGAACTTTGTGGCTAAGTTCAAGCGTCACTCATCGCCAAACTATTTTCCCCAGAAATAATTAAATATATTTTCCCTCATAATATCGAGTGGTCTGCCGGGGTCTTTGTATATAACAAGAACAAGAATAGCACCACTGCCTCACAGAGAGCATGTCGCAAAAAGTGACTAACTGTGACATGGTATAACATCGGCCATGTTTACGTGGTTTGTTTAGAGCAGCATAGATGGAGCCTTTCAGGCTGTGGGTCTACTTTGCTCTAGTGTTTGAGTCTATTAAGATGAACTCGTACATCGATTAACCACACAACGCAGCGGAGTATTAAGCTGCTCAAACCTAGCCCGCTGAGCAGGAAATCATTCTCCCGGCTATATCCAGCTCTGGTATGAACTGGGACCTGCACAGGGGCATCTGCCACTATAGAAGTACCGGTCGACTAAGGACTAATATATCGACAGTATGTCTCAAGTCTCTGTCGTTTCCGCCATATATTTTATCTCTCAAATACTCACATACATGTTACAGCCTAACATCGACAGCATATATTAGGTCTCTCGCGTTGCCATTCAATGTATTCCTCAGAAAACCTGCTTCCTCACTTATTCTCTTACACAATTACGTATTTGATATCACTTCAATATACGAGGACAAATCAAGTGTACATTCACCTCAATCCTGTTTACTTCATTTGTGGTCATCCTGTCTCGAAGGTCTCAGTACCTGGTATACTGACACCAACATCTCCAATGGTTTTCCTCTTTTTTGAATCCACTTATTTTCCCCTTCTGAACGCCACCGGAAACGGTCACACTTACATGATTCCTTTTTTGTGTCGTCTTCTTGAGCAAAGCTGTAACGACCTTGGTCTATTGGTCTGATGGCACAGATTGAAAAAAAGCACATGAGATTAAGAGGCTGAGAGGTGCATGGGCTGCATTCTGCAATGAATGTCAACTGGTCGACATCCTTCAGCTGTTAGAAACCGAATCACCGCTCGCTGATTAACTCTGGACGGATTCTGTATCACACCCGCCATATTTTCAATGGTCTGGTGAGGAAACTACGAGTCGTAAGATAATGCAATTTTGCAAACTTGACGGTTGGTATGTGCTGTTCCCACCAGAAGTGACGTCATCATGCGCATCGTACGTATGTTCACTTGGTGCAGTTAGGTCCGGTTCAATTTGAACACGTTTCGTATTCTATCCGCTGTCATGGGAGCCAGATTTGTCCTTGAATGTAGAAGTTTGTCGAGGAAACTAACAAACTATTCTATCCGCTGTCATGGGCGACAGATTTGTCCTTGGGTGTAGAGGTTTATCGAGGAAACCAACAAACTATTTTATCCGCTGTCATGGGAACCAGATTTGTCCTTGGATGTAGAGGTTTATCAAGGAAACCAACTAACTATTCAATCCGCTCTCATGGGAGCCAAGACTGTCACTTTGGTTACCTGAAATAGCATCACTTGGTCGCGTCTGACATAAACATGCTCATAAGTTTTGCGTATCATAACAGCAAAGGTGGACATACGAATTAATAAAGAGCAGACACAAATTACCGGGCGTCTTCCTCAAGGCTTGATTGGAGTCTAATCCTTGGTCGTCAAAGGTAGGGGCGGTCTTAAAAGCCGATGTAGCGGCTCCTGAAAAAATATCCTGAAAAATGTCTCTTTTTTCATTAACGTTTACACAAAACGTTACCTATTTGTCAAATCCAAGTTTTAAAAAAATTAAGAGGAACGTTGTTTATCCCGGAAGTGCCGCCATTTTGGTGTGCAGTTAAGACAGTCCTGGGGCATTTTCAGCAAGTTCTATGAACATTTTCAACTTCACATGTCTTTAGTAAAATAAGTGAATATTGAGAAAATAATTTGACCTAATAAGTTGAAAATTTTGAATGTCTTTCCACAATGATTATTGTCGGCTGAAAGATATTGTCTTGTTCCCGTTTTGATTAATAACAGAATTATCGAGCTGTGAGTAAATAATAATTTTTGTTGAGGTTGACAACTACACTAGTCCAAAACAATTTATGTTACATTATTCTACATTCTCACATATAGGATTGCTGTATTCTAATCAAGTCGTCATGTAATTGTGAATCATTGTCTCTTTCCGTCTTGTCAGACAATAGTAATAGTGAATCATTGTCTCTTTCCGTCTTGTCAGACAATAGTAATTGTGCTTTGTCTCTTTCCGTCTTGTCAGACAATAGTAATAGTGAATCATTGTCTCTTTCCGTCTTGTCAGACAATAGTAATTGTGCTTTGGCTCTTTCCGTCTTGTCAGACAATAGTAATAGTGAATCATTGTCTCTTTCCGTCTTGTCAGACAATAGTAATTGTGCTTTGGCTCTTTCCGTCTTGTCAGACAATAGTAATAGTGAATCATTGTCTCTTTCCGTCTTGTCAGACAATAGTAATAGTGAATCATTGTCTCTTTCCGTCTTGTCAGACAATAGTAATAGTGAATCATTGTCTCTTTCCGTCTTGTCAGACAATAGTCATTGTGCTTTGAAAAAAAAAGGTATGCAACTACAGTCCATGACGGTAACGAATGTGACTTGTAAGACCAATCCGGGCAGAGAAGCGTCTTCCACAGTGTGTGCAAGGAAAGCCAGGACCGTTTGCGGCATCGCATGGTGTGGCGTGTCTTCTCAAACTCTGAGTCTTTAGCCTATCAGTATCAGTATCTCCTATGTCCGTTTTCCATGCTTAATCCTGCCCCTCCTTGTAACACGATCGATGTAGCATGATTCCAAATCGATGCTTGCGTCATTCATATCCCGCTTGCATACATCCTTGTACTGAAGTAGTGGCCTGCCCCGAGACCCTTCCCCCAACTGTAATTCCCCATAGAGAAGATATTTTGGTATTCTGCCATCATCCATCCTCCGAGTATGTCAGAGATAGGAGCCTTCGATGACTAAGCATGGAAAAGATATTGACAGTGCCTGTTCTCTCCAACTCCTCTGCGTTGATGATCTTGTCATGCCACCAAACCCCCAGGATTCTGCACAGGCCCCTCATATCATAGCTTTTTAGCCAATTGTGAATAGTTTAGTAAATCTTCTTCTTCTTCTTCATCGTTCTCAATCTCCCACTACCAAACCCTAAAAGGGCTTAAGCAGCAGAATGTAGTCCAGAGAACGGAATGCGTTGTGTCGCAGTTTACAGCTTGGCTGCGATATTTGCACCTTTCGGTCCAACACATCCGACTTCAGTAAGAATATTTTGAGTACTGGATTAGCATTCCCTCTTCGATCCCTTCTCCTTAGCCAGTCTTCTTTGATGCAGCCTGTTATCCAGGATCACCGCGTGGAGATATAGAATGGTCTTGGGAGCTATGGTTCGCTGGCCCTGACGCTAGCAGTCAGCTATGGGTCGCTGTAACATGTGACATGTTGATGAAACTCAAGATAAATTGGTCTCAAGTGAGTGATATTGTGGGCTAGTTTTATGGCGGGACAATAAATGTGTCTCACTGACTGACAGTGTCAGTCTGGAAGAAAAACACTCGACTCTTACCATCAAATTATTGTCCTAGTAATTGGTCTTCTTTCGTTCTTGTAAAGTAAAGTAACCGATAGCATTATTGCCGTACGGGGTGTGAGGTGTTAGCGATCTCGCATTTCAAAGCCTCGGCTATATGAGGGCGTTAGCCCTCTCCTCTCCCTCGTCGCTTTTACTTCCCGGACTGAACCGGTACCCATTTCAGGCTGAGTCGACCCGGGAGCCATTGCAGTCTGAAAAAACATTACCGCCTCAACTGGGGAATGAACCCAGGACCACTCAGATGCGAAGCCAACGCGCTAACCACTGCGTTACGCGGCTCTGTGTCTCATTCTTGAGACATTGCAAAAACCGCCATTCCAAGATCAGTAAGTCTGATGACGAACCTTGTCCATTCTTGTTACTGCGACCCAACCCGCCACATACAAACATAGCTAATCCACGTATCTGGAGATTGCTCTACATAATTATCGCATAACTAGAAAGCCACATAACATCTCCTGCAAAACGAAATAGAAAAAGAGGGACTAAGAAGACCTGAGTTCCTTCAGCCTAATTTCTTCTTTCCGTGTTCTGCCTATCCGTTGTGTAAACGCAGACAAGGTTTCTTCTTTTCTTGTTTTAAACGTACAGATAGATTCCCCCTTTCCTTGTCACAACCATTTTCTGTCTGGTGCGTGGGTTCTTAGCCTGTTTTGTGCCTATGGCTCTGTTACAGTCTAGAAAAGTATGTGAACCAACACGAGTCTAGTAAAGTCTGTGAACCAACACGACAGTCTAGTAAAGTCTGTGAACCAACACGAGTCTAGTAAAGTCTGTGAACCAACTTGACATTCTAGTAAACTATGTGAACCAACACCACAGTATAGTAAATTCTGTGAACCAACATGACAGTCTAGTAAAGTCTGTGAACCAACACGACAGTCTAGTAAAGTCTGTGAACCAACATGATAGCCTAGTAAAGTCTGTGAACCAACATGACAGCCTAGTAAAGTATGTGAACCAACACCACAGTCTAGTAAAATCAGTGAACCAACACCACAGTCTAGTAAAGTCAGTGAACCAACATGACAGCCTAGTAAAGTTTGTGAACCAACTTGACAGCCTAGTAAAGTCAGTGAACCAACATGACAGCCTAGTAAAGTCAGTGAACCAACACGACAGCCTAGTAAAGTCTGTAAACCAACATGATAGCCTAGTAAAGTCTGTGAACCAACATGACAGCCTAGTAAAGTATGTGAACCAACACCACAGTCTAGTAAAATCAGTGAACCAACACCACAGTCTAGTAAAGTCAGTGAACCAACATGAAAGCCTAGTAAAGTCAGTGAACCAACATGACAGCCTAGTAAAGTCAGTGAACCAACATGACAGCCTAGTAAAGTCAGTGAACCAACACGACAGTCTAGTAAAGTCAGTGAACCAACACGATAGTCTAGTACAGTCTATGAACCAACATGACAGCCTAGTAAAGTCAGTGAAACAACATGACAGTCTAGTAAAGTCTGTGAACCAACTGACAGCCTAGTAAAGTATGTGAACCAACATGACAGCCTAGTAAAGTCTGTGAACCAACATGACAGTCTAGTAAAGTCTGTGAACCAACACCACAATCTGGTGAAGTTTATATGCCCGTTGACAGCCTGGTATTAGTCAATGGATCTATTTGAGATTAAAGTGCCATGTATGAGCCACACGGACATTCTAGTGAAGTTATGGACCCAATTTACCAGTATAATATATGGACCTCTTTAACGGTTTGCAAAACTCTATCGACTCCCTCGACAGTCAGCTAGTGTCTATGAATCTATTTAGCTGTCATGTAGTGTTTGTGAATCTATTTGACTGTCATGCAGGGTTTGTAAATCTATTTACCTGTCAGAAAAGGTCTGTGAATCTATTTGGCTGTTAGGTAGAGTTAATGACATCCGAGACTTGTATGGGCCTGAAAAGGGAGCTACGTATAGTAAAAGTGTAAACCGACCAAGCGCTTCGAAAGGCCCAATTAAGAAGGATTGAGAATGAGGTTGGCTAACTCATCCTGTAGAAACATTTAGCCACACGAACTTTCACAGAAATGGGGCAAGTCAACTAAAAGGATACATTCAACTCAAACACACAAGACAGGAAACGCAATATTGTCAAGAGAACTAATTACGCGATACAGAGAAACCTGCAAGGAATCTGTATGGATGAACTTATGGACATACACAAAAACACGTCCAACACATTAGTAGGATTATTCAACTTCAATGTAAAGTCATTTCTGTTGTATGGCCTGTGTGCTTTCGTCTAGCGAAATTACCAGATTTGGTAGCTGGCGTGTTCATAGATGCAATCGCATTGCAGAAGCTAGACAACATGAGAAAACTATGACAGAGTACCAGCAAACCAGCAAGAGTGATAATTAAGAGAACTTGTGTTTTGAAGCATACGGCTGTGAAATATGGGCAATTACCCAAATCTAAAGGAAGAGAATCAAGTCTTTCGAGTCGAAATATTATAGAAAAGGACCTCAGAATACCATGGATCGAAAAAATATTTGAGAACAGTTGGGCATTGAGGAGAACTGATTCACAAATTCCATAATGACCAGAAAATTGGAATACATTGCCACATCTGTCTTTGGAGAGCGGTAATGAAAGGAATGATACAAGAGAGGTAGAGGAAGACCAAGAAGGCGATGGCACCAACATGCCAAGGAATGGTGTCGTGCAAGAGAGGCAGAGGCAGACCAAGGTGGTGATGGCACCAACATGCCAAGGAATGGTGTCGTACAAGAGAGGCAGAGGCAGACCAAGGTGGTGATGGCACCAAGATGCCAAGGAATGGTGTCGTACATGAGAGGCAGACCAAGGTGGTGATGGCACCAAGATGCCAAGGAATGGTGTCGTACATGAGAGGCAGACCAAGGTGGTGATGGCACCAAGATGCCAAGGAATGGTGTCGTACATGAGAGGCAGACCAAGGTGGTGATGGCACCAAGATGTCAAGGAATGGTGTCGTACATGAGAGGCAGACCAAGGTGGTGATGGCACCAAGATGTCAAGGAATGGTGTCGTGCAAGAGAGGCAGAGGCAGACCAAGATGGCGATGGCACCAACATGCCAAGGAATGATTGAGCATGACTCTTGTGCAGGTTGTAGATTTGGCAAGAGATCTAGTTTCTATCAGGCAAGCTGTTATGAATGTGACGTTCTGCAAAGAGCATGCCACATAATGATGATGCCCATGCAGTGTACAGACAGGGGAATATTGCACGTGTGGCAGCGCAGATAAGGAACTGCAGAATTAGTTTCCTGAGAAGCCTGAAACCAGGTGGAAAGATATCTGATGGGTAGATGGTGGTATCTTCTTTTTCGTCGTCCGTTCTTAAACTCCCGCTACCGAGTCCTCAAAAGTGCTTTGCAAGTAGCAGGATATTGTCCGTAGAACCGAACGAATGCATCGTAGTTTACAGTTTTACTGCGACATTTGCACCTTTTGGTCCGACACACCCGACTTCAGCAGGCATTTTGTGTATCGGATTAGGCCTACCTCTTCGATGCGTTCTCTTTAGCCAGTCTGCTCTGTTGCAGCCTGTTATCCAGTATCACTGCGTGGAGGTCTATAAGGTTCTTGTCAACTCTGATTCGCTGGCCCTGACGCTAGCAGCCAGCTTTTGGTCGCTGACAGCTCCAACCCATGCACTGTTCAGCATCTTGATCCTATATGACGATATGAAATGTAGTTTTACATGAGGGTCAGCTTTCTGAGTCCTTTGAGATAAGAACAAATGTGTGTCAGGGATCTCTCTTATCACAATTTCTCTTTCTACCTGATATTGATTGGATTATGAAGACAACAACATCCGACAACTAAAATGGAATTCAATGGAATTTGGCAAAACTGCTTCACGATCTGAACTTTATAAAAAGTTTGAATCTTCTGTTTTTTAACCGCGTAATCAAATGAAAAATAGAAAAGTATACTTCCCAAGTGGTCTGCTGGGATATTTGTGTATGACACAGACAAGAATAGCACCACTGCCCCACAGAGAGCATGTCGTAAGAGACGACTAACTGTGTGGTATGGGGGATTCCACCGGCCATGGTTAGGCGGTTTATTGGGAGCAGCATAGATGACGCCTAACAGGCTGCGGGACTACTTTGCTTCTAGTGTTTGAGTCTATTAAGATGGACTCGCACATCGGTTAACCACCCGCTGCGGCACTTGTCCCAACACATCGGAGTAATAAGCTACTCGAGCCTAGCCAGCCAAGCAGGAGATCCTCATCCCGGCTACGTCCAGCTCTCACCAGGGCTGGGGCCTGCACGGGCATCCAGCCCTGTAGAAGGACAGCAAGACTAAGACTAAAACTGACTAAAACTAAGACCAAAACTGACTAAAACTAAGACTAAAACTGACTAAGACTAAGATTAAGACTAAGACTAGAATTGGCTAAGATTAAAACTAATTAAGACTGACTAAGTCTAAGACTAAGACTGACTAAGATCAAGATTAAGACTACAACTGAAACTGACTAAGACTAAACTGACTAAGACTAAAACTGACTAAGACTGGCGAAGTCTAAGACTAAGACTGACTAAGTCTAAAACTAAAACGGACTAACTATAAGACTAATATTAAGACTAAGACTAAAACTGACTAAGACTAAAAACGGACTACGTCTACGACTAAGACAAAGGCTAAGACTATAACTGACTAAAACTCACTAAGACTAAGACAAAAACTGACAAAAACTGACTAAGACTAAAACTAAGACTGTCTAAGACTAAGACTAACACTAAGACTAAAACTGACGGTTCGTGTGCGTTAATTCACCCATTCTGAAATGTTATGCCATTCAATGACCATACGAGTTTCCGTACAAAAATAATAATACGTGTCTAGCTTTCAGGGTGCAGTTTTGTTGGGTGCAGTTTTGTTGTGTTTTTTTTTTTTGCCCTGAAAGGACCTTGATGCTGGTTTGTGGGTTTTGTGGGCCCTGAAAAGGGCCGTGAGGGGAACAGATTACCAAGGATTTTTTGTGGGCCCTGAAAAGGACCTTGATGCTGGTTTGTGGCTTTTGAGGGCCCTGAAAAGGGCCGTGAGGAGAACAGATTACCAAGGATTTTTTGTGGGCCCTGAAAACGACATTGATGCTGGTTTGTGGGCCCTGAAAAGGGCCGTGAAGAGAACAGATTACCAAGGATCGCTGAAGCTATGCACATATCAGGACATACACATGTTGTTCGTTCGTGGCTGCACAATTTAAAGAGGAGGCCAAAATTCTGTGATGTCCTGCAGAATATTGTCGGACGGGTCTAACTGACGGACTTTATTCCGATGTCGCCACAGAAACTCACACATATAGGAATCTATCACGTGTCTGTGTGTTCCGTTTTGACGTTTGTTGCTCTCTTTGGCAGCTTTCCACAAACTCTCTATTCGTTCTGTGTTTGCTCCTGTGATAGGGTCGACAAAATGTGCAGAATGATTCACTGTTTCCAGGCACATTCTGAATGGTACTGTGTGCACGCCATTGATCAGACACAACTGTCGTACCAGGACGAATGTTGGCTACGATACTGGCCATTAGTGTTGCGGCTGAGCGGTCCGGCACTGGAACTATCAAACACTCACTTGTCAGTCTGGCACTGGAACCATCAAACACTCACTTGTCAGTCCGGCACTGGAACCATCAAACACTCACTTGTCGGTCCGGCACTGGAACCATCAAACACTCACTTGTCGGTCCGGCACTGGAACCATCAAACACTCACTTGTCGGTCCGGCACTGGAACCATCAAACACTCACTTGTCAGTCCGGCACTGGAACCATCAAACACTCACTTGTCGGTCTGGCACTGGAACCATCAAACACTCACTTGTCGGTCCGGCACTGGAACCATCAAACACTCACTTGTCAGTCCGGCACTGGAACCATCAAACACTCCCTTGTCGGTCCGGCACTGGAACCATCAAACACTCCCTTGTCGGTCCGGCACTGGAACCATCAAACACTCACTTGTCAGTCCGGGACAGGAACCATCAAACACTCACTTGTCGGTCCGGCACTGGAACCATCAAACACTCACTTGTCGGTCCGGCACTGGAACCATCAAACACTCACTTGTCGGTCCGGCACTGGAACCATCAAACACTCACTTGTTTGGTCCGGCACTGAAACCATCAAACACTCACTTGTTTCACGACAAATGCCACCGAACACCTACTGCAGTGGAAATATACGACCGACGTTATTTTTCCTGCGTGTTAACACACTTTCATCAATCCCAACCGTCGTATTTGGACCGCCAGTTACAGCGGGATTAGCAATTAATGAATTTGCACAAACCTCACGGAGGTTACTGTTCCATTTTATGGCAGCATTATTGACAATTCCTAGCTCTGATTTACAGAAAGCAATGCTAGTCATCTCTTTACTCCAACAGTAAATGAAGAGAATAATCTCCCTATAGGACAGACTTGTGCCCTCTAACCATGTGGCAGAACGAACAGGACATGCTGACATGTGCGATATCTCTAACGATCTTGGCGAACTGTGAGAGAAAAAGTCATAACATCATTTTTAGCACACAGTCGGACGGTGTGTATAGGTCGTCTTTCCTGCAAAAACTGCACACAATTAATTTTCTTGCGTGTCAAGTGTGACAACTGCAAGAAATCCATCTTCCACGTACGGTGTTAGATCTGAGAATGACATGTATATGGTTAGATATTAGGAAATATTTTTTTAGTCAGAGAGTGGTGTCTGCTTGGAATGCATTGCCAGGGGAGGTAGTGGAGGCAGGGACAGTTAATGCATTTAAGAATAAACTGGATGCGCATAGATTTTAGAGCAAGGTGATGTAAATGTAACTGGTTGTATACAGACTCTGCAGGGTCTTCTAAACCAGTATAAAGATGTTAAGTTAAGTTATATAGGTTTACCGCGCGAATTGAAAAGTATGGTGCTTCGTGTGGCTAAATTCTACTAAATTTGACCTATTATATTTTGTGGGTGAATTAACGCACAAGTACCAAACTGACTAAAACTAAAACTGACTAAGACCGACTAAGTCTAAAACTAAGACTAAGACAAAGACTAAGTCTAAGACTAAGTCTAAGACTGACTAAGACTAAGACTGACTAAGTCTAATACTAAGACCAAGAATAAGACTAAGACTGACTAAGACTAAGACTGACTAAGACTGACTAAGAAACTTGACGAAAAGTCACAATAAGCTGGAACTGAGAATACCCAGGAAAATGATAACGAGAATAAATGCAACTGCCGACAATCAAATCGTGTTGGAAGATCCACTCTTACAAAAACCGAAATCATTCATATATCTTGGTAGCAATAACAACTGTCCATATCAAGTAACGATGGCAACAGCATCAGACGTGTACTTAGATATGTGACCTCATATGCCTGTAAAGTTAAATCCTGGCACGGCAGACTATCCTGCACTTGAGACACACATGCGAGGAGTCTACAGTGAGGTCGTCGGCTTTCTGCTCGCTTTCTCTGAGACGAGGTTCCGCTCTGCGATCTGAGCACCTTACATGATTCTACTGCACCAGGTGGACCGATTCTGTGCACGCTTATCTCGTGATATCAATGTTAAAGTTCTTCAGAGACATTTTACAGGAAATATAACGTTTCTTCTGTCCCCCCTGAAAAGCGTCTGCCTGCTCGTAGCTCACCGTCCAGCAGCAGATTGGGAGGCACTCATCGAGCAGGCAGACACGTCCCGTCCAATCTTATCTGGAGCTTGCTTCAGAACTGCATGGACGCTCAACATTTTTCACCTATTAAGATCTTCAGAGTTATGGTACTTTGTCATATCACGTGATCCAGAGTAGACTGCGCTCAATATCAATGCAGACACAGTAGCAGGTCCGGATACAGAGATAAAAACAAAAGGATATACAAGGCGAGAGAATCATCATTGTATTGGAGAACTTATGGACATACACAAGAATACATCCAACACATTAGTAGGAATATTCAACTTTAATGTAAAGTCATTTCTGTTGTATGGCTCTGAAGCAGGAAAAACAATCAGAACAACAATCAGAAAGATTCAAGTTTCCATAAAAGGTGCTGTGTAAGAGAAATGTATAAATATATAAGTGAAATAGATGTTGTTATTTGAGGGATAGACTGAGGGACCATCAATATATAAGTGAAATAGATGTGGTTATTTGAGGGATAGACTGAGAGACGATCAATCTATAAGGGGATTAGATGTGGTTATTTGAGGGATAGACTGAGAGACGATCAATCTATAAGGGGATTAGATGTGGTTATTTGAGGGATAGACTGAGAGACGATCAATCTATAAGGGAATTAGATGTGGTTATTTGAGGGATAGACTGAGAGACGATCAATCTATAAGGGAATTAGATGTGGTTATTTGAGGGATAGACTGAGAGACGATCAATCAATAAGGGAATTAGATGTGGTTATTTGAGGGATAGACTGAGAGACGATCAATCTATAAGGGGATTAGATGTGGTTATTTGAGGGATAGACTGAGAGACGATCAATCTATAAGGGAATTAGATGTGGTTATTTGAGGGATAGACTGAGAGACGATCAATCTATAAGGGAATTAGATGTGGTTATTTGAGGGATAGACTGAGAGACGATCAATCTATAAGGGAATTAGATGTGGTTATTTGAGGGATAGACTGAGAGACGATCAATCTATAAGGGAATTAGATGTGGTTATTTGAGGGATAGACTGAGAGACGATCAATCTATAAGGGAATTAGATGTGGTTATTTGAGGGATAGGCTGAGAGACTATCGATGTATAAGAGAATTAGATGTGGTTATTTGAGGGATAGACTGAGAGACGATCAATCTATAAGGGAATTAGATGTGGTTATTTGAGGGATAGACTGAGTGATCATCAATGTGTAAGGGAAACATCTATGAATATTTGAAAACGAAATAAGAAGACCAAAATTAGGATTGAGATTACAAAGATCGAGGTAAAGATGACGGAAAAGAAGTAGAAAGAGAAGAACAAAAAGAAGAACAACATGAAGAAAAATTAAATGAGGAAGAAGAAATTTGAGATTTAATGAAAGTAAAAAATTGTTTCATCGATTCAAACACAAGGGCTTCCTGAAACCCATCAACTGACCCCGTTTGGAGTCCATAGACCTCCCAGGCTAAGAGCCTCTGGTAGAAGTTTTTGTAAAAGGCATAGTGGACATAAAATGTCAAACTGTCGTGCCTTGGGCCATAGAAAAAGTTTCGATTAAGCCTAGCTAGGCGTGAAATTCAAACCAATGCAAAGTATTGAAGATTAGTATAAAACAGGGAATGTATTATGCAAGGAAGCGAAACAAATAGTGGAGAGGTAATATGGAAGGATGCGATTTAAAAAGTCTTGGGGAAATGTGATCTGGCTGTGAATTTAAGCAAGGCAGACGCTGTATAATGGGAGATGGAGAGAATGCCAGATAGAAGCAGTTACAAGGAAGGATAATTAAAACCGTCTGTAAGGTTACGTAAAAGGTTGCGGTTTGGGATTTTATTTGCGTGTTTTTGGCCTACTTTATGTGTGCATTTGCAGGGGTACAGTGTGCGTGGGTTGGAGAAGAGAAGTGAAATGATAGGGCGAGTGGAAGATGCAGCTCCCCTCTCATTGTTGGATTACGGGAAACGAGAGAGCCAATGCACTATCCAAAGCAGGTGGGAAAATGGAACAATACACCCATAAAGTGTCATATAAAGAGGCTAAAACCATCATTCGCAGCCAGTACAACATAAAATGGGAGAAAGCAATGAGAGAGAGAATAACAGTCCAGACCCAATCCACCAGCTTCAAAAGCACCAGCAAACTGCAATCTTCAGCATGAGAACCGGCCACAATAGACTACTGGGCCCCCTATATCGGCTCAAAATCTCCCAAACAGATGAATGTTCATGTGGGACAGGAGTCCAGACCCCTGAACACGTACTTCAAGAATGCCCGGCCTACGAAGAACTAAGATGCCAGACCTGGGTAGACGGAGCAGAACTGAGGCAAAAGCTATGGGGTCACCGCTCAGACCTAGAAAGGACTGTGGACTTCATCCTGGCAATGGGACTGACGATTTAGCTTGATCAGAAAAACCCGAACGCAGAAGAAGAAGAAGAAATAGGGGATCGGTAAGTAGTTCGGGGGATTGAATGCGATTATGGTATTGAGTTATTCATCTTACCAAAGGGCGGTGAAGACTGGGTGTCTGCAAGGGCGGACTATGTCTAAAAATATTAGTTGGCAGGTCAGTAACATTTGTAACATATTGCCTTAATGTTTAAGAGCCCCTACTTCATCAGGGGGCCCACTTGCCACCGGATGATAAACTAACTCCCTGACCAGTCCGTCACTGGGTGTCCATACCGTTACGATATCGGGTCGGCAAGTTAGAGGTACACGCGTTCGGATCCGGTAAGGACTTGGGTCAGGGAGTGTCACATTTGTTTATGATCTAGAAGCTAGGTAATACACTAGGATACGTACCTGAATCTCTCTCCCCACCTGGGTGTAGTGCAATGCAAGGCTTCTCCGTAAGCCAACTACTATGGAGATGACAGTGTCTATCGAGGTATGGATAAATGTGATCCCCGTAGTGATAAGCCCCCCCTCCCCCCACCCGCACCACCCGCAAATAAAACCAATCGTAGCACAACCGCATGAAGAACCACGGCCCACCTTTATCAGCACGTTTGGGATGAAAGAAAAGCTACTATAACCAGCCATTTATGGCTCTTTTCAGGGCGCACAAAAGGGTAAACTTACTCACTGTGGGCATTGGATAACAACGAAAACCTTAAAACTGAGCGGAGGAAAACTAACGACTGGTCAGGCACAACATACTGATCAGCCATGTTAGTCAGGGTCAGGCACAACATACTGATCAGACGTGTTAGTCAGGGTCAGGCACAACATACTGATCGGACATGTTAGTCAAGGTCAGGCACAACAGACTGATCAGACATGTTAGTCAGGGTCAGGCACAACATACTGATCAGACATGTTAGTCATGGTCAGGCATAACATACTGATCAGACATGTTAGTCAGGGTCAGGCACAACATACTGATCGGACATGTTAGTCAGGGTCAGGCACAACATACTGATCGGACCTTTTAAGCTCAGGCAAAATATACTGGCCAAGACCCTCGCCTTGGCTTCGTCATAGGCCTCACTGGAAACGGGCAATTTTCATGGCAGCCTGGCTAACAAGTCGAGGGATCAATGTGATCCCCGTAGTACTGAACGACACGAAGATGAAGTCAAGGATAGCACAACCACCTGGAGGACCTCGGTCCACCAACATCAGCATGCTCAAGATGTGAGGAAAGCTACTACAACCCGCCACCAAACGCCATTTTCAGGGCGCACACCAGAGTAAACATACTCATTGTGGGCATTAGAAACAAACAAACAAACAACCTTGACATTGACGTTTCTCGTCGCTCCTAGAAGTAAACATAGTTTGAGAACTCGCTGAAACCATTGTAGCCCTTTCTCTTAACCGATGAGCCAGCGAACCATACGGTCACCTGTAAGGTTACAAAGCGTTGGGGAAATGAACAATCTCTGATAGAACTGACCTGATTGCAGTTGAGCTCAGACTCCCATATACAGCGAATTAGAAATGTTATCCTGATTTCACCAGGTACCAATTCACATCTAGATCGGCTAGGATAGGCAGTTATACCATATAAAGAAAAGCCATGATAATATCGATCTAAGCGCGACGTAATTTGAACCTGAACTTGGGATTGTAAACAGTCCACAAGCTCAAGGCCACACATTTCACTGACTAAAGGTTATGCAAGAGGAAGCTACAGAAGCCGTCTTAAATAAACAAAAAACAAACAATTTAGTTTGCATTTGTGGGATAGATACGTTGTTGTTGTTAATGCCACTCATACTTGCGTTATTAACTTTGGACGACTCTCCTTGGTGGTGGTTTAAAGTGGCTCTCATCACATCCCGAGGCGTACTTGAGAAGGTGGACCGGGGTTCTCCTGGCTGTAGTGCAGTGCAAGGCTTCTCAGTAAACTCACCACTATGGGGTCAAACCTCACCGCGTTAGCCAGACTGCCATAGAACTGTTTGTTTCCAGAGAGAACTGCATGGAAGTCAGACTGGGGACTTGAACAGTATGTTTCACCTGAACATGACTAGAATAGTCTCATCAGTATGTTTCACCTGAACCTCAATAGCAGGTCAGGTGAAACATACTGATCAGACTTTGTTAGTCAAGGTCAGGAAAAATCTGATCACATTATGTTAGGGTCAGGTGAAACTTACTGATCAGACTTTGTTAGTCAAGGTCTGGAAAATTCTGATCACATTATGTTAGGGTCAGGTGAAACTTACTGATCAGACTTTGTTAGTCAAGGTCAGGAAAAATCTGATCACATTATGTTATGGTCAGGTGAAACTTACTGATCAGACTTTGTTAGTCAAGGTCAGGAAAAATCTGATCACATTATGTTAGGGTCAGATGAAACTTACTGATCAGACTTTGTTAGTCAAGGTTTAGATTAATATACAGAAAAGACTTTGGTAGTCAGTGGCGGGCAATACATACTGATCAGAATATGTTAGTCAAAGTCAGACAGAACGTACTGATCAGAATATGTTAGTCATGGTAAGATGAAACATACTATTCAGACTATGTTAGTCAAGGTAAGACAAAACATACAGATTAGACTATGTTAGCCATGGTCAGACGAAACATACTGATCAGACAATGTTAGTCAGGGTCTGTTGAAACATACTGATGAGATTATGTTAGTCAGGGTCAGATGAAACATACTGATGAGATTATGTTAGTCAAGGGTCAGATGAAACATACTGATGCGATTATGTTAGTCAGGGTCAGATGAAACATACTGATGAGATTATGTTAGTCAGGGTTACGTGAAACATACTGATCAAGACCCCTACCTCACTTCCTACTACTACTTCATGAAAGCAGGTTGTTTCAGGACAGTCTGACTATCGAGATGGGGAACCCAATAGTAGTGATGGTTACAGAAGAGTCTCGCATTGCACTACAGCCAGGAGGAAAGACCGGTCCACATTCTCAAATACGCCTCGGGATGTGAGAAGAGCCCCTGTAACCCACCACCATAGAAAGTTGTCAAGAGTTTCTAACTCAAGTACCAGTGGCGTTAGGAACAACAACAACATATTCTGGGAAATGAGAAAACTGTAATGTACTCTCTTTAATCATAATGTCCTCATCTATGAGTGGTAGTAATGGAACTTTTAATAATTGCCAATATATATTGTATGTAGCAAATATAATAAAATAACAATAAATCGCAAGGACATTTACAACAAACTTTCGATGAGTTTATGTTGTGTGTATAGACGTTACCGTTCAAGAAACTAAAGCTCGAAACGGTAGGAATTTAAATAGCCTAGGAAAAAAACACATGAAAAAAATTGGTAAAAGTTGATTAAGGTTGAGTTTAATCAAAATTGATATGGTCAGATACCGCACCGAGACGAGAACACAAACAAAAAACCTACGTTACGACCAATATACCTTTATCAGAGACAACAATACTGAACTAACAAATCAACATATAAAGAAAAAATGGTCAACTTATCTGATAGTAGATAGATTTAAAGGTAGAGGTAGAATTTAAATACAACAAGTTTCAAACGATGTGAGACCAGCGTCTAGTTATATTGCAGATAGACAAAGAACACGGAGATCCCGTGTACAAGTTATGCATTTGAAACAACCCTTGACAGTTGATATTCGATAAGAGTGAACCGGTAGCCGCAGTCCAGGCAAAATTATAGAACAGTAATGTAATTCCTGCCCAATACGTAATCTACCTCCCCCGAGGCCTTGAAAGCCACAAGAAGTAAACAAAGAAAGTGCTATGGATAGCCTTCGGCTACATGGCTGGAAACACAACTTGGCTGTTGCAATACAAAGATTTCAAGTGTCAGAAAAAAAACAGAACTAAATGACCTTAGATCAGTACTCTGTCAACAATGCCAGCAGTCCACACCCAGAAGGGTCGTAGTACAGTGTGTCCCATCGAACTATAACATTCAAGGCAACGAGGAGGCAGACAGACTGACAAATAAGAAGGAAGGTTACCACAACCAGATTCAAGTGTGACCTACCAAGAGTCAAAATGATTTATTAGGGATACTTGGACAAATGGGAAACAGAGCATACTGGCTACACACACAAAAATGGTGCTAGTTACGAGTTGAACAGAAGAGAGCAGGTCGTGGTCTTCAGACTCCCTACAGGCCACAACAGACTGAGGTATCTATCATCTATTCAATAAACTGAAGAAAGGTACTACGGACGAATGCTCCTGTGGTACATGGAAAATGACCCCCGAACATCTGCTGCAAAATTGCCCGACATACGAGGACCAGAGAAAGCACATGTGGCCATCATAAGTGCCAACACTTGACACGCTCTATGGCAGTGTCGACAGCCTAAGGATGGTCGTTGCTTTCTTTGAACACATTCAAGTCGACGTCTGAAAGCGTACTCATAAGAAGAAGAAGTAGATTCCAAGTAATGCTTTTATAAGTGACTGATCTAGCTAAACTGCCGTGAGATGTGTGTACACCAGTCTTTACGCTGGGTTCCCTGAGAGGCAAACATTATTTCAAGGATTTCTCCAGGATAAATATCTAGAGAAAATATGTTCCGCAATATTATTTTGTAAATGGTTTATTACTACTACGGATGTCAAATACAAAGGGGGTACCATTCCCTTGTCCGAACGTAAATAGGAATGTTAACAATGTTGTGAAACACTATTTAACAAAAATGGAGACAGCAACGAAGAATCTAGGTCACGTCTAACCTGCATGTGTAGCAATACCAATGACGTCATCGAGAATCCTTATTTTAATTATGATTCTTTGCGACCACAAAGAAGGGAAAAAACATAAGAAACAGCAACAAAATTCACTTTATAATTTTAGTTTTACGTTTGGTATACGGTGTCGTAATTGCCAGGTCCCTAATAACCCCTATTTGCCTGACCTACATTGTATGTCAAAATGTCAAGATCGATACTACTTCCAGGTCAGAACCAATGTCGCGAGCCCAAAGATCAACAATTTTGTATTGACGACTGAGAGGAACTCGTGGATTTTTGTCAAATTCATGACATTAGGCTAGCAGGATGGGATCGATTGACCTGGTCGTTGTCTCCCCACGCCGCCCTTAATACAGATAATTATAATGATTTGGAGTGTGAGTGTGTGTACGTCAAGATGTCGATTTGGATGTTGCAAGAACATGTCCTCATTTCTTAAGGCGGGCAGTACAGGTCGCATGTACCGGTAGCTTGAGTTGTATCCCGGGAGACAATGATATGCTTCCTGTCACATTCCAAATATGTCGTGAAAGTCGACTCTAGATAAAACTTGCCTGGGGTTAGCAACCTCATCATGGGAAACGAATTGATAGGAAACTACCAGTACATGGCGTTTGACCTACTTTCTCTTGCTCTTTCAGATGTCAACTTGGATATTTGTAATGGTGTTATGGTCAATATGAGGTTACTGTTATCTTCATAGAGTGCGTCCCTAGTCCAGTAAGGTTTTAAACATCACTTTGGATATACACTAAGCGTGTTCAAATGAAATCGGACCCAGTGGCGTTATTACAAACATATGAAAGTTACATCATATGGTGTGACAGAATTAAAAATAGCAATTGTTATGAAGCAAACTTGCCACAGGATTAGTTAGAAAAAGTCGTTTGACAAATTTTAGGGTGGCTTACCAGTCAGTCAAAAATTTCACCAGTCAGGATGGTCGGACTACAGTCATGCAATCTATGTTAACAAATTTAAACTAGGCACTAATTCAACTTCATTTCTACATAACAATGCATACCGAACCCAAATATATTGTATTACTTACACAGTATTAGCCTATTTCTTCTTAAGAAAAAAAAACACTACTATCAGAGGCATGGCGTGTGTTCTTGAACATTCTTGGTGGTTTTAGCAATTTAGTACCATTTATCGATGGCTTTAGTAAGTTTAAATTGTGGTAGTATATGTCTATTTATATTCACCATAATAAACTAGCTTATGTACAATATATTCGAACCGTAATATCATTAATAATCGTGCGAGAGTCGTTATGTAGTAACAATTTAAAATGTAATTAACTATTAAAAACGGATTTTTATTTTGACCCGCTGAGTAAATTTTTTTTTAGAGCGAGCGATTTTGTCAAGCCCTGGCCATATGCATGCACACTTCTTGGGTAGAAGACGGATGCCGTCCGGATAAAATTGACTTTGGCCACTCTTTGAACCACTTGGTCACCGAGGCCATGACGTCTTCATCGGAGTCGAATCTTTGTCCCTTCAGAAATGTATTTAATGGTTCGAACAAATGGAAGTCACAAGGGGACATATCGAGGCTATAAGATGGGTGTGGCAGTTCTTCCCACCTTTTCTGTGCTAACTCTTTCTGAACAATGTTCGCGACATGTGGACGCGCATTGTCGTACAACAGAATCACACCACGCGAAAGCATGCCGGGTCGTTTATTCTTGATTGCTGCATGCAACTTGTCTAGTGTGTCATTGTAGCGGATGGCATTGGTGTTCAAGCCAGGTTCTTTCTACCAACAAAAGTCTCTCATGGTAAAAAAAAACAAACCCTGTCAGTATAACCTTATCGGGGGAAATATGTGGCGAGTTTTTTTTTGGTTTACGTGATCCGGGATGTTTCCCCTGCATTCTAGAAATTTTGCTGCTCGGCTCAAAGTGGTGGCACCACGATTCATCATCTGTCCCTGTGCGCAAAAGAAACGAATCACCTTACTCTTCGTATCGCAGCAAGTGGTTCAAACTCCATCCCATGCGCTCTTCCTTATGGTGGTTGGTCAGCAACTGAGGTACCCATTGTGAACACACCTTCCGAAACTTTAGTTTCTTGCTAACCACCATTTTAACTGTCCGGCGACGGTCCACCCGAATTGCTGCATCAATTTTGGAGATGGCATCCTCTGATGCAATAATTTGCGCCTGACCTGGTCTCGGAAGATCTTTCGTTAACTCACATCCTTCTTTAAACATCGTTGTACAGTTTTCATTGTTGTCTTCGACACACTTTTGTCATCAAACACTGCCTGCATTCTACGATGAATGTCAACTGGTCGACATCCTTCAGCTGTTAGAAATCGAATCACCGCACGCTGATCAAATGATTCTTAAACACACCAGTCATATTTTCAACGGTCTGCTGAGGAAACTACGGGTCGAAGGATAATGCGAGTGAGTGATGTTGTCGAGGGGTAGAGCACTCGTCTTTCAAAGCGATGAGCCGAAACGGGGGGCAATCGAATCCCACAGGTTTCAAGCAACTCCTGGTCTCAAGGGAAGTTAGAACAGAATTTCTTCATCCTGAGTTACCTCTAGTTGTCTTGACTTATGTCTTGACCCTGGATCAAGATAGTTAGGGACTAGAGAGTGAGGTTCATGACCAGCGCAGTTTCTTCATCACTAGAATCCAGGTACAGCTCAAGTTACATCATCAAGACAAAACCATATGATGATGCCGCATCATCCATAACTAAGACGCTCTTCCAATAACTCGAATTTGTTAGCATCTGCCTTGTGAAATTGCCACACTTCACAGCTGAAATGACAACGAATTTAAAGTATGGCCTACTTTAGATAGGCCGTCTTACTGACCGGGGAAATTCCCTTGTAACGTCACATTCCAGCACCGACTAAATAGCGGAACATATTCATGGTACAAAACACAACAAATCACTATTGAGATATCCACTTTCATAGAATCCTGCCCTGAAACCAACTGCATATTCATCTTGTTTTCCGAACACGCTATTATAGTTACACTGAGAGTTGACACATGCAATCTCCGTTCTTTAGTCAGCCGTGGAATGGGACGTTTCAAAGGGATTTGTCCGTGAGTTCGAAGTCCTGCATCTATAGTAGGCTGTGATTAAACGCACGTGCGCTCTTGGTGCCTGTCATACGTTGGAATTGAAGCTAGACCAAGTCAATGTTTGAAGCTAGACCAAGTCAATTTTTGAAGCTAGACCAAGTCAAAGTTTGAAGCTAGACAAGTCAACGTTTGAAGCTAGACCAAGTCAACGTTTGAAGCTAGACCAAGTCAACGTTTGAAGCTAGACCAAGTCAACGTTTGAAGATATACCAAGTCAACGTTTCAAGCTAGACCAAGTCAATGTTTGAAGCTAGACCAAGTCAATGTTTGAAGCTAGACCAAGTCAATGTTTGAAGCTAGACCAAGTCAACATTTGAAGCTAGACCAAATCAACGTTTGAAGCTAGACCAATTCAACGTTTAAAGCTAGACCAAGTCAACGTTTGAAGCTAGACCAAGTCAACGTTCTCCTACTAGAGAATTCATGATAAATTTTGTGAGTCGAATTTATTTCTGGAATCAGAATTGCAAAGACAAGAGGATCATTCATGACATTAAACAACATATGGAGATCCTGACAAAAATGCAGATTCCATCAAAATTTTAATTTTCAACAACAGTGTCGTCGGTGCTGCTGGATGGAGCGAAGACATAGAGAACGACAAATGACATGCAACAGAGACTCCAGTCCTTCATTAACAGATGCATACGAAAGATAATCGGGCATAAAGTGGCAGGACATGGTGAGGAATTAAAAATTGGAAAAGAGCCAACAAGAGCTACTGGAACAACAAATTAAGCGAAGGAAATTGAGCTGGATAGGTCATACGCTACGGAAGGCGCCGGTCAACATAGCCAGACAGGCTCTTACATGGACTCCTCAAGTTGTTTACAGATGCCCTGGTCGTGGTTACAGCACTAAAAAGCCAGAAAAATACTGAACTTAATGATTTAAGAGCAGTACTCTGTCAACTATGCCAGCAGTCCGCACCAAAAAGAGCAGTGGTACATTGGGTTCGATCCCACTGTAACATCCAAGGCAACGAGGAGGCAGACAGACTGGTAAAAGAAGGTGCAAGACTACCACAGCCAGATTCTAGTGTGACCTACGAAGAGTCCAAAAGGTTTATTAGGGCTAGATACATGGCCAAATGGGAAACAGAACATACTGGCTACACACAAAAAATGATGCCTATCACCAGTTGAACAGAAGAGAGCAGGTCGTGGTCTTCAGACTCCGCACAGGCCACAAAAGACTGAGGTACCATCTATTCAATAAACTGAAGATAGGTGGCACTGACGAATGCAGCTGTGGTACAGGGAAAATGGCCGATGAACATCTGCTGCAACATACGAGGACTAAAGAAAGCACATGTGGCCATCACCAGTGGCAACACTAGACAAGCTCTATGGCCGTGTCGACAGCCTCAGGATGACAGCTGCTTTCTTCGAACAAACTCAAGTTGACGTCTTACAGCGTACGAAGAAGAAGAAGCAGAAGAAGAAGAAGAAGAAGAAGAAAAAGAAGAAGAAGAAGAAGAAGAAGAAGAAGAAGAAGAAGAAGAAGAAGAAGAAGAAGAAGAAGATTCCTCAAGTGAAGAGAGAGACAGGTAGACAGATCAAAATAAAATATGAGAAGGAACTAAGATTAAATGGCTATACCTGGAGAGAGACAGAAAGAGCAGGCCAGGACCGTGCAAGCTGTAGAGATGTTGTTAAGGACCTATGCACCGACAGGAGTGGCAGGCTTTGATTGATTGATTGGATGCTTGGCTCAACACATAAAAACTTTGCAATCAAACCACAGATACTCTTCTTCTCCTTCATCTTCTTTTTCTACTTCTTCTTCTTCTACTTCTTCTTCTTCTGCACCCTTTCTTTCTACTTCTTCATCGTCTTCTTCTTCTTCTTTTTCTTCTTCTTCTTCCTCTTCTTCTTCTTCTTCTTCTTTTTCACCCTTTCTTTCTTCTCCTTGAGCTTCTTGTTCTTGTTCTTCATCTTCTTCTTTTTCTTCTTCTTCTTCTTCTTCTTCTTCACCCTTTCTTTCTTCCTCTTCATCCTCTTGTTCTTCTTGTTCTTGTTCTTCTTCTTTTTCACCCTTTATTTCTCCTTCTTCATCTTCTTGTTCTTCTTCTTTTTTTTCTTCTTCTCATTCTTCTTCTTCTTATTCTTCTTCTTCTTCTTCTTCTTCTTCTTCTTCTTCTTCTTCTTCTTCTTCTTCTTCTTTTTCACCCTTTCTTTCTCCTTCTTCATCTTCTTGTTCTTGTTCTTCTTCTTTCTTTTTCTTCTTCTTCTTCTTTTTCTTCTTCTTCTTCGTAATCTTCTTCTTCTTCCTTTTCTTCTTCTTCTTCTTCTTCTTCTTCTTCTTATTATTATTATTATTATTTTTCTTCGTCATCTTCTTGCATGACAGAATGTTTCGTTTACAGCGAAAGGAATGGAGAGAGGGGAAAGGGGGATGGGGGAGGGAGGGGGAGAAAAACGCGAGATGTACTAAGCCAGAAAGTACCATTAATGGCTAACATAGGCAAGGGATCAAGCTGCAGGAGCGAATTAGCTGACAGAGACTAACGACTCATAGCTGGCCGCTTGCGTCAGGGTCCAGGAACCATACTGGCTGCTTGCGTCAAGGTCCAGGAACCATAGCTGGCCGCTTGCGTCAGGGTCCAGGAACCTTAGCTGGCCGCTTGCGTCAGGGTCCAGGAACCATAGCTGGCCGCTTGCGTCAGGGTCCAGGAACCTTAGCTGGCCGCTTGCGTCAGGGTCCAGGAACCATAGCTGGCCGCTTGCGTCAGGGTCCAGGAACCATAGCTGGCCGCTTGCGTCAGGGTCCAGGAACCTTAGCTGGCCGCTTGCGTCAGGGTCCAGGAACCATAGCTGGCCGCTTGCGTCAGGGTCCAGGAACCATAGCTGGCCGCTTGCGTCAGGGTCCAGAAACCATAGCTGGCTGCTTGCGTCAGGGTCCAGGAAACATAGCTGGCCGCTTGCGTCATGGTACAAGAACCATAGCTGACCAAGACCGTATCCGCCTCCGTGTGGCGGCCCTAGAAACCGGCTGCACTAGTGTAGGCTGAACAAGAGATATGGATCGCAGTGAACAAACTTGGTACTAGAAAAAGCAAGGGGAAATCGGATGTGTCGGACCTAAATGCGCAGATACCGCAGCCTAGCTGTTGCTGTTGAATGCCCACAAATAGTAGAGTTACTTTTTTGTTCGGGCTACAGTGAAACTAAGGTGAGGGTTTTAGCCAGTATGTTGTGCCTGACCAGACGTTAGTCTTACTCCCCAGCCTAGCTGTTAACGTCACAACGTCATTTTCAGGACAAACACAGAAGAAGAAGAAGAAGAAGAAGAAGAAGAAGAAGAAGAAGAAAAAGAAGAAGAAAAAGAAGACGAAGAAGAAGACGAAGAAGAAGAAGAAGACGAGGACGAAGATGAAGAAGACGAAGAAGAAGACGAAGAAGTAGACAAAGAAGAAGAAGACGAAGACGAAGAAGAAGAAGACGAAGACAAAGACAAAGAAGAAGAAGTAGAAGACGAAGAAGAAGACGAAGAAGAAGAAGAAGACGAAGAAGAAGAAGATAAAGAAGAAGAAGAAGAAGACGAAGAAGAAGAAGAAGAAGACGAAGAAGAAGACAACGAAGAAGAAGAAGAAGGCGAAGAAGAAGAAGAAGACGAAGAAGAAGAAGATGAAGAAGAAAAAGAAGAAGAAGAAGACGACGAAGAAAAAGACGAAGAACAAACAGACGAGGACGAAGAAGAAGAAGAAGACGAAGAAGAAGACGAAGAAGAAGAAGAAGAAGAAGACGACAAAGAAGAAGAAGAAGAAGAAGACGACGAAGAAGAAGAAGAAGAAGAAGAAGAAGAAGAAGACGAAGAAGAAGAAAAAGAAGCAGAAGAAGAAGAAGAAGAAGACGAAGAAGAAGACAAAGAAGAAGAAGAAGAAGAAGAAGAAGAAGAAGAAGAAGAAGAAGAAAAAGAAGATTAAGTAGAAGAAGGGGAAGACGAAGAAGAAGAAGAAGAAGAAGAAGAAGTAGAAGACGAAGAAGAAGAAGAAAAAGAAGAAGAAGACAAATGTCCACTGTGTGTAACAGACCTTGCGACGAGACGGCACTTTAGTTCGCTTCAATTTAAATAAATAAGAAAACGAGAAAAGGGAGAAACGTTATGTTAATAAGTTACAAATAGAAACAAAAAAGGGAAAACGTTATAGCTGTAAACGTATGTGGAAAAGTCTCACGATGTCAGTCGGTATAGTTCATTTCGATTTTTCTGGAAACTTGATATGATGCTGTTAAACGGAAGGCGACGTAAGTGGGCGAATATTCTGGCAAATATATTTTCAGTCGAGGAGGAAGAGGTTCAGAGAGACACAGGGAGGGGAATAGTGTGTGTGTGTGGGTGAGAGTGTTAGTGAGATAGACAGAGATGGAAAGAGAAAGCCAGTCAGTTAGAGAGAGAGAGAGAGACAGAATGAGCAGGTCGGAGAAAAAGCGAGTGAGCATGGAAGCTAGTCAGTGAGAGAGAGATAGAGAGAGAGAGAGAGAAAGAGAGAGAAAGAGAAAGCCAGTCGGTGAGAGAGAGAGAGTGGATGAAAGAGAAATCCAATTAGCTAGAGAGAGAGAGAGTGAATGAAAGAGAAAGCCAGTCAGTGAGAGAGAGAGAGAGAGTGACTAAAAGAGAAAGTCAGAGAGATAGAGAGAATGCATGAAAGAGAAAGACAGCCAGAGAGAGAGAGAGAGAAAGAGAGAGTGAATTAAAGAGAAAGGAGGCAGCCAGCCAGAGAGACGGAGAGCGAGAGTGCTTGAGAGAAATAAGGTCCGTTAGTGAGAGAGAAAGCCAACCAGCTAGAGAGAGCTGGAGAGAGAGAGCGAGTGGATGAAAGAGAAAGTCGGTCAGTGAGAGAGAGAGAGGGTGAGCGAATGAATGAAAGAAAAAGCCAGTCATCGCGAGAGAGTGAGAGAGAGAGAGAGAATGAGCCTTGAGAGAGAAAGCCAATCGGCGGTACAGAGGATGAAATTGTGAGAGTAAAAGAAAGAAAGCGTGAGTTAATCTCAGAGGCCCAGAGAGACGAGAGAGGGAGAGGAAGCGAGAGAGAGAGACAGAGAGAGGGGAAACTGGGAGGTGGTGGGGGCGGCGGCTAGAGAATGAGTGAGAGGCACAGAGAGGAAAGAATACGTTAGTAGAGAAAACACAAATAATGTTTTTATGGATAAAACCACAAGGTTCATAATTCACAACAGAGAAAGAAAATAAATTGACCAAAGTCATCATGGCTGCTTGCACGTATAGTCTGACATGTCCACAATTTTGCTGATTCAGCAATGCTCAGTTACTGCAAACACCAAGGCCTTTCCCTAATGTGGGTTGGCAGAAGTACCCTGGCAACCCCTAGTTTAGTTTGTTAGTTGCCCATCGCAAGCGAAGATGGCGATACCGCCAGTCGGTTTTTTGTCTTCACGATGTAACGGGCTGTAATTGGATGATAGTGAGGATGAAACTGCGCTGGTCATCAACCTTACTTTCTAGTCTCGAACTACCTTGGGTCAGTGGCAAGACTTAGATCTAGACGACTGGAGCTAACAGAATGCAGGTACTCTGGTCCCACCTCCTTTGAGATCAGGGGTCGGTTGAAATCTGTGGTACTAACTCAAGCCGTGTCCGTTCATCGCGTTGAGAGGCGTGTGTCTTATCTCTCGACCACAGCGACGCCTGAAAACCCCTAGAGTTATGTCAGATGGTGTTTCACTGCTGCCATGTTTAGCAGCTGGTGTTTCCTGACAACTCATTGAGCTGTCAGATGGTGTTTCTCTCCTGTCAGGTTTGGTAAGGTGCTGTTCCATGATAACCCCTAGAGCTGTCAGATGGTGTTTCTCTCCTGTCAGGTCTGGCAGCTGGTGTACCCTGACAACCCCTAGAACTACCCCAGAGACCGTCTCCCTCATGTTAGGTCACACGGCTGGTGTACCCTGACAACCCCAAGAACTACACCAGAGACCATCCCTCCAGTCAGGTCTCACGGCTGGTGTACCCTGACAACCCCCAGAACTACCCCAGAGACCATCTCCCTCCTGTCAGGTCTCACGGCCTATGTACCCTGACAACCCCCAGAACTACTCCAGAGACCGTCTCCCTCCTGTCAGGTCTCACGGCCTGTATACCCTGACAACCCCCAGAACTACCTAAGAGACCATCTCCTTCCTGTCAGGTCTCACGGACTGTGTACCCTGACAACCCACAGAACTACACCAGAAAGCCTTTACATCATGGCATGTTCTACAAAGATGGACACGTCTTTGGGTGTGGAGATACGACTAAAACAGCCCTTCGAGCCTCCAGGACCGTGGGTGTTAGCATTTGACTAACAACCCTGTCTTTGAAAAAAAAATTCTTAATTATATAATCAGTGACAAATAAACTAACGTACGCACTGTATGGTCATACGATATGTAACAAAGCTCGCATGTGTGCCAGCAGTGAAAGCTGAAAGTTACAAAGTTCCCATTATCCTGAACAATAAAAACAAACAGACAATAACATGTTAGGCCAGGTTAGCAAAGAAGTGGGTAACACAAGATCAACAAGAACAAGTAATAACCTTCCAGAAAAAAAATGCCGTAAGGAAAGTCAACCAAACGAGAGACAATTATCACTGACTTGATCGAGTAGAACAAAAGATCCTATTCGGCATAAGAATGCAACATAACGGACTGAATATCGATATGTTAGAATTGATCCTAACACCCTCGTGTAGGCGTAGGCAAGCAGCACAGACAGCCTAAGAAATCCAACAGTACTAGTACTAGTGCTTAGGCAATTTCAAACTTGAGTTCTGGCCTGATTCACGGAGACGAATATCCAGACAAAGAAGTGTTGAAGCCCTGAAGAGCTGTAAAATGGCAATCTTATTCTAGAGAACTGGGTTTCACGTGTAGACGAAACAAAACAAAATCTGGTGAACGAAAAAAAAAGAAGAAAAGAAGAAGATCCTTAACAAAATGTTTACATCAACATTCACAAATATAAATATTCGGGAAAGATATTACCCAGGCGACAGAAAAGAAAGTTTAAAACTGTAATAGACAATGTTGATAAAATCATGGACAACTAGATGACATGTGAGCATATTTCAGAAAAAGATGAATTAGAAGAAAATGACAAGCCCCGCCCGACTTTTTTAGGTGTCCCAGTTAGTCTAATATCCTAGCTCGTGTCTTTCTATTAATTCGTTTATAGGCGTCTCAGTCTTTGCAGACCATGGGAGGGGCGCCCTGTGGGTAGCTTCTCAGAGCGCAAGCCTGGGCGCTGAATATGGAAACCCTGGGCTGCCCAAACTGCAGGATCCCCCTCTCTGCCTTGCTGGTGTAATCCCAAGGAATGCAAAGCATGACAGTTTTGCACCAGCCCAGCTGCAGGAGCTGCCGGAATGAGTTCGCAATTTTGAAACCATCCGCCTTAAGTGTTACTACTCCGGATTTTCTTTTTGGGTTCACTCTCGTAGCCCTACCCTCTCCCGAGTTTTTCAAAGGCAGTGGAGTCGTTGCCCGCAGATGCTAGTTACTCGAGACATCCGATGATACTCTCATCGTCCCAAGACTAGCCAGCACTCTCTGGGACTTCTGGGTTTACAATCAGAGTTCATTTTCTCCTAAGCGAACTGCCTGAACAGGCTAACAAGCTTCGTCTACCTGGGTTTAGAGTCAGAGTTTACCTTCTCTTAGATTGGCTGCCAACCAAGGCTAATGAGTCTAATCTGGCCGCCCAGTTACATCGCCAGGTACTCGGTCGCGCACCACAGCAGGCTCTGTAAGAAACAGGGGGCCACTCATGAAGGTGCTGCTGGGGATACAATAATGTACGAGAGGCCATTGGCATGGAAACTCCTAAAGGGCAAGCCGAACAGTGAATATAGCGGTGATCTCTACACCTGGAAAGGAGAGACTATATTAAACACTTTCCTTTACTGAGCGGGACGCCCAGCTCAGACCTCGCTACCCCCCATATTCTATACAGCAAGGCTAATCAGTCGCCTAGAGGTTGGTGGTTCGATTCTGAATTACCGATTACCGTATTTCTTCGATTCTAATACGTCATCAATTCTAAGATACCCACCCTCATTTGATCACAGGCAACACACAGAAATAAAAGCTGCCATTCTAACACTCAAACAAATGTAATAATATCAATCAATGTACCAAGAAAACATGATTTATTCTTAGATATGTTATATGACACTGGTAATGTACTGTGAGACGATGATGACGTTCGTCCATCACATGTGGTGAAGACAATTCATTTTGTTCAGCCAGGTGGACAGTTTGTTCTCTTGCTATGTCCGCTGAAATGGGTGACTTGCGCGGTGATTTGGATTAAAGTGAGGAAGAAACTGCGCCTTTTGTCAACCTCACTCTCTGGTCGTGAGCTACCTTTGGCCAGTGGCAAGATTTTATCGAAACGACTGAAGATAGCATAAGATGCAGATTTTTCCTCAGGTTTTACTCCCGAAGCCTTTCTCGTAAACAGGCATCCTGCAAGGTAGCGGAAGAGGATGACACCTAGCTTTGTGTGTCGTGCATTTCCCACAACCGCAATACCTCGTACGGACATCGCTCAGCGTGTGTGAGTGGGGCATCTCTCCCCGGCTGAATTCAGTCCTTTGTGGGCTTGTCTAAGTTACAGTCACACCAAAACCGACGCTAAATACAGCTAGGGCGAAGGGCGCCAATCTTGTGAAGTTCAGCCGCGTTAACTAGATCGTGAAATACGACACAGGATTAACCGTAGTGCTATTCCTATTGCCAATGTCCATTCCAGGATAATTGAACAGAAGAAATCATGCAAAAACGAACAAATTAACTAGTCCAAATAGAAAACAACAACATGTTTCCGTGAACACATGTGCAAGTAGCCTATCATTATGAATCTCAGGCAAATTCGTGGTCCGACGGAATCCATAATAAACTAAAACAGCAGAGCAATATAGACACGCATCCGGTTACGGCGCCATCTTTGCTGCCTCCTGTGAGATACGCATTACAATAAATATATTTATTCATTTATTGTGACAGCAATACAGACAAGGTTGGAGGTACTGGCAGAAATATCCAATTAAGAATAGAACAGGCGAGCGGGGACATTCATTGCTTTAGGAATTTATGGAAACCAAAAGAAATTAAGTTAAGCCCATAAATACAGATCTCCAACTCCATTGTCAAATACGTCATATTGTATGGCCACGTGACGTGCTGAATAAAGAAAAGTAAAACTAGAAATGATACTTGCGCCAGTTTTAGGAAACAAAATGGTATGATAAATTGACTAAAATAGAACTGGGGGAAATCTCCGCACAGATGCCAGTGGGACTAGATGTAAAGAGAAGACGTTGGCGATGGATAAGACACACATTAAGGAAACCAGTTGATAGCATCATAAGACAGTTCCTGCTCTGGAATCCTCTGGGCATAAGATGTAGGCAGACATAAGCACTCATCAAGACGGGATGTCGAGACCAATTGTAGAACGAAGTGGAGGAGCTCAAAATGATGGAGCATGACAGGAAGACTTGACAAATATTTTTTAATGGCCTTTGCTCCACAGAGATATGAAGAGTATTAATTGATTGATGATTTGATTGATGCTATATATCACAACAATATGAACCAATATCAGAGTCAACCTCATATTTAAAGTCAAATTCTTCTGAATCACCTGTCTGGCGGTTGATATCTGAATTATTCCATAACATATCGTTCTCTGAGTTTTCGGCACCGACTTCCAAAAATAAGAAATGTACTTTAATTTAACTAGAGACGAGCAAGTCATCATTTTCAGACTGAGAACTGGGCATAACAGACTCAAGGGTCGTCTTTACAACAAAATAAGGATTGGGACAGATGACAGGTGCCCATGTGGGACAGATGACAGGTGCCCATGTGGGACAGAGGACAGGTGCCCATGTAGGGCAGATGACAGGTGCCCATGTGGGACAGATGACATGTGCCCATGTGGGACAGATGACAGGTGCCCATGTAGGACAGATGACAGGTGCCCATGTGGGACAGATGACAGGTGCCCACGTGGGACAGATGACAGGTGCCCATGTAGGACAGATGACAGGTGCCCATGTGAGACAGATGACAGGTGCCCATGTAGGGAGCATACCATGACCTTGGAACACATCCTACAAAGCTGCCTGTTCACGCAGGAAAAGAGAGAACAATACTGGCCTCTTGAGACGGTTATGAGAAAAAAGCTGTTTGGAGATAAAACAGCCTTACACATAAGGGTGTCCTTTGTAAGAGAAACCCGGACCTTGATCTGAGGATGAACGATTAGTGAAGAAGAAGTTCTCTGAGTTATCGAGAGCTCTGCCCAAGAAGCAAAATAACGGAACTAAGTCCAATTCTCGGTACTCGAATATTTGCTTCACTAATGTTACCATCTCTCGGTACTCGAATATTTGCTTCACTAATGTTACCATCTCTCGGTACTCGAATATTTGCTTCACTAATGTTACCATCTCTCGGTACTCGAATATTTGCTTCACTAATGATACCATCTCTCAGTACTCGAATATTTGCTTCACTAATGTTATCATCTCTCGGTACTCGAATATTTGCTTCACTAATGTTACCATCTCTCGGTACTCGAATATTTGCTCACTAATGTTACCATCTCTCGGTACTCGAATATTTGCTTCACTAATGTTACCATCTCTCGGTACTCGAATATTTGCTCACTAATGTTACCATCTCTCGGTACTCGAATATTTGCTTCACTAATGTTACCATCTCTCGGTACTCGAATATTTGCTTCACTAATATTACCCTCTCTCGGTACTCGAATATTTGCTTCACTAATGTTACCTTGTCGCGGTACTCGAATATTTGCTTCACTAATGTTACCTTTTCGCGGTAACGCTACATTTCCAATAACTTTTCTTGTTATCGGGAATTTGTAGATCAATTTTGTTGGCACCATTTAGGACTTTAATAAAGGACCACATAGAACGAAACTTAAATGATGCCACAATATTCTAACAAGATGAACGAAGGAAGTCCCACTACCAAATTTACGAATGCGCTAGGCAAGGACCCTGGTCAAATGGTCTAAACTACAGATTGGGCCATGGTCCTTGCCTAGCATATTCGTAAATTTGGTAGTGGGACTTCCCTCGTTCATTATAACCATTGCATGCAAGGACGCTACCACCTGCAGTTTCTTCCGACTGACGCCGAACAACTTTTTTTTTACAACAACGTAAGACGACATCGATTGTAAGACTCATCTTTACTTTATAGACGACTAAATTGGAAAGCATTTCGGATCTTAGAATCGAAGTAATACAGTTGCTGTAGATAGGTAAGTCACTCGGCCCTCAAAGAGTTAAACATAAACGATGGGTGATCGAATCTCTCAAGTTTCAAGAGACCCCTGGTCTCAAGGGAGGTAGTACCAGAGTGCCTTCTGGGTTACCTCCAGTTGTCTCTAATGGGCGTCTTGCCACATGTCCAAGGTAGCGCGGGACTAGAGAGTGAGGTTATTATATATTGACACCTCTGCAGATGCAGCAGAGGAACACTAATTGGGAGTGGTGACCAACTAATCAACGTCTGTACATCAAACAATTTCGTTATTCTGAGAACGCTCTTTCAACACAACATCCCAAAAGTAACATGGAATTCCTCAAATGATCGAAACCAGATACATTATTTACTGATCAATGTCAGATTGAAGACATCCAATGATGATAAGGGCATAGGGTTAGACAATGGCGATTTGTTGAGCTGCGTGTTTACTGACATTTGCTATTTAGTTTCATTTGAGATCTGAGATGAAAACGCTGGACAGCGCATGAGCCGCAGCGATCAACGACCCATAGCTGACTGCTAGCGTCAGCACCAGCGAACCACAGCTGCCAAGACCCTTCTGCACCTCCAGGCGGTGATCCTGGATAACAGGCTGCAGCAGGGCAGACTGGCTAAGGAGAAGGGATCGAAGAGGGAAGGCTAACTCGGTTCTCAATAAATGCCTGTTGAAGTCGTATGTGTTGGACCGAAAGGTGTAATATCACATTCACGCTGTAAACTACGACACAACACATTCCGTTATATGGACTACATTATGCTACTTGCCTTTTTCAGGGCTTGGTATCGGAAGATTGAGAACGAACGAAGTCAAACCATTTGGGATCTATGGTAACTATTTAATTATTTCTCAAACGAGAGTATGTATCTGTTTTACCACGTTTGCGGGAGTGTTTGATTGACTGAAGTTATCATCAGCGGCTTTCGAGTTGCAAAAAACAAATATTTGTTAAATTGTTCAACACAGAAGAAAATAAAGTAGATGTGAATGTCCCTGGTCGTAGATCAAAGAGCGAGCTAATTTGTTAGCAATCAATAAAACGAGATCTTTTTTGTACGAAACGAAATGTTTCTGTCTGTCTGGGTAGTCACAACAAACCAACACGAGATATTTCCTTTGCGGAATGTTATAATCAATCGGCTAGTTGGTCTTGGGATGTGACTGTCGAGAGGACCTGAGTTCAAATCTTTGAAGAAGCCCAACTGTTTTCCTTCTCTGGTTATGTTCTAAATCTGATTTAAACTATTATCAAAATAAATGTAAATAAATGTCCGAGTCAAGATGGCGTTGATACAAAAAAGGTTTAAAAAAAATTAGAGATCTGTTAGCAAAACCATTGGCTATATTATATTCTTTAACCACTTCCGTCGCAGATTGGTCTAGGTGATTGGAAATACGCAGAAGTGATCCCCTTGTTTAAAAAGGAAAGACAATCATACCTGTCATGTATAGACCGGTGAGTTAACGAGAATAATCTACACAATTGTAGAGACAATAATCAGAGAAAACACTGTAATACATTTGTTTCACGTTTCTCATTAAAAGCAGAGATCAAATTTATATTAAATTCCTGAGTGGTCTTAGTGCTGACAGATTGAGTTTATTATAGATAAATGTACAATCATCCATATGTGTAGATTGAATATGGAACATAATTACAGAGTTGGAGAGAATAATATTGGAAAGATAGAAAAGGAAAGGGACCGATGGGTTGTAATAGATCTACAGGTAAGGTGAATGAGCAAGTCCAGATAGCAGTGAAAAAGGGAAATTAAATTTTAGATGTGATAACAAGATACATTAAACATAGAAGGATGGAAGTGATAGTCAAACTGTATATATCATTAGTTAGACCTAGATTAGAGTACTGTGTACATGTGTGGACTCCTTATCGTAGAGGAGATATAAACATGCTGGAAAAACTACATAGAAGAGCGACAAAGCTCAATATGGGAGTCCGTAATAATGTTTATCAAGGAAGACTCAGAAAAATCTGTCTAAAATTCTGTCTAGACGAGAGATGCATTCGAAGTGATTTAATACAGGTTTCCAAGTTAATAGAAGGAAGAGAAAAATTAGATTTTAACACGTTTTTAAAAGTACAGCTGGCATCACTAATAAGATGGTACAGCTACACATCACTAACAAGATGGTACAGCTACACATCACTAACAAGATGGTACAGCTACACATAACTAACAAGATGGTACAGCTACACATCACTTACAAGATGGTACAGCTACACATCCCTAATGAGATGGTACAGCTACACATCACTAACAAGATGGTACAGCTACACATCACTAACAAGATGGTACAGCTACACATCACTAACAAGATGGTACAGCTACACATCACTAATAAGATGGTACAGCTGCACGTCACGAACAAGATGGTACAGCTACACATCACGAACAAGATGGGACAGCTGGCATCACGAACAAGATGTTACAGCTACACATCACGAAAAAGATGGCACAGCTAAACATCAAGAACAATATCGTACAGCTACACATCCCTAACAAGATGGTACAGCTAAACATCAAGAACAATATCGTACAGCTACACATCCCTAACAAGATGGTACAGTTGGCATCACGAACAAGATAGTATAGCTACACATCACTAACAAGATGGTACAGCTACACATCACTAACAAGATGGTACAGCTACACATAACTAACAAGATGGTACAGCTACACATCACTTACAAGATGGTACAGCTACACATCACTAATGAGATGGTACAGCTACATTTCACTAACAAGATGGTACAGCTACACATCACTAACAAGATGGTACAGCTACACATCACTAACAAGATGGTACAGCTACACATCACTAATAAAATGGTTTAGCTACACATCACCAATAAGATGGTACAGCTACACATCACTAACAAGATGGTACAGCTACACATCACTAACAAGATGGTACAGCTACACATCACTAACAAGATGGTACTGCTGGTATCACGAACAAGATGGTACAGCTGGTATCACGAACAAGATGGTACAGCTACACATCACGAATAAGATGGCACAGCTACACATCACTAATAAGATGGTACAGCTACACATCACTAACAACATGGTACAGCTAGTATCACTAACAAGATGGTACAGCTACACATAAATTAAAGAAAGGTCCACATTCGATTAGGAAATATTTTTTAGTCAGAGAAAGGTGAATGCTTGGAATGCATTGCCACAGGAAAAACAGTTTGGCGTGGGGAAAGATGGGCGGGTTGAAAGATGAAAAGATGGTTAAGGTGAGTGGAAAGAGATGGACGGGTTGAGATGAAGAGATGGTTAAGGTAAGTGGAAAGAGATGGGCGAGTTGAGAGATGAAGAGAAGGTTAAGTTGAGTGGCAAGAGATGGACGGGTTGAGAGATAAAGAGTTAAATTGAGCGGAAAGAGATGGACGGGTTGAGAGATAAAGAGTGAAATTGAGTGAAAAGACATGGACGGGAAAGTCCTTTAAAAAAAAGTCCAAATCGTAAAGCTGCAGGTGTGGACGGAATAACCTGCGAGATAATTAAAGCTTGTGGGTACCTAGGAGTAAAATGGTTACATAGAATATTCTCAGCAGCTAGGGAGAAAGTAGAGTCCCCGAAGACTGGCAAAAAAGCTATCATTGTGCTAATCTGGAAATACAAAGGCAACAAAAAAGAGTGTGATATCTAACGGGGAATATCACTTCTAAGCCACACAGGAAAACTGTACGCGAAAATCCGGGAGCAGAGAAGTCAGCCTATCCTTGAACCACATCTGAGTGGGGCTCAATTTGGTTTCCAACGAGATAGGAGCTGCACAGGCGCTTTGTTCACCCTGAGACAACTAAGTGAAACAAACATCGAATACAATCGGAAACTGAACGTGGCTTTCATATATCACGGAAAGGCTTTCGACAGAGTGAACAGAAATAAACTATGGGCCATCCTAGACGACTGCGGAGTACAGGGACAGCTATTAGAGAATATTAGATCACTGTACCAAGGGTGTCAAAGTATAGTAAGAACAACAGATGGTCTGTACCAAGGGTGTCAAAGTATAGTATGAACAACAGATGGTCTGTACCAAGGGTGTCAAAGTATAGTAAGAACAACAGATGGTCTGATCGAAACAAGGGAGATAACAAACAGGGTGAGACAAGGGTGTGTGTTGTCCCCACTACTCTACAACACGTATGTGGACAGAATAACGCTAGTGGCTAAATTGGAGAATGCCAAGAAATGCCGAGGAAGAAAGAACAGAGGCTGATTTGTTAAATGAACTCCTTTTTGCAGATGATCAATGTTTACTTAACGAGAGTGAAGATGATCTGCAGCAACATCTGACTGTGCTCAACTCTGTGTGTGAAAGATACAGTATGCGAATTAACACATCTAAAACAAAAACTATGCAGATAAGCAGATCGCCTGAAAACATGAACATTATGGTAAACGGGACCAAGATCAAACAAGTGCAGGAGTTCAAGTACTTGGGCCATGTTTTCACACATAATGGAGGTTAAGATAGAGAAATTGAGATTAGGTGCCAAAAAGCAAATGTGATTGTATGCCAGCTGTCACCCTTATTGAAACACCATAACATAAACATGACCACAAAAATAATGCTAATCAACAGTATATTCATGCTAATCCTCTGCTACCAGTGCGAAACATGGACTTAAACAAAAACTCTAGAGAGAAAGATCACAACATGTGAGATGAGATGCCTCCGGAAAACAATCAACGTAACTAGGAGAGACAGAATGTGCAATGAAGATGTGAGAAGAATAACTGAAGCAAGACCCTGCTCTGAACATATTGATGAAGCGAGAATCAATTGGTTCAGCCATCTAATGAGAATGCATCCTGACCAACTACCCCTGTGCGCCTATAACGCATGACGTTCAGGTTTTCGCAACGGTGGCAGACCGAGAACTAGAGGGATAGGAAATGTTGCGGATATTCTAAATCGTCATCAACGAGGCGTCTGGCCCTGGACAGAAAACCAAGGCTCCCCATGACGCCTCACGGCACAAGTTGATAAAACAAGACAAGACAAGACTGTTGCTTCTTTCATATCGTGCAGTTCAGCAGACGGCATATGTTCTGCCCGTGTCTTCTAATTAATTCTCATTTATACATCTGTCTGCATTTTCAACGTTTAGGGGTAAGATTTGCTTGGCTGATCGAATCACGTGATGCCATCATGAGTGGATCAAAACGGCACTTTGTGTGAGGTGCTGGCCGGGATAATTACGAATTGTCGCTGGAAATAAATATCAGACAGTTCTGAATCTGAAACAAGCATGGACGAGTTGAGGTGGGGGGTGGAATCGGGAAGGGGGGGGGGGCGTACAGGTTGATAATTATAGGGTCAGTGTGTTGACAGAGGAAGAGAAGGGTGGGGACAGACTGCATTTGGCGAGTATGTGAAGGAAGGGAGGGGATAGACAAGTGGGGCACCTTAAATTATTAAACTAGTGTGGCTTCTTTCATTTTGTGTAGTTCAACTGACGGACAGATAGTCTGCTCGGGTCTGATAGGTTTGTCAATCAAAAGCACGCATAAGCGACTGGGGCCCGTGGCGTCGAATGACCATGTTCACGACCACGTCTGATGGCCGCGTTCCAGGCGGCCTGTTGTTCTGTTGCGGAGGTGGCGATCTGTTTTAACCGTGTGTCGCAAGGGTGGCCATAAGGACGTCTCCATGATGGGCATGGCCCTTTCCAACCCCTCGCTCCCACAGCCTGCCGGAGCATCTTGTGGGTTGCAACTTTTCGGTGGAAACGTACAACGTGACCGAAGATGGAAAGGCGACGGCAATCAATCGTTGAAGGAATGCATGCAAGTTGAGTACATCGAATTACTTTACTGTTGGAAATCAGGTCGTGCCAGTGGACCCCGAGGATGTGTCTCTGGTTGCGCATGTGGAAGGCGTCAAGATAGTTTTATCTGAAGACATTATCCTGTATTTGATTCATCCATGCAAGTCATATATGAAATGGACGAGATAACGATTGGTTTTTACGGCTGAACTCCCTGCACTGATTATGGCCTATGTCTGAACAGTTTTGCAGCTGCCAGTTTCTTGCGTCTGTCGACGAAACTGGTTCGGGCATTAGGTCAGGGTCATCAAGACAAGGTCAGGGAGAACTGCTCGTTCATGCAGTGTGTGCTGATTAAGACCACCCGTACCTGGATTAGGGAGTGGGCAAGAAGATGGGAGAGGAGGAGGGGGAAAGGAGATGTAAACTGAAAATTAATTAAGCAAGACACTTATAATTTTGTTACAGAATGTATATAGAATGTATGTGTTTGGTTATATGATAGTTATCTGGCAAGACTGACAATGTAGAGTGTTGTCATGGCTGATGAAGTGTGAGTGGTGGGTGTTTGAGGATTTGGATGGATGGCAGGGTGTAAAAGAAGGCAGAGAGTGAGAGAGAGAGAGAGAGAGAGAGAGAGAGATAACTAGTGAGATACATTTGCGTTCATCCGGAGGAAGAGAGATTGGGAGTGACATAAGTAGAAGGATGTAGAGAGGAAGAAAAAGCGGGATAGAGATTAAAAGGTGGTTGAACATAAACGAGTGGACGGAGGTAGAACAAAGACAGAGGTAGAGAGAAGAAGAAAGAAATAGAGAGAGGAAGAAATAAAGGGTGTTAGACACACAGAAAGACACAAGTAAAGGGGAAAAGACGGAGAGAGTGAGATGGACAGAGGGGTGTGTAAATAGTGATACAAAGAGAGGGAGAAAGATACAAAAAAGATAGGTAGAGTGGGCAAGCGAAAGCTGGAGAGCGAGAGACAGGCGGAGAAAGGACGAACAACTTAGAAAGAGAGATGGAGGGTTAGAAGTAATGAATGAGTAACAAAATTGGAAGTATAAATATGTTAATTTATGAGAAATGATCAAGTGTAACTACCATATACACATCATTGGTTCCAAGGTAAAAAACTCGTTCGAAAATAAAAACATCGCTGGCATAAATGCTCATTTGGAAAATACCAACACACACATAAAAATTCTAACAGACAAATGCTCACATAGATCGCACACATACAAATATTTTAAAACACTAAAACGTCAAACATAAAAATTCTAACAGACAAATGCTCACATAGATCGCACACATACAAATATTTTAAAACACTAAAACGTCAAACATAAAAATTCTAACAGACAAATGCTCACATAGATCGCACACATACAAATATTTTAAAACACTAAAACGTCAAACATAAAAATTCTAACAGACAAATGCTCACATAGATCGCACACATACAAATATTTTAAAACACTAAAACGTCAAACATAAAAATTCTAACAGACAAATGCTCACATAGATCGCACACATACAAATATTTTAAAACACTAAAACGTCAAACATAAAAATTATAAAATGAGAAGTGCTTGCACAGAAAAATGCATACGCTGAAAAATTCTTACACAGAGCAATACTCATCAAAAAATGCTTTCACAGAAAAACACTGACACAAAAAATGCTCACCCAGAAAATGCTTACACAGAACAATTCTGACACAAAATATACTTACACCAAAAAATGCTTACACGGAACAATTCTGACACAAAATATACTTACACCGAAAAATGCTTAGACGGAACAATTCTGACACAAAATATACTTACACCGAAAAATGCTTACACGGAACAATTCTGACACAAAATATACTTACACACAAAAATGCTTACACAGAACAATTCTGACACAAAAAAAGCTAACACCGAAAAATGCTTACACGGAACAATTCTGACACAAAATATACTTACACACAAAAATGCTTACACGGAACTATTCTGACACAAAATATACTTACACACAAAAATGCTTACACAGAACAATTCTGACACAAAAAAAGCTAACACCGAAAAATGCTTACACGGAACAATTCTGACACAAAATTTACTTACACACAAAAATGCTTACACGGAACTATTCTGACACAAAATATACTTACACACAAAAATGTTTACACCGAACAATTCTAACAAAAAATATACTTACACAGAAAAATGCTTACACAGAAAAATTCGAACACAAATTATTCTTACACACAAACATGCTTACACAGAACAATTCTGACACAAAATATACTTACACGCACAAATGCTTTCACACAGCAATTCTCACACAAAAAGGCTTACACAAACAATCCTTACAAAGAAAAATTCTCACAACAAAAAAAAAGCTTACACAGAAAAAAGCTTACACAGAACAATTCTCATCCAAAAAAGCTTACACACAAAAAATGCTTACACGGAACAATTCTCACACACAAAAAAGCTTACACACAAAAAAGCTTACACAGAACAATTCTCACACATAAAATACCAACGCAAAACAATACTCAGACATAAAATTGCTCATTCGGAAAGAAATGATCTTAATTTATTCACATAGAAAAATACCATATAAGGAAATTGCTCCCATGAATAATTGTTGACATGGTAAAATTTATGTTGTAAAAAATGTTAACATGGTAAAATGTATATTGTAAAAAATGTTGACATGGTAAAATTTATATTGTAAAAAACTGTTGACATGGTAAAATTTATATTGTAAAAAATGTTGACATGGTAAAATTTATGTTGTAAAAAATGTTGACATGGTAAAATTTATATTGTAAAAAATGTTGACATGGTAAAATTTATATTGTAAAAAATGTTGACATGGTAAAATTTATATTGTAAAAAATGTTGACATGGTAAAATTTATATTGTTAAAAATGTTGACATGGTAAAATTTATATTGTAAAAAATGTTGACATGGTAAAATTTATATTGTAAAAAATGTTGACATGGTAAAATTTATATTGTAAAAAATGTTGACATGGTAAAATTTATATTGTAAAAAATGTTGACATGGTAAAATTTATATTGTAAAAAATGTTGACATGGTAAAATTTATATTGTAAAAAATGTTGACATGGTAAAATTTATATTGTAAAAAATGTTGACATGGTAAAATTTATATTGTAAAAAATGTTGACATGGTAAAATTTATATTGTAAAAAATGTTGACATGTTAAAATTTATATTGTAAAAAATGTTGACATGGTAAAATTTATATTGTTAAAAATGTTGACATGGTAAAATTTATATTGTAAAAAATGTTGACATGGTAAAATTTATATTGTAAAAAATGTTGACATGGTAAAATTTATATTGTAAAAAATGTTGACATGGTAAAATTTATATTGTAAAAAATGTTGACATGGTAAAATTTATATTGTAAAAAATGTTGACATGGTAAAATTTATATTGTAAAAAATGTTGACATGGTAAAATTTATATTGTAAAAAATGTTGACATGGTAAAATTTATATTGTAAAAAATGTTGACATGGTAAAATTTATATTGTAAAAAATGTTGACATGTTAAAATTTATATTGTAAAAAATGTTGACATGGTAAAATTCCCACACAGACAATTTCTCACATAGGAAGATATCCCTAGAGAGAATTGTTCAGATGGATAAATGCTCACAAAGGTAGTACAGGAGGTACTCTCGAATGGTGACACGAAGGTACTGTATGACCAAGGTCCGTACTTGGTCAATGGCTTCATAATTTCAGCTTGCTAAGGGTGTACCTGAACGTGATCCGCTCACCACCGATGTGAAGCTATTGTATCCATCCTTAATTTGGGTGATGCCAAATGGTTTCTACTTGGGTATCGCCTAGCTTTTGCAAAGTTTGATGCAACACCACTGCTCAATTCTTTCCGTCATTTCGAAGTGAATGAAAACCCGACGGGTGCTCACTACTCTCAACGCTGAAAGACTGACTGCCAGCGACTTACGCAATCTGCGGGAGGACAAAAATTCACTCATGCGCATGACGGTCTTCCAATACCTCCCTACTGAAGGACGACGCCTGTGCTTCATCTGTTTCAGCAGAAAAAAGTAATCGAGGTCGGATACTTTTTGAACACACGTCGTATATAATCCATGCTTGACGACAAGAGCGTTAGGTTGTTGTTGAGTATCCACGAGGAGTATGTTTACTCCTTTCTATGTTCTTAGCGCGCCAAATACAGCGCAAAAGGCATAAACAAATGTGTTCCAGCTGGAACGGCGTGACGCCACTGTTTTTTAGATCTTGTATGGTGCTGAGGTGCATAGTTGAACCCTCTCGGATGATTGTTCTTCTGAGTGTTTCCTTGGGTCTCCATCTTTTCCGAACGTCCATTGGTGTCCATTCGAGTGCTTGCAATGGAAGACGGCTGTTGTTCATTCTATGGACATGTCCGATGTATGTCCATCGGTTTTTCGGGACGGTGGTCGACACGTATATTTGGTTTGTCTCTATTCTTATCGAGTCATTAGTTATGATTAGTTACTCCTTTGCACGTCCTGAATAGAACGTTACGTGATAGGTTGCAGTAGCTTTCCTCACATCCTGAGCGTGCTGATGAAGGTGCCTGGGTCGTTCGGTAATTTGTGTTATGCTTGGCTTAATTTGTGTTTCACTCACTGCTACGGGTAACACATCGATCGTACACCTTATCAGACAGGCTGCCATGAAACAGCCTGTTCACATGGCAAAGAATAGCGTTTAGGAAGTAACAGAAAGTACGTATGTTCAGTTACTCGTGCTTACTCGTGACGTATCTCTGGTAGCGGGTTACAGTGGCTCTTCTTACATCCCAAGGCGTACTTCAGATCGAGGTCCTCTGGTCTATAGGGGGGTCATTCGTTGCTCCTTGTCAAACTCATCATTATTGGGATTGCAATATTCATCCCCACCTCCTTGACCAGACTGCCGTGACAGTCTATTTCCAGGAGCACTGCCCCTAAGTGAAGTGTAGTCTTGATCAGTACCTGACCTTGCTTAATCATCGGTCCCTCAATAAATTAAAGATGACATCTACACTGGCTCGAAAATACCGCAGTAGAGCTTTAAACTATGACACGACGCATTCCGTTCTCTGGACTATATCCTAATAATTGCAAAGTCTTTTTCAGGGCTTGGTAGCGGGATTTAGAGAACGTTCAGGACTTGGTAGCGGGATTTAGAGAACGTTCAGGACTTGGTAGCGGGATTTAGAGAACGTTCAGGACTTGGTAGCGGGAGTTAGAGAACGGTCTGGACTTGGTAGCGGGAGTTAGAGAACGTTCAGGGCTTGGTAGCGGAAGTTAGAGAACGTTCAGGGCTTTGTAGCGAGAGATAACGTTCAGGGCCTGGTAGAGGGAATTAGAGAACGTTCAGGACTTTGTAGCGAGAGATAACGTTCAGGGCATGGTAGCGGGAGTTAGAGAACGTTCAGGACTTGGTAGCGGGAGTTAGAGATCGTTCACGACTTGGTAGCGGGAGTTAGAGAACGTTCAGGACTTGGTAGCGGGAGTTAGAGAACGTACAGCACTTGTTAGCGGGAGTTAGAGAACGTTCAGGACTTGGTAGCGGGAGAGAACGTTCAGGACTTGGGAGGGGGAGTTAGAGAACGTTCAGGACTTGGTAGCGGGAGTTAGAGAACGTTCAGGACTTGGTAGGGGGAGTTAGAGAACGTTTGGGGCTTGGTAGGGGGAATTAGAGAACGAACGAAAAAGACAAGATGACTTCTGACATAATGAAGCAGAAACACTAAAGAACGGAAAAAGCACATGTACCATTCATAGACCAGCTCGATGAAGACCCACTGCCCCAGACACCCATTGCCTCAGACACCCACTGCCTCAGACACATATTGCCTCAGACACCCACTGTCTCGCGCTCCCATTGCGTCAGACACCCATTGCCTCAGATACCTAGACCTCAGACACCCACTGCGTCAGACACCCATTGCCTCAGACACTCATTGCCTCAGACACCCATTGCCTCAGACACCCATTGCCTCAGATACCCATTGCCTCAGACACCTAGACCTCAGACACCTAGACTTCAGACATCTAGACCTCAGACACCCATTGCCTGAGACACCTAGACCTCAGAAACCTAGACATCAGACACCCATTGCCTCAGAAACCTAGACCTCAGACACCCACTGCCTCAGACACCTATTGCCTCAGACACCTATTGCCTCAGACACCCAGACCTCAGACACCCATTGCCTGAGACACCTAGACCTCAGACACCTAGACCTCAGACACCCATTGCCTCAGACACCTATATCTCAGACACCCACTGCGTCAGATGCCCATTGCCTCAGACACCTAGACCTCAGACACCCATTGCTTCAGACACCCACTGCGTCAGACACCCATTGCCTCAGACACCTAGATCTCAGACACCCATTGCCTCAGACACCTAGACCTCAGACACCTAGACCTCACACACCCATTGCCTCAGACACCTAGACCTCAGACACCCACTGCGTCAGACACCCATTGCCTCAGACACCCACTGCCTCAGACACCTAGACCTCAGACACCTATTGCCTCAGACACCCATTGCGTCAGATACCCACTGTGTAAGACACCCATTGCCTCAGACAAGTAGACCTCAGACACCCATTGCCTCAGAGTCCTATACCTAAACACCCACAGCGTCAGACACCCATTGCCTTAGACACCTAGACCTCAGACACCCACTGCGCCAGACACCCATTGCCTCAGACACCAACTGCGTCAGACACCCATTGCCTCAGACACCCACTGCGTCAGACACCTAGACCTCAGACACCCATTGCCGCAGACACCCACTGCGTCAGACACCCATTGCCTCAGACACCCACTGCGTCAGACACCCATTGCTTCAGACACCCACTGCGTCAGACACCCATTGCCTCAGACACCTAGACCTCAGACACCCATTGCCTCAGACACCCACTGCCTCAGACACCCGCAGCCTCAGACACCCATTGCCTCAGACACCAATTGCCTCAGACACCCATTGCCTCAGGCACCCACTGCTTCAGACACCCACAGCCTCAGACACCCACTTCCTCAAACACCCACTGCCTCAGACACCCACAGCCTCAGACACCCACAGCCTCAGAAACCCATTACGTGAGACACCCATTGCCCCAGACACCTAGACCTCAGACACCCACTGCCTCGGACACCCACAGCCTCAGAAACCCACAGCCTCAGACACCCATTGTCTCAGACACATATACCTCAGACACCCATTGCCTCAGACACCCACTGCGTCTTACACCCATTGCCTCAGACACCTAGATCTCAGACACCTTGACCTCAGACACCCACTGCGTCAGACACCCATTGCCTCAGACACCTATACCTCAGACACCCACTGCCTCAGGAACCCACTGCCTCAGACACCCACTGCGTCAGACACCCATTGCCTCAGATACCTAGATCTCAGACACCCATTGCCTCAGACACGTAGACCTCAGACACCCATTGCCTCAAACACCCACTGCGTCAGACACCCATTGCCTCAGACACCTAGATCTCAGACACCTAGACCTCAGACACCCACTGCGTCAGACACCCATTGCCTCAGACATCTAGACCTCAGACACCCACTGCCTCAGACACCCACTGAGTCAGACACCCATTGCCTCAGACACCTAGACCTCAGACACCTATTGCCTCAGACACCCAATCGTCAGACACCCACTGCGTCAGACACCCATTGCCTCAGACACCTAGACCTCAGACACCCATTGCCTCAGACACCCACTGCGTCAGACACCCATTGCCTCAGACACCTAGACCTCAGACACCCACAGCGTCAGAGACTCATTGCCTTAGACACCTAGACCTCAGACACCCACTGCGCCAGACACCCATTGCCTCAGACACCCACTGCGTCAGACACCCATTGCCTCAGACACCCATTGCCTCAGACACCCACTGCGTCAGACACCCATTGCCTCAGACACCCATTGCCTCAGACACCCACTGCGTCAGACACCCATTGCCTCAGACACCCACTGCGTCAGACACCCATTGCTTCAGACACCCACTGCGTCAGATACCTATACTTCAGACACCCATTGCCTCAGACACCCACTGCGTCAGACACCCATTGCCTCAGACACCCACAGCCTCAGACACCCACAACCTCAGACACCCACTGCGTCAGACACCCATTGCCTCAGACACCTAGACCTCAGACACCCATTGCCTCAGACATCCACTGCCTCAGACACCCGCAGCCTCAGACACCCATTGCCTCAGACACCAAATGCCTCAGACACCCATTGCCTCAGACACCCACTGCCTCAGACACCCGCAGCCTCAGGCACCCACTGCCTCAGACACCCACAGCCTCAGACACACACTTCTTCAAACACCCACTGCCTCAGACACCCACAGCCTCAGACACCCACAGCCTCAGAAACCCATTTCGTCAGACACCCATTGCCCCAGACACCTAGACCTCAGACACCCACTGCCTCAGACACCCACAGCCTCAGAAATCTACAGCCTCAGACACCCATTGCCTCAGACACCTATACCTCAGACACCCATTGCCTCAGACACCCATTGCCTCAGACACCCATTGCCTCAGACACCCACAGCCTCAGACACCAACAACCTCAGACACCCACTGCGTCAGACACCCATTGCCTCAGACACCTAGACCTCAGACACCCATTGCCTCAGACACCCATTGCCTCAGACACCCACTGCGTCAGACACCCACTACCTCAGACACCCACTGCCTCAGACACCTAGACCTCAGACACCCATTGCCTCAGACACCCACTGCGTCAGACATCCATTGCCTCAGACATCTAGACCTCAGACACCTAGACCTCAGACACCCATTGCCTTCGACACCTAGACCTCAGACACCCACAGCCAATGACCTCAGAGACCCATTGCCTCATTGACTCAGACACCCACAGCCTCAGACACCCAATGCCTCAGACACCTAGACCTCAGACACCCACAGCCTTAGACACCCACTGCATCAGACACCTTGACCTCAGACACCAAGACCTCAGACACCCACTGCGTCAGACACCCATTGCCTCAGACACCTAGACCTCAGACACCCACAGCGTCAGACACTCATTGCCTTAGACACCTAGACCTCAGACACCCACTGCGCCAGACACCCATTGCCTCAGACACCCACTGCGTCAGACACCCATTGCCTCAGACACCCACTGCGTCAGACACCTAGACCTCAGACACCCATTGCCTCAGACACCCACTGCGTCAGACACCCATTGCCTCAGACACCCACTTCGTCAGATACCCATTGCTTCAGACACCCACTGCGTCAGACACCCATTGCCTAAGACACCTAGACCTCAGACACCCATTGCCTCAGACACCCACTGCCTCAGACACCCGCAGCCTCAGACACCCATTACCTCAGACACCAATTGCCTCAGACACCCATTGCCTCAGGCACCCACTGCCTCAGACACCCACAGCCTCAGACACACACTTCTTCAAACACCCACTGCCTCAGACACCCACAGCCTCAGACACCCACAGCCTCAGAAACCCATTTCGTCAGACACCCATTGCCCCAGACACCTAGACCTCAGACACCCACTGCCTCAGACACCCACAGCCTCAGAAATCTACAGCATCAGACACCCATTGCCTCAGACACCTATACCTCAGACACCCATTGCCTCAGACACCCATTGCCTCAGACACCCATTGCCTCAGACACCCACAGCCTCAGACACCCACAACCTCAGACACCTATTGCCTCAGACACCCACAGCCTCAGACACCCGCAGCCTCAGACACCCATTGCCTCAGACACCAATTGCTTCAGACACCCATTGCCTCAGGCACCCACTGCCTCAGACACCCACAGCCTCAGACACACACTTCTTCAAACACCCACTGCCTCAGACACCCACAGCCTCAGACACCCACAGCCTCAGAAACCCATTTCGTCAGACACCCATTGCCCCAGACACCTAAACCTCAGCCACCCACTGCCTCAGACACCCACAGCCTCAGAAATCTACAGCCTCAGACACCCATTGCCTCAGACACCTATACCTCAGACACCCATTGCCTCAGACACCCATTGCCTCAGACACCCATTGCCTCAGACATCCACAGCCTCAGACACCCACAACCTCAGACACCCACTGCGTCAGACACCCATTGCCTCAGACACCTAGACCTCAGACACCCATTGCCTCAGACACCCATTGCCTCAGACACCCACTGCGTCAGACACCCACTACCTCAGACACCCACTGCCTCAGACACCTATACCTCAGACACCCATTGCCTCAGACACCCACTGCGTCAGACATCCATTGCCTCAGACATCTAGACCTCAGACACCTAGACCTCAGACACCCATTGCCTTCGACACCAATTACCTCAGACACCCATTGCCTCATTGACTCAGACACCCACAGCCTCAGACACCCAATGCCTCAGACACCTAGACCTCAGACACCCACAGCCTCAGACACCCACTGCGTCAGACACCTTGACCTCAGACACCTAGACCTCAGACACCCACAGCCTCAGACACCCACTGCGTCAGACACCCATTGCCTCAGACACCTAGACCTCAGACACCTAGACCTCAGACACCTAGACCTCAGACACCCACAGCCTCAGACACCCACTGCGTCAGACACCTTGACCTCAGACACCTAGACCTCAGACACCCACAGCCTCAGACACCCACTGCCTCAGACACCCACTGCGTCAGACACGCATTGCCTCAGATACCTAGATCTCAGACACCCATTGCCTCAGACACGTAGACCTCAGACACCCATTGCCTCAAACACCCACTGCGTCAGACACCCATTGCCTCAGACACCTAGATCTCAGACACCTAGACCTCAGACACCCACTGCGTCAGACACCCATTGCCTCAGACATCTAGACCTCAGACACCCACTGCCTCAGACACCCACTGAGTCAGACACCCATTGCCTCAGACACCTAGACCTCAGACACCTATTGCCTCAGACACCCAATCGTCAGACACCCACTGCGTCAGACACCCATTGCCTCAGACACCTAGACCTCAGACACCCATTGCCTCAGACACCCACTGCGTCAGACACCCATTGCCTCAGACACCTAGACCTCAGACACCCACAGCGTCAGAGACTCATTGCCTTAGATACCTAGACCTCAGACACCCACTGCGCCAGACACCCATTGCCTCAGACACCCATTGCCTCAGACACCCACTGCGTCAGACACCCATTGCCTCAGACACCCATTGCCTCAGACACCCACTGCGTCAGACACCCATTGCCTCAGACACCCACTGCGTCAGACACCCATTGCTTCAGACACCCACTGCGTCAGATACCTATACTTCAGACACCCATTGCCTCAGACACCCACTGCGTCAGACACCCATTGCCTCAGACACCCACAGCCTCAGACACCCACAACCTCAGACACCCACTGCGTCAGACACCCATTGCCTCAGACACCTAGACCTCAGACACCCATTGCCTCAGACACCCACTGCCTCAGACACCCGCAGCCTCAGACACCCATTGCCTCAGACACCAAATGCCTCAGACACCCATTGCCTCAGGCACCCACTGCCTCAGACACCCACAGCCTCAGACACACACTTCTTCAAACACCCACTGCCTCAGACACCCACAGCCTCAGACACCCACAGCCTCAGAAACCCATTTCGTCAGACACCCATTGCCCCAGACACCTAGACCTCAGACACCCACTGCCTCAGACACCCACAGCCTCAGAAATCTACAGCCTCAGACACCCATTGCCTCAGACACCTATACCTCAGACACCCATTGCCTCAGACACCCATTGCCTCAGACACCCATTGCCTCAGACACCCACAGCCTCAGACACCAACAACCTCAGACACCCACTGCGTCAGACACCCATTGCCTCAGACACCTAGACCTCAGACACCCATTGCCTCAGACACCCATTGCCTCAGACACCCACTGCGTCAGACACCCACTACCTCAGACACCCACTGCCTCAGACACCTAGACCTCAGACACCCATTGCCTCAGACACCCACTGCGTCAGACATCCATTGCCTCAGACATCTAGACCTCAGACACCTAGACCTCAGACACCCATTGCCTTCGACACCAATTACCTCAGACACCCATTGCCTCATTGACTCAGACACCCACAGCCTCAGACACCCAATGCCTCAGACACCTAGACCTCAGACACCCACAGCCTCAGACACCCACTGCGTCAGACACCTTGACCTCAGACACCTAGACCTCAGACACCCACAGCCTCAGACACCCACTGCGTCAGACACCCATTGCCTCAGACACCTAGACCTCAGACACCCACAGCGTCAGACACTCATTGCCTTAGACACCTAGACCTCAGACACCCACTGCGCCAGACACCCATTGCCTCAGACACCCACTGCGTCAGACACCCATTGCCTCAGACACCCACTGCGTCAGACACCTAGACCTCAGACACCCATTGCCTCAGGCACCCACTGCGTCAGACACCCATTGCCTCAGACACCCACTTCGTCAGATACCCATTGCTTCAGACACCCACTGCGTCAGACACCCATTGCCTAAGACACCTAGACCTCAGACACCCATTGCCTCAGACACCCACTGCCTCAGACACCCGCAGCCTCAGACACCCATTGCCTCAGACACCAATTGCCTCAGACACCCATTGCCTCAGGCACCCACTGCCTCAGACACCCACAGCCTCAGACACACACTTCTTCAAACACCCACTGCCTCAGACACCCACAGCCTCAGACACCCACAGCCTCAGAAACCCATTTCGTCAGACACCCATTGCCCCAGACACCTAGACCTCAGACACCCACTGCCTCAGACACCCACAGCCTCAGAAATCTACAGCATCAGACACCCATTGCCTCAGACACCTATACCTCAGACACCCATTGCCTCAGACACCCATTGCCTCAGACACCCATTGCCTCAGACACCCACAGCCTCAGACACCCACAACCTCAGACACCTATTGCCTCAGACACCCACAGCCTCAGACACCCGCAGCCTCAGACACCCATTGCCTCAGACACCAATTGCTTCAGACACCCATTGCCTCAGGCACCCACTGCCTCAGACACCCACAGCCTCAGACACACACTTCTTCAAACACCCACTGCCTCAGACACCCACAGCCTCAGACACCCACAGCCTCAGAAACCCATTTCGTCAGACACCCATTGCCCCAGACACCTAAACCTCAGCCACCCACTGCCTCAGACACCCACAGCCTCAGAAATCTACAGCCTCAGACACCCATTGCCTCAGACACCTATACCTCAGACACCCATTGCCTCAGACACCCATTGCCTCAGACACCCATTGCCTCAGACATCCACAGCCTCAGACACCCACAACCTCAGACACCCACTGCGTCAGACACCCATTGCCTCAGACACCTAGACCTCAGACACCCATTGCCTCAGACACCCATTGCCTCAGACACCCACTGCGTCAGACACCCACTACCTCAGACACCCACTGCCTCAGACACCTATACCTCAGACACCCATTGCCTCAGACACCCACTGCGTCAGACATCCATTGCCTCAGACATCTAGACCTCAGACACCTAGACCTCAGACACCCATTGCCTTCGACACCAATTACCTCAGACACCCATTGCCTCATTGACTCAGACACCCACAGCCTCAGACACCCAATGCCTCAGACACCTAGACCTCAGACACCCACAGCCTCAGACACCCACTGCGTCAGACACCTTGACCTCAGACACCTAGACCTCAGACACCCACTGCGTCAGACACCCATTGCCTCAGACACCTAGACCTCAGACACCTAGACCTCAGACACCTAGACCTCAGACACCCACAGCCTCAGACACCCACTGCGTCAGACACCTTGACCTCAGACACCTAGACCTCAGACACCCACAGCCTCAGACACCCACTGCCTCAGACACCAATTGCCTCAGACACCCATTGCCTCAGGCACCCACTGCCTCAAACAACCACAGCCTCAGACACCCACAGCCTCAGACACCCACTGCGTCAGACACACATTGCCTCAGACACCCACTGCGTCAGACACCTAGACCTCAGACACCCATTGCCTCAGACACCCACTGCGTCAGACACCCATTGCCTTAGACACCCACAGCCTCAGACACCCATTACGTCAGACACCCATTGCCTCAGACACCTAGACCTCAGACACCCACTGCCTCAGACACCCACATCCTCAGAAAACCACAGCCTCAGACACCCACTGCGTCAGACACCCATTGCCTCAGACAACTAGACCTCAGACACCCATTGTCTGAGGCAACCACTGCCTCAGACACCCACAGCTTCAGACACCCACAGCCTCAGACACTTATTGCCTCAGACACCCACTGCGTTAGACACCTATTGCCTCAGACACCTAGACCTCAGACACCCATTGCCTCAGACACCCACTGCCTCAGACACCCACAGCCTCAGACACCCACTGCCTCAGACACCCACAGCCTCAGACACCCACTGCCTCAGACAATCACAGCCTCAGACACCCACTGCCTCAGACACCCATTGCCTCAGACACCCACTGCCTTAGACACCCACTGCCTCAGACACCCACAGCCTCAGACACCCACTACCTCAGACACCCATTGCCTCAGACAGCCACTGCCTCAGGCTAACTGGCTACGTCTGTTATGAGACAAAGAACCAGTCGTGCTAGCTCTGTGAAGATACCAATCACGTCACAAAGAAGAGAAGGAGAAGAAAAAGGAAGATAAGGAGGAGAATTAGAAAGAGAAGGGGAGAAGGATACGAAGAAGGAAGAGAAAGAGAAGGAGAATGAGAAGAAGGATCACAAGTAGGAGACGGAGGAGAAGCAGAAGGAGCAGAAGGATAAAAAGGAGGAGAAGACGGAGGAGAAGAAAGGGAAAGAGAAGGAGACCGAAAGAGGAGAAGGAAAACGTGGAAGACGAGAAGAGAAGAGAAGGATGACAAACATGATGGAGGAGGTGGGGAAGAATAAAAAGAAGTAAACAGAAAGATGAAGAAGAAGAAGAAGAAGAAGAAGAATAGGAAGAAGAAGAAGAAGAATAGGAAGAAGAAGAAGATAGATGAGGAAAAGGAGTAGGAGGAGGAGAAGAAGAAGTAGTAGTAGTAGAAGAAGAAGAAGAAGAAGAAGAAGAAGAAGAAAGAGGAGGAGAAGGAAGAAGGAAAAGGAGGATGATAAGGAAGAGGTGAGGAAGAAGAAGAAGTAGAAAGACGATAAAGAAGACAGAGAAGAAGTTCTAAACAGATACCAATGAGCTCTTAGTGGGCCCTGCTTTCTTTTCTTACAAAACCAAACATGTCTGATGTGCACGGGACGAACAAGAAAATGCCGGAGAAAGTAGCTGTAGCTAGCTTTAGAAATCCAAATTAGAACAAGCCTGAAAAAAGATTGGCTCAATAAAAGGTATTTAATACAAAATACCATCGACAATGGGCCGGCGTAATAAAAAGTTATTCAGTAATACTAGCCTAGAGCCAACCTTGCCATTAGGAAGCGAATCAAGGCTACATGAGCCTTAAGTGCAGAAAGGGTGGTAATGCGGGGTACAGCTGTCTGCTAACCGAAAGGTTGCTGTATTAAGTGCACGTCCTACATTACGTGGGTCGCCGTGGCTTCGCTTGTTAATGTCCAGGTCAAAGCCAGACAGCATTAGGATTATTGGGGATAATTGTCCTGAGTGCCGAGGTAAACAGCCACATACATGCACAACTGGCAGTCTGTCTGGCCTCCATTGCTGTCGTTCGTGCACATATACACCCATTCATTTATCCGTGAATACATTCATCCGTCCGTCTATATATCTGTCCAAATGTATATATATATATATTTATATATATCTATATATATATATATATCTATATATATATATATATATATATATCCACACACACACACACACACAAGTCCATTCACTCATTTATTCGTTCATTTTTCAATTCACTCATCCGTCAGTTTATATATCCATTTATCCACAACCATTTGCATGCACTACCATTCAACCACCATTACAGTGACTCATCAAGCTATACTGTAATCCATTCAATAATCCACCCATTCATCCATCCACTTATCCACCCATCCACAAATCCCTTTTTCCCCTTCCACGTATTATGTCTTCTCTTTCGTTCTGTTAATTAATCTGTGTACTTGTCTCTTGCTCAATTCATCGGCATTCAAAGTGTGTGAGTGTGTGAGGGTGTGAGGGTGTAGTGGTGTGAGGATGTGAGGGTGTGAGGGTGTCGTGGTATTTCCTGACGTGAGTTGTCAGGTCCGGAAGAAAGTCCACCTCTAAATTTAAAGAAATATCTATAAATACGAATGCGAAGTAATTCTAGACAAAATAAGCTGTCAACAGGGAGACAAGATTTGTCTGCCAAGACTAAATCTGTCACACAGTCCCTGAAATGAGGTTCTGAACTTTGGTCTTGGACCAGGAAATAGACAGGCCTAGTGAGGATCTTTTGCTGTCTAGGATTTCCAGATAGTGGTGCAGCTCAGAACTGTCTGTGCTGAAAAGAACAATATTGTCTGCGAGATCAGTGAAGATTGACTGATCAATAGCAGTATATTCTTAATGCACGCTGAGGCTGTCAAGAAGCCAGTCGACGGACTGGCAGAATAGGTTAGGGGCAAGAACACATCCCTGTCTGACACCCGAAGTCGTTGGGAATCTATGAGAGAGAGTGCCACTCAGTCGAATTCTGGCGCCGTTATTCTTGTGTAGTTTCCTTATCAGGTTTAGAAGTGGAGAAAAAGTGCCAATACTTTGCAGGGCTTTTCAGAGAGCGAGTAGAAAGCAGCCAGTAGAGCTATTTACGCAGCGCAAGGGGGGCGGTTGAATTCAAGATACAGATCAGCAAGAATCTGGAGAGCGTGAATGGCATCCACAGTTGATCGACCCGGGGAGAAACCAGACTGATGTGGACTACGTTTTCCGATCAATCCTGTTAGATCGCACCATCAAGACAAGAGGCAGAGATCTTTGGTGAGCCATTGCCGCCGATCGTAAATGTGAGAATCGTACCTGAACTGATTAAAAGTTTGCCTTTTTCGATTTTACTGGCGAAGGCACGCCCTGTTCCACCCCAGAGTAATTTGGGCCATGTCAAGACGTTTTTGGTCAGTGTATGGATGCGTGTGTATATCTGTATGAACTTATCAGCCAATGTTTATGTGGTAAAAATGCGTTGTTGATTCATTTTCCTCTCGATGACCTGTCCGTAGCGCGAGCGTTTGGGAATGGGTATATTTACCATAGATACAAAACACTATTTGTAAACAAAGTAGAGGGACCTTTTTTAATTGTTTGTTGTAAATGTTTTGTATTCTTTCAAATCATCAATTTATATTACACGTGCAAATCAAACCACTATATATATATATATATATATATATATATATATATATATATATATATATATATATATATACATATATATATATATATATATATATATATATATATATATATATATAAACAAAAATGTATTATAAACATAAATTTTAAAAATGAATACAAAAATGAAAAGAATTGATAAATTAAATTTAAAACGAATATAAAATGAAAAAATAAAACTGGATCGAGTCATGTAGTTAGTTGTCCACCACAAGCTGTGTCGATCATTTGATCAATTGCGATCAAGTAGGACGTGGTTTGCCAGGTACATTTCTTCCATCTGGGTACCATAAGGCAGTCCTGGATCTCCATCGCTCATTGTTGGCTCTTGCGATGTGGTCAGTTCAGAGATGTGCTTGACTTTCTCCAGGGGTATGGGATAACCTTTCTTTCTAGAACACGATAATACCCGAGGCAAAGAGCTGCGTAGTGTGGTTGCCCTCGTGCTTTAAGCATCTCAATAGGGATTCCGTCTTTGATTGGGCACTATCCAGCAGATATGCCTTCCACAGCACTTAGAACCTCAGAGGAAGGATGAAGTGTGAGGTATGTCATTAATTAAGTAACAGGGGAAATGGTGCCTCAAAGAGATTTGTTGAGATGCCACTGTTAATGTATTCTATCTTGTAGTGTGTTCTGTGATGCAACTCGAGTTCCGTTGGAGGCCTTTAACTAAAACTAAACTAAACTAAAGAAAACTAAACTAAACGAAACAAAACTAAACTAAACTAAACTTAACTTAACTTCATTATACTGGTTTAGAAGGCTCCACTGAGTATGTATACAACCAGTTTATTCCAGTGATACTAGCAATAACTGTGATCATTCAATCGCTTATTGAACGCTTTAACTGAGCCTGGCTTCACCACATCCTGTGGCAATGCATTAAAATATATTTCTTAAAAAATATATCTGACTAAAATATATTTCTTAGTATCTAATATGGACCTATCTTTACACAATTTGTAGCTGTGCCCTCTTTTTCTTGTAGCCGGTTGTACTATGAAAAACTTAGTATAGTCTAATTTATCCTTTCTAGTGATTAATTTATAATCTTGTATTGTCACCTCGAATTCTTTTCTGTTCTAGACACTGTAGAACAGTTTTTCTTTCCTAATATCTACAATTCTGGGATCCCACGATCCTTCTTCTTCTTCTTCTTCGTCGTACGCAGTCAGACAGTAACCATTATTTTTTCGAAAAAAGCGGCTGTCATCCTGAGGCTGTCGCCACTGCCATAGAGCTTGTCTTGCAGTTCCACTGGTGATGGCCACATCTGCTCTCTCTGATCCTCGTATGTCGGGCAGTTCTGCAGCAGATGTTCAGCGGTCATTTTACCAGTACCGCACGGGCATTCGTCGGTACCACCTATCTTCAATTTGTTGAATAGGTGGTACCTCAGTCTATTGTGGCCAGTGCGAAGTCTGAAGACAACGACCTGCTCTCTTCGGTTCAACTGGTAATAGGCAGCCTTGGATGTTGCAGTGTGATGGGACCCACTGTACCACTACCCTTTTTGGTGCGGACTGCTGGCACAGTTTGCAGAGTACTGCTCTTAAGTCATTAAGCTCAGTGTTTTTCTGGCTTTTTAGCGCTGTGACTACGGAGAGAGCATCTGTAAGCAGGACTATATGGCTTTCATTTTCATTGTGTCTCACCATTTCTTCCACTGCCGCCCTCAGTGCCTCTGCCTCCGCTCTGAAATTGCTTGTGTACTTACTAGTAGCGAATGACAGTGTTATTTGTTTTCCATTTGGTAGGTTCAAGAATGCTCTTGCCCCTCCGTTCTGTGTAGTGTTTGTTACAGAACCGTCGGTGTATGCATGGGTCCAGTCCATGCTTGGGTAGCTTTTCGATATGAAGCTTAGGGTAGTATCTCTCCTTTCTTTTTTAGTCTGGCAGTTTTTGTTTGCAATACCTGGTATATTTTCTACCACCTCTGGAAATATATCCTGCCTCCAGGTAGGTTTTCGTACAGTAGTGATGGGTTTTGGTGTTGTTAGTGCGTTTATGGGATCTTCGTGCATCTTTGCTTTGGCTATTTCTGCAAAGTTTCTCCGCTTTAGTTTCCCATTTCCCAAATTGTTTAGTCTCTGGTGCATTGGATGGTCAGTCAGTCTTCGGAGTTTCTCTGACTGCAGCTGTGCTCTGCAGTCTCTTCTATCGGTCATATGTTTTGTAAACATTTCAAGTTTCCCACGATCCGTTTTGTAGCTTTTTGTATTTTTTCCAGCATGTTTATATCCACTCTATGATAAGGACTCCATACCTGTACACACTACTCCAATTTAGCTCTCACTAATGATTTATGCCTTTTGGCTATCACTTTCTGGATTTTTATGTGAAATATTTCTTTTTATCATACCCAGTATTGCATTAGCCTTTTTCACTGCCACCTGGACTTGCTCCTGCACCTTACATGTATGGTCTATTTTAACAGCTAGGTCCCTTTCCATTTCTAATTTCCGAATGTTGTTCTCTCCCATCCTGTAAAAATATTCCTTATTGGATCTCCCCATGTAAATGTCTGTACATTTTTTCTACATTACAATCTACCGGCTCTTAGACCATTTTTGAATCGTATTTAAATTCGATCTCAATTTCTGTCTCTTGACTGTCAATAAGCAGGGAACGCATCAGAGAGCTTGCCAAATTTCCTATTAAATAGTAGACCATACTTCACACAACCAGACACCGGCTCGTGCGAAATATTAGCAGAGGAAGATAGAGGAAGATAGCAACAACCAAATCTGACTCATCCATGTCATTAAAGACCTGACCTCAATAAACATTTTTAGTTAATAAACAACATCAAAACATCAATCCCATTTTTACGTGCGAAAAGAAACTATCAGGACATAATTTTGTATCAATAAAATTATGATTTGGTTGTCACTGTCTTAAACGTGCGTATCTTTTCCTCGATAGTACTGACGTCACCCAAGGTCGTAGATAAAAGTTCACCGAACAGCTGATCAACGTGTCTATGTCAAGGTTGATGTGGTTAATAGTTTGTATCTCGGGGCAACAAGTCCTTTAGCAGCCGTTATCGAGTATAGTTTTCATTTGGCTCCTTGTGAAGCATAAAATCACCACAGCAGATGTCCACCTACAAAAAAAAAACCTTACTCCAAAGAATTTATGTTCGATGGGTGTTCAAGTCAAAGTGGGATTTCTTTTTTTTTGCAATGATAAAACATTTGTTTTCAAAGTAGTCAAAATGTCATTTATTTCCCTATACAATCTCCTGCAGTTTATGCAGTTATCCCAACGTTTCAGGAATGCTTAAAAATCTTCACCGTTTGAACCAATTGAGGATAGACATCGTCATCAGTGCTGAAATGCTGACCTTGTGGTAGAGTCTAGGTTTAGCTGAGTAGTTTACTTATCTAAAGAGTTACAACATGCATCTGTACCACGACACGACTTCACATAGTAAAACACGGTAATCACTAACCTAGCCGTGAAACAAAACAATATCATTTAATAACAACAAGTAAAGTACATCACAACTAAATAAACATTATATATATATATATATATATATATATATATATATATATATATATATATATATATATATATATATATTCAACTACAATAGGAGGTTTTAAGTACTAGCTTTTGATGTTTCCTCCAAGATCTATGGTACACAGGCTCTTGCCGCTGCACACCCTATATGCACACTCAACACACAATCACAGACTCGTCCTTGCAATCAGTGTACCAGTTAACGTACTCAGACGAATATGTACGCTTACACATAATCAACAAACTCGCCTCCATGATCAGATTACATAGATCACTTCACATGATCAGACGAATCCGCACATTCACATACAATCAGATCACATAGAATCAGGCGATCTGTGCATTCACATACGATCAGAATATACATAGTTAACAAAGTATACTGCACGTACTACACATCTTCAGATCTCGTCCTTATGCGATTTGTACACTCGGGGAACTGTCTAGACCATGCATAGTTCCTAAGATGTCCTACAAATACGAAACACGTTCAGATCTCTTACTGTTGCCATTGTGTCCATTATAAGCACCTTTTGAGCGACTGGCCAAAACTCGAGGTGTATGAAGGTACAGTCACCCTGCAAGCTTAATTACTCTCAGACTCACTCTCAGCCTTCCTCTTAGCCAGTCTGCTGAGTTTTAACCTGCAGAGTATTTCATAGTCTCACTCAACAAAATAGCTGCCCAATGGTTCTTCTGTTGACTGTATCATCTAGCCAGCACTCCAATTTGAAAATACCTCCAACTAAATGTTATTCGTTGCCTATCCACGAATGACTGTTACTTTAAATATCAAACAGCCTCAAACTGTCACCAACCTCCGTCTACGCCAATTCTGAACGCCAGAAAAGTCAGCTCTGAACCCTCACCTCAGTTCCGAACACCAACCCCTGTACCAGACAAAGTCTTCCACTTAAACCCCTCGTTTCCTTTGTCGACCAAGTGCCGAACAGGTGATTGACCTTGGCACGCATTCAGGCAACCTTTGTTCTTAGAGTCGCCAGCCCAATCTCCCCTGCCCTAAACGTCCTTGCTCCAGCTGGAAATGTCACAAACTCCAAGGAATTCTTTTAGGGGTCAAATAGGTGGAAATTGCTTAAAGTGAGATCTGGGGTGTAAAGTGCATCAGACAATGAACACCCCCAAGACCGACAATGAACACCCCCAAGACAGACAATGAACACCCCCAAGACCGACAATGAACACCCCCAATACTTAGACTATGAACACCCCCAAGACAGACAATGAACACCCCCAAGACAGACAATGAACACCCCCAAGACTTAGACAATGAACACTGATAACGCGAAAACCAGACCTAAAGTTATCATAGACATGCAAAGCTCAAAATGTTTGATAATCTCGGCTCTACTACTGTTTAAACAACAACGGAGATTGCCAAAAAGGAATAAAGAGAAGAGTGGCTATAGCGCTATAGAGGTTAACTAAAACGTGTGACAAAACACTAAGGTAGTTACAAAAATAAAGGTCAAGAAAACTTGCATCTTCAACGTACGGATATGAGACATGGCCAACCACATAAATCCCCACAGAAGACAATTGAATCCATCAAGCCAAAATGAAACATGAGGATGTTCAAAGTACGATGGATAGCGTAAAAGAATAATGCAGCAATGCCACAAGAGCTCGATATAGAACAAAACTAGAGAGTAAACAACATTACATCTAGGAATTTAACATACATTGACCACATCAAATCTAGAAAGAGGAGACTGGACTGTATGTTACCTGCCAGAAAGGAAGAAACAGACCAAGGAGAAAATGGACAAGTGACATAATATAGGCTCTGCGGTTGACATTGGCAGCGGATGTCAAGAGAGCGGCTTTCTCAGGAACGTCCTATTTTTACTCAGTTTCAACTGCAGCTGTTCTTAGTGTCCCAGCTGTCAGTTCTGAAGACGTCCAAACATTTTTCAGTTTCCGTACAGAGATATGGATTTATTGTTCATTGTTTAACTTTATATAAATGCCCGTGGATATTCAACAACAACAAGGTGATTAGTGATAACACTCAGTCAGAATACTGATGATGGCATATACATGGATGGGGACGGCGTGGCCTATTGGTTAGGTGGCACGGCTCACAACCAAAAGGTGCTGGGTTCGATCCCCATCACAGCACCGGCACTTACCCCGGGGAAGCAAACCCTTAGAAAATGCAGGAGGAAGCAGACCCTTACATAAAATGCATGCTGAAGTCGGATGCACTGGGTCGACAGGCGCAACATAAAAACCACAGTGCAACGCACACCGCCTTGGGGATAAGAGAAAATAAGGCGAACGCAACAACAACAAAAACCACAAAAAAAAATATATATATCAGTTCAGTTCATCCCGTAACCCATCAGGTCGTTAGGGCACACACGAAGACATGAAAATCCCACGCCAGCTCTCTCTGTCTGTCGCCGCCTGACGTATCTCACCGGGACGAAGGCCTGACCACTCAGTGATGTTGTCCACCCTCTCTTCCTTGGACGTCCTCGCCCTCTCTGTCCCGGTACGGATCCAAAGAGTATCGAGTTGGGAATTCCGTTGGACCTCGCGACGTGCCCGCACCGGGCCATCTTTCGTCTTTTGATAGTTGTGAACAGATCTTCAAAAGGACCAATAGCGTCTTCAACTCTCTGACGGATGTCTACGTTCGTGACACGATCCTTATATGTAACATTTAGGAGTTTTCTATAGCACCTCATTTCCATTGCACGTATTCTGCCCTGAATATCTGCTGTAATGGTCCAGGTCTCGCAGGCATACAGAAATATATATATACACATGGATAAATGCGGCACCAGGAGAAATCAGGTTGAGGCTTCTCTGATGGAGTGTCAGGTCAGGCTGTTGCTGGGCGGAGCGAGAAAACAACATCTAGTATAAACTAAAGACAACGGCAGTGACCACAGCTCTCAGATGACTTTTGTGACTTCTTTAACAGAGGCAGTGGCCACATCTCTCAGATGACATTTGTGACTTCTTTAACAGAGGCAGTGGCCACATCTCTCAGATGTCCCCTGGACCTCTTTAACAAAGACAGTGATCACAGCACTAAGATTACCTCTGGGACCTCTTTAACAGAGACAATGACCACAGCTCTTAGATAACCTCTGGGACCTCTTTAACAGAGGCAGTGACCACAGCTCTCAGATGACCGTTGTGACCACTTTAACAGAAGCAGTGACCACAGCTCTCAGATGACTTCTGGGACCTCTTTAACAGAGGCAATGACCACAGCTCTCAGATAACCTCTGGGACCTCTTTAAGAGAGGCAGTGACCACAGCTCTTTGATGACTTCTGAGACTTCTTTAACAGAGGCAGGGGCCACAGCTTTCAGATGACCGTTGTGACCTCTTTAACAAAAGCAGTGATCACAGCTCTCAGATAACCTCTGGACCTCTTTAACAGAGGCAGCCATCGTGTGTGTCGGACTCTCAATCCATTCTTCGTAAGGTACAGAAGAGCTAGATAAGGCAGGATCGGTTGGTAGATGTAGAAGCTTCAAACCTCTAGGAAGTAATGTGGATCTACTGTCCTGGTCATGCTAATGGGGTTCAGGGCAAGTAACGAAAGACCTAACATCCTGTCTTCAAAATCCCTAATGATGGGCATGCTTGAAATGGACAGTTCGCTAAGGCAAAAACATTGACATACCTTGGAAGCACTGTTGCGCCAGACGGCATGACAGACAAAGACATCGAAAGCGTAACAAACAAAGCCAGAATAATCTTTGCTAACTTAAACAACGGTTGAGGGATGGCGTGGCCTAGTGGTTAAGTGGCACGGCTCACAACCCGAAGGTGCTGGGTTCGATCCCCATCGCAGCACCGACCGTTAACCCGGGGAAGTAAACCCTTAGAAAATGCAGGAGGAAGCAGACCATTACATAAATGAATGCTGAAGTCGGATGCACTGGGCCGACAGGCGCAAAATAAAAACCACAGTGCAACTCACACCACCTTGTGGGTTAGAGAAATAAGGCGAACGCATTTAAAAAAATAAATAAATAACATCGTTTGGAAGTCATCGCTGTGCAGTACAAACACTAAACTACAAATTTACAAGATGCCTTGCTTTCTGTGCTTCTGTATCGGGCGGAGTGCTGAAGTGTAACTGAAAATGAAACGTGTTCAAATCACGGTTGCGACAGAGATTTTTTCCCGTGGACTTTCTGGTATTTCCCTGGGTCTCTGCGTAGTAGAGATCGGACGCATGTGTTCAGTGTCGCGCAATTTTAAAAATCCCTTGGCAGATGGAGATCAAAAAAAAGCTTAACGACCGTTGCCCGGACAAAAAAAATCTAAATTATGTTAAAGATCTGCCCAATCTATTACGGGACCCTCGTCGGTGCTACGGAGCTCGTGCATTGTGCGGGGATTCTACAAGAATATGGAGAAGAACAGAGAACATCAGTTAAACCGCCTGCAATGACGTTGATTCTTCGATTAAACTGAACTAAACAGATCATCTGTTCAAACACCATCACCAATTGAGAGTTGCTTGCCCAGTGTATCTATAAGACACAAACGATCAGTCGACGTTGTAATTGGATAGGCCATGTCCTATGAAAATAACCAGACGCCATAACAAGAACTGTCTTGATATGGACCCCAGACCTGAACTTAATGATTTAAGAGCAGTACTCTGTCAACTATGCCAGCAGTCCTCACTAAAAAGGGTAGTGGTACAGTGGGTTCCATCCCACTGCAACATCCAAGGCAACGAGGAGGCAGACAGACTGGCAAAAGTAGGTGCAAGACTACCACAACCAGATACTAGTATGACATTCGAAGAGTCAAAACGGCTTATTAGAGCTAGATACATGACCAAATGGGAAACCGAACATACTGGCTACACAAAAAACGATGCCTATTACCAGTTGAACAGAAGAGAGCAGGTCGTGGTCTTCAGACTTCGCACTGGCCACAAAAGACTGAGATACCACCTATTCAACAAATTGAAGATAGGTGGCACTGACGAATGCCCGTGTGGTACCGGGAAAATGACCGCTGAGCATTTGCTGCAAAACTGCCCGACATACGAGGATCAGAGACAGCAGATGTGGCCATCACCAGTGACAACACTATGCAAACTCTATGGCAGTGTCGACAGCCTCAGGATGACCGCTGCTTTTTTCGAAAAAATAAAGGTTGATGTCTGACTGCGTACGATGAAGAAGAAGAAGAAGAAGAAGAAGAAGAAGAAGATGAAGAAGAAGAAGGACCCCAGACAGAAAACGAAAGAGAGATTGACCTAAGACAACTTTGATAAGAGCCATATATGCCGAATTGAAAATAATGAATCAGAGTTGATGAACTGCACGAAGGATGACTGCAGACCAGGCGAAGAAGAGGGGGTTTGTTGTTGTCCTTAAACACGCCATCGGACATGATGGTCTCTGACCATTTTGTCAGCCCCTGACCAAGGAACTAAGTAGAAGATATGAACAGAGGTACCATGTTAAAGTTTATCAATGATCGCCTGTTGGATGACCCCGCTATTGACCAATCAACAATTCAATGACTATAGAGCTTTACAGCCAACAACGATCAAATAGACTGGAGTGCATGAGAGGACGTTGCAGGAGTTTGTACAACCAACTAGATACAAGAACCACCGATATACACCCTCTTCGTTATTTGCTAAAATACACTGAACACCTAAGCGTGTGCCCGGAACGCAGTGAAGCCGTTTCGTAGGAACAGCTCGTAATACATCATAAAAAGGCTGAAACACAGCAATGTGTGGTCTCTAACACTTCATCACAGACAGCAACGTATGGTATGAGGCTACCTTTCGCTAACTTAAGTAAATCATGGATGTTTCACGGATTAGATAATGTGTTTGGTTGAAAGTACGTGTACCGCATTGTCTGTCGCCAGCAGGCTAATATACTAGTACATTACGTTAACAAGCCAAGGTTTATAGCTGATCACAACAAGATGGTGGTCGGTGACACAAATACCCGCTGGTGAAATAAACAACAGAATTAAGAACTTAATCAGCGAGTCTCAAACTCAAGCCACTATGAGAGCTGATGAAGTCAAGTTGATGGATTAAGGTCAGCAGAACGTCAAGTTGATGGACCAAGGTCAGCAGGACGTCAAGCTAATGAATCAAGATCAACAGGACGTCAAGTTTATAGATTTAAACAGCGGAACGTCAAGTTAATAGATTAAGGTCAGTAGAACGTCAAGTTAATGTATCAAGATCAACAGGACGTCAAGTTGATGGATCATGGTCAGTAGGACATACGTTTGGTGGATCAAGCTCACTAGGACGTCAAGTTGATGGATCAAGGTCAGCAGGACGTCAAGCTGATGGTTCAAGGTCAGAAGGAGATAACGTTGACGGATCAAGGTCAGCAGGACGTCAAGCTGATGGATCAAGGTCAGAAGGAGATAACGTTGACGGATCAAGGTCAGTAGAACGTCAAGTTAGTCGATCAAGCTCAGTAGGACGTCAAGCTGATGGATCAAGGTCAGAAGCAGATAAAGTTGACGGATCAAGGTCAGTAGAACGTCAAGCTAGTAAATCAAGCTCAGTATGACGTCAAGCTGATGGATCAAGGTCAGAAGCAGATAAAGTTGACGGATCAAGGTCAGTAGAACGTCAAGTTAGTAGATCAAGCTCAGTAGGACGTCAAGCTGATGGATAAAGGTCAGAAGGAGATCAAGTTGACGGATCAAGGTCAGTAGAACGTCAAGTTAGTAGATCAAGCTCAGTAGGACGTCAAGCTGATGGATCAAGGTCAGAAGGAGATAACGTTGACGGATGAAGGTCAGTAGGACGTCTAGCTGATGGATCAAGGTCAGAAGGAGATAAAGTTGACGGATCAAGGTCAGTAGGACGTCAAGTTGATAGATCAAGGTCAGTAGAATGTAAAGTTAGTAGATCAAGCTCAGTAGGACGTCAAGCTGATGGATCAAGGTCAGAAGGAGATAACGTTGACGGATCAAGGTCAGTAGGACGTCAAGTTGATAGATCAAGGTCAGTAGAACGTCAAGTTAGTAGATCAAGCTCAGTAGGACGTCAAGCTGATGGATCAAGGTCAGAAGGAGATAACGTTGACGGATCAAGGTCAGTAGGACGTCAAGTTGATAGATCAAGGTCAGTAGAACGTCAAGTTAGTAGATCAAGCTCAGTAGGACGTCAAGCTAATGGATCAAGGTCAGCAGGACGTCAAGTTAGTAGATCAAGCTCAGTAGGACGTTAAGCTGATGGATCAAGGTCAGAAGGAGATAAAGTTGACGGATCAAGGTCAGTAGGACATAAGGTTGGTGGATCAAGGTCAGAAGTACATACAGTTGATTGATCAATGGGAACTGGACGTCAAATTGATGGATCAAGATCAGTAGGACGTCAAGTTAATGGCTCAAGGTCAGCAGGACGTCAAGCTGATGGATCAAGATCATCAGGAAGTCAAGTTGATAGATCATGATCAGCAGGACGTCAAGTTGATGGATCAAGGTCAGTAGGACATATAGTTGATGGATCAAGGTCAGTAGGACATATAGTTGATGGATCAAGGTCAGCAGTACATACAGTTGATGGATCAAGGTCAGTAGGACATATAGTTGATGGATCAAGGTCAGCAGTACATACAGTTGATTGATCAAGGTGAACTGGACGTCAAATTGATGGATCAAGATTAGCAGGACGCCAAGTTGGTGGATCTAGAAGGTCACAGTAAAAATAATATAATAGAATTTGAAAATATCCCGAAAGAAACATCTCAACAAATCATGTCGTAATTGTCGTATTCCCATTACTGGGGTAGTTGAGTTTTTATGCTGAGGACTACATGCCGCTTCGCCACTGCTGTCACCACGTCGTGTGCTGACAATGTTTGTTTATTTAATCTAATCACAAAAACAGCATGTGCCTTACAGGGGATTCAATTTACTGCCCTCCTTGCCAGCGGGCTGGCATCAAAACCAGTCGGCCACTCGCTCGTGCATAATTGGAGGCTACACGTGTTATAGATCTGACAGAAACGAGGAGGTAAAAGAGTGGAACAGGGATATTCGTGAGAAATAACATCAGCATAAAGCAGATATTGAGGGGGCGAAGTACCATATGCTACATATCAAAACAAAATATGGAATTCCACCTGCTAAATTATTAGTCTGAGTGGTCGTTCACTGACACTAGATACGATCTCAACAAAGGAGAGCCGGATTGTGTGTGGACACTTCAATAGCTAACGCGCGGAGCTGGAGCTGGGATCAAATTGGTTAGGAGCTAGACATGTGGCAGGATGACAAAGAACTTGGCTTGATTTACCAGCCAACTGACCAACCGACCTTCTACTCGAGATCATGGCACCTCTTCACCCGATTTGGCATTGCCCTCACCATGCATGAGGGGAACATTCCGCATGTTGTTCAGAAACAACTTGGAGGTAGCGACCACAGGCCAGTATTTCTAACTGTTTAAAATTAATGTCGAAGAGACTAACACCTTGTCTAATTCGCTTTACAAAAAGGTCGTCTGGTCGTCTGGTACTTGCGTTGAACTAGTGTATTGACTAGGGATCTGACTAGGGATGATGATGTAGATGTGGTTATTTGATGAGCTCAAGAGAGGGACAGGATCTTGAAATAGTGAACCGTTTCAAATATCTGGGCTTAACAATCAGTGATGAGGGATCGAAACCAGAGGTCCTGGCCATAATAGTACAAACAACAGCTACGCTTGCATGATTGCAACATATATGGAAAAATAAACTACTCTCCCTCGCAATAAAGGTCAGACTAATGCGCTCACTGGTTCTTTCGATATTTCTCTACGCCTGCGAAACATGGACTATTACAGCAGACCTCCGGTAAGGAAATCATGCATGGAGATGAGATGTTTTAGAATACTCCTAAATATCACCTACAAAGACCGTATCCCAAATAATGTAGTACGACGTAGAATCGAGAATGAAAGTGGACTGTACGACCACCTCCACACAGCTATCAAAAGGCGAATTCTGACTTGGAATGGCAATGTCTCAAGGTCCAAGGTCCTTGCAAATACTACAGGCCACAGTACAGGGCAAGCGAAGACTTGGACGTCCGAGAAAAAGTTGGGAAGACAAGATCCGTGAATGGACTAGCCTACGACTCGAGGAGTTAAAAAAACGCAACCGCATACAGAGAGAGATGGATCCAGATTATGTAAGGTGTTAGCACGAGTGCCCTAACGATCCCAAGAGATCACTGGATGTACTGAAATGAACTGAACAACAGATGCATACTACAGGCTGCTCGTAAAACAACACCTAGAATGGTTCGCAAGCAATATAGACCAAATTGGAATAGTACATTAGAACTGCATTACAACTTTGTAAGCGAAGCAGAGATAAGCCCATACGAAGAACATCTCCAAAACTTCCCGCATGATAATGTTGCGTTTTAACAGGCCAAGTTGCATGCTCGAGGCGAAGCTAGAGGAAGACAACAGTCTCTGAACTTTGAAAGGGATACCAGGAAACTGGGGAAGTTGGTAAAGCAACTTAATGACGAGAAGACAAAGAGAAACACAAATATTAAACGAAGAAGGAAACATCCTCACAGACAAACAAGCGACAACAAAAAAGACAACAATATTGAAGATTATCCAAAGAAATATCTGGAGGTTCAGGAAAAAACGACAAAATGTATACGAGATGGTACCACATTCGAAGTTATGGAGACGAAAATCAATCACATACAGAGAACTGGAGTTAGAAATATCCACACTGAGCATAAAAAGGTAGCCAGGAACAGATGGAGTAACAAATGAAATGATCAAGAACAAAGACAAAACTACTGCAGATCTTTAATATATGTTGTACATCGGGTAAAGTCTCACAGATCTGGAAAGAAGAAATTAGGATGCCACTGCCAAAACTAGGGAAAGACAGCTTCATGGTTTCCAACTATAGACCAATTAGCTTCACAAGCTTTTTCTGTAAAACAATGGATCATCAACCTAAGGCTCCTGTAGTACAGTGAGAGACAAAAACATTGTGCCACAGCAGGCAGACTAGGGGATTTTACTTCACTGAAGACCAGGAAACCTACTTTTTCCAAGAGATCGAGGACGCGTTCTAAGACAAGACATTATTACTAGCAGAATGGATAAACATAACAAAAGCTTTTAACAAAGTCTGGAAAGAAGGACTTTTAAAGAAACTTAGCTGAGAAACAATGGAATGGGTAGTTGGATGTAAAAACGGATAAAAGCATAGTTCCATTACAGAAGAGCCAGAGTCCAGATAGATGGCCTCAAGAGTAAGAAAATTCTACTGCGTCATGATATGCCTCAGGAAGAGGTCTTTCTCCCATACTTTTCATAGTCTTCACCAATGTCCTGATTACTGAACTGCCACAAGGAAGAAAAGTGCCAATTTACGCTGATGACTCGATAATATGGCGTACAAATAAGCATGCAACAGTGGCTACAGAAATGCTGCAAAGAGAAATTGATGCCTTAACATCTTAACTTAACTTACCTTAACTTAACTTAACGTCTTTATACTGGTTTAGAAGACCCTGCAGAGTCTGTATACAACCAGTTACATTTACATCACTTTGCTCTAAAAGCTATGCGCATCCAGTTTATTCTTAAATGCATTAACTGTCCCCGCCTTCACTACCTCCCCTGGCAATGCATTCCAAGCAGACACCACTCTCTAACTAAAAAAATATTTCCTAATATCTTCTACTTCTTCTTCGTACGCAGTCAGACAGTAACCATTATTTTTTCGAAAAAAGCGGCGGTCATCCTAAGGCTGTCGCCACTGCCATAGAGCTTGTCTTGCAGTTCCACTGGTGATGGCCACATCTGCTCTCTCTGATCCTCGTATGTCGGGCAGTTCTGCAGCAGATGTTCAGCGGTCATTTTACCGGTACCGCACGGGCATTCGTCGGTACCACCTATCTTCAATTTGTTGAATAGGTGGTACCTCAGTCTATTGTGGCCAGTGCGAAGTCTGAAGACAACGACCTGCTCTCTTCGGTTCAACTGGTAATAGGTTCCTAATATCTAATCTGGACCTCTCTTTAGTCAGCTTGTAGCTATGCCCTCGTGTTATTGTAGGTGGCTGTATTTTACAAAAGCTTGTTATAGTCTAATTTATCGATTCCTCTGATCATCTTATAAACCTGTATTAAGTCACCACGAATTCTTCTCTCTTCGATACACTGTAAGCCGGTTTTTCTGAGTCGTTCCTCGTAACTGTAATTCTGGAATCCCACTATCATCTTTGTAGCTCTTTTTTGTATTCTTTCCAGCATGTTTATATCCCCTCTATGATAAGGACTCCACGCCTGTACACAGTATATATAGCTTTATACAGTCTGATGATCACTTCCTTACTCCTATGTTTAATATTTCTTTTTATCATACCTAACATTGCATTTGCCTTTTTCACTGCTACCTTAACTTGCTCACTCACCTTTCCTGTATGATCTATTATAACCGCTAGGTCCCTTTCCTTATCTATCTTTCTAATATTGTTTTCTCCCATTCTGTAATTATGTTCCATATTGGATCTACCCATGTGGATGACTGTACATTTATCTACATTAAACTCCATTTGCCAGCTTACAGACCATTCTCGAATTTGATCTAAATCCGACATCAATATATCCACTTCCGCTTTAGATTAGACACTACTGCATAGTTTTTGTGTCATAAGCAAATTTTGCAATCATGGATCCCATATCCATGTCCAAATCATTTATATATATAAAGAACAAAATTGGTCCCAAAACCGAGCCATGTGGCACACCACTTTTCACTTCACACCACTCAGAGTACTCCTTATTAATGCCCACCCTCTGCCTTCTTCCCGTTAACCAATTTTCAATCCATTTGGCAACTTCCCCACCTATTCCATGTGATTTTAACTTTCGAAATAATCTTTGATGAGGTACTCTATCAAAGGCCTTTGCAAAGTCTAGATAAATAACGTCCACTGGCTCCCCTTTATCTATGATTTTGGTAACCTCCTCCATGAATTCTAATAGATTTGTTAAGTATGATCTCCCTCTAGCTAACCCATGCTGACTATTTCTAATTAGATTAAATTTGTCTAAATGCATTACAATGTTTTCTTTGATTATTGACTCTAACAATTTACAGACTATGCTCGTTAAACTCACCGGTCTATAATTTGCTGGATCTGATTTTTTGCCTTTTGCCTCTTGTAGAAATAGGTGATGTGTTTGCATTCTTACAGAAAAATGCAGCACTATGATCTTTGCTCTCTCTCCAAAACAAAAATATGGAGTTATCAAAACAAGCAAGAGCTCCAGAGAGAAGATAAACAACCCGCCCATCTTGGAGTCACATTGGTGCAACTCGTGAACAAGGCAAACAAAAAAGCCAGGATAAAGTTAACCATCCTGAGAAAATTAAGTGGAATCATTTGGGGAATTAGAGGGAAAATACGTAACAAAATTTATCAACAGGGCGTACGACCATATCTAAAATATGGGTCAGCAGCATGGTGTCCAATAGCAAACACAACATTAACAGATGTTGATAACGTGCAAAACTAGGCACTTCTCCTTCTTCTTCTTCTTTTCTTCTTCTTTCTTTTCTTCTTATTTTTCTTCTTCCTCTACTTTTTCTTCTTCTTCTTCGATTTTTCTTCTACTACTACGTATTCTTTTTCTTCAGCGCTAATCCTGGAATGGACGTTCCGACGTTGTGTAGAAGTTCACAGAGAGACTGCGGTATCTCCGGGATTGGGTCCGACACATCCGGTTTCAGCTGGCTTTTTTGGGTACCGGGTAAGTCCTCCCGCTGCGATCCCTACTATATTAGCCAGACTACACTAGTGGAACCTTTCCAGTTTCCAGGGCCGCCGCTTGGAGGCGGGTGCCCAGAGTGTCCGAGATGGAGGGAAGACTCGTCTTTGCAGACACCTCGACATTACGGACGAGATCAAACCACTGGATACCGAGGATGCGTCACTGGTTGCGCGTATGAAAAGCGTCGAGTCTTTATATGTCATGCTTAAGTAGGGTCCAAGTTTCTAAACCATACAGGAAGACATGAATCACACACGTCTGATAAATACGAATTTTGGAACCGAGATAGTCTTCCATTATTCCACACACGGCGAAGGTCGGTCATCGGGGAAGCAGCAAGCGCGATCCGTCTTAACATGTCAGGTCGGATGATAAGAAACTCCCCATTTATGAATTTATTAGGACAACCCCCCCCCCCCCCTCCCTCCCCACACTGTGACCTTGGACAACAATTCTGTGAGGACCAGTGTCGCAGCAAAGGTTCTGAATTTTCTTGTTGGCCCAGGATATTGATAGACTCAGGTTTGATGTTTCGAGATCAAGTTTCTCGAGAGACTGTTACATAGCCTCATTATCTAGGCCAACTAGGACTATATCATCAGCATAGGCGAGGTCTGTGATGCATGTTTGGTCTATGCCAATGCCCAGATGGTGGGAGTCAAGGCGGTGTAGAATCTATTCAATGGATCGGCATAAAAGGTCAGGGGCAAGGATGCAACCCTGTCTGACCTCTGAAGATGTTGAGAACCTGTCCGAGAGAGTACCTCCTAGGCGGAGACTGGCACCGGTGTCCTTATGTAGCTCCTTTATCAAGTTCAGCTGTGGGGCAGGAGCTCCGATGCCTTGCAGGGCTTTCCAGAGAACGGATCTATCGACTGAATCGAAAAGAAGGTGTGAGCCAGAAAGCGGTGTATATTCACGAAAACAAGATTAAATCCGGAACCCCAAATAACAACCTCTCAGTGTCGCCTAACTACTCACGTTCGTCTATGAGAAGAGTTGACTGAAGTATCAACATCAAAATAAATCCATATGTTCTGTTAGTAACTTCACTGTACAATAACTCCATACGCTGTGCTCGTAACTTCGCTGTACACAAAATAAAATCGATATGAATTACATATTCATCAAGACTCCACCTCACATTAGGGCCATGTGAGACACATTAGCCAAGACTCCACATCAGGGTCACGCGAAACATATTTACCAAGACCGCAACTTACATATATAAGTCATCTTTGGCACGACTCAAGTCAAATCGTAAATCTTCAAGTAAAATTGCAAATCAAGTCTCCAATCAAGTTCCCCTAAGTTTGAGGGTGAGTCAATCATCAAGTCAACACGACAGCAACAGCGTTCGATTATCTGTTAGAATGGTATCTAGTAAATACTCGATAACAATAACTTGTTGAAATCTAGGTAACCTGGTCCCTAATAATCAATGAGCCATCAATGTAATTACACACGAGTCGGTAGATTGCGCTTCGGTTGGTTTCGCCAAATCGGGGCAAGTCACCTAATTAATTTCCTGGTCGCCAATAAGCCGTTGATACAAAATATTATACTTGAGTCTTCTTCTTCTTCTTCTTCTTCTTCTTCTTCTTCTTCTTCTTCAAATTCTTCTTATTCTTCTACGCCTTCTGCCTCTCCTTCTTCTTTTCGTCATCAGCATCATCACCATTATCAGCATTACCATCATCATCTTCTGCTGCTTCTTCGTCTTCTTCTTCTTCGTACGCATTCAGATACAGAAAAGAATATATCAAAAGAAAGCAGTGGTTAGCCTGAGGCTTCTTGCATCTTCATATTTCTTCACCAGCAATGGTATTGGTGATGGCCATATGTCCTCTCTTTGTCCCTCGTATGTTAGACATGTTTGTACCAATTGCTCACCAATATGCGACTGGATTCCCGAGTCATCAACTGGAGTCGACAATGATAGTTGTCCATCGTTGTCGATGAAGACCGCCGACATCATCCTTGTCACGCAACACGAAAGTCACTAAATAAACTCCGAACGGGAAGAACTTAAAGATGTGGGGATATAGGGATGATAAGACATGCTACTGTGGAGCAATATAAGACACAGATAATCATCTGCCCAAACTTTATGGAATTATGCATTATGGATCGCATGCTGTGGGTCAAAGACAAGGCAATCCATGTGGGTGAAAATTGGAAACTTGGTGTTTGCCGTGGTCTGTCGGGACACAGAAAATAAGTAAGAACAACCAAGTCTCTAACAGTGTATTCATGGAACGATGAGGTAAACGTCTGGTCAAGCAAAACACACTGATCAGAGAATGTTAGAGCCAGGAGAAATATACAGATCAAGACCCTCGCCTGGCCTCCTCGTTGGTCGTCCTGGAAACGGGCTGTTGTCGAGGATAACAGTCTGGCTAAAAAGATGAGGTTCGACGTGATCCACATAGTAAGGAGCGACACACAGATGAAGCCAAGCATAGCCCAACAGCCTGGATGACCCCGGTCCATCTTCATCAGCACGCTCGGGAGGTGAGGAAAGCTACGACAACCCGTCACAACGTCCTTTTTAGGGCGCTCAAAAGAATAAACCTACTCATTGTGGGCATTCAACAACAACAACAGTGTATCCATCCGCGCACATCACAGTTGCTATAGAACTACATTTACCAACCTTTTTACAACCAGACATGTCATCTTCCCCACACTAGCTTACACAGGAGCGTCACGGGCTTCGAGTAAGGCTTGGGAAAAGTGTTAGACTCGATTTTACAAGATATATTTTTTGAGTACAATTGCTCATATATAGTATAGAGAAGAGCTGCGATGATTTATGCACAGGTCAAGGGAGCCGCTGACCAAAAAAGTTTGAAAACCTCTGGTGTAAATCAAATTGCTACATAAATTGCCACTTCAGAAGCACACACCATGCTTTGGCGCAGGCTTCCTAATGGAGGTAAACTGTACTGATGGCCCTCTACTTCGGATGGCGTGAAAAAAAGACAAAAAGTTGATGGACATTTTAGGATTCTCTTTGTTCTAAGGGAAATAATAACAAATATTACAGCAGTTTTAGCAAAAACCCGCCAATAAAGATGGAATAAAAACGTTAATGTATTTTGAAAAAATTTATAGCCAAATTTAAAGCTCTTTTATGATATTTTGCGAAAGCGAAAAGTTTTTTTTTGGTGGTACTTGCGCCTTAATTCCCTCCAAACAGAGTTCCCTGGATTCTCATCGCACGTAACGGACATTCCATTTCGGGTTAAGGGTAGGGCAGGTCGATATAATAATATTGTTTATAAATAAGTAAAGACAAAAGATGGTTATATTCAGTTTTGCGAAGTGTTAGGGTTAAGGTTAGGGTTAAGGTTGAGGTTATGGTTATAGGTAGGGTTAGGGTTAGATTCAGGGTTAGGTTAGGGTTATGGTAAAAATAATGATTTATAAAACTTGACTATTACTTCCTTGTTCTTATGTGAAATGTTTATTTGTATCATGCCCAACATGGCATTATCCTTTTTCACTGCCACCTGGTCTTGCTCCCGCACCTTTCCTGTATGATCTGTTATAACTTCTAGGTCTATTTCCTTTTTTATTGTCCTAATATTGTTCTCTCCCATCATGTAATTATATTCCTTATTGAATCTTCCCATGTCGATAACTGTACATTTTTCTACATTAAACTACATCTGCCAGCTCCAAGACCATTCTTGAATCGTATCTAAATCCGATCTCAATAGATCCACCTCTTCAGGAGAAAAGATTCTGCCGCATAATTTTGTGTCATCCGCGAACTTTGCAATCTTGGATCTGATATCAATGTCCCCATTATTGATATAAATTAAGAACAAAATTGGTCCCAATACCGATCCGTGGGGCACATCACGTATTAAATCACACCAGTCAGAGTACTCCCTATTTATGCCTCCTCTCTGCCCATCCACCAATGTTCCCTTCGTTTGGCAACTTCACCACCTATTCCATGTGATTTCAACTTTCTAAACAATCGTTGATGAGGTACTCTATCAAAGGCCTTTGCAAAATCTAGATAGATAACATCCACCAGCTCTCCGCCATTTCACGTTTTGGTAACCTTCTCTTTGGATTCTAATTGATTGGTTAAATACGATTTTCCTTTAGTAAACCCATGCTGACTATTTTTTGTTAATTAAACTTGTCCAAGTGCAGTACTATGTTGTCCTTAATAATGGACTATGCAGAGTATGCTCGTCAAACTCACTGGTCTATAATTGAGGATCAAGATGCTGAGCAGTGCATGAGCTACAGAGGTCAGCGATCAAAAGATGGCTGCTAGTGTCAGGGTCAGCGAACCAGAGCTGTCAAGATGCTTCTTCACATAAACGCGGTGATCCTGGATAACAGGCTGCAAAAGAGCAGACTGACTAAGCCAGGAGAAGAGATCGAAGAGGGAAGGTTAACCCGACTGCTAAAGTCGGACGTGTTGGACCGAAAGGTGCAAATATCGAAGTCGAGCTGTAAACTACGACACAACATATTCCGTTCTTCGAAAACATCCGGCTACTTACAAAGCCCTGTTCAGGACTTGGTAGCGGGAGTTTGAGAATGAAAACGGAGAATAAAAATACATTGACATTTTTAACGACATACTTACTCATTGCGCTCCAATTTGCGACACTTTACAACTATCAAAAATAGGATTTCCTTCGCGGCAAGTGTAAACACGAAGTGGTCAGTAGATACTTCTGCTGAACACAAACTCGGTGCCTTTTATTTAGGATTGTAAGCTTGTAGACCCAAGCTGTTTTTAACGCCTTTGTTGATTGTTTATACAATCACATCTATAACATACGATATACCTGATTAAATTTAGTCGTCAATTTCGCTTTTTGGGTCATCCGATAACTTTAGAAATATAGTTAAATTAGTTAACTTAATAAAGTAAGTTAACGTTTAGTGTTATTGAGTGTTAATTAATAACAATATCAATATGAATTAATGAATTGAATATTATGAGTGTTATTCGTATTGTTAATTAATAAGCATTAGTATAGTTAAGTATTACTAGTATTGTGTTAGTTTTAGTTTTAATATTAGTATTATTAGTTTATATAGTTAATTCTATGATGAGTATCCTTTTCAAGAAAATTTTCTTTACTAATCTGTAGTGTAATCAGTCTAATCCGATCCTGGTCTGGTATAGCACTAGCAGCAGTGCCGGATTTAGACTTAAGAGAGACCCAAGTCTAACTAAGATGTATAAAGTTTGCAAGCCCCTTGTTAAAAACAATACAGCAGAGCGAAGGTAACACAAAACTTTAAAACAATAAACATTAACATATGTCAATATTGACACCCTAACCCTAACTTAACTTAACTTAACGTCTTTATACTGGTTTAGAAGACCCTGCAGAGTCTGTATACAACCAGTTACATTTACATCACCGTGCTCTAAAAGCTATCCACATCCAGTTTATTCTTAAATGCATTAACTGTCCCTGCCTCCACTACCTCCCCTGGCAATGCATTCCAAGCAGACACCACTCTCTGACTAAAAAAATATTTCCTAATATCTAACCTGGACCTCTCTTTAGTCAGCTTGTAGCTATGCCCTCGTGTTATTGTAGGTGGCTGTATTTAAAAAAACTTGTTATAGTCTAATTTATCGATTCCTCTGATCATCTTATAAACCTGTATTAAGTCACCACGAATTCTTCTCTCTTCGAGACACTGTAGGCCGGTTTTTCTGAGTCGTTCTTCATAACTGTAATTCTGGAATCCCACTATCATCTTTGTCGCTCTTTTTTGTATTCTTTCTAGCATGTTTATGTCCCCTCTATGATAAGGACTCCACACCTGTACACAATACTCCAATCTAGGTCTAACTAAAGCTTTATACAGTTTGACGATCACTTCCTTGCTCCTATGTTTAATATTTCTTTTTATCATACCTAACATTGCATTTGCCTTTTTCACTGCTACCTTAACTTGCTCACTCACCTTTCCTGTATGATCTATTATAACCCCTAGGTCCCTTTCCTTATCTATCTTTCTAATATTGTTTTCTCCCATTCTGTAATTATGTTCCATATTGGATCTACCCATGTGGATGACTGTACATTTATCTACATTAAACTCCATTTGCCAGCTTACAGACCATTCTCGAATTTTATCTAAATCCGACATCAATATATCCACTTCAGCTTTAGATGAGACACTACTGCATAGTTTTGTGTCATCAGCAAATTTTGCAATCATGGATCTCATATCAATGTCCAAATCATTTATATATATAAAGAACAAAATTGGTCCCAAAACCGAGCCCTGTGGCACACCACTTTTCACTTCACTCCACTCAGAGTACTCCTTATTTATGCCCACCCTCTGCCTTCTTCCCGTTAACCAATTTTCAATCCATTTGGCAACTTCCCCACCTATTCCATGTGATTTTAACTTTCGAAATTATCTTTGATGAGGTACTCTATCAAAGGCTTTTGCAAAGTCTAGATAAATAACATCCACTGGCTAAGTAGGCCTATGCTGTAGCAGTAGCTGTGTGTCTTCCGATTTATAATATTGGTGTTGTAATATGTGTCTGTTTTCTGCAATCACTGGTACATTACTTTTGTCGTGGTTTGGCAGCTTGAGTACCCAGTCAATGCCATGAGTTATGTGAGTGGGAGCTGTACTCCTGGCAGATTCTACCAAGTTGGATAGGTCTTTAAAGGTCAAGTATAAGAAGTCACAAAAAACTATCACCCTGGTCTTGCAGGTCAGGGGGTTTAGCACAAGTCCACCACCCCTGTCTATGTAAAAAGTGACTTTGTTATTTGCTGCATCTTAATCATATCCTAATATGTAACTAAAGTGTTGTGCTTTGGGCTAGCAATGTCATAATGTTAAACGACTAGGTGCTTTGGTTACCACTCTGAGGGAGATAATGGCTAGATGCAAAGACTATTTCTCAGAGCTCCTCTGTGCATATGAAGACCAGGATTCAGGTACACTAGGCTCTGATACAGAGGAAATCTGTAATCCTGGTGTTCACTCAGGCACATTTTGTGCTAAACTCATCTCTGTCCTTTGCCATTAAGTACCATGCCAGACCAAGGTCCTGTCGAAGGTCATCAATCTATTTCATTGGTGGATGTCTGGGGCGACGATTATAGGTGTAGGACCACCATGATGTCACTTTACGTGTCCATCTATTGTCAGGCCTGCCCACCACGTGGCCTGCCCACCTGTACTTTTTTTTATCAGCACTGTATCTACAATGTCATTGAAGCAGGTTTGACTCCTGATGGTGGTATAGCGGATATGGTCTTGTAGTAAGTAGCTTGGAGCCATGTCACTTTTTGTAGGTTCCACACCTCGCTGGAATGACCAGGCTGTTGAAGGTGTGAACGCTTGCTTTGTTGTTTTTTATCTGTTGAAGTACTGTCTTGATGTGGTTGAAGCAGAACTACCCCGCAGCTAAACTTTGGGAGATCTCTTTATACAAGTCATGGGAGTTCGTAATTTCTTGGAGGAAATCAATGAAGGAAAACATCACAATGAAGGAGCTGGAGGCAGAACTAGAGAAAATAAAGGTTGGAGGTTGGCAATATAGCTGGACAGTTGAATGCTGTATCATCATCCACAAGTCGGTCATTGATCGACTTCAAAACGTCACTAATATCCAATATCCATACTATGGGTGTCTTTAGGCCAGGATGTCAGTTCTTTTGTTGCCATAAACAGTGTTTCCACACGTGTTTCTGAAGGTTTGATGCTTTCATGTCTGCTGTCCACTCATGCCTTTTGTACTTTCCAAAGCTATGATTAAAAGTCTGAAATTATTACAGCCCGCATTAAACAGGTTTCAGATATACAACTCGGAGCTGAAGTCACTGCCTCAATCAGGTATAGTACACAGCGAATCAGATGACAAGTCAGCACCTCATAGCTGACTGCTTGCATCCGGGTTAACGAACCAATTGTACTTGGAATCCTGGTATTCTTCTTCGTACGCTGTCAGACGTCAACCTTTATTTTTTCGAAAAAAGCAGCGGTCATCCTGAGGCTGTCGACACTGCCATAGAGCTTGTCTAGTGTTACCACTGGTGATGGACACATCTGCTCTCTCTGATCCTCGTATGTCGGGCAGTTTTGCAACGGATGTTCAGCTGTCATTTTCCCAGTACCGCATGTGCATTTGTCAGTGCCACCTATCTTCAATTTATTGAATAGGTGGTAACTCAGTCTATTGTGACCAGTGCGAAGTCTGAAGACCACGACCTGCTCTCTTCTGTTCAACTGGTAATAGGCATCGTTTTTTGTGTAGCCAGTATGTTCTGTTTCCCATTTGGTCATGTATCTCTCTATTAAGCCTTTTTGACTCTTCATATAACGAGGAGAAAACCACATGCACAATATTCTCGCTTTCAATCAAACCCCAAAATACCAAATTAAGTTTAAATGGCAAATTCCTGCAGCCAAACGACAACCCAAACTATCTGGGAGTCACATTTGATCGGCGCATGACATGGAAAAGTCAGATCGAGAGAAACCGAATGAGAGCCAGAGAAAGAATGGCAATCATGAGGAAACTTGCTGGCACAAGCTGGGGAGCAGACGAAAGCATACTAAAGAAACTGTACACTGGAAGAGTGAGACCAGTTCTCGAGTATGGCATTGCGGCATGGACAACAGCAGCAAAGGCGAACTTCGATAAAGTTAGCAAACTTGAAAACCAAGCCATGAGAATTATAACAGGTGGCATGAAGTCAACGCCAATTGTAGAACTTGAAAAGATTACAAAGCTGCAATCCATGACCGATTGAAGAGACTGCAGAGCCCAGCTGCAGTCAGAGAAACTCCGAAGACTGACTGACCATCCAATGCACCAGAGGCTAAACAATTTGGGAAATGGGAAACTAAAGCGGAGAAACTTTGCAGAAATAGCCAAAGCAAAGATGCACGAAGATCCCATAAACGCACTAACAACACCAAAACCCATCACTACTGTACGAAAACCTACCTGGAGGCAGGATATATTTCCAGAGGTGGTAGAAAATATACCAGGTATTGGAAACAAAAACTGCCAGACTGAAAAAGAAAGGAGAGATACTACCCTAAGCTTTATATCGAAAAACTACTCAAGCCTAGACTGGACCCATGCATACACCGACGGTTCTGTAACAAACACTACACAGAACGGAGGGGCAGGAGCATTCCTGAACCTACCAAATGGCAGAAAAATAACACTGTCAATCGCTACTGGTAAGTACACAAGCAATTTCAGAGCGGAGGCAGAGGCACTGAGGGCGGCAGTGGAAGAAATAGTAACACATAAAGAAAATGAAAGCCATACAGTCCTGCTTACAGATGCTCTGGCCGTAGTCACAGCGCTAAAAAGCCAGAAAAACACTGAGCTTAATGACTTAAGAGCAGTACTCTGTCAACTATGCCAGCAGTCCACACCAAAAAGGTTAGTGGTACAGTGGGTCCCATCACACTGCAACGAGGAGGCAGACAGACTGGCAAAAGAAGGTGCAAGACTACCACAAACAGATACTAGTATGACGTACGAAGAGTCAAAACGGCTTATTAAAGCCAGATACATGACCAAATGGGAAACTGAACATACCGGCTACACCAAAAACGATGCCTATTACCAGTTGAAGAGAAGAGAGCAGGTCGTTGTCTTCAGGCTTCGCACTGGCCACAATAGACTGAGGTACCACCTATTCAACAAATTGAAGATAGGTGGTACCGACGAATGCCCGTGTGGTACCGGGAAAATGACCGCTGAGCATCTGCTGCAGAACTGCCCAACATACGAGGATCAGAGAGAGCAGACGTGACCATCCCCAGTGGCAACACGAGACAAGCTATATTGCAGTGTCGACAGCCTCAGGATGACCGCCGCTTTTTTCGAAAAAATAATGGTTACTGTCTGACTGAGTACGATGAAGAAGAAGAAGAAGAAGTATATTTGGTATAAATTTAACTATTTCTAGAATCTTGTCCGGGTAGTAGCTAACAGCCTACTCTTATACATTTTCAACTGCCAAGGTTTCTTTTACTTTCAAAGGGTGTACATGGGATCTCTGAGTTTTTGGGCTTAAAGGTGCAGATATTTTAGCCTCGCTGTAAACCACTAACGCAGCACAACGAAAGTTGTTTTCAGGATGAACGAAGAAGAAGACAGCCTTAGTCTCCATTCTGAATAGTTATATGATCTCTGCTTTTTTATTTTTTTTTCCAGGAATCTGAAAGTCAAGACAGGCATATGAAATTTATAATGTCTGCTTCGGACAGATCTAAGTATTTGTCATTCATCGACGCTGGCATCAACAACATTTGGTCACTGTCTCTACCCAACCATTTAGAAAGTTTAAACCTACATGGTAACTACATCCAAAACATAAGTAATCTATCACACCTAATGAGGCTTGTTCATTTGGATCTGTCAGCAAACCAGATTTCTGTCATTGATGGTTTAGAAAGATTGATATCTTTAAAAACTTTGAACTTATCTTCTAACCTCATCACAATCATAGATGGTCTCTCTGGATTAAGGTAAGCTTAATTTGCTAAATTAAGTGAATGTTGTGTGTTATTAATCTGCCGTGCATGTAATAAGTTGGAACTTGAAGCATTTGCCGTAGGACCTTTTAGCCCATCTTGTGGAAACTATAAGCCACATCAACTTCTAGAGATATTGACAAGCAACTTCAAGAAAACTGAGTGGTCCGCCGGGATCTTTGTGTACAACGACAAGAATAACACCACTGCCCCACAGAGAGCATGTCACAAGAGGCGACTAACTGTGTGACATGGCATAACACCGGGCATGGTTAGGTGGTTTGTTAAGAGCAGTATAGATGGCACCTAACAGGCTGTGGGCCTATTTTTCTCTAGTGTTTGTGTCTGTTAAGATGGACTCGCACATCGGTTAACTGCCCTCCTTGGCACTTGTCCCAATGCAGCGGAATAATAAGCTGCTCAAGCCTAGCCCACTAAGCAGAAAATCCTCCTCCCAGATACATCCAGATCACGCCAGCCCTGGAACCTGCACAGTGGCATCTGTCTCTGTAGAAGTACACGTCGACTAAGACTTTAAGAAAATATATATCTCAGCTATCTTTGACAGATCAGGTGCATAGGAAACCACCAGGAATCTGTAGAACTGATTTTCCTGTTTAGATCTCGGAAAATCTTCAGAATTGGTAGCTGATGTGCTTGTATATTGTATAAACAGGGTACTGATGAATACACCTGTGGCACATGGAAAATGACCCCTGAACAACATCTGCTGCAAAATTGCCCGACATATGAGGACCAGAGAAAGCACATTTGGCCGTCACCAGTGCCAACACTAGACAAGCTCTATGGCAGTGTCGACAGCCTCATGCTGACTGCTGCTGTCTTTGAACAAATTCAAGTCAACGTCCAACATCTTTAGAAGAATAAGAAGTATGAACAGGGGAACCCAGCAGAAGTGAGGAAGGAAAACACGGAGATAGCTGGAACAGTAGTCACATGACCAGTGGACTTGATGTGTATTTGTTGAAAATCTGTGCTCCACAGGCAGCTGTAAGGTTTTGATTGACAGACTGCATTTAAGGGATTCAGAGATGGATATGTATTTAGTTAGACTGGTTATAAATTATTATGGGATATTGAATTTAGTGGATACAAGGCAACGAGGAGGCAGACAGACTGGCAAAAGAAGGTGCAAGACTACCACAACCAGATACTAGTGTGACATACGAAGAGTCAAAAAAGCTTATTAGAGCTAGATACATGACCAAATGGGAAACAGAACATACTGGTTACACAAAAAAACAATGCCTATTATCAGTTGAATGAACAGAAGAGAGCAGGTCGTGGTCTTCAGACTTCGCACTGGCCACAATAGACTGAGGTACCACCTATTCAATAAATTGAAGATAGGTGGCACTGACGAATGCACGTGCGGTACTAGGAAAATGACCGCTGAACATCTGCTGCAAAACTGCCCGACATACGTGGATCAGAGAAAGCAGATGTGGCCATCACCAGTGGCAACACTAGACAAGCTCTATGGCAGTGTCGACAGCCTCAGGATGACAGCTGCTTTTTTCGAAAAAATAAAGGTTGACGTCTGACAGCGTACGAAGAAGAAGAAGAAGAAGAACCTCAGATGTGGTCAACCGACTGGTCTTTTGCTATCTGCCAACTGTCCATATAGAAAATATCATTGATGATGCAACCAGCTTCCATGTGGCGAACATGACCACATTAAGAAGAAAAAGATAATATGTGATATAATTATATGAGGTACAAATATCTTCTTCTTTGTTCGTCTTTTGACTTCTACTTCAATTATTCTTCTTCTGCGTTTGTTCTCAATCTGCCGCTACCATGTCCTGAACAGGGCTTTGCAAGTAGCAGGATGTAGTCTGGAGAGCGGAATGTGTTTATGTCACTAGCTTACAGCTTGGTTGTGATATTTGCACCATCCGATCTGACACATCCTTCTTCAGCAGCTGTATTATTCTAAAAGAAAGGCAGCAGTAAATTCGAGGCTCAGTACAACTCCACAGTTTGTCATGGAAGTACATCGGTTATTGCCAGGTACTACTCTCTTTACTAACATATTTGATTATTGCCAGGTACTACTCTCTTCATTAGCGTATTTGATTATTGTCAGGTACTACTCTTCATTAGCGTACTAGATTATTGCCAGATATCACTCTCTTCACTAGTGTATTTGATTATTGCCAGATAGTACTCTTTTTACTAGTGTATTATGGGCATCACTGCAATGGGTGTTCTGTTGTCATGGGAGCTGTATCTCCGGTACAAAGGATCGTAGTGTCAATCTTGAATTTATTATAAAGATTGGGACGGCGTGGGCTAGTGGTTAAGGGACACAGCTCACAAATCGAAGGTGCTGGGTTCGTTCCCCAACACAGCACCAGCCGTTATCCCGGGGAAGCAAACTCTTAGAAAATGGATGAGGAAGCAGACCCTTACATAAAATTTATGCAGAAGTCGGATGCACTGGACCGACAGGTGCAAAATAAAAACCGTAGCGCAACTCAAACCACCTTTGGGTGGGGAGTAGAGAAATAAGGTGAACGCAAACAAACAAAAAAAAATTATAAAGATAACGTCTCATTCTGTTGTGTCCTGAACTCAGTCCGAAGATGATCACCTGATCTCGCCTGAAGGTGTATATGAAGATGCATTTGTTCCATATTTTCAGGTCATTGGAGAGATTAGATTTGAGTTATAACAAGATAGGGGATATCAGTGGCTTGGCTGCATTCTCTCATTCTTCCTGCCATTTGCAATACCTGTCACTTCATGGCAACATGCTGCGCAACACCAAACATTTAGTGCAAGCCTTGGAGCATGTGGAAACGTTACGTATCTTGGTTCTTAGTAAGGATGGCTCTAGTAACCCACTTTGTCATGAGCCGGGTAAGGCTGTATGTTTTGTTAGACTGTGAACTGTTGTTTTGTTAAGGCTGGATGCTGGCTATATTCATTTTTTGGGTTGGTTGCTGTTGTGTTCTTTGTTATAATTGGTTGTTGTGTTATTTATTATGATTGGTTGTTGTGTTTGTTGTTACGATTGCTTGTTGTCAATTCTTTGTTTTAAAATTGGTTGTTATGTATTTGTTATGTATTTTCTTCTGTTAAAGCAGAAGCACAGACTAATTATACTGTTACAGACAAAGAGATCAAGACATGTATAAGGAAAAAGAAAAGGGAATATATTGACAAGCTGGCAGAAGAGGCAGCAGAGAGAGGAAATATTATTGATCTCTACTTTTTAACAAAGAAAATGGCAAATAGATATATACAGACAAACCAATCAAAGATAGCGAAGGCAGACATCATTGGAGGAACAACAGAAACAATGTGTTGAGTATTTCAAAGAAAGTCTAAACAGAACTCCACCACAGGAAACACTAAGCATCCTACCAGCAGAGGAGACCCTGAACTTGGACGGCAGCCTACCAAGTAAGATTGAAATCCAAAGGGCCATATCCAAACTCAAGAAAGGGAAAGCGGCAGGACCAGATGGAAAAGCAGCAGAAGGCATAATGGCAGATATATATAAGGCCATTGATATATTGCAAAGATTATTCAAGAAGTTATGGTAAAAGGAGAGAGTACCAACAGAATGAAAAAAAGGACATCTGATTAAACTGCTTAAGAGGGGGGACCTGGCAGATTGCAGAAATTATAGGGGTACTATATTGCTGTCGGTGCCGGGCAAGATATTCAACAGAATCATCTTGGACAGATTAAAAACAGAAGTAGACAAAAAGCTCCAAGAGGAACAGGCAGGATTTCGCCAGGGAAGATCATGCACAGATCATATAGCTACGCTACACAGCATAGTAGAACAAAACATTGAATGGAAATATCCCTATGCACAAATGTTATAGACTATATAAAGGCATTTGACAGTGTGGATCAAAGTACTCTATGGCAACTGTTGAGATACTATGGATTACCAGAGAAGTACACAACCCTCTTCCAGAATATGTACAAAGCCTACACGAAGGAGTACTGACTGACAGCTTCGGGTTGTAAACAGGGGTGAGACAGGGATGCCTGCTCTCACCGTTCCTGTTCTTGTTGGCTATAGATTGGATAATAGACATCAGTTGAAGGCAAAAAAACTGGTATTCAGTGGGCACTATTGTCACAATTGGAGGACCTAGACTATGCAGATGATCTGGTACTTTTTTCACACAGTCATAGACAAATGCAAGAGAAATTTGATAGGGTCAAAGAACAATTGGCCAAACTGGGACTGAATATCAACATGAAGAAAACCAAGCTCCTTAAACTCAACACTAACAGCACAGAACCAATCATGCTGGAGGGAGAGCAGTTGGAGAAAGTGGATACCTTTACCTATTTAGGCAGCACAATAGACACATCAGGAGTTACAGATACAGATGTAAGGATCAGAATTGGAAACGCACGAGGAGCATTCCTGACACTAAAACAATATATGGAGATCTAGATATATCAAGATTCACACCAAAATTAGAATATTCAACGCAAGTGTCAAGTCGGTGTTCCTGTATGGTTCGGAGACACGGAGAACGACCAAGGTCATACAACAAAGACTCCAGCTCTTCGTTAACAGATGCCTATGAAGGATAATGGTCATAAAGTGGCAAGACATGGTGAGGAATGGAGACTTGTGTTCATAAAGTGGCAGGACATGGTGAGGAATGAAGACTTGTGTTCATAAAGTGGCAGGACATGGTGAGGAATGAAGACTTGTGTTCATAAAGTGGCAGGACATGGTGAGGAATGAAGACTTGTGTTCATAAAGTGGCAGGACATGGTGAGGAATGAAGACTTGTGTTCATAAAGTGGCAGGACATGGTGAGGAATGAAGACTTGTGTTCATAAAGTGGCAGGACATGGTGAGGAATGAAGACTTGTGTTCATAAAGTGGCAGGACATGGGGAGGAATGAAGACTTGTGGGAAAGTAGCCAACAACAGCCATTGGAACAACAAATTAAGGGAAGAAAATGGGGCTGGATAGGACATACGCTGCGGAAGGCACAGTCTAACATAGCCAGACAGGCTCTTACATGGAATCCTCAGGGAAAAAGAGAGAGATGTAGACCCAAAAATACGTGGAGAAGAGAATTTGAGAGGGAGCTAAAAATTAAATAATGACACCTGGAGAGAGGCAGAGAGAGCAGCCCAGGACAGTGTACGCTGACGTACTTGTTGGCCTGTGCGACGGGCTTTGATTGATTGATGTTTTTGTTATGATTAGTTGCTGTCATGTTTATTGTTTGAATTGGTTGTTGTCAATTCTTTGTTATGATTGGTTGTTACAATGTTCTCTATTATGATTGATTGTTGTCATGTTCTTTTCAGGATTTGTTGTTGTCATGTTCTTTTCAGGATTTGTTGTTGTCATGTTCTTTTCAGGATTTGTTGTTGTCATGTTCTTTTCAGGATTTGTTGTTGTCATGTTCTTTTCAGGATTTGTTGTTGTCATGTTCTTTTTAGGATTTGTTGTTGTCATGTTCTTTTTAGGATTTGTTGTTGTCATGTTCTTTTTAGGATTTGTTGTTGTCATGTTCTTTTCAGGATTTGTTGTTGTCATGTTCTTTTCAGGATTTGTTGTTGTCATGTTCTTTTCAGGATTTGTTGTTGTCATGTTCTTTTTAGGATTTGTTGTTGTCATGTTCTTTTTAGGATTTGTTGTTGTCATGTTCTTTTCAGGATTGGTTATTACAATGTTCTTTATTATGATTGATTGTTGAAATGTTATGTTAGGGATTGGTTGTTGCTCTGTTCTTAATTATGATAAATTGTTATCACGTTCTTTATGATAGATTGTTGAAATGTTCTTTTTAGGATTGGTTGTTGCTGTGTACTATGTTGGGATTGTCTGTTGCTATATTCTTTGTTAGGATTGATTGTTGCTATATTCTTTGTTAGGATTGATTGTTGATATATTCTTTGTTAGGATTGATTGTTGCTATATTCTTTGTTAGGATTGATTGTTGCTATATTCTTTGTTAAGATTGATTGTTGCTATATTCTTTGTTAGGATTGATTGTTGCTATATTCTTTGTTAGGATTGATTGTTGCTATATTCTTTGTTAGGATTGATTGTTGCCATGCTTTTTGTTAGTATTGATTGAAACTTGTTTTTTCATAGAATGGGCTGACTAAAAGAAATCTATGTTAATGTTGTCTTACGCTTGTTCTTTGATATAATTGGCTGAGGTCATGTTCTTTGTTAAGATTGGCTCATGACTTATTCTTCCTTATTGTCCTTACCCCAGGTTATATAGATGAGCTGAGGTCAAACCTACCACATCTGCAGGCTGTTAATGATGTTGACAAACAAGGGAAGCTGATTAAAGAAGTTGATGATGTGTCCAGTATACCAGGTGCGTCTTAGTTCATTTCCACATGTATGTTTACAGGGCCTGAAAATGGAGCAAGAAATAGTAACACTGTATATTAACAGGTATTTTGTATGAGACACCGAATATGGGTTGGGTATGGATCAGCTGGAGGTGAGGCTGACGTCAAGATAAGGGTTGGGTATGGATCAGTTGAGTTACAGCTGTTCTGGGGAAGTGAGGCTGACGTCAAAATAAGGGTTGGGTATGGATCAGTTCAGCAGAAATTATGTGCGGACATCAAATCAAAAATCAAAAGTCAGGGGAGTTCAAGACCACTAGCGGAGTAAGACAGGGGGACATTCTATCACCGTACCTTTTCATACTCCTCATGGATGAAGTCATCAAAGCCTGCAAGGAACGGACAAAAAAGTATGAAGTAGGGTACTGGAAGATGAGACCAAGTTACATATCAGAACTAGCATTTGCAGACGATGTGGCCCTGATCACAAAAATCGAAGCACATCTCCAGATCAACTTGCAGGTCTGGGAAGAAGAGTTGAAGAAGAGAGGAATGCACATCAGCAACTCCAAAACATAAACCATGGTGATCGTCAGAGATGAAAAGAGACATCAGATAACCCTGGGAACACGAGCACTAGAGCAGGTCAGCAATTTTAAATATCTAGGAGTGGTAATAGACAGCAGGGGAGGAATCAAAGAGGAGTTAACTGCATGAAGGGCAGCAGCAGGTAGACTGTTCCATGCAATTAACAGAGGTTTCCTCAGTAGAAGAGAAATAAGCAGGAAAACAAAGATGGTTGTTTGCCGCTCGACCTATGTGCCTGTCCTGACATATGCATGTGAGTCATGGGCAAGGACTACAGCCCAAGAAAGGCAATTACAAACTTCAGAAATGAGGTACATAAGAAAGGCGGTTCAGGTGACGAAAAGGGACAAGATCCGTAACCAGACAATACGTAGCAATCTTGAAGTTCAACCCCTGCAGACACGAGTGAAGCAGTCCCAACTACAGTGGTTTGGCCATGTCTGTAGAATGGAAGAAGATCGGATACCAAAGCGGTCATGGGAGATCAAAAGTTAAGGACGCAGACCCCGAGGACGTCCCAAAGTACGTTGGGAAGACAACATAGGACAGTCCCTAAGTGATAGAGGGATGGATTGGAAAGAGGCCAGGAAAAAAACGGCGGATAGAGCAGTGTGGCGTTCTCTTTGGCAAACCTCTACACCTCAAGGTAGAAGAGGAGCGACTAAGTAAGTAAATGGATTGGTTCAGTTACAGCTGTTCTGTGGAGGTGAGGCTGATGTCAAGATAATGGTTGGGTATGGTCAGCTGAGTTACATTTGTTCTGTGGAGGTGAGGCTGACGTCAAAATAAGGGTTGGGTATGGATCAGTTCAGTTACAGCTGTTTTATGGAGGTGAGGCTGACGTCAAAATAAGGGTTGGGTATGGATCAGTTCGGTTACAGCTGTTCTATGGAGGTGAGGCTAACGTCAAGCTCATGTTCACGTCATGCTCCTGGAAACAGACTCGTACATCAGTCTGGCCAGAGGTGGGGATCGATATTGTTATCTCAGTTTTGGTGAGCCTAATGAGTAGCCTTGCATTGCACAGCGAGGAGGACTGCCTTCTTCAGTACTCCCTGGGATGTATGAAGATCTATTGTATAACCACAACCATAATGGGTAATACTGGAAGAGTGATATACAAACAAATGGCCATCTCAAATCCTCAAGATCTGAAAAGGCGAGACCAAAGCACCATTTTCCAACTTCGCACCCAGCACACACAACTTAAAAGTCATTTGAACAGAATCCAAGCACAACAGACTCCATAATGCAGACTCTGCACACATGCCTACGAAACTATTGAAACCATCTTTTCAAGTGTCTGGTACTTAATGGTGTTAGGAAAGAGCTTCTTCCTCCAATGCCAGACAAATGGAACACTTTGTACGGAACTAAACAACAGCTCACAAACACTTGCAAATAACACTATATGGCATTGGGCAAGAGAACAGAAACTCAAAGGCTGCTGGATCAGTAAATAATCAATCAGTCCGCTACCAAAAAAAAAAATTGTCAAGTGGGAAGGAAGCTAAGTACCTTTTTTACTCCATTATGTGTTCATATCCTTATTTTATGTATTCTTCCCCTCTTCTATAATTTGCTAGCTCATTATTTTTGTTCATTGTCCCTGATGAAGGCCTTTGTGTTTTAACGTATGTTTAATTTGTGTTTTCGTCTTATCGGGGTATCTGACCAACCGATTTATGGTTTTTTTTACATCAGATTTGAATGCCATTATTCCAGAACAAGAAAACAGACTTGATTTAACCACTCCTCTTCTACAAGGAGCTCTAGCAGTCTTTTCATTTTAGTATAGCTCATCGATAGTTTCTACAGGATGGATTTGCTGGTCCATGCCCAGTTCTCTTTTTCCAGGGGGTGTGGCTGTTTTCTTTTTCATGGGGATTATAATTTGCAATCTTCCCAGTAGACTGTAACTTTAAGTATGTGTCTTTACATGTTTCTCTAAGTTTTTGATAAAATCTGATGCAAATTTGCGGATACATTTTCGTTTTTGCCATGACAATGTGATGAATGCAGTTCATACACATAAGGACAAAGCACTATTGTAAATAAACTAAATGAACAAGGCAATATGCACATTAGGTACAGAAGTCAACCAGACTGCATTCTGTGGCTTCAGAATTGTGATGCCAATCCAGATACTTTTTGATTGCACCTCATATACAGGAAGAAGTAGCCTATCGCTTGTATATGCTGCCTTAATCACTCCTATGAGATCCAGTGAGGGAAGATTAACACAGATGTCAGGTGAAACATACTGATCAAGACCCCCACCTCATCTTCATGTTGGGTTCCCTTGAAACAGGCTGTATCACAGTTGTCTGGCCAAGGAGGTGGGAATCAACAAATTCCCACAGTGATGAGCCTCTCATTGCACTACAGCTAGGAGGCACTGTGCCACCTTTTCAAGTACACCTCATGGTGTGAGAAGAGTCACTGTGACCTGCTACCAAAGAAATGTCAAGAGTTAACGTAACTCTAGCGACACAACGTATTCCGTTCTCCGGATTACATCCTGTTACTTGCAAAACCCTGTTCGGGGCTTAGTAGCTGGAGATTGAGAACGAACGAAGAAGATGAAACTCAACAGTTCGAGTAGCTTAGAACAACACCTCTTTTTCTTGTGCCCTGCTCTTTCCACAGGATTGGGTAGCTGGCCTCGTGCTCGAACCTCATCAGTCACCTAAAAACTACATGCCTTGCCGGTTACAGTGCTACTATCCATTCTCCCCTAACACGGTCAAGTAACACACAACCACATGAAACGAGAACATGGACTGGACATAAATAAGGACGCTATGTAATGATTGGTAGATGGAAGAGGCATTGTACTGTTGTTGTAAGGAATGTGTCTTATACAAGTCTTGCGTGTCTTTCAGGTCTAGAAGCTTACTTGCAGTTTTTATTGGTTGGAGACAAGGAGCAGACTAATGAGGTTGGTCTTAAGACAGTGTTTCTTCTTCTTCTGTGATCATTGCTCATTTAGGCTGGGACTGTCCAGTATAATGTGCTGACTTTTTACAAGCTTTTGTTTAACTTGACTTGTATTTTTGTGTAGACTTCTATTTCTCCTATTTTAACCAACTTCCCCATAACCTAGAGCGCTCAAAGTGTGTAGACAGCCTCTACTAGTGCGAGCTGTTAATCTCTCAAAAATTACACTCCTGTGTCAGTATAAGTAAAAGCTAGTACAAAAAAAACACATTGTTTTTTTAGATATTTAATCATTATGTGTCAGGGTCCACAATCTAAAGGTGCTTGGTTCACTCCCAATTACAGCGCACCGGCCGTTACCCCGGGGAAGCAAACCTTTAGAAAAATGCAGAAGGAAGCAGACCCTTACATAAAATGCATGCCGAAGTCGGATGCATTGGGCTTACAGGCGCAAAATAAAAACATAGTGCAGAGCACACCACCTCGGGGAATAGAGAAATAAGGCAAACATTTTTTTTAAATGTGTAATTTTTCTAGTTCAAACTGAACAGGGCGGAACTATTTTTATATTCAAATACCCGCCTGTTAAACCGGTGTAAAGACAGTTACATTGCTCATGGCCAGCTTTTTTATCGCCTGGCTGGTTTTTTTTGCCATTCGAGGCAAAACTTAAATTTATTTCAGGCTACAAATTTTGCCAATAGTGTGGAAAATAAAGGTGTCAAAACTGCTGCACAGTTTTTTCTCAAGGGGAGCTGGGGTGGGCCACATCTTTCTCCTCACACCTGTGTACTGGGGGCAGTCCTGAAGTTCATGTGCTGCTGTAGCTTCTCCTCGAGGGGAGCTGGGGTGGGCCACATCTTTCTCCCCACACCTGTGTACTTGGGGCAGTCCTGAAGTACATGTGCTGCACAGTTTCTCCTCGAGGGGAGTTGACATGGGCCACATCTTTCTCCCCACACCTGTGTACTGGGGGCAGTCCTGAAGTACATGTGGTGCTGTCGTGTTTACCAGTCCATCGTAACATAGGCTGGTGGCACTTATCTTGAACTTGGTGTACAGGGGGAGTCTCGTTCTGTTGTGGCCAGGTCGGAGACAAAGTAGTGTAACAGTTCCCGCCGGAGCAGAGAATTTAGGACAGGGGTGATGTGGTTGCTGATAACAAAGGTACCTGAATGCGTGTCAAGGTCACTCACCGTCTCAACAAAGGAAAACAGTTGTTGCAAAGAATGTGGACAGGTAGGAGCTGACCAGTGGCCTTCCGATTTGGGTAGGGGGAGAATGAGTGACAGACGAGATGGTAGCGTAGCTTGCTGCTATAGATGAGTGACAGGTGTGCAAAGTATTTAGTTCCAATGGCGACTGAGTAGAGCCATCCACCTAGATCCATTAGTCAGCTTTGATACTGCTTTAGTGTATATAACAAGAGACAAATTTTAGCTCAGGAGGCTGGATGAGAGAGGAGAGGAGAGCGAGAGAGTGAATGTAGATAGGAGTCCGTTTAGCTCACCGACTTAGATAGAGGAGCGATTGATAGACTGTTGTACGAATGTTAGTGATAGAACAGGATCGCTCAAATAGGTGTGTGAGTTTTGTATTAATAGATAATCTGAACGTGTGTTGTAAGCAGGAGACATTGTGAACGAGGTATGTCCAGATCGCCCGCCTGAGGGGATTTGAGTGAGGAAGTTTTTGATAAGGTGTGTTGAGGACGCAGTTAAATAGATGTGTGTGTGTGATGGGAGTAAGGCAATAGAACTGGGTTTTGGATAGTTGGGAATTCCATCAATAGCTAATGCTTAACATATATATAATATAGGAATATTTAGTTAAGATCATATGTATTGTATTGTGTTTGTAATTTCACTACTCATTTTTTTTGGTATGAGTATTATATAATAAATATGCCATCTGCTGTGTGCTATATTATTTGCAGTGTGTGTTCAGGAATGATGTGGATGAGTGTGATAGTGTTCTGAGCTAGAATAACCCTATGGCAAACAGTGGGGTCTGCCACAGTAGGATATCCTGGACAGTTTGTAGTACCCGTCGTATGTGTGGTGCTCGGGCGGTGTTCTTCTCAAGCAGTGTTTCTCAGACAGGCTGCACACTTCTTAGTGGGCAGTGAAATGTTTCTCTCGCTTGAGTGTTCTTAAAAGTGGTCCCAAAGAACACACTGTTGACAGGGTTGAAGTGTTAGATATTTATTGTTCAAGGTCTTGGCCTTTGTGAAGTGGTGCGACACATTACCTTCCTCCCTGGCACGTGTGAGGTAAGGTTACCCATTCTCTTCCTCCATGACTTATGTGAGGTTGCTCATTTTTTGCTGATTTCTCACGTTTCCGCACTGTATAGTAATGATGAATATATATTACACCTGATGGCTCATTTTTAGTTCATTTGTGATTTGCTTGGATGTCAATTTATTTCTCATGTTAAATGTGTTTTTGGCTATTCCTATTCTCCTCTGCGTTCTTGGCACTCTCATGAATGGAAGCATGACTTGAAGCACTTACACTAAACATGAATGGCGGCTCAGCACCTTTCACATGAGGTGTCTTCGGCGTATATTGAGGATTGGGTGGCAAGAGAGAGTGCCAGATAATGTGGTCTTACAGCGAGCAAACACTCACAGCGTGTACTCGATGCTGAGCCAGTGACATCTTCGATGGCTGAGGTATGTTTGCCGCATGGAAATTGAGAGGCTGCCAAAGATATCCTCTATGGACAGCTGGCCATTGGAGCTAGAAGAATCAGCCGTCGCACACGGCGATTCAAGGATATATGCAAGAGGGACATGAAGTCCTGCGACATCCCATTTGAGGGCTGGGAAAAAATTGCCCAGGATCGAGCTGTTTGGAGACAGTCAGTTGGAGGGGGACATAGTTGATGCTGACATTCGTAGAGGTCTTCTGGCTGCAGATAAAAGAGAAAGACTGAAAAGATCAAGGAACACCCCGGCAAGCCATCCTTCCCGACATGGTTGTATGATCTGTGGCAGAAGGGACTGTCACTCGCGGATCGGCCTTTATAGTCATAGCAGACAGTGTCGAAATACAGGAGACAGAGCTCGACAAAACTCACAGGGTGTCATGCACATGGTCTACGGAGACTGAGACGCAGATGATTATGATTCTCCCTTGAATTGCTTTCTTTGAGGACGTATGTAGTGAAGCCCCAGTCTCTTCCATGGTGGCCTGCTGCATCCCACGTTGTTTCCTTGATGTGATTCCCATGTGCCACTCTTTGAAGATGAACAAAACAGTACTAAAGTCAAGAGTGATAGATGAGCATTCGGCAGCACTGCTCAGACTAGGATCATCTCAGAATATTAAACCTGGCGTTGATGTTCTGGTTGAGGCAAAGCGCTGTCAGCTGAGTACTTTAGCATCAGGTCAAGGCTGTCGCATAGCAGGTGCTGTCATCGGAGATGAAGTGTTGAAGACTTTATTGCATCAGGTCTCATTCCCTTGACTTCCTTAACTATATTCCCATAACACATTCGGCTATTTGAGATGAAGTGTTAGAGACCTTATTGTACCAGGTCTCATTCCCTTGCCTTCCCTACTTATTGTCCAAATATCAGACACTGCTGAGTGGGATATAGTGACCTTATTGTATCAGGTCTCATTCTCTTCTTATTGCCCCAATAACAGACACTGCTGAGTGGGATATAGTGACCTTATTGTATCAGGTCTCATTCTCTTCTTATTGCCCCAATAACAGACACTGCTGAGTGGGATATAGTGACCTTATTGTATCAGGTCTCATTCTCTTCTTATTGCCCCAATAACAGACACTGCTGAGTGGGATATAGTGACCTTATTGTATCAGGACTCATTCTCTTCTTATTGCCCCAATAACAGACACTACTGAGTGGGATATAGTGACCTTATTGTATCAGGTCTCATTCTCTTCTTATTGCCCCAATAACAGACACTACTGAGTGGGATATAGTGACCTTATTGTATCAGGTCTCATTCCCTTGCCTTCCCTACTTATTGCCCCAATAACAGACACTGCTGAGTGGGATATAGTGACCTTATTGTATCAGGTCTCATTCCCTTGCCTTCCCTACTTATTGCCCCAATAACAGACACTGCTGAGTGGGATATAGTGACCTTATTGTATCAGGTCTCATTCCCTTGCCTTCCCTACTTATTGCCCCAATAACAGACACTGCTGAGTGGGATATAGTGACCTTATTGTATCAGGTCTCATTCCCTTGCCTTCCCTACTTATTGCCCCAATAACAGACACTGCTGAGTGGGATATAGTGACCTTATTGTATCAGGTCTCATTCCCTTGCCTTCCCTACTTATTGCCCCAATAACAGACACTGCTGAGTGGGATATAGTGACCTTATTGTATCAGGTCTCATTCCCTTGCCTTCCCTACTTATTGCCCCAATAACAGACACTGCTGAGTGGGATATAGTGACCTTATTGTATCAGGTCTCATTCCCTTGCCTTCCCTACTTATTGCCCCAATAACAGACACTGCTGAGTGGGACCTTATTGTATCAGGTCTCATTCCCTTGCCTTCCCTACTTATTGCCCCAATAACAGACACTGCTGAGTGGGATATAGTGACCTTATTGTATCAGGTCTCATTCCCTTGCCTTCCCTACTTATTGCCCCAATAACAGACACTACTGAGTGGGATATAGTGACCTTATTGTATCAGGTCTCATTCTCTTCTTATTGCCCCAATAACAGACACTGCTGAGTGGGATATAGTGTTAGAGACTTTATTGTTGAAGCTGTTTGATGGTCCCTGTTGCGACGGACACATTCTTCCAATGTAGGCAAACCATTTTATTTTCCTTCTTCCGTCCCCCCATTTGGTGGAGTTTGGATCAAACACTGCACTTGGTTTAAAATAAGGAAAGTCTTTCAGCAGGTCAGGAATGAAGTGTTAGAGGCTTCAGTATACTAAGCCTCAGCTTGTGAGGTGGGAGTGACCAGTTCCCTTCCTCGCTGCCTTTTCCTTCCATAACCCTGTCAGGTACCAATTTACAGCTGGGTTGACTGGGTTTGGTTTACCTTCACTGGTTTTTATGGAATCCTGTATCTATTTGTTCACTGTAGCATGGCTTTTGCCTGATGAGGTTGCAAGTCATAATCACAACTTTCCTTAGTCACCTACAACATCTGGAGATGGAGCAGTAGCACTATACTGTTCTTGCCTGAACCACTCAGGTATTTCATAGCACTGTTATACTTTAGGATATTTTCTTCTTCTGCGTCCGTTCTCAATCTCCCGTTACCAAGTCCTGAACAGGGCTTTGCAAGTAGCAGGATCTAGTCCTGAGAACAGAATGTGTTGTGTTGCTAGTTTACAGTTTGACTGCAATATTTGCACCTTTCGGTCCGACACATCCATCTTCGGCAGCTAAGATGTCTTGTTTGAATTGCTTCTAATCTGTTGTTTCCTCCCACCTCTTGTCCAGGAGTCCAACCAACAAACATTCATCACCCCAAAAATTGATGCGGTTATTGAGCAGTTCAAGCAGAAATATGCCACTGGCTTGGACACGAGCTCATCTGAGAGTGGTCAACATAAACAGGAAGTGAGTATATTATGTCAGTATTGTGTTGAGAATGCTATCATAATAGTTTCCCTCCTGTGGATCTCAGTGTGAAGACAGAACAGATGTCAAAGTAAGACAACTTGGTAAAGAACTGTAGCAATGGAAATGAAGATCATGAAACAAAGCTGGGACACTGCACGGAGGATGGATGTAGAGCAGGGTGAAGTGGAGGGAGTTTGTTGATGTTCTAAAGACTCCATCAGTCTGATGACTACTTATCACTTTGTTGGTCATTGACCTAGGATCTAAGAAGTGGAGGAAGTTTCATGCTTCCCTAAAGACACCACCAGTGAATGAGCTGACAGCAGACAGTGACTCACAGCTGGCTATTTGCATCAGGATCAGAGAGTCATAGCTGACCAAGACCCTTTTCTGTCTCCAAGTGGATGCCCTGTAAATAAATTACAAGGGAAAGATTAATAGGACACACTCTCAGAAAGAAATTGGATAGTATAACCAGACATGTTCTGGATAGGAACCCACAGGGAAAGACATAGTGAAAAGACCAAGAAACACCTTATGACGAATGGTTGAGAAGAAAGTCAGCTCAGCTAGGGTCTTGTGGGTGGAAGTCAAGAAGACAGCACACAATAGGAACAGATGGAGAGCATGTGTTATGGTCCGATGTTCCAAGGGGAACCAGACAGATAAATGATATTGAAAATAATAGTTATATAGACACAAGCATATTATGGGATGATTTAAGGAGCCTTTTTCAAACTTGTTGTCATTGAGGAACCTTTGATATAATTGTCAGTTTTCAAGGATGCCCTGTATTACAATTATGATATCTTGAGATCCAGATACATTAGGATGGTCAGTCAGTGTTAGTGCAGGCTCTTTCTTCTTCGTATGCTGTCAGATGTCATCTTGAATTTGTTCAAAGAAAGCAGCGGTCATCCTGAGGCTGTCGACACTATCATAGAGCTTGTCTAGTGTTGGCACTGGTGATGACCACATGTATCTGGTCCTTGTATGTCCAGCAATCTTGGAGCAGGGGTTGAGTGGTCATTTTCTCTGTACCACAGGTGCATTCGTCAGTAGCACCTATCTTGTTTATTGAATAGATGGTACCTCAGTCTGTTGTGGCCTATGCAGAGTCTGAAGACCACCACCTGCTCTCTTCTGTTCAACTGGCAATTAGCACCAATTTTTGTGTAGTCAGTATTCCCTGTTTCTTCCCATTTGTCCATGTATAGAACTAATAAACCTTTTGGACTCTTCAAAGGATACAGGCTCCTTCAAAAAGAGTATTACTACTTTGTAGTTGTGGTATCAAGATACTGAGCAGTGCATGGGCTGCAACGGTTAGCAACCCATAGCTGACTGCTGGCGTCAGGGCTGCCAAGGACTCTTCTACACCTCCACTCAGTGATCCTGGATAATGGGCTGCAATAGGGTAGACTGGCTAAAGAGAAGAGGGAAGGCTAACCTGGTACTAAAAAATGCCTGCTGAAGCAGGATGTGTCGGACCGAAAGGTGCAAATATCGCAGTCGAGCTGTAAAGTATGACACTGCATTCCGTTCTCTGGACAACATCCTGCTACTTGCAAAGCCCTTTTCAGGGCTTGGTAGCAGAAGATTGAGAACAATCGTAGAAGATGTAGGTGTATAGTTCTGGCAATTGTCTACTATAAAAAATGTTTGGTTTGCACTAGACTATATATAAACTGTCAGAATTTGAACATTTGCACAATAGGATCGGGTGAGATATACTGATCAAGACCCCACTTAACGTTCACGTCGGACTTTCTTGAAACATGCTGTATCACAGTAGTCTGACCAAGGTGGTGGGAGTCGACACAGATAGTGGTGAGCTTACTAGGGAGCCTTGTATTGCAATACAACCACGAGAACCCTGGTTGTCCTTCCGAAGTACGGGACGTACTCTCCAGGATGTAAGAAGAGTCACTGGAGCCTGCTACCAAAAAAATGTCAAGAGCTAATTCAGCACGAGTAACTTCGAACATCACGCACACATCTGAACAAAAACAACTTGTTACATACACCAGAACAAAGACAATTTATTACAAACTTCAGAGGGTCAGAGCATTCTGTAACAATTGGCAAGATTGCAGAGAAACAGTACGGAAGATAACAATGAGCAATTTAACATCATGGCAACACGGAAAGTCACAGTCAAACTAAATAATCTATATTTGTGACAGGAGGTTGTAGGATTCATGATTTCCAATATCATAGACATGGTACATAATGATGATGATGATATATTTTGTTGTTATTTGGTTGCCCATCGCAAACGATGATGGTGACATTATCAGACGGTTTTGTCTTGATGATTATAGTGAGGAAGAAACTGTGCTGGTCATCGACCTCACTCTCTGGTCTTGAGCTACCTTGGACCAGTGGCAAGACATAAGATGACCGGAGCCAACTCAGGATGCAGGCACTCTGGTCCTACCTCCCATGAGACCAGGTACTTGTAAGATTTGATCGTCCAACATTTCTGTTCATTGCTTTGGGAGGCAAGTACCTGACCTCTCATCCACAGTGATCCCCAGAAGACTCTGCAGTGTCTGTAGACAATCATTTTCACATTCCAGTCATGTAGTTTCGTCACAAAGTGACGAGCGGACAATTGGGATGTTCATCGCCCACGAACTTACTCCCGCGCTGGAGGGAGTCTGGGTTGATGGATCTGGAATTGTTGTTGGCTATCTCTTTCCTGATCAGAGAGCCAGTAATGATTTCATTAGTTCCTCCTGGCAGCAGCACCACTGTCTGATGTTTACCTGGAAATTGACTGCCCCTTGAGAAGTGTACTAATGTGGATGCTGGAACGGGATTTTCATAGATTTCCTGCACGAGAACGGGTTGACGAAGAGAAAAGGCTAGTGGACGTAGTGATGATGTTACTATAACTAGGTGTGAACTGTATTGAAACCCACATGTGACCGTTGAGCATTTGATGCAAAAACTGCCCGACATACGAGAATCAGAGAGAGCAGATGTGGCCATCACCAGTGGCAACACTAGACAAGCTCTATGGCAGTGTCGACAGCCTCAGGATGACGGCTGCTTTTTTCAAAAAAATAATGGTTACTGTCTGACTGCGTACGAAGAAGAAGAAGAAGAAGAAACCCACATGGACAGAGTTGGGAGGTTGTGTGGCGGTCAAAGAACACCTAAGGAATAATTATGAAGAAGTAGGCCAGTGGAACTCAAGAAGAGTCTCTGGATAAGAACAGGTGAATAGCATTGAATGGGACAATATGTTCTGGAGATCCAAAATTGTCAATATTCCTTTATGCTTGTGAGACATGGACAGTTAAAGCTGACCTTCAGTGAAGGATACAGGCCTTGGAGATGAGATGTTTCTGAAGACTTTTAAACGTCTCGTACAAAGATCGAGTTACAAATGAGGAAATACGAGATAGAATTACAGCAGCAGTAAGGCCTTTTGAAGACTTCTTGGCAACTGTCAAAAGAAGGAAACTCACTTGGTACGGTTACATATCGAGATCAAATGGTCTGCAAATACTATCCTCCGCGGAAAGGTGCATGGCAGACGACGAAAAGGCAGTCCCAAAAAGAGATGGGAGGACAACATAAAAGAATGGACCAATCTCCGATCAGAAGAGGCACAGGCAGCGGCTGCTGACAGAGAAGGGTGGTGTTGTGAGGATGTCTTCATGTGTGCCCCAACGACCTCACGGGTTATAGGATGACCTGACCTGACCTGATCCAAGATTGAGCAGGCATAGCACCTTATCATGATGATACCACAGTATGTTCCTTTATCTTAGGTTCACAGGGATAAAGATGTATCCAGTCCTGGCCGACGACAGCGACGGCTCAGAACAAGAAACAGAGCTAGTTCCAGTGAGTCATATTTGTTTATTTTGGTATTTTGTATGTTAGTCTTTCCAGGCAGGCCGTATTTTTTATCTATCTATCTATCTATCTATCTATCTATCTATCTATCTATCTATCTATCTATCTATCTATCTATCTATCTATCTATCTATCTATCTATCTTCAGTCCACTTGTGTTGTTAGATGTTGTTGGGAGGTGTGACCTCCTTTGTTTCATATTTTTTGGCAGGCAAAAATTCGCTGGTGACTTGCCAGGTTAATCCCAGTATCTGTTACCAAATGTTGGGTTGGTAGCCCCGTTATCAAATGTTAGGTTGTTAGCCCCTAGAATATACGATCACCTATTTTTGGGACTGGTGGTGGTGGGAGTGTAAATTAGAGCAAGTAGACCCGCAGCCTGTCAGGCGCCATCTATGCTGCTCCAAAACCTGATGTTGTAGCAACACAGTCACCTTTTTGCGACATATTCTCTGTGGGGTGAGAATCCCTAGAATAATTTGAGTAGATGTTTAACTTGAACTTTGCTCAGGCAGCGGCTGTTAGGCGTACTCTTTTCGATTTCCAACTGCCTAGGTATTCTGATCTCACTACTCAGAGATCAAGGGACATTTTTACCGGATGATCCACATGAGAAATCTCGGTCTCCACCGTGATTTGAACCCGCGACCTCCAGCACCCGAGCCCACTGTTTCCTCAAATTTGTAATAAATTTGTCTTAAATTCCAAAGCTAGTAACACAATTTTGTATGTGAAACAATTTTTGTCAAAAAAATAATAATATGAAGCGTTAAATGTTATTAATATTGTCTTTAGCTCACCATGTGTGGGGAGGCAGACTAATGTCTGGTCTAGCAAAATATACTGATCAGACTTGTTAGCCAGGGTCAGGCAAAATATACAGGCCAAGACCCTCACCTCGGCTTCCTTGTAGCCCTTCCTGGAAACGGGCTGTTTTCATGGTAGCCTGGTTAACGGGGTGAGGGATCGAGTGAGTGAGTAGTAGTGAGTGACACGACATCGAATGAAGATTGTTTAGAGCTAAGTTCATAAGTTGAGGATAGGGTGGCCAAACAGTTAGGGTAGCTGTCTTCAAGTCTGAAAGACATTGGTTTGAGTCCTGGTAAGGACCAAGGTTTTTGTATATTATTTTTATTCTCAGTCAGTCTTGCTCCTTACAAAGCATAGTAACATTCAAGTAGAGATTCTGTTTACATCCTGATGTGGCATATTGGGGATGCACGCTAGGGGTAATGGAAGGGAATATCTTTGACCTGCCTCCACTTCTATTTCTCTGTGGAACCAGCTTGTTGTGCTCTGCTCATGAACTTCTGTTTGCTTTGGTATTCCTTTTCCACTGTTCTACATCAGGTACTCCTCAGTTTTCCCCACCTTCTCATCCCTTATGGGTTCTAGTTCAGAACATGTCAGGCTGTATTGTTAGGTTGTATTCTAGGGGTATGCTTTTTTAATCTGCAACAATGGGCAAAATATATGGAGAAGAAAAGAAGTTATTGTACAATTTCACATCATACCACAGATCAGATTCAACTTTAATAAGCAGCACTAGACCGTCTGATTAGCATAGTGGTAGAGAACTCACTTTTAACGGCTAAGATATGGGGTTCAACTCCAGTTACCGACATACTTCATAGATGTAAATGGGTACCTGGCTTACTGGGAAGGAAAGGTAGCGAGTGTTGAAACTGACCACTCCACCTCATAGTACAATGAAGTCTCTAACACTTCGTCCCGAACAGCAGTGCCTGTTATGGGACTACCTTTACTATTTTTACTTGGGACTGGTAGCCGTGGAAGTTATCATGTAACAGTTCCCGCCGGAGCAAGGGGAGTTTAGGATGCCTGAACATGTTAAAGCTTAAAGCTACCTGAATGCATGTCAAGGTCACTCATCGTCTCAGCAAAGGAGAACAGAGTTCGGTTAAGGAATGTGGACAGGTAGAAACTGACCACTGGCCTTCCGATTTTGGTAGGGGGAGATTGATTGACAGACGAAATTGGCAGCGGGGCTTGCTGCGAGAGAATGAGTGACAGGTGTGCAAAGTGTTTCGTTCCAATTGGGATTGAAGATGACCATCACCTGAGATCGATTGGTCAAGCTCTGGCCTTGCTTGAGGATATATAACTCGAGACAAAGTTTAGCTCGGGAGGCTGGATAGAGGGATGGAGACAGGCTGGAGAGAGAGAGGCTGGATAGAGAGTGAGAGAGAGAGAGACTGAATGTAGATAGTATGTTTAACTCACCGACTTAGATAGAGGAGAGATTGATAGACGGTTGGATGAATGTTTAGTGATAGAACAGGATCGCTCAAATAGGTGAATGAGTTTTGCATTAATAGATAATGCGAAAGTGTGTTTGTAAGCAAGGACACATTGTGAACGAGTTAGTCGAGATCGCCCGCCTGAGGGGATTTCAGTGAGGAAGAGTATTTGATAAGGTGTGTTGAAGACGCAGTTAAGGCGATGTGTGTGTGATGTAATTGCAAGGCAATAGAACTGGGTTTTAGATAGTTGGGAATTCCATCAATAGCTAATGCTTACAATTCCCGTTTTAGTAGAATATTTAGTTAAGATATGTATTATATTGTGTTTGTAATTTCTCTACTCATTCTATGATATGAGTATGATATAATAAATATGCCACCTGCTGTGTGATATGTCATTTACTGAGTATGGTCATGATGATGTGGATGAGTGTGAGAATGTTCTAAGTTCGATCACGGCCAGCAGAGGGTCTGCTACAATCACAATCGACATCGTTACCAAAATATAAATAACGTAATGAGAGCAATGTTGAAAGTGTCACAGTTTGATTTCAAGGCAGATAATTCTGTTTCAAATACCTACAATAGTAAACAAATTTATTTCAGGGGAACAGAGCTCAGGAGACGACAGCGAGCCAGTACGAGATGACTACCATAAGGACAGAAGTAAAGCTGTCAATCATCAGGGCAAGCGAGTGACTGCAGTCAAGACTGTAGGATTCAAACCTGGACCTGCGGCTGACAAACCTGGCAGGTTGGTTTTCGTCTAAATTATAATTCCTCTTCCCACGTTCACACTTTATTAATCATAGTCATCTGTGTGTTACTAGGAACCGAAAGGGGGGCAAGGAGTAGTAACACTGTAACCTGCCAGACATGTTCTAACAGTTGACTAAGGAGGATTAGGCACGTGGCCAGTTCAGGGCGCAACAAATTCTGATCACAGTGGTGCCCAGAAATGTTACTGTGGCTCCTGGAAATGTTACTGTTGGCACGTTACTTCCCAAGATTTGTGTCCTTTTTACTCACACAATTTTCCCTATCTTGTATATCCAGGACTAGATTTTTGGCTTCTAGATTTTTGTCCTGGCTCCTAGGTACTAAACAAATTTATCACCACTTGTGGCTAGATACCCCATTCTTTAGAGGATAAAAGGCAGCGAGCTGCTTGTCTAAAGTCACAAGCTCACACAACAGACATTTCCATATCGTACGTCCGACTGCCGCTGACCCTGTACTTGCAGACTGTGCTCCTGTACGTCACATGGTGGTACTTGTCCCTGAGGCCAAGTGTCGATAGTAGCATTATGCGGAACTTCTTGCCGAAGAAGCAGTAGAGGAGGAAGTTAAAAGCTGCGTTGATTTCCACCATGAAAGTGCACACAATGTAGAAACACTGGAGAAAGAGAGGAAAAGTTGGTAATAGATTACAAAATGGTCATATAACACATATTCTTTTTCAAAGTTCGTCCTGAAAAAGAAGTCTGTGACATGTTTAAATTTACAGCTAGTCTGCAAAATCTGTGCCTTTCGTCCCGACACATCCAATTTCAGCACTCCATTTTTTAAACCGGGTTTGCCTTCCCTCTTTGATCCCTAATCCTTTAGCCAGGCTGCATGGCTGCAGTCTGCTTCCAGGGCCACTACTTGGAGGTGGAATAGGTTATTGGTCAGTTGTCACTGGCCCTGATGCAAGCAGCCAACTATGAGTCCTATTCAGGGTTTTGAACACCTTTCCTCCTGGTCAGTAGACTGATCTCATGACCACTCTACCACATTTTCAGGGCTTGACAAAAGCGGTTGTTTGCTCATCTGTGATGAGTAAACATTTTTGCTAGACGGGTAAATAAAATTATTTTTTTATCATTACTACATAACGACTAAAAATTTGTCGCGTCTTGCACATTCTGCTCCTATGATTCCCCATCTCTTTATCTCTTTAGCTATTTGTGCCATTTTTCCTTCTTGGTATGATATTCTAACATTTCATGCTGCTATTTTGGTTTTCTTATTGGCAGTCAGAAGGGAAGTCAGCTGTAGAGCTTCCTTGTTTCTTTCACTCCGTTTGTGTCATTCTCCTCTTTTCCTGGGGCCCTTCTTTGCCATGGCCTGTACATATTTGTTTTGTTGTTAATGTTTCCACAGCCAACTGTTATTTTTTATAGATTTATGTGGTTGGCTCTAATCTCTAGCTGAGTTGTCTGTGCATAATTTATTCTCTTCCTGCGGACCTGTCCAGCCTTGGTGAACCTTCTGATCACTTTCACTTCTGGTAGTTTAGCTCCTGGGGGTCATTGAGACAAGCTCACTCACCACTTAAAGGTAACAAACTCAAGGTCTGCAATCTGGATGTGATACTCTTAGTTACGTAACATGTTCCAGAGCCATATTAGGACTGACTTACATTAGTATACAGCAGTCTAATCTTGTTTTTTAATTGAGAATGTTCTAGAATCCCATATTAGATGAAAAAGTTTGCACTGACATCTTAGTTTGTGCACCCATCTTTGCCAATGTTGCGTCATTTACTTAGTGATTCCTCTTCTACCTCTGTGGGGGTGTAGAGGTCATTTTATACTTGCAGTCGAGTGTGCAGACCAATTGGTGATTAGCCTGTTGTGTCTTTTGCATGATAAAAGGGCTGCTTCCTTTTGGTTCATGTGGCTACTATTGGTATAGGAATTTTGTTACTTCTAGAATTTTTGCTTGGACGTCGGCTAACAGCTTGCTGTTTTCTATTTCCAACTGCCAAGGATTCCTTAATGTGTACTCAGGACCTCCAAGCTTATTGTCCATCTCAGATAGTACTAGGTGCAGATCTCACCTCCTCAAGAACCAAGGGACGCTTGAAACCTGTAGGATTCGAAACACTCACTACCTGTGGTACTTGGAAAATGACCTATGCACATCTGCTCCAGAAGTGCCCGACATTCGAGGACCAGATAAAGCACATGTGGCCATCATCAGTACCAACACTAGACAAGCTCTCTAGCAGTGTGAACAGCCTCAGGATGACAGCCGTTTTCTTTGAACAAATTCAAGTCGACATCTGACAGCATACGAAGAAGAGGAACCACTCTCTGTGTTACGCTTTCAATCATTCCAAGGAGGCTATAACTATAGCAGTCCTTATTTTACCTCCAAAATAGAGAAAACTGTGCAATTCCTCAATTATCTAGCAATCAGACTTTGTAAAGTCTGAGTTTAACAAATGTATCCTCATTTAATTTATTTTGTTCACATTGTTCTTCAGTTCTGCATCCATTGTTTGTCTGCGTGAAGTATCTTTTCCTGTATGTCTTGCTGCTTGTGCAACAACATGCACAGACCATCTACAAATTGAAGATGTACAAGTTGTTTCTATTAGTTAGTTTTCTTTCCACTTATGCCGTTAAGGGAGTCGCTGTAGTCAAGATGTTAAGTCACTCACCTCTCACAGTGATTAACAAAAACGGTGGGTGATCGAATCCTGCAAGTTTCAAGCGACCCCTGGTCTCACGGGAGGTAAGACCAAAGTGCCTGCATCCCGAGTTACCTCCAGTCGTCTCGACCAATAGTCTTGCCACTCATCCAAGGTAACTCGGGATAAGAGTGAGATTGATGACCAACTCACATTCTTCCTCACTATAATCCAAATACAGCGCACGTCACATTATTAAGACAAAACCGTCTGTTGTTGTGGCCATCATCGCTTCCCGATGGCCAATAACTTTTATGCCGTTTAGTGTCATGGGGAGCTTAGGTCATCTGTCCTGTGCCAAATGCGTTGTGGTCGTCAATGTGAGCACATGTCACACAATCATTCTAATGTCATCTATCCACCTGCCTCGGGGCCACCCCCTAGCCCTATACATATATCTACCAGTGTTTCAAGCCATCAGTGGAAGTTGATGAGGGTACATGCTCATGAGATGACCAAACTAATGTATTTTGTGCCTGGAAATGTAATCTGCACCAAGAAGTAGTGCCGACCAAGAAGTAGTGTCATCGTTTCATATTCTGTCTTTCCTGGTAACACTGATAACCTTCCTCAAACACTTCATTTGATACGTGGAAATTCTGCTCTCACGTGCCGTGGGCAGATGTCAATGTTTGGCACTGGTAGCACAGAGTTGGCATAAATATACTGTTTATTAGCTGTTGCTTTGTTGCCAAACTAATGCTTGGGTGCCTAAGCAGGGGTGAAAGCTGATAAGTTACCGCAGATGCTTTCTGAGATCAAGTCTCGATTTCCCTCTTGATCCTTCCGTCTGGTGAAAAAATACTACCCAATACTTAAACTTATGGGCTTGTTGTCTGACCCCAGTTTGTCACATCACCTTGTCTGACCCCAGTTTGTCACATCACCTTGTCTGACCCCAGTTTGTCACATCATCCTGTCTGGTCCCAGTTTGTCACATCATCCTGTCTGGTCCCAGTTTGTCACATCACCTTGTCTGACCCCAGTTTGTCACATCACCTTGTCTGACCCCAGTTTGTCACATCATCCTGTCTGGCCCCAGTTTGTCACATCACCCTGTCTTCCCAGTTTGTCACATCACCCTGTCTGACCCCAGTTTGTCACATCACCTTGTCTGACCCCAGTTTGTCTCATCACCTTGTCTGACCCCAGTTTGTCACATCACCTTGTCTGACCCCCAGTTTGTCACATAACCTTGTCTGACCCCAGTTTGTCACATCACCTTGTCTGACCCCAGTTTGTCACATCACCTTGTCTGACCCCAGTTTGTCATATTATCCTGTCTGGCCCCAGTTTGTCACATCGCCCTGCCTGACCCCAGTTTGTCACATCGCCCTGTCTGACCCCAGTTTGTCACATCACCTTGTCTGACCCCAGTTTGTCACATCACCCTGTCTGACCCCAGTTTGTCACATCACCCTGTCTGACCCCAGTTTGTCACATCGCCCTGTCTGACTCCAGTTTGTCACATCACCCTGCCTGACCCCAGTTTGTCATATCATCCTGTCTGGCCCCAGTTTGTCACATCGCCCTGTCTGACCCCAGTTTGTCACATCGCCCTGTCTGACCCCAGTTTGTCACATCATCCTGTCTGGCCCCAGTTTGTCACATCGCCCTGTCTGGCCCCAGTTTGTCACATCATCTTGGCTGGCCTCAGTTTGTCACATTGCCATGTCTGGTCCCAGTTTGTCACATCACCCTGTCTGACCCCAGTTTATCACATCACCCTGTCTGACCCCAGTTTGTCACATCATCTTGGCTGGCCCCAGTTTGTCACATCATCTTTGCTGACCCCAGTTTATCACATCACCATATCTGACCCCAGTTTGTCATATCACCCTATCTAACCCCAATTTGTCACAATCCTGTCTGACCATTGTGACATTGTCCAGTCCTTAACCATTAATACGATTATTGGAGATAATAGACGTCCATGATTGACCTCAGATATAACATTTTCAAAATATCTCAGAATATCCTTTTGCGAGAGCAAGTCAGTAAATAGATCGGGAATTGTCACTTGCCTGTCAGCTGGATACATCTCCCCCACCCACTGCACATATGCTTCTGTCGCACTCTGGATAGAACAACCAAGCTAGGCTTCATCAGCAATTTTTGAGTATCGTGAGACAATTGATTGACCCAGTTATGCACTGTGTCACACCACAAACACTTCTCACCGTAAACAGGAAGCATTTTCTGATAAATATCCTTTGCAGAAAGTAATTTTGCTTAAAACAAATGCACAACAGAATGATGTTCTTTGATTGTAGACTCTGAGCTCGGACACCATTTTGTATCTGAGCTGCGGATGTGTATGCGGTACCTGGCATCTGCTACTTACAATAATCACAAAGCTGGATGTTAGTGCCACCTAATGGAACCCTTAGAAGTTACCAACTACATTTTTCAGCTATATAATATCAATTTGTGACCTACTTACTGACAACCTCATACAATTTTTTAAAAAGGCATGAAATGGTGTATTATTGAAAAAAAAAGCCCAGGTTATCTCATCATTGTAATGTTTTTGGTGATGATGTGGCTGATGGAGATGTAAAGGTGTAATTTAATATGTATGATCAGGTCATACCTACCATATAGGAGTAGTTTATTTTTAGCTCATTCTCACCCATCACCGCCACTAGGATGTTGTCGATGATGGTGGGGAACTGGCAGATGAGAAACACCATGATGACTGCGATGAGCATAACCGTCAGATTGTGCTCCTTTCTGGCCGAGGCACACATTGATTCCTGCATGCACTTGGACACCCTGACTGCTCGAATCAGCCCCACATTCATGATGAGGATGATGAGAAATGGTACGAGGAACATGAAAACCAGCTGGGAGTAGATCAGGTAGACGTGTTTAAAAATATGCCCAGCACCGAACTCTGTTTCTACGTAATCGGTTATTCTTTTAACACTTGGACCTCTAGGTTCTACGATCCAAGGCGTTGAGTTGGTTAAGTTTGATAGAGTCTGCGGTATATGGAAGTCTGGGATATTAATTGACTTGTCACTGAAGGACATCTGCGATGAACAGTTGGAAGTTGTATTCATGAAATTGTGAAACTCCTTACATGTGGCTCCACTGAATGAACTGTTCGTCACATCAAAACTATTTATAGTTGAACTCTGCTGGGATAGGACATCTTCGCCAGGGTAGATAATTCTATAATGGAAAAATCGAGGGATGTTGTAGGCTAATGACCAGAGAACTATAAGAATAATGGCGCGGACTGTTCTGGATTTCGTGCAGGTGTTTGCAGCGTGAAGTGGCCAGCAGACCGCAATAAATCGTTCAACAGTAAATGCCACACATGTATAGATAGATCCCATTTGAGCAGTAAGAGATAGTGGGTAGCCAACAATGATGGTGTGAGCAGAGACAGATTTGTAGTCTTTCAGGGAGGATACGAATGGTGCCATCGCTGGCAGGCAGAAGTATATCATCATACTGAACAGGATGCAGTTATCGTAGATAGCCAGGGATATGAGGTAGTACGATGTGGACGAACGCATCTGAGGACGGTGAAGCACCACCATGGACACTGTATTGCCCAGAAATCCCAAAACTGCCAGAAAACTGCCTAGTATCCCCCAGACAATGAACTTCAGGAGATCTGTATTCTCAATGTCAGGACTCTGCGTTGTTGATGACAAGGCCACAATCAGGCTGCTTCTTTGAGTGGATGCTGTAGTTGTGAAGATGATGTCTGCACTTGTAGTACTATTCAGCTGTTGAATGAAACTATATCCACGGCCTAAACTGAAGTTGATCGTGTTAATGTTGTTCTGTGGAAAGTTCTCAGTAAACGAGACAAGATGCAAATTCATGGTTGTATTCGTGACATGACTTTATCTCCCCCAAAGAGCGCTCATTGAAGCAGACACAAGTTCTCAGCTTACTTATAAATACCGGATACATCGCAATTTATCATTGCCATCTTTATATCGATGAACTAAATCGATTTGCGAAGTTAATTTATACTTTGTCAACTGCATAATTTTTTCCAGTAACGTTTGGTTTGTGAAATTCTCAATTTTGTCATCATGTTCACACTACTGGAATAACATATTCAAATAATGACAATATTTGTCAGGTAATTATTGTTAACATTCAATAACGTATTCCATTTGTGAAGTTCCTTCAGTCTTTAGTTAGGCCTAGTACTTGTCTTCGTGAAGGCCATGTTGACCATTCAACTTGAACTTTCAGTTCCATGCCTGTCTCGTTTATTCAAAAACTCATATGACCTTGAATAATATCAAGCCATTCCAGTTCTGAGACATTTGTAACACCACTCTGAAAAATAGATGATACCAGCTAAGTATGTAATGGGACATGTTTGGTATCTGAAATTTAATCATAGACAAATAACTGATTGTCATAAACATTTTGAAAGTGGCGTGCGTTCTTGAAGTTGGAGCATCCTTGGTGCCAGGAGATAAGTGTGCGTGTTTACACCCACACACACATGCCATATTTCTGCATCAAGGATGCACCCCAATTTTAAAATGCAATATTTTGAGAAAAAAGGAACATAGAAATAATGTCTCAGCACTTTCACCTGCCTTACCAAGATGTGTGTGGCTGATCTCAGCACTTTTATCTACCTTACCAAGATGTGTGTGGCTGATCTCAGCACTTTCATCTACCTTACCAAGAGGTTTTGTGTGTGGCTGAGCCCAGCACTTTCATCTACCTTACCAAGAGGTTTTGTGTGTGGCTGAGCCCAGCACTTTCATCTACCTTACCAAGATGTGTGTGGCTGATCTCAGCACTTTTATCTACCTTACCAAGATGTGTGTGGCTGATCTCAGCACTTTCATCTACCTTACCAAGAGGTTTTGTGTGTGGCTGATCTCAGCACTTTCACCTGCCTTACCAAGATGTGTGTGGCTGATCTCAGCACTTTCATCTACCTTACCAAGAGGTTTTGTGTGTGGCTGAGCCCAGCACTTTCATCTACCTTACCAAGAGGTTTTGTGTGTGGCTGAGCCCAGCACTTTCATCTACCTTACCAAGATGTGTGTGGCTGATCTCAGCACTTTTATCTACCTTACCAAGATGTGTGTGGCTGATCTCAGCACTTTCATCTACCTTACCAAGAGGTTTTGTGTGTGGCTGATCTCAGCACTTTCACCTGCCTTACCAAGATGTGTGTGGCTGATCTCAGCACTTTTATCTACCTTACCAAGATGTGTGTGGCTGATCTCAGCACTTTCATCTACCTTACCAAGAGGTTTTGTGTGTGGCTGATCTCAGCACTTTTATCTACCTTACCAAGAGGTTTTGTGTGTGGCTGATCTCAGCACTTTCACCTGCCTTACCAAGATGTGTGTGGCTGATCTCAGCACTTTTATCTACCTTACCAAGATGTGTGTGGCTGATCTCAGCACTTTCATCTACCTTACCAAGAGGTTTTGTGTGTGGCTGAGCCCAGCACTTTCATCTACCTTACCAAGAGGTTTTGTGTGTGGCTGAGCCCAGCACTTTCATCTACCTTACCAAGATGTGTGTGGCTGATCTCAGCACTTTTATCTACCTTACCAAGAGGTTTTGTGTGTGGCTGATCTCAGCACTTTCACCTGCCTTACCAAGAGGTGTGTGGCTGATCTCAGCACTTTCACCTGCCTTACCAAGAGGTTTTGTGTGTGGCTGATCTCAGCACTTTCATCTACCTTACCAAGATGTGTGTAGCTGATCTCAGCACTTTTATCTACCTTACCAAGATGTGTGTGGCTGATCTCAGCACTTTTATCTACCTTACCAAGAGGTTTTGTGTGTGGCTGATCTCAGCACTTTCATCTACCTTACCAAGAGGTTTTGTGTGTGGCTGATCTCAGCACTTTCACCTGCCTTACCAAGATGTGTGTGGCTGATCTCAGCACTTTTATCTACCTTACCAAGAGGTTTTGTGTGTGGCTGATCTCAGCACTTTCATCTACCTTACCAAGATGTGTGTAGCTGATCTCAGCACTTTTATCTACCTTACCAAGAAGTTTTGTGTGTGGCTGATCTCAGCACTTTTATCTGCCTTACCAAGAGGTGTGTGGCTGATCTCAGCACATTTATCTACCTTACCAAGAGGTTTTGTGTGTGGCTGATCTCAGCACTTTTATCTACCTTACCAAGAGGTTTTGTGTGTGGCTGATCTCAGCACTTTTATCTACCTTACCAAGAGGTTTTGTGTGTGGCTGAGCCCAGCACTTTTATCTACCTTACCAAGATGTGTGTGGCTGATCTCAGCACTTTTATCTACCTTACCAAGAGGTTTTGTGTGTGGCTGATCTCAGCACTTTCATCTACCTTACCAAGATGTGTGTAGCTGATCTCAGCACTTTTATCTACCTTACCAAGAGGTTTTGTGTGTGGCTGATCTCAGCACTTTTATCTGCCTTACCAAGAGGTTTTGTGTGTGGCTGATCTCAGCACTTTTATCTGCCTTACCAAGAGGTTTTGTGTGTGGCTGATCTCAGCACTTTTATCTACCTTACCAAGAGGTTTTGTGTGTGGCTGATCTCAGCACTTTTATCTACCTTACCAAGATGTGTGTGGCTGATCTCAGCACTTTTATCTACCTTACCAAGAGGTTTTGTGTGTGGCTGATCCCAGCACTTTCATCTACCTTACCAAGAGGTTTTGTGTGTGGCTGAGCCCAGCACTTTCATCTACCTTACCAAGAGGTTTTGTGTGTGGCTGAGCCCAGCACTTTCATCTACCTTACCAAGATGTTTTGTGTGTGGCTGAGCCCAGCACTTTTATCTACCTTACCAAGAGGTTTTGTGTGTGGCTGATCTCAGCACTTTCACCTGCCTTACCAAGAGGTTTTGTGTGTGGCTGATCTCAGCACTTTCACCTGCCTTACCAAGAGGTTTTGTGTGTGGCTGATCTCAGCACTTTCACCTGCCTTACCAAGAGGTTTTGTGTGTGGCTGATCTCAGCACTTTCACCTGCCTTACCAAGAGGTTTTGTGTGTGGCTGATCTCAGCACTTTCACCTGCCTTACCAAGAGGTTTTGTGTGTGGCTGATCTCAGCACTTTCACCTGCCTTACCAAGAGGTTTTGTGTGTGGCTGATCTCAGCACTTTCACCTGCCTTACCAAGAGGTTTTGTGTGTGGCTGATCTCAGCACTTTCACCTGCCTTACCAAGAGGTTTTGTGTGTGGCTGATCTCAGCACTTTCACCTGCCTTACCAAGAGGTTTTGTGTGTGGCTGATCTCAGCACTTTCACCTGCCTTACCAAGATGTGTGTGGCTGATCTCAGCACTTTTATCTACCTTACCAAGAGGTTTTGTGTGTGGCCGATCTCAGCACTTTTATCTACCTTACCAAGAGGTTTTGTGTGTGGCTGATCTCAGCACTTTCACCTGCCTTACCAAGAGGTTTTGTGTGTGGCTGATCTCAGCACTTTCACCTGCCTTACCAAGAGGTTTTGTGTGTGGCTGATCTCAGCACTTTCACCTGCCTTACCAAGAGGTTTTGTGTGTGGCTGATCTCAGCACTTTCACCTGCCTTACCAAGAGGTTTTGTGTGTGGCTGATCTCAGCACTTTCACCTGCCTTACCAAGAGGTTTTGTGTGTGGCTGATCTCAGCACTTTCACCTGCCTTACCAAGAGGTTTTGTGTGTGGCTGATCTCAGCACTTTCACCTGCCTTACCAAGAGGTTTTGTGTGTGGCTGATCTCAGCACTTTCACCTGCCTTACCAAGATGTGTGTGGCTGATCTCAGCACTTTTATCTACCTTACCAAGAGGTTTTGTGGATGACTAAGTGACAAGTTTTCTTTTAGAATACAGACATACATGTCTTGTCTTCATCTTATATATTTGACCTCTACTTGTCCTTTCCGTATAGTTTTCAGCGGGGTCTTTTGGTTTTAAGAACATGTGGTTGCATGTTTAGGGTACTGGTCTCTTAACCAAAGGGAGACAGGCTCAAAACCTTGTTAGGGATCAAGATGCTAAGCAGTGCATGATCTGCAGCGGCCAACGACCCAAAGCTGACTGCTGGCATTTAGGGTCAGCAAACCAGAGCTGCTAAGACACCTCCACGATGTGATCCTGGATAACAGGCTGCACCAGAGCAAACTGGCTAAGGAGAAGGGATCGAAGAGGGAAGGCTAACCTGGTTCCCAAAAATTCCTGTTGAAGTCGGATGTGTTGAATTGAAAGGTACAAATATCACAATCAAGCTGTATACTACAACACAACACATTCTGCTATCTAGACATCATCCTTCAACTTGCAAAGCTCTTTTCAGGGCTTGATAGCAGCAGATTAAGAACGACGAAGAAGAAGAAAAACTTTGTTAAAGTCTACTTTTGTTGTTGCCAGGACTAAAATAAACATGTTGCCTGTGCACTTAGTAATGACTGCAGGTACATGCAACCTTTATTCCTCCACCCTAAAAATACCCCACCTCTGCTGGAGCAATCAGAATAACCACAGTAATGAGTCTGTTGTTGTTACAGCAGTTATATCTTTTTAAATATAATTGTCCAAATATGGCAACTGCCTCGAGTCTGGTTACTTCCATTTATTCTCTTTTCATCCCTAACTTCTCAGAGACTTCCGTATTTGTTTTCTGTAAATGAGATGTGCTCTATTCTTCTATCTATCCCAATGTGGGTGTCGGCCTGCCCAGGTGTGGGTGTTGGCCTTTCCAGGTGTTAGGATGTCCGGGTGTGGGTGTCTACCTGCCCAGGTGTGGGTGTTGGCCTTTCCAGGTGTTAGGATGTCCGGGTGTGGGTGTCTACCTGCCCTAATTTTGGTGTTGGGTTGTGCTGATGTTGGCCTGCCCTGGTGCGGGTGTCAGCGTGCCCTGGTGCGGGTGTCAGCGTGCCCTGGTGCGGGTGTCAGCGTGGCCTGGTGTTGGTATTGGGCTGAAGATAAGGTGTGATGAGGGAGAAGATAAGGTGTGTTCAGATGAAAGGTAAGATGTGTTGAGGAGAACGATAGGTTGTGTTAAGGAGAAAGATAAAGTTTATTCAGAAAGATAAAATATCTTGAGGAGAAAGATAAGATGTATTGAGGAGAAAGATAAGATGTATTGAGGAGAAAGGTAAGATGTGTTGAGGAGAAAGATAAGATCTGAAATGATGTACAGACAAATAAAATATTTCGTTCACTGCTTTCGTCTGCTCTTACTCTCTCACTCTCTCTCTCTCTGTTTCAGTGAGGCTAGTAGTACCAGGCTACCTTCTACCTCATCTGGTAAACAACAGCGACAACATAATTCACAAGTTGTACATAAAACTCGGTTTGCTAACGATGACCATGTGAACGGAAGATCTACCCTAGGCAGCAGGGTCGAGAGGCACCCTAGTGACCGTCTTGGAAGGGATGAAGCAGAGATGTTCTACAAGGTAGGATTTGTGTTTTTCAGAGTTGTCATAGCACTAGCTTCTATTGTCAAAACTTGCAACAAATGTCCAGTCTACACAGTTGAAAACGGGTACCTTACTTTCTGTAAAAAGAACACATGGCAGCAAGGACAGGAGCAGACAGAAAGCAGTGGTCTTATGCAATGAAGTCTCTAACACTTCATCCCTGAAAGCAGTGTTGCGAGACTACCTGTATCCGTGGTTCGCGCACATCATCACAATTTGTTTAGACTACCTCCGCTACCGTCTGTGTTTACAGGCAAACCAGATTAACCTTAGTGCCTTTATCATTATGTTGGTGGCTTTGGCTCTCACCTTGTGACCAACACTTTGTGAATACCAGGAACATTATTTCTGTGCCAGCCCCTTTGTTTTTTGTTTTTTTTTGTGTTCGCCTTATTTATCTATTCCTCAAGGCGGTGTGCGTTGCACTGTGGTTTTTATTTTGCGCCTGTCTGCCTAGTGCATCCGGCTTCAGCGTGCATTTTATGTAAGGGTCTGCTTCCTTCTGCATTTTCTAAGGGTTTGCTTCCCCGGGGTAACGGCCGGTGCTGTAATAGGGATCGAACCAAGCACTTTTGGTTGTGAGCCGTGTCACTTAACCGCTAGCCCACTTCGTTCCCGTGCCAATCGTTATGAACATAGAGATTTGGTCCTGATCATGCTACTTTCACAACCTGTTAGATATCACACCCCCGCTGCTTTGCGCGATACCTGTTTATGGCAAAGGCTTTGGGAGTAAATCCTGAGGCAAAATCTGCATCCTGTGCTATCTCCAGTCGTTATGATAATGTCTTGTCACTTACCAAATGTAGCTCAGGACAAGAGAGGGAGGTTGACAAATTGCATAAAACTTCCTCACTTTAATCCAAATCATCGCGCAAGTCATCCATTTCAGATGACAGAGAAAAATGAAAAGATTGTACACACAGAACAACATAGAGAGTGGTCTTCGTCACGTGTGATGGACGAACAACACATCACATCACCTTTGTTTTTATTTATTCTACAATCCATCCTTCTTAGATCCTGGGTCTGTGAATGTCAGAGTTGTCAGTGATCATCACAACCGAAGGCCTCTTTACAGGCGGTAACAAAATACCTCCACTTCTTAGATCTTGGGTCAGTGACTGTCAAAGTTGTTAGTGATGATCAAACTTGATGGTTGTCATTAAGGGAAGCAGCAAATCCCCTCCACTTTTTAGGTCCTGGGTTAGTGACTGTCAAAGTTGTTAGTGATGATCGAACTTGATGGTTGTCATTAAGGGAAGCAGCAAACCCCCTCCACTTCTTAGGTCCTGGGTTAGTGACTGTCAAAGTTGTTAGTGATGATCGAACTTGATGGTTGTCATTAAGGGAAGCAGCAAACCCCCTCCACTTCTTAGGTCCTGGGTTACTGACTGTCAAAGTTGTTAGTGATGATCGAACTTGATGGTTGTCATTAAGGGAAGCAGCAAACCATCTCCACTTCTTAGGTCCTGGGCTAGTGACTGTCAAAGTTGTTAGTGACTCAAAGTTTTCAGTGGTCATCACACTTGATGGTGTCATTAAGGGAAGCAGCAAACCCCCTCCACTTTTTAGGTCTTGGGTTAGTGACTGTCAAAGTTTTCAGTGGTCATCAAACTTGATGTTATTTAGTTTAGTTTAGTTGAAGAACCAACGTCATTCCTCACGGTTTAACCCATTAAGTGCTCTGTTCTTCTCCATATTTTTGGAGAATCAGCACAATGAACGAACTCTGTAGCACCGGCCAGGATCCTGTATTAGATTGGGTAGATTTTAAACATAATTTAGAATTTTGCCCGGGTAGTGGCCATTAAGACTACTAATTTCGATTTCCATGTTTGTTGGTGTCTTTAAGGGCAGCAACAAACTCCCTCCACTTCTTAGATCATCGGTCAGTGATTGTCAGAGTTGTCAGTGATCATGATGTTTGTTGGTGTTTTTAAGGGCAGCAACAAACTCCCTCCTTTTCTTAGATCATCGGTCAGTGATTGTCAGAGTTGTCAGTGATCATCATGTTTGTTGGTGTCTTTAAGGGCAGCAACAAACTCTCTCTACTTCTTAGATCATCGGTCAGTGATTGTCAGAGTTGTCAGTGATCATCATGTTTGTTGGTGTCTTTAAGGGCAGCAACAAACTCCCTCCACTTCTTAGATCATCGGTCAGTGATTGTCAGAGTTGTCAGTGATCATCATGTTTGTTGGTGTCTTTAAGGGCAGCAACAAACTCTCTCTACTTCTTAGATTATCGGTCAGTGATTGTCAGAGTTGTCAGTGATCATCATGTTTGTTGGTGTCTTTAAGGGCAGCAACAAACTCTCTCTACTTCTTAGATCCTCAGTCAGTGATTGTCAAAGTTGTCAGTGAAAATCATGTTTGTTGGTGTCTTTAAGGGCAGGAACAAACTCGGGCTCTGATTCAGAATTTCCTTTCTGGCTTCTATGATTCTTCACCAAGCTGTTTTAGCTAGACCTCTGTTTTGCTTTCCCTGTGGGATCCATAACGTGGCAGTTCTAGTGATTGTTCAGTTCTTAGAACGTGGCTCATCCAATTTTAGCATCGACCGGATATCTTCTTCTTCTTCTTCGTACGCTGTCAGACGTCAACCTGTATATTTTAGAAAAAAGCAGCGGTCATCCTGAGACTGTCCGACCGGATATGATGGTGTGGGTGTCTTCTTGGCTGCTCCGAGTGAGAAGTTTACACCACCGCCAACCAGAAACTGCAAGAACAATCCATCCAGCTGTCTTATAATCCATCAGTATGTCCTTCATTCCATCAGTATGTTCTTTACATCCATCCATCCTTCATTTCATCCATCTGGCCTACATTCTATTCATCCATCCTACAATCCATCTGCCTTACATTCTATTTATAGATCATACAATCCATCCATATGTCCTACATTCTATTCATCCATCCTACATCCATCTGCCTTACATTCTATTTATAGATCATACAATCCATCCATATGTCCTACATTTTATTCATCCATCCATCCGTCCTACACTCCATCCATATACAAAGTGAATATTTTTTTTGGGGGGTAGGGGGCACATAACAAGTATTACACTGTTAACAATATGAAACCAGCCATAATCAAAATTTGATGTAAAGTCTGCATCATCCCCTCTCTCGAGTCATTTACCCTGGAGTGATGAACGCTCGTGTGTTTCAATGATCCCAGAAGCTAAACCAGTGAAAGTGATCAGAAGGGTAACCCAGGTCCTGGGGGAGAGAATGAACTAAAAATAGAAAACTTGCCTAGAGTTTAATAGGTTAGATTAGTGCCGGCAATGCACATTCAATTAAAAAAATTTGGTTACAGAAACATTGACAACAAAACAAATGTATACAGCCTTGGGAAAGGAAGAACTTCAGGAAGAGAGGAGAATCACGTAACGGAGTGAAAACTGCAAGGAAGCTACATGTCTGGCTTTTCTTCTGACTGCTAAGAAGAAAATCAAAATAGTGACATGGAAAAGCAGCACATATAGCTAAAGAGATGAGGAATTACAACCTGGCACCTGCCGAAGACGGATGTGTCAGACCGAAAGGTGAAAATATCGCAGTCAAACTGTAAACTTGCGACACAACGCAAATCCGTTCTCCAGACTACATCCTGCTACTTGCTAAGCCCCGTTCAGGGCTTGGTAGCGGGAGATTGAGAATAAACGATGGATACAATCGGGAATGTTGAGACTGACAAAGCTGATAATGAGATTCCAGAAATACAGTTATGAGGAAAGACTAAGAAAAACTGACCTACAGTGTCTAGAAAAGAGAAGAACTGAAGGTGACTTAATACAGGTTTATAAGATGATCAGAGGAAAGGATAAATTAGACTATAACAAGTTTTTTTCAAAATATAACCACCAACAAAAAACAAGAGGGCACAGGTACAAATTAATTTAATTTAATTAATACAAAGTAAGGTCCAGATTAGATATTAGGAAATATTTTTTTGGGCAGACTGGTGAATGCTTAGAATGCATTGCCACATGAAGTAGTGGAGGCAAGGACAATTAATATATTCAAGAATAGATTGGATGTGCATAGCTTTTAGAACAAGGAAATGTAAATGAAACTGGTTGTATACAGATTCTGCAGAGTCTTCTAAACCAGTATAAAGACGTTAACTTAAGTGAACTAGTGAGATGATTATTTACCCCGCAATTTTATGCCCATCACAGACAGGGAGTTGCACTGATGCTTTCTAAAGAGGCACAGATGGCGCCTATTAAAGTGGGAGGCTATTAGCCATAGAATAATGAGTGCAGGCTTAAAGATCAAAAACAAGAATATGAAATGAACATCATTCAGTGCTATTCCCCCAACAAATGAGGCTGACGATGAAAAACAAAACTTTTACGAGTTGCAAGAGGTCTTTGACACACAGAAAACAAAAGATCTCATAATGCTAATGGTGGACCAGTGCTGGAGGGGAAGCAGACAACCTGGGTTATGGGATTATGGGAAGACAAAGAATGGGACAGATGAATGAGAAATGTGCAGAGCTTTGTGCCCTAAACAAAATCATAATTGGAGAAAGCATGTTTCCACACAATAATGTACACAGGGCCACATGGAGATGACCACATAACAGAGAACCAGTCATGCGTTCAGAAATACACTACAAAATGTAAGAGTAAAGCGACGTGCACGTGTAGTCTCAGACCATTACATGCTGCTGGGGATCTTGCAGCTCAAACTAATAAAGTACTCATTACCAGGCGCAAAGAGAACGAAATATAACGTACACCTCTAACAAGACTAGGAAAGGAAGACAGAATATGACATAACACTTAATCAAGTGCTACAAGAGCTATATAAGGACAAGAAGATGGGCATTAATAGCACGTGGGACCAGGCTAAAGAGATGTGGAATAAGACATGTAAAGAAACTGTGGGATATAAGAGAACCCAACACAAAGAATAAACCACAACAGAGATTACATAAAATAGAAGAAAGCTATACTCAACAATTGCCGAACCCGAATAACCAAAACAGAAGCACATAAGAAAAATAAAAGTAACTAACTATATTGATACATTGTTGCAGTTAGCAGAAGAGGCAGCAGAGAGAGGAAATATGCGAGATCTCTACTCGTTAATAAAGAAAATGGCAAATAAATAATATACAGACAGATAAACCAATCAAAGATAGAGAAGGCAAGCTATTAACTTCATCGAAGGCACACGAGAAACGATGGGTTGAGTATTTCAAAGAAAGTCTAAACAGACCTCAACCACAAGAAACACCAAAAATTCTACCAGCAGAGGAGACCGTGAACTTGGACTGCAACCCACCAAGTAAGATATAAATTCAAAGAGCCATATCTAAACTCAAGAAGGGAAAGCGACAGAACCAGATGAATTAGCACCAGAAGCTATACTGACAGATAAAGATAAGGCCACAGATGCATTGAAAGGATTATTCAAGAAGATATGAGAAGAGGAGAGAATGTCAACAACAGATTGGAAATGAGGACATCTGATTAAACTGGCACAGGAGAGGAGGCTCACCCTTGGGGCCACTCTTCCCTTTCTCTCTCTTCTCACCTCACTCTGTTTCATTTGACTCTATCCCACAGTCACACCCTTGCACAACTTTCAGACGCGCCCTCGTGGTAAAGCCCTTCCATTGCACTTTTATTGGGCTAGTTTCTGAGGGCGCACAAACCTAGCAAAGGTACATACAGACGCACACATGCATCCAAGCACTGGTTTATGCGTCCTGATATCGCCCAATTGACTACGGTCTGGGGTGGAAAATGGCGCGCCTCCGCCAGAAGAAACTAGTGAGGCAAACATCTAAGCAAAAAAAAAAAAAAATCTGATTAAACTGCCTCAGATTAGAGATTACATTGCTGCCGGTAATGATTCCAAGTGATTCGGTTGAATATCTTGCCTGACACTGACAGTAATGTAATCTTCCTATAATTGCTGCCAGTGCCAGGCAAGATATTCAACCGAATCACTTGGACAGATTCAAAGCGGAAGTAGATAAAAAAAAGCTCAGAGGGGAACAGGCAGGATTTTGTCAGGGAAGATCATGCACAGATCACACGGTGATCCTGGATAACAGGCTGCAGCAGGGCAGACTGGCTAAGGAGAAGGGATTGAAGAGGGAATGCTAACCTAGTACTAAAAAAATGCTTGCTGAAGTCAGATGTGTTGGACCGATAGGTGCAAATATCGCAGTCAAGCTGTAAACTACGACACAACGCATTCCGTTCTCTAGACTACATTCTGCTACTTAAGCCCTTTTAGGACTTGGTAGCGGGAGATTGAGAACGAATGAAGCCAAGCCATATACCTACGCTACGCGTCATAGCAGAACAAACTATTGAATTGAAATCATCTCTACATGCAAATTTTATAGACTATGAAAGGGGGTTTGACAATGTGGACTCTATGCAACTGTTGAGACACTATGGGATACCAGAGAAGTGGGTATCCGTCACACAGAATATCTACGAATAAACAGTTAATGTGGTACATGAAGGAACACTGACTAACAGCTTTGGGGTATAAACAGGCATGAGACAGGGATGCCTGCTTACATGTTCTTGTTATTTATAGATTGGATAATGAAAACATAAAACGGCAAGGAAGACTAATGTCTGGTCAGACAAAATATACTGATCAGACATGTTAGTCAGGGTCAGGCAAGACATACTGGCCAATATCCTCATCTCTGATTCCTAGTAGCACTCCCTGGAAACGGGTTGTTTTCATGGCAGCCTGGCTAACAAGGTGAGGGATCGACGTGATCCCTGTAGTAGTGAGCGGCATGCAGATGAAGCCAGATATAGCACAACTGCCTGGAGGAGCCTGGGTAGTCATTGGAAGAGGTGGATGTCTTTATTTATTTGGGCAGCACAACTGACATGTCAGGGGGTACAGATGAAGACGTAGTGACCAGAATTAAAAATACAGGAGTGGCATTCCTGGTAATAAGCAGCATATTTCATTTGCATGCCGGATGAAGATCCTCAGAGCATGCGTATTCCCGGTGACAATGTACGGATGTCAGACATGGACCGCCAGAAAAATACTGAACTTAATGATTTAAGAGCAGTACTCTGTCAACTATGCCAGCAGTCCGCACCAAAAAGGGTAGTGGTACAGTGGGTTTCATCCCACTGTAACATCCAAGGCAACGAGGAGGCAGACAGACTGACAAAAGAAGGTGCAAGACTACCACAACCAGATTCTAGTGTGACATACGAAGAGTCCAAAAGGTTTATTAGGGCCAGATACATGGCCAAATGGGAAACAGAACATACTGGCTACACAAAAAATGATGCCTATTACCAGTTGAACAGAAGAGAGCAGGCCGTGGTCTTCAGACTCTGCACAAGCCACAACAGACTGAGGTACCATCTATTCAATAAACTGAAGATAGGTGGCACTGACGAATGCACCTGTGGTACAGGGAAAATGACCGCTGAACATCTACTGCAAAATTGCCCGACATATGAGGACCAGAGAAAGCACATGTGGCCATCATAGTGGCAACACTAGACAAGCTCTATGGGAGTGTCGACAGCCTCAGGATGACAGCTGCTTTCTTCGAACAAATTCAAGTTGACGTCTGACAGCGTACGAAGAAGAAGACATGAACCATCACACAAATATTAAGAACGAAGGTCAGGGCTTTCGAGACAAAATGCTACAGGAGAATCCTCAGATGTACTTAAGGTAAGTAAAGAAAATAACAAATAAAGCCATCCCACGAGATTTGGGCGTCGAAGAGAACTGGCTTTTAAACGACGTTATGTCTCGGAAACTGAGGTTTTTCGGCCACATCAAGCGCCATGACGAGCTGGAAAAATCAGTTCTGGAGGGAATTGTTCGAGGAAGATGAGGCAGAGGCTGGCCAAGACATAGATTGATACAAGACATCAAGGACACCTAAACATGAACATGAAGCAGGCGGGCAGATTGACTGCAGATCAAGATTCCTATCGAATATCTGTGATGAGAGTGACGTTCTGCCAAGGACATGCTACGTGATGATGATGATGCTCAATGAGTGTGTAGTTGGTCAAGTTAAGGCAGCCAGGTCATGCTGAGCACATCACCCCTAGTGTGTCGTTGGTCAAGACAAATATGGGCCTAACACCAAATTCCACACAGGCATGAAATCAGGATCTTTACCTATCCACCTCTGTGGTAGGCGCCACCAACATTATACTCTTTAGTTATTGTATTGTTTAAAGACAAATTAAACTCTTCTCAATGTCTCCAATTTATTCGGGAAATGTTTTGTTTTACTTTCAATGAGGATTCTTATTTTGACGAAGTAATTTTAGAGAAGTCTAATTTTAAAATGTTGATGAATATTTATTCTGGCTAAATAATTGTTTCTTCTTTGCGTTCAGAATCTTTTGGTCATGCTATATCTGCAGGCCAGTCGCCATGATGAAGTCTGTAGTCTTCGCCAGGTCGGAGCAGCTGCCCCACAGCTTTTGTCTCAGCTCCGCACCCTCTGGCCAGGTCTGGCATCTCAGTTCCCTATAGATTGGGCATTCCTGTAGAATAGGCTCAGAGTTCTGGCATCCTGTTCCACATGAGCACTCATCGGTGTGTGAGATCTTCAGTCGGTATAGATGTTCTAGTAGTCTGCAGTGTCCAGTTCTCAGGCGAAATAAGGTAGTTTGTTGATTTCTTTTGAGATAGTGAATTGGGTCTGATGCACCGGTTCGAATCATGCTCGTATCTAGTTTGGCAGCCATGGTTTTTTTTTTTGCTCCTACACGTACGGAAAGTAATGGCAACCTACCATACTGAACACTTACCAAGAAGCTTATAACAGCCAAGGAGGTTGGCGGTTGTAAGAAGCGACGTTCTGTAAAGGGGAGGCTACTTAAGAGTATCAGTAAAACAATAAATAGGTCCCCTTAGCACACATATAAAGAGATCTGATTACTACAAGATTAGAGCACAAAAAGTTCCCTTCGCACACATCTTATTCCAACAAGATTACAGCACGATAAGTACCCTTGGCACACATCTTATTCCAACAAGATTACAGCACGATAAGTACTCTTGGCACACATCTTATTCCAACAAGATTACAGCACGATAAGTACCCTTGGCACACATCTTATTCCAACAAGATTACAGCACGATAAGTACCCTTGGCACACATCTTATTCCAACAAGATTACAGCACGATAAGTACCCTTGGCACACATCTGATTCCAACAAGATTACAGCACAATAAGTACCCATGTCACACATCTGATTCCCACAAGATTAGAGCACTATTAGACAACAATAAGTACCCTTGGCACACATCTGATTCCAACAAGATTAAAGCACTATTGGAGTACAATAAGTCTCCTTCGCACACATATAAAGAGATCTGATTCTCACGAGATTAGAGCACTACTTAGTTTGAGAAGAACTTATCACTAAGCAACCCGGTAAAGGAAAGCGGAGATTAAAATAAAACGAAATTGCCTCACGTGAAAAACGTTTTGTGGGGTGGCAATTGACCGTCTTGGCGAAAACCTGGCTAAGTAGCATCTATCAGTTAGATATTGCTCTTGTCTCTTTGTTAAAAAATATTTTCTGTTCGTGCTGTATTGACCAGCTTCAACATTGCAAAAAAGATTGTTACCTTGTGTGTTGAAATGCGTCACAAGCTGTGAATATTTCGGCGCCATTATAAGAAACAAGTAAATATTAAACAAACTACGTTTTTTTGTACCGACTTTGAAGACATGGCTTTTGTTTTGGGGGCTACAAGAGTGTCATTTGTTGTAAATGTTGGTGTTTATTTAGTGAATTGGTGCTTATTTTTTAATGTACTTATTGGTGTGTTGTTTAAAAACATTGATAAGTTTGATAGGTTCAACTGCGCTGTTCATCACTTGGTTTGACTTCGTTCGTTCTCAATCTCCCGCTACCAAACCTTGAAAGGGCTTAAGTAGCAGAATGTAGTCCAGAGAACGGAATGCGTTGTGTCATAGTTTACAGCTTGGCTGCGATATTTGCACCTTTCGGTCCAACACATCCGATTTCAGCAATAATTTTTGTAGTACCGGGTTAGCATTCCCTCTTCGATCCCTTCTCCTTAGCCAGTCTGCCCTGCTGCAGCCTGTTATCCAGGATCACCGCGTGGATGTGTAGAAGGGTCTTGGCAGCTTTGGTTCGCTGGCCCTGACGCTAGTAGTCAGCTATGAGTCGCTGACCACTGCAGCTCATGCGCTGCTCGTTCATCACTTGATCATGTACTGAAATTAACGAGAACAAGTGAATCAATGGGACGATGAGGCTAACGTCTGGTCAGACAAAACACAGACAATGTTAGCCAGGGTCAGGAGACATTTACTGGCCAAGACACTCACCTGACCTCCTCGTTGGTCGTCCTGGGAACGGGCTGTATTCGAGGACAACAGTCTGGCTAACAAGGAGAGGTTCGATGTGATCTTCGTAGTAGTGAGTGACAAGCAGATGAAGCCAAACATTGCACAATCACCTGGAGGACCCCAGTCCATTTTAATGAGCACACTCGGGATGTCAGGAAAGCTACTACATTCTTCCACAAGTTCCGTCCTTTTATGGGTTACCAACCCGTTGTGGGCATTAGCAACCAACCATCCAACCAAGTGGATCAACATTCATTGGCGACGTTACTTTTTGACAATGATCATCGTTCACGTCGATTCCTTCATCTGCGTCATCTCCAATGTTTACTTCGGTGGTTCGTGATTTTCAAACTCAATCAACGCGTGTGACTTCATCTGCGTCATCTTCAATGTTTACTTCTGGGGGTTCGTGATTCTCCAACACAGTAACGCGTGTGTCTGTTCTAATGCGACTTGAAGTTGCTGATCTCGCTTCGATGCAAGTAAATATAAAAAAATCTGGTTTTCGACACAAGCCTATGAATGATCTGTCCTGGATCCGTCAACGTTTGATAAATTAACGGGTCGCACTGCTAGAGACTGTACTCAATTTCGGCTCTCTAGGTTATGGGAAAGTTGCTTTTAATAGGAGAAATAGAAGTACATGTAAAAGGACAAATGCTATGTCAAGTCGCATAAAAGCTTGTAAAAAGATACAGAATCTACCAAACAGTGAAGGAGCCGACAGAGGCCGACGGCTTATAGCTAGATGCTTGCAACAGGGTCAGTCACCATACAATAGCTGACCACGACCCTATTCTGACCGCTAGCTGCTCCCAACAGGGTCAGTCACCGTACCATAACTGACCAAGACCCTTTTCTGACCGCTAGCTGCTCCCAACAGGGTCAGTTACCGTACCAGTCTGACCAAGACCCTTTTCTGACCGCTAGCTGCTCCCAACAGGGTCAGTCACCGTACCAGTCTGACCAAGACCCTTTTCTGACCGCTAGCTGCTCCCAACAGGGTCAGTCACCGTACCATAACTGACCAAGACCCTTTTCTGACCGCTAGCTGCTCCCAACAGGGTCAGTCACCGTACCAGTCTGACCAAGACCCTTTTCTGACCGCTAGCTGCTCCCAACAGGGTCAGTCACCGTACCATAACTGACCAAGACCCTTTTCTGACCGCTAGCTGCTCCCAACAGGGTCAGTCACCGTACCAGTCTGACCAAGACCCTATTCTGACCGCTAGCTGCTGCTCTAGATCCAGGCTGTTCTAGTGTAGTCTGGCCTAAGATTGAAGTGGGAACACAAACTCGATATCCTAAAATACCAACTGGAACCAGATATGACGGGTCGAAATATTCAGAAATAGCAGAATCGCTGTAAGCTGCGACACACCGTCACCGTGTAAATGTCAGGACGAAAGAAGACGAAGAAGAAATAATGGAGACTGTCCAAATACACAAAGATGAAGAATGGCCCTTAGAAATCAGAGGCTAAACAAACTGAAGAACGGTTAGGCTAGCTGAACACGAAAAAGCAATTCCGAGGGCATGCATCTCAACTGTGGCAACGTATGAATGCAAAACATCGAACTATCATACAAACACTAAAGAAGAAAATGGAATTCTTCGAGCTAACATGATACAGGAATATCTCAGAGTACAATAAATTACGGAAAAAGAAAACCACAGAAGTCATAAAGAAGTTGGATATAGAGCGCAATTGGCTCGTAAAAATCATTACGTTTAGGAAACTAAAATACTTCTACCACATCACACAACCACATTACACACCACAACGGTTTAGCCGGAAAAAAAAATACTGAAGGGTACCTGGAAAACGAACCAGACATAGGCCAGACAGAGGATGGGCACGTGACATTTAAGATATTTTGAAGATGACAAGAGCCCGAAGAACTTGGAAAAAATCGGTCTTACAGTGGCTGTGATTAGAGCGACGTTCCGCAAGGATACAGTATGTGATAATTATATACTAGGACAAGTCAGTGAATAGATCACAAGGGGCTATTTTCAAAAAAAAATTGATACTAACTTAAAAACCATTTATCATTTCACTTACATTGTCCCTTAACACAGAATTAGATACTTTAAAAAAAAGCAATTATAGACTGGTGAGTTTAACCAGCATAGTCTGTAAATTTTTAGAGTCAGTAATCAAAGAAAACATTGTAATGTATTTAGACAGGTTTAATTTAATCAGAAATAGTCAGCATGGGTTTACTAGAGGGAGATCGTGATTAATAAATGTATTATAATTCATGGAGGAGATTACTAAAATGATAGATAAAGGGGAGCCAGTGGACGTTATTTATCTAGACTTTGCAAAGGCCTTTAATAGAGTACCTCATCAAAGATTATTTCGAAAGTTAAAATCACATGGAATAGGTGGCGAAGTTGCCAAATGGATTGAAAATTGGTTAACGGGAAGAAGGCAGAGGGTGGGCATAAATAAGGAGTACTCTGAGTGGTGTGAAGTGAAAAGTGGAGTGCCGCAGGGAATCGGTTTTGGGACCAATTTTGTTCTTGATATATATAAATGATTTGGACATTGATATGGGATCCATGATTGTAAAATTTGCTGACACAAAACTAGACAGTAGTGTCTCATCTAAAGCGGAAGTGGATATATTGAGGACGGATATAGAAAAAATTCGAAAATGGTCTGTAGGCTGGCAAATGTAGTTTAATGTGGATAAATGTACAATTATCCATATGGGTAGATCCAATATGGAACAAAATTACAGAATGGGCGAGAACAATAATAGAAAAGGAAAGATACCTAGGGGTTAAAATAGATCATACAGGTAAGGGGAGTGAGCAAGTTCAGGTAGCAGTGAAAAAGGAAATGCAATGTTATGTGGGATAAAAAGAAAATTAAACATAGGAGCATGGAGGTGATAGTCAAACTGTATAAAGCATTAGTTAGATCTAGATTGGTGTAATGTGTACAGGTGTGGAGTCCTTATCGTAGAGGGGTTATAAACATGCTGGAAAGGATACAAAGCTGATAGTGGGATTCCAGAATTACAGTTATGAGGAAAGACTCAGAAAAACCGGCCTACGAGAAGAATTCGAGATGACTTAATACAGGTTTATAAAATAATAAAAGGAACGGAAAAATTAGACTAAAACAAGTTTTTCAAAATACAACCATCTACAAAAATAAGAGGACATAGTTACAAATTAACTAAGGAGAGGTTCAGATTAGATATTAGGAAATATTTTTGTAGTCAAAGAGTGGTGAATGTGTGGAATGCATTGCCACATGCAGTAGTGGGCGCAGGGACAATTAATGCATTTAAGAATAGATTGTATGCGCATAGCTTTTAGAGCAAGGTAATTTAAATCACATTGGTTGTTTACAGACTGCAGTCTTCTAAACCAGTATAAAGATGTTAAGTTTAAGTGAACTCAAAAACCATTTAGTATTTCACTTACACTGTCCCTTATTTCTCAACATAATTTTCACCAACATTAATAGACTTGTCCCATCTTTTTATCCGTGCACCAAAACCTGCAGTATAAACTTTGTTGTTCTGCTGTCTCATCCAGATTTGCACTTCATGTTCAAGCTCTTTATGCATTAATATGTAGGTTAACCATGGGAACACACTAATGCAGTGGCTACACTGTTTATCGTTACTCGTCTCTCAGTAAGAATCATCTCCTCCACTAGATGCACTGATCCTTCTGTTGCAATCTGGCGACCAGGTCAGGATTCATCAGCAATTTTTTAGCATCTGAGAAAATGCATTGACCCAATTATGCACTACTTTACGCGGCAGACACCTTTCACCGTAAACAGGCAACATTTCCTTATGGATATTTTTATGGGGGAGGGTCCGATGTAGCTGAGAGGTAAAGGTGCTTGTCTCTCAAGTAATATTTTTTTTTTTGCGTTCGTCTTATTTCTTTAATCTCCAAGGCGGTGTGCGTTGTTCTGTGGTTTTTATTTTGTATCTGTCGACCCAGTGCATCCGACTTCAGCATGCATTTTATGTAAGGGTCTGCTTCCTCCTGCATTTTCTAAGGGTTTGCTTCCCCGGGGTAATGGCCGGTGCTGTGATGGGGATCGAACCCAGCACCTTGGGGGTTGTGAGCCATGCCACTTAACCACTAGCCCACGCCGTCCCCATTCTCAAGAAATGAAAGCTCGAAGCAATTTGTTTTTTTTAATCATTTCGTCTCAAGGGCGGTAAGCAGCGTCTTTGGAATTGGAATTTTGGAAATTAGCGAAGAGACTCTTGAGACCCAGTGTGCACGCTAAAGAACCCTTGGTAGTTGCAAATTAATGAAAGTATGCTGTTGGTTGTACTGTCCGGGCACAATTTGTAGAAATCAATTCAATTCCTACCCAATACACAATCTATCTTCCGTCAGTTCTATAAGCCGCATGAAGTAAACAGAACGCTGTTAATTAATTGTATACTCTGACAACGGACGCCAGTTTGTATCTTACATGCGCACGTCCATGCGATACCTAGCGTCTGATACCTAATGTTATCCCAAAGCTGGATGTTACTGACAACTTTAGAAAACACCAGCTATCCCTTATCGGTTTGTGACCCACATACTGACTTACCATGGCTGTTGTTGTTGAATCCCCACAATGAGTAGGATACTCTTTCTGTGCGCCCTGAAAAGGACGTTTAGTGGCAGGTTGTTGTAGTTTTTCTCACATCCCGAGCATGCTGATGAAGGTGAACTGGGGTTTTCCAGGCGGTTGTGCTATGCTTGGCTTCATTTGCGTGTCGCTCACCTACTGGGATCTCGTCTATCCCTCACCTCCTAAGTCAGACTGTTGTCCTCGACAACAGCTCGTTTCCAGGTCGGTCAACTAGGTCAGATGAGGGTCTTGACCAGTAAATTTCTCCTGACCTTGGCTACAATTGCCATGAAAGTGTCTTTATTTAGGAATAGGTGCGTGGAAGTGATATGGTGTCTGATCAGTATGTTTTACCTGACCATGACTAACATATGTTCACACGTAAAACAAATTACAACAGAAGCCAGCACTTTAAGAATTCGCCAAGTGATTTCACACACGAGTAATGTCAGAGAGGGTCTCCGTAGCGCTGTGTTAGAGCTCTCGGTTTTCACAGCAAAGGTGCTTGGATCAGCGCCTATTACTCCAGTCCATCCATCTGTAAATTGGCACCTGGCTTACTGTTATGGAAGGACAGAACACTACCCCATAAACAAGCTGTAGCCTCGTAAAACTCCATCCCCGACAGCAGTGTCCTCTATAGAACTATCTTTACGTAAAGTCGGAGTTTGTTTCAGTGCTGATTTTTAGTGCCAAATTGACATGGATTTCGACACGCTGAAGTTTACCCAGATGTATATTTGTACCCGGCTTACTGTTAGCTGTTAGGTAACGCAAAAAACAGATCGAGAGCAAGACTCCAACCCCCGAACACAATCAACTGAAACCTAGTACAATCCCATCTATGACACTACATCACCGATGGCAGTTGAGAGACCAGTTGAGAGGCTTCTACACTACCCAAAGCGCTAACATGGTACCATAAAAAGAAACTTCAAAGTGAGATGGTCGATGGCGGGTAAAAACACTTTTTTAAATGTGCCATTTTGTAAACGTTTATTGCTGCATTCATTTGGCTGATTTCCCAAAGATATTTATTTGGTGCAGAGCGGTACATCCTGCACCTGGATGGACCGAGTTCGATTCCTTTCTACGTTCTTTTCCGTGTGTTAGCGGTACCCTAAAGAGGAATAGTAGCACTGTAACCTGCAATACATACCGTAAGAGGTAAAAATGAAGGTTGGTCATGGGACCGGCTACCCCATTCTGCAGAAACTAAAAACCAGAGGAAAACGAAAAGAAGACCACTGAATGTGTGTAATAATAATATAGAACTACTATAGAACTAATGTAGAACTACTATAGAACTAATGTAGAACTACTATAGACCTAATTTAGAACTACTATAGACCTAATGTCAACTAATATAGAACTTGTGCCAATGTAGAAGTAGTATAGAGCTAATATAGAACTAATGTCAACTAATATAGAACTAATGTAGAATTAATGTAGAACTAATGTCACTAATATAGAACTAATGTAAGCTAATATAGAACTAATATATAACTAATGTCAACTAATGTAGATCTAATGTAGAACTAATATATAACTAAAATAGAACTAATGTTCAATTAATATAGAACTAATGTTAACAATGCAGAACTAATATAGAACTAATGTAGAACTAATGTCAACTAATATGGAACTAATGTCAACTAATGAGAATTCATAAACCGGACAGATGTCAGTATCAAAGGAACAGATAAATTAGACTATAACAAGTTTTTCAAAATACATCCACCTACAAGAACAAGAGGGCATATCTACAAATTCATTAAAGAGAGGTCCTGATTAGATATTAGGAAATCTATTTTTAGTCAGAGTGGTGAATGCTTGGAATGCATTACCACAGGAAATAGTGGAGCAGGGTAAATTTATGCATTCAAGAATCGAATGCACTGCCATCGTTTTTAGATCAAGACAAGGTAAATGAAGCTGGGTGTATTCAGACTCGGTAGAGCCTTCTAAACCAGTATAAAAACGGTAAGTTAAGATAGAAGGCCAACCCGGTACTAAAAAATGCCTGCTGAAGTCGGATGTGTCGGACTGAAAGGTGGAAATATCTTAGTCAATCTGGAAACTACGACACAACGCATTCCGTTCTCCTGGCAACATTCTGCTACTGGCTTGGAAGCGGAAGTATGAAAAAGAACTAAGGAGGAGTCTAAAATTATCACGCCGATCTCTTTTTGTATTCAATATAAGAGCACTGTTTGATCGAATAGAAATAATTCCTTGAATGCGCTATTTGGCATCGAATCGATTAATAATCGATTATTCAGTTCAGCCGTAGTTACCACGATAATCTTTTCCCGCGTGTTCCAATCAACGGATAGGTTGTTGGATTTCTCTCTCACGGTACGCCCCCTCCATCTACACCATCTCTCTTTCATCTCCACCTATTCTGTTATTCTTTGCTTGAAGTCTGTGTTTGTTATTACATCTGTCTATCTTACACAAGATATGCGGCGGAGACATCTGTTGGTGAAGGTGTGCAGTCTTTGAAGAAATATTCTGTTTTCGTTAGTTTTGCTGATGTTTGTCTGCAATCCTGATTTGCTGCTTGGGCTTTTAGTATACATTTTCTTTAATGTGCATTATGTTTTTATGCCACGATGTTTATATATCAACAAAACAATCAGTATCTCTTCTCTGTTTGGCAATATTCAGTAGTTGTGAAGTGATCTTCGAGAGTCAGTTCAGCGTTCTCTTGATGTGTATTTATTTTATTTTCCATTGTTTTGCCTCTAATGATATAGAGTATTGCGAGTGCTGTGTACACTGTCAGTCTGTCTTGTGTGTGCTGCTTCCACTGTTAGTCTGTCTTGTGTGTGCTGCTTCCACTGTTAGTCAGTCTGTCTTGTGTGTGCTGCTTCCACTGTTAGTCTGTCTTGTGTGTGCTGCTTCCACTGTTAGTCTGTCTTGTGTGTGCTGCTTCCACTATTAGTTTGTCTCTCCTGTCTGTGCTGCTTCCACTGTTAGTCTGTCTTGTGTGTGCTGCTTCCACTGTTAGTCAGTCTGTCTTGTGTGTGCTGCTTCCACTGTTAGTCAGTCTGTCTTGTGTATGCTGCTTCCACTGTTAGTTAGTCTGTCTTGTGTGTGCTGCTTTCACTGTCAGTCTGTCTGTCTTGTGTGTGCTGCTTCCACTGTTAGTCTGTCTTGTGTGTGCTGCTTCCACTGTTAGTCTGTCTGTTTTGTGTGTGCTGCTTCCACTGTTAGTCTGTCTTGTGTGTACTGCTTCCACTTTTAGTCTGTCTTGTGTGTGCTGCTTCCACTGTTAGTTTGTCTGTCTTGTGTGTGCTACTTTCACTGTCAGTCTGTCTGTCTTGTGTGTGCTGCTTCCACTGTTAGTTAGTCTGTCTTGTGTGTGCTGCTTTCACTGTCAGTCTGTCTTGTGTGTGCTATTTCCACTGGTAGTCTGTCTTATGTGTGCTGCTTCCACTGTTAGTCTGTCTTGTGTGTGCTGCTTCCACTGTTAGTCTGTCTGTTTTGTGTGTGCTGCTTCCACTGTTAGTCTGTCTTGTGTGTACTGCTTCCACTTTTAGTCTGTCTTGTGTGTGCTGCTTCCACTGTTAGTTTGTCTGTCTTGTGTGTGCTACTTTCACTGTCAGTCTGTCTGTCTTGTGTGTGCTGCTTCCACTGTTAGTTAGTCTGTCTTGTGTGTGCTGCTTTCACTGTCAGTCTGTCTTGTGTGTGCTATTTCCACTGGTAGTCTGTCTTATGTGTGCTGCTTCCACTGTTAGTCTGTCTGTCTTGTGTGTGCTACTTCCACTGTTGGTCTGTCTGTCTTGTGTGTGCTGCTTCCACTGTTAGTCTGTCTGTCTTGTGTGTGCTGCTTCCACTATTAGTTTGTCTTGCGTGTGCTGCTTCCACTTTTAGTCTGTCTTGTGTGTGCTGCTTCCACTGTTAGTCTGTCTTGTGTGTACTGCTTCCACTTCTGTTCTTTGTTAATGATTTTCCACACTCCACATCAGTATATATTTTATTTCAATTTCCCCCTCCCCCTTCCCCCCACACACATCTCCATGTCCGTATAAATGCTCCACATATCCATGTCTGTAAATATTTTCCCCATTTTCTCATATTTTCAACCCATCCATGTCTATATATTTTAGTATCTTTATATGCTTTCTACTCTTTCTCATATTCTCCACCTTATCGTGTACGTAAATATTTTGTTCATGTCGTCATATTTTCTACTTTTCCATGTCCGTATATATTTTCAAAATATATATTTCCATATTCGTTCCACACTTCTCCATGTCCTTATATTTTCCACATCTCTATAACCTATATGTGTTTCACCTGTCAATGTCCCTTTATAGTTTCCACCTCTCTATGTCCATATATCGTTTTCAAATATGTGCCCATTAATTGTCCACTTGTCTCCCTATGTATTTCCAATCTTTCTATGTCCCTAATAGTTTCAAAATATATGTTTTTACATTTTATCACCACTCTCTGTTCCTGTATATTTTCCACGTCTACATGTTCCTATATAGTTTCTACCTCTTTATGTCCATATAAAGTTTTCAAATATGGGCATATAAATTTCTCAACCTGTTTCTTTTTCTATATAGTTTCCACCTCTCTATGTTCATATATAGTTTTCAAATACGTGCATATAAATTATCCACCTGTTTCTTTCTCTATATAGTTTCCACCTCTCTATGTCCATATATAGTTTTCAAATATGTGCATATAAATTATCCACCTGTTTCTTTTCCTATATAGTTTCCACCTCTCTAGGTCCATATATAGTTTTCAAATATGTGCATATAAATTTCTCAACCTGTTTTTTTTCCTATATAGTTTCCACCTCTCTATGTCCATATATAGTTTTCAAATATGTGCATATAAATTTCTCAACCTGTTTCTTTTCCTATATAGTTTCCACCTCTCTATGTCCATATATAGTTTTCAAATATGTGCATATAAATTATCCACCTGTTTCTTTCCCTATATAGTTCCCACGTCTCTAACTCCCAATATGGTTTCCAAACATGCGTCTCTACATTGTCCATCTCTTTATGTCCCTATATATTATCCACCTCTCCATACTTGTATATATTTTCCACTTTTCTTCACATTATCATGTTCTCTCTCTACTTTCATCGTCTATATACCAAACCTCCTATTCGTCATCAGCAGTCGGACTCATTAACCGTCACCCTCCGGTCACCAGATGTAACTGTCCGTGTTCTCAACTTGTGTTTGAATGCCAGTGTCTCGTGTCCCTTCAGGATACAGTCTAACACCGAGGATACAGTCTACCACCGAGAGATGAAATGTCAGGGTCAATTGTCTGACGCATCAATGCTTAAGTATTCATGTGTATTCATCTCGTCTCACAACAACATAATGGTAACCCCTAGGACGTACTGTTAGTAATTAGTCTCCGAGTAACCCTGCGGCAATGTTCGGTATATCAATTTATCAAAAGCTTTCAGGCTCATGTGGAAGATAGTTCTTCTCAAATGTGCACCTCTGTCGTGGACCATTCGTTTCAGTTTTGTCCATGTCTTCCATGTTTGATTTATGTTTGTCTTACGCTCTCTTCACTCTCTCTCTCTCTCATTGTGTGTATGTGTGTGTGGGGTTTGGTCTACCTTAACTTCTTGGGAATTTCCGAACAGAGGCTGTCCTATAATAAAATCTGTTGCTTTTTTTCAAATGAGTCCTCTAAATATTCTGACAGGTTACCATTGACCTCTAAACATTCTGACAGGTTACCATTGACCTCTAAATATTCTGACAGGTTACCATGGACCTCTAGACATTCTAATAGGTTACCATTGACCTCTAAACATTCTGACAGGTTACCATTGACCTCTAAACATTCTGACAGGTTACCATTGACCTCTAAACATTCTTACAGGTTACCATTGACCTCTAAACATTCTGACAGGTTACCATTGGCCTCTAAATATTCTGACAGGTTACCATGGACCTCTAGACATTCTAATAGGTTACCATTGACCTCTAAACATTCTGACAGGTTACCATTGACCTCTAAACATTCTGACAGGTTACCATTGACCTCTAAACATTCTTACAGGTTACCATTGACCTCTAAACATTCTGACAGGTTACCATTGGCCTCTAAATATTCTGACAGGTTACCATGGACCTCTAGACATTCTAATAGGTTACCATTGACCTCTAAACATTCTGACAGGTTACCATTGACCTCTAAACATTCTGACAGGTTACCATTGACCTCTAGACATTCTGACAGGTTACCATGTACCTCTGAACATTCTGACAGGTTCTCACATAACCCTAAAACTTCTGACAGGTTCTCACATAACCCTAAAACGTCTGACAGGTTCTCACATAACCCTAAAACGTCTGACAGGTTCTCATATAACCCTAAAACGTCTGACAGGTTCTCGCATAACCCTAAAACGTCTGACAGGTTCTCACATAACCCTAAAACTTCCAACCAGTTCTCATGTACCCATTAACATCGTCCGCTGTTAAATTTGCTAATAATAAACACCAACTCTCCGCTCACGATGTACTCATTCAGAAATGCAAATGTACCGCCTGGGGTACATATACTCCAGGTTAGAAACCCCGGCACTAGATAACACTATTAATTAGCCTTTGTGAATCATGGCGTCCACTCGTCGGGAGCAGGTGGATCTAATTTACAACGCCCAGCAAATAGGTTTCTACAAGAGTGCATTCATCGCTGCCACAAGGGCAGGAGAGAATGTCAGCAAATGTAATAGCTCCCTGGCGGGCAACGCCTTCAGTGATGGAGTCGCCCACATACGAACTCCTAACTTTTGTCCGATCTGACCTTGTGGTTTTTAAGATTGCTACATGCGTAGGATAATAGGTTCTCCGATGAGAGATACTCTCATAAGGGACAACTCCTTCTTCCTCGTTCGTCCGTAAGTTCCCGCTACAGAAGTCCCTTTGTTGGGAGAGCTAATCGTTTCTTTTCTTTCTTTATTTTTTTTTTTTTTTTTTTTCTTAATTACTCTTAATCCCCAAGGCGGTGTGCGTTGCACTGTGGTTTTTATTTTGCGTCTGTCGGCCCAGTGTATCCGACTTCAGCATGCATTTTATGTAAGGGTCTGCTTCCTCCTGCATTTTCTAAGGGTTTGCTACCCCGGGGTAATGGCCGGTGCTGTGATGGGGATTGAACCCAGCACCTTCGGAATGTGAGCCGTGCCACTTAACCACTAGGCCACGCCGTCCCCCTAATCGTTTCTAATTGCTCATACATTCAGATGCACGTAATGTGCAGACAAAAGATACTTGGAATCTTTGTACTCAAACAAGCATGTTAATGTCTGTTGCCAGGTAGCCGAAGGCTTCTGCTATACGTAGTAGGTATCTTAAAACTTCCTGCGGCTTACTAGGCCTGGAGAATGGTACACAAATGTGTGTAGATTTTTAACTATAATGATTTTATTTTCTTCTAGCAGCGACCGTTATTCCTACTCTTTTGGATTTCTGACTGCCAAGAGATTTTTAACGTGTTCGACACTGAACAGTGAGTCCGATCTCACTGCCCATAGATCAGGGGAATTTTTGCCAGAAGATCAACGTGAAAAAATCCCGGTCTCCACCGTGACCTTCGGCACGCAAGGCAGACACCTTACAACGAGACCACCCCCCACCTCCCCCAACCCCAAAGAAATACATAAACCAATTGTGTTTGAAACTATCTTAGGAGGAAACTACAAATGAATTGACGGATTATGTCCAATATGGAGTAGATTGGTGTAATCAATAAAAGTTTCAAGGGAACCAAGATCATGTTATCTAAAGGTTTCAAGGGAAGCAAAATCATGTTATCTAAAGGTTTCAAGGGAAGCAAAATCATGTTATCTAAAGGTTTCAAGGGAAGCAAAATCATGTTATCTAAAGGTTTCAAGGGAAGCAAAATCATGTTATCTAAAGGTTTCAAGGGAAGCAAAATCATGTTATCTAAAGGTTTCAAGGGAAGCAAAATCATGTTATCTAAAGGTTTCAAGGGAAGCAAAATCATGTTATCTAAAGGTTTCAAGGGAAGCAAAATCATGTTATCTAAAGGTTTCAAGGGAACCAAGATCATGTTATCTAAAGGTTTCAAGGGAAGCAAAATCATGTTATCTAAAGGTTTCAAGGGAAGCAAAATCATGTTATCTAAAGGTTTCAAGGGAAGCAAAATCATGTTATCTAAAGATTTCAAGGGAAGCAAAATCATGTTATCTAAAGGTTTCAAGGGAAGCAAAATCATGTTATCTAAAGGTTTCAAGGGAAGCAAAATCATGTTTTCTAAAGGTTTCAAGGGAAGCAAAATCATGTTATCTAAAGGTTTCAAGGGAAGCAAAATCATGTTATCTAACATGAACGTCAGATCTCCTTCTTTCGTCATGAAAAGGACACTGTTTCGTAGTTTACAGCATAGCCCGACACATCTGGTTTCAGCCCGACACATTCGGTTTCAGTCCGACATGTTTGGAATTAGGTATGTCTTACCTCCTCGTTTTGTATTCTCATAGCAAAGCTGCATGTGTGCAGTCTGTTTCCAGGGTCGCTACTTGAAAGCTAAATATGGTCTTGGTCAGCTATGATTAGCTGACCCATACGCAAGCACCAGCTGTGATTCGCTGGCTGCTGGCACCTCATCCACTACTGCGTCTTCGGCTCCGAATGGACATCTGGCATTAAGATGTTGAGCAGTGGATGGACTGTAACTGTCAGCGACCCAATACTGACTGATAGCGTTGGGGTCAGCGAACCAATACTGACTGCTAGCGTTAGGGTCAGCGACCCAAAACTGACTGCTAGCGTTAGGGTCAGCGACCCAATACTGACTGCATACCGACTGCTAGCGTTAGGGTCAGCGACCCAATACTGACTGCTAGCGTTAGGGTCAGCGACCCAATACTGACTGCTAGCGTTAGGGTCAGCGACCCAATACTGACTACTAGCGTTAGGGTCAGCGACCCAATACTGACTGCTAGCGTTAGGGTCAGCGACCCAATACTGACTGCTAGCGTTAGGGTCAGCGACCCAATACTGACTGCTAGCGTTAGGGCCAGTGACCCAGAGCTGCCAAGACCCTTCTACACCTCCACGCGGTGATCCTGGATAACAGGCTGCAACAGAGCAGAGTGGCTAAGGGGAAGGGATTGAAGAGTTAAGGCTAACCCAGTACCCAAAAATGCCTGCTGAAGTCGGGTGTGTCGGGCCGAAAAGTGTAAATATCGCAGTCAAGCTGTAAACGACGACACAACGCATTCCGTTCTCCGGACAACATCCCACGACTAGCAAAACCCTTTTCGGAGCTTAATAGCGGGATTTTGAGAACGAAGTAGAAGAATACTAAATCAAAGCTCGTTTGGCTTGGAAACGGGGCATGGGACTAATACGTTTACCCGCAAATTGCATGCATTTTCTGCACTTCTGCTCACCGCCTCAAACGTACAGTTTGTCTAATTCACACAAGTTTATTTATATCCATGGTTATCATTATTGTTAGTATGATTTGTCAGGCATTATTATGTGTGCTCCTTCCTATTGGTAATAACGTTGGTCCTGTGTATGTTTTCCTAATCTTTGTTAATATCTTCACCTGTTTCTGTTGGTATCATGAAACCTTTACTGACAGACGATGGGGCTGTTTGGGTTAGGGTGAACAAACCTATTAAATGTTAATCAGTGTATTTATTCTCTCTTTCTCTCTCTCTCTTATTCTCCCATTCTATCTGTCTATCCTCTGCCCTACTCCAAGTAAACAAACAAATTAAAATAAATAACAATAACACACGTATTATGCCTTCAAGTAATAGCCCAGGAAACAGGCTGCGACCACGCAGTCTCGCTAAGAGAATACGGATCGAAGAGGGAAGGCAAACCCTGTCCCAAAATTAGCTACTCTTAAGAGCACGTACGAGGACGTGAGATGGGGTCTTGATCAGCATGTCTGACCTGTCCCTGATTATTCTTTGCTCCCACCTTAATCAGTATGTCTCACCTGTCCCTGATTATTCTTTGCTCCCACCTTAATCAGTATGTCTCACCTGTCCCTGATTATTCTTTGCTCCCACCTTAATCAGTATGTCTCACCTGTCCCTGATTATTCTTTGCTCCCACCTTAATCAGTATGTTTCACCTTTCCCTGATTAAGCGAAGAATTAAAAGAGGAAAAATAAAAAAAATTTAAAACATTAGAAGAAAAAGTATGTGTCGGGCCGAAAGGGACAGATGTAGATCCTTGCCGTGAACTACGAAGCAGCGCGACTAAGCTTCCTTTTGAGGAAAAATAAGGAGAACAGAGAAGAATTAGAAGAGGAAAAATAAAAATACATACAAAAATAAGAAGAGGGAGAAGAAGAACAAATATGGCATCAAGTCTGTAGACCGGGATCAAGTTGCTGAGTAGCACCTGAGCATGGGTCAGCGACCCATAGCTGCCAAGACCCTTCTACACCTCCACGCGGTGATCCTGGATAGCAGGCTGCAGCAGGGCAGACTGGCTAAGGAGAAGGAATTGAAGAGGGAATGCTAACCCGGTACTCAAAAAATGCTTGCTGAAGTCGGATGTGTTGGACCGAAAGGTGCAAATATCGCAGCCTAGCTGTAAACTATGATACAACGCATTCCGTTCTCTGGACTACATTCTGCTACTTAAGCCCTTTCAGGGTTTGGTAGCGGGAGATTGAGAACGAACGAAGAAGAAGAAGAAGAAGACGTCTATAGACCTCAACCAAGGATGTCTCCGTCAGATGTAATTAAGAGTATCAGATTAAGACAATAGACCTTCACTGGCAAATGTCTCCCTTATATGAGTATCACATCCAGTCTGTAGAACTTAACTGGCAGATCTCCCTTATATGAGTATCACATCCAGTTTGTAGACCTTCACTGTCCGATGTCTCCCTCATATGAGTATCACATCCAGTCTGTAGACCTTCACTGGCAGATGTCTTCCTCATATAAGTATCACATCCAGACTGTAGACCTCACTTGCAGATGGCTCGTCATATGAGTATCACATCCAGTCTGTAGACCTTCAACAGATGTCTCCCTCATATGAGTATTACATCCAATCTGTAGACCTTCAACAAATGTCTCCCTCATATGACTATCACATCCAGACTAGACCTTCAATAAATGTCTCCCTCGTATGAGTATCACATCCAGTCTGTAGACCTTCAACAGATGTCTCCCTCATATGAGTATCACATCCAGTCTGTAGACCTTCAACAGATATCTCCCTCATATGAGTATGACATCCAGTCTGTAGACCTTCAACAGATGTCTCCCTCATATGAGTATCACATCCAGTCTGTAGACCCACAGATGCGCGGATGTGGCTTCAGATAAAAAATATAGTCAAAAACAAAGTTAAGAGGAAACTGCGAAAGAACAGAACAACTTCAACAGGCTTAACTATTTTGTGGGGTATCTCAAAGACGAGAAGACAACAGAGAAATGCAGTTCTAGCACTGCAGCAGTTTTAGTTTATATTTAGTCGAAGACTCAATGTCATTGCACATAGTTGGTCAACATTGTAACAGAGCAGACTGGCTAAGGGGAAAGGATTGAGTTAAGGCTAACTCGGTGCTACAAAAATGCCTGTTGAAATCGGATAAGTGCTTTGTTCTTCTCCATATTTGTGGGAAATCTCAGCACAATGGACGAACTCCGTATGGACCGGCGTGGATCCCGTAATAGATTAGGTAGATTTTTAAACAGGATTTTTGAATTTTGCCCGAGCAGCGATGGTTAAGCCTACTCTTTACGATTACCAACTGCCGAGGGATATTTAACGTACGTGACACTGTACACAGGCGTCCGATCTCTACTACCCAGAGATCAGGTGAAATACCAGAAATTCACGTGAAAAATCCCGGTCTCCATCGTGATTTGAATATGCTACCTCCAGCACCCAAGGCCGGCGTCTTACATAGAGACCACTCAGTCCACTTGGAGCAACTAAACATAGGCACTGTCCTTGATGAACACCAGGAACATCTACACAAGATGGGGACAGCAACGTGCGAGAAAGGTTGAGTTAAAAAGAAAGGTCAGCACAAATTTTAAAAATTAAAAAAAACAAAACAATTTTTGCGGGGGGGGGGGGGGGCCTCGACTTTGTTGCCTCGGTTTTTTTTCCCCATTTTAGCTCGGTCTCTCTCGGCAGATGGGTACCCCTTCTGTCGAGAGCATCGCACAAAGCACGAACTCCGTAGCTCCAGTGATGAACCCAGGGATCTCCTGAACAAATTGACATCATGGACCGACCGTCGCAGCTCGAAATCCAACCCCGACCGTCTGAACACGAGAATAACGGCAGAAACGCTCACAATGATTGGAGAGAGACGAGACAAAATAATGGCGTTACTCAAGAGGAAAATTAGAGCCATCAAAGCTAAAGTACATAGAGACAACACAGGGGTAAAAGCAGAAGTTAAAATAAAACGGCAAAACATTACGTTAGACAAAAGATGCTATATAGAGATTCTGACTACAGAAGCCAAAAAAAGTGGCAGATATAGGAAACTTGAAAGGCCTTTATGACACTACCAGAAAGCTGGCAAGACAATAAATACCAACAAAAAAGCAGACCAATTACAAAACAATGTGGGAAGAGGGATTGCACAATCTTGGAGAACATAAGAAAATATGGATGAAATCAGTCTGGTTTAGGATCACGTACGAGGACGTGAGGTGGGGTCTTCATCAGTGTTTCTCACCTGTCCTTGATTATTCTTTGCTCCCACCTTGATCAGTGTGTCTCATCTGTCCTTGATTATTCTTTGCTCCCACCTTGATCAGTGTGTCTCACCTGTCCTTGATTATTCTTTGCTCCCACCTTGATCAGTATGTTTCACCTATCCCTGATTATTCTTTGCTCCCACCTTGATCAGTATGTTTCACCTATCCCTGATTATTCTTTGCTCCCACCTTGATCAGTATGTCTCACCTGTCCCTGATTATTCTTTGTTCCCACCTTGATCAGTATGTCTCACCTGTCCTTGATTATTCTTTGCTCCCACCTTGATCAGTGTGTCTCATCTGTCCTTGATTATTCTTTGCTCCCACCTTGATCAGTGTATCTCACCTGTCCTTGATTATTCTTTGCTCCCACCTTGATCAGTGTGTCTCACCTGTCCTTGATTATTCTTTGCTCCCACCTTGATCAGTATGTTTCACCTATCCCTGATTATTCTTTGCTCCCACCTTGATCAGTATGTCTCACCTGTCCCTGATTATTCTTTGTTCCCACCTTGATCAGTATGTCTCACCTGTCCTTGATTATTCTTTGCTCCCACCTTGATCAGTGTATCTCACCTGTCCTTGATTATTATTTGCTCTCACCTTGAAAAGTATATCTCACCTGTCCCTGATTATTCTTTTCTCTCACCTTGAGCAGTATGTTTCACCTGTCCCTGGTTATTCTTTTCTCTCACCTTGAGCAGTATGTTTCACCTCTCCATGTTCTTCAGCTTTCATCCTAAAATGACGTTGTAACGTTGTGCCGTAGTTCACAGCGAGGCTGAGATATCTGCCCGTTTTGATCCAACACATCTGATTTCAGCTGGCTCTTGGATACCGGATTTACCTTCCTACTGCGATCCCTATTCTCTCAGTCAGACTAGCAGCATGTTTCCAGGGCCGCTGCTTGGAGGTTGACAGATCTGGTTCGCTGACCCTGACGCAAGCAGCAAGCATCATCTTCACCATTTTCAATGTTTCAAAGCTAGGCACCAGCTTCGAACTTTATATTGGAGTTCAAGATTGTTATTTTTGTATTGGCCTTAATTTTTGTCGATCTTCACGTCACCCTACCCGATTAAAGCTCTTATTATCTTTTCTTGTTTTCTCTATCTTTGTAGTATACTGGAATTTATTTTAAAAAATTCCTTTGCGTTCGCCTTATTTTTCAATTCCCCAACGCGGTGTGCGTTGCACTGTGGTTTTTTATTTTGCGCCTGTCGGCCCAGTGCATCCGACTTCAGCATGCATTTTATGTAAGGGCCTGCTTCCTCCTGCATTTTCTAAGGGTTTGCTTCCCCGGGGTAACGCCCGGTGCTGTGATGGGAATCGACCCCAGCACCTTTGAGTTGTAAGCCGTGTCACTTAACCACTAGCCCACGCCGTCCCCGTACGGTAATATCTAGCTGAGATCATCTCGTTTTTTGTGTGCTTGATTTTTCCATCACTCCACGAGATGGAACGCGTCAGCAACAACCTATAATCCAAACCTCTTTCAGTCATCATTCCACCCTCTACCAATCCCATCTCTCCCCTCCCCCCCCCCTGATTTCCTCCCTCCCCTAACACAAGTTATGACTAACCATTCCCCACTCCAACCCTTCCCCACTCCAACCCTTCCCCACGCCAACCCTTCCCCACTCCAACCCTTCCCCACTCCAACCCTTCCCCACCCCAACCCTTCCCCACTCCAACCCTTCCCCACTCCAACCCTTCCCCACTCCAACCCTTCCCCACTCCAACCCTTCCCCACTCCAACCCTTCCCCACTCCAACCCTTCCCCACTCCAACCCTTCCCCACGCCAACCCTTCCCCACTCCAACCCTTCCCCACTCCAACCCTTCCCCACTCCAACCCTTCCCCACTCCAACCCTTCCCCACTCCAACCCTTCCCCACGCCAACCCTTCCCCACTCCAACCCTTCCCCACTCCAACCCTTCCCCACGCCAACCCTTCCCCACTCCAACCCTTCCCCACTCCAACCCTTCCCCACGCCAACCCTTCCCCACTCCAACCCTTCCCCACTCCAACCCTTCCTATCCTCTAAGGGCCCATTTGTTGCTGTGGAATATCCTCGTTTTTCTACGAAAGTCAGAAAATCCCATTCACCTGGAGCAAGCTGAACACGTGACTGGGCTGACAATCCCATAAATCTGGAGCAAGTTAAACACGGGGCTGGGCTGACAATCCCATAAATCTGGAGCAAGTTAAACACGGGGCTGGGTTGACAATCCCATACATCTGGAGCAAGTTAAACACGGGGCTGGGCTGACAATCCCATACATCTGGAGCAAGCTGAACACGTGGCGGGGCTGACATGGGGATCGAACCCAGCACCTACGGTTTGTGAGCCGTGTCACTTAACCACTAGACCGCCTCGATTATACTAGGATCAAAATGCTAAGCAGTGAGTGGTAGCAGTCAGCCGCCCAACGCTGACGGCTAGAGCCAGGGCCAGGACCCTAGAGCTGCCAAGACCCTTCTCCGACTCCACGCCGTGATCCTGTATTACAGACTGCAACAGGACAGACTGGTTAAGGAGAAGGGATCGAAGAGGAAAGACTAACCCGGTTATCTAAAAATGTTATACTGAACAGTGTCGGACCGAAAGGTGCAAATATCGCATCCAAGCTGTAAACTACGACACAACGCATTCCATTCTCCGGACTACATCCTGTTACTTTCAAGGCCATTTTCAGAGTTTGGTAGCGAGAGCTTGGGAACGAACAACGACGACGAAAAAAAGAAGAAAAAGAAGGAGAAGAAGAATAATAAGGATGAGAAGAAGAATAATAAGGAGAAGAGGAAGAAGGGGAAGAATAATAAAAAGGAGAAGAAGAAGAATAAGAAGGGGAGGAATAATAATAAGAAGAAGAAGGGGAAGAATAATAATAAGAAGAAGAAGGAGAAGAAGAAGAAACAAAAGAAGCAGCAGCGTTGCTACCAAAGTCCTAAACAGTAAATAATGGCACATATTTAGGCATGTGCCTCGCTCGTAACGGACATTATAAACATGAATTCCCAAACTCATAACCACCTGAAAGCCTAGTTTCCAGGTTCACAATTCTCCTAATATTCGCAGGTAAACGGTTGCGCAGTATGCACATTTTTCCACAGTAAATAAATGACTTCTGCAGAACTTTAAACATTCTCCCGCATTTCACGTACAGAGATGTCGGGCTGAACTATCCTTAACAAACGAAGACTGGAGTTTAGAAGATCTTAACAGATTTGAGATCATTTGAATAGAATAGAAACTGTTTTTGTGTCTTGTCAGGTCAGGAAATAAGTTTGTGAAACAAGACATGTTTTTCTTTTCTTTTAATATCTTTTTGTGCGTGAGAGTCAATTCATCTGGTTGTTTTATCAGGTCGGAGTTCAAAGTGCAACCATAGGTCAAGTTAGGCCCACATCGAATGTATATCTGGTGGTGAATGACGTATACTAAGTCAAAACTTGTATGAGGTAGAATGGCTAGTTCCCTTCCTCGGTGCCATTTCTTTTCCTAGCAGTAAATCAGGTATCCATTGACACCTGGGTCGACTGGATGAAGTGTGCCGGTAGCGGAAGTTGAATCCCATAACTTTTGATGCGAAAAACGAGTGTTTTACCGCTATTCTAATCAGACTCATTTCACGACGCAAGAAATAAGGCGAACGAAACAAATGAAATCAGGGATATAAATAGATTGGTGTCAGTATAAATGGGCACTAGGAGAAAAACTACTACTACATCAACCTTTTTTATCTATAATTATTTAATCAATTATCTACCTTTCTATTGTTCTTCTGTTCCTGAGCCTACCACACATTCAACACATAATTGACTGCGAGAGCTAGAGGGCACAGGTGAGATGAGGGATCTACAAGGTGACACACAAATCAGTGAATCGCTTACAAGTTGGAGTACATGGCTGCGATGGAAAAATATGAGAGCAGGCAAAACCTGATACACCAAGACCAGACAGAAGGAAGTCAACACAGATGGGCCTCACAACAGAAGGAAGACACTTTTCAATTAATTTACATTGTACTCTTAATCCTTATGTATCAAGTATATTGTTTGTTATATTTCCCAATCATTCCATCTCATTCATTCTCGTTGTACACCTCACTACACTGCTATCTTCACAATTGTGTATAAAATGTATGAGGGGGCTTTATATTTTTTTTTATAAAATAGAAGGAAAAAAAAAAAAAGGGGAAGAGGGGGGAAAAAAAAAAAAAAGAAAGAAAGAAATCAGGAAACAAAAAAAAAAGAGATCCGAATCAAGTATGACAGAAAATAAAAATGGTCCCAGGAAAACTATTGTGCATATTCATGCAAATACCTACGGCGGACAACTAGGAACATCAAAAGCGAGGAACAACGGGAGGAACATCACGGAAATACCAGGCTAGGTACAAACAGATACACACACGCATCCAAGCACTGGTTTATGCGTCTTAATATCGCCCAAATTGACTGCGGTCTGGGGTGGAATAGGCGCGCCTCCGCCAGTAGAAACTAGTGAGGCAAACACATAACGAAAGGATAATTAGAAGCGAGGAACAGCGGGAGGAACATCACGGAAACACCAGGTTAGGTACAAACAGATACACACACGCATCCAAGCACTGGTTTATGCGTCTTAATATCGCCCAAATTGACTACGGTCTGGGGTGGAATAGGCGCGCCTCCGCCAGTAGAAACTAGTGAGGCAAACACATAAAATAAAAAAAAATAAAAAAATAACAGCAGCTTGCTGTATCACATGATGGTCTTCGTCGGGGTCTTATGACAGTAGAAGAGTTCAGAAGAGCTACACCCGTTATCGTCTTACTCGATTTGATGAACTTATTTCGCATTTTTTACTCAACCGGAAGTAGATTGTCTCCCGCACAGGAAGTCGATTACTTGCAGAAGCATTGGATTTGCATGATCATGTTGCTAGCTTCACGCACAACCTCTTTCGGTAATCATGTTTCAAAGATTACAGTGGTACTATTATTTCCAACGCGGATACCACTTGTGTATTCTTTAGATTTAGTTATATATTTATGTTTTGTTTAGTCTCTGATAATGATCTTTCGATTGTAACATGGGTTGCTGTGTCTGTACATGTATAAAAAATATGCACAAGTATGGTTCATATACCATAGAGGAGAAGGGACTAACGTCCGGTCAGATAACACATACTGATCAGATTATGTTAGTCAGGGTCAGGTTAAACATACTGATCAGATTATGTTAGTCAGGGTCAGGTTAAACATACTGATCAGACCACGTTAGTCAGGGTAAGATAAAACATACTGATCAGACTATGTTAGTCAGGGTCAGGTTAAACATACTGATCAGACCACGTTAGTCAGGGTCAGGTTAAACATACTGATCAGACCACGTTAGTCATGGTAAGATAAAACATACTGATCAGACTATGTTAGTCAGGGTAAGATAAAACATACTGATCAGACTATGTTAGTCAGGGTAAGATAAAACATACTGATCAGACTATGTTAGTCAGGGTAAGATGAAACATACTGATCAGACTATGTTAGTCAGGGTAAGATAAAACATACTGATCAGACTATGTTAGTCAGGGTCAGGTTAAACATACTGATCAGACTATGTTAGTCAGGATAAGATGAAACATACTGATCAGACTAAGTTAGTCAGGGTAAGATGAAACATACTGATCAGACTATGTTAGTCAGGGTAAGATGAAACATACTGATCAGACCACGTTAGTCAGGGTCAGGTTAAATATACTGATCAGACGATGTTATTCAGGATCAGACTGGATTATTCCAGTTACTTGAAAACAAAATAAGACGATAACGAAAGTCGACTTTTGAAAGGGAGAACCACAAATTCTGAAAACATTCTTCTTCTTATGTTCAAATACCCACGAAGTCATCCCCACACTTAACACCTCTATGGAGCCGCAAGAGTTACCAAAACTGTATCTGAGCCCTTATCTAAGGTATGTGATAACAGTTATGACTTCGAGAGGGAGCATAGGAAAATAAATCATGTATATAAAACCCTATTGGGCATTTTGTGGATACACTCTACCTTCACAGGGAGACAACAAATTTATAATTATCCTTTATAAATAAATATAGGAGAAATTGCACCTGTTACATTATTAATAATGGGAGGCTATTCCAAATCGCTCTTTAGATTTTTACAGGACATGAATTCTAACCTGAAAACATGTCACATCATACAGATAGTGCATTTCATGTGTCGTTTTCTATTTACATATATAATACGCTCCATTTACCAAACACTTTCACTCTATTTACATATTTAATACACTCCATTTACCAACACATTCCCTCTATTTACATATTTAATACGCTCCATTTACCAAACACGTTCACTCTATTTACATATTTAATACACTCCATTTACCAACACATTCCCTCTATTTACATATTTAATACACTCCATTTACCAACACATTCCCTCTATTTACATATTTAATACACTCCATTTACCAACACATTCCCTCTATTTACATATATAATACACTCCATTTACCAACACATTCCCTCTATTTACATATTTAATACACTCCATTTACCAACACATTCCCTCTATTTACATATTTAATACACTCCATTTACCAACACATTCCCTCTATTTACATATTTAATACACTCCATTTACCAACACATTCATCTATTTTAAAAAAGAGTAAGAAGGTAACTTAGTCGACTTTTAAGGGAGAAGTGAGAGCCACAAACTATGAAAATGCCTTTTCTTTTGCTCTAATACCCATGAAGTCATCCTCACCTTTAACATCTCTATTGTAAAGTAAAGTAAAGTATCCCATAGCATTACTGCCGTAGGGGTGTGAGGTGTTAGCGATCTCACATTTCAAAGGCTCGGCTATTTGAGGGCGGTAGCCATCTCCTCTCCTTCGCCGCTTTTACTTCCCTGACTGAACCGGTACCCATTTAAGGCTGGGTCGACCTGGGAGCCATTGCGGTCTGAAAAAAACAGTACCGCCTCAACTGGGGAATTAACCCAGGACCACTCAGATGCGAAGCCAGAGCGCTAACCACTACGCTGCGCGGCTCCATCTCTATTGAGCCTCAAGATTTCCAAATCTGTGTCTGAGCCCTTAAGGAGGGTATGTGATAACAGTTATGACTTCTAGAGGGAGCACATAAAATTAATCGTGCAGATGAAACCCTATTGAGCATTTGTGGATTCTTTACCTTCACAGGGATATAAAAACCTTCATAAATTAATTTTTCTAAATAAATATAGGAGCATTTTCACTCTTCGCATATCAAATATTAGACAACTATTTCACACCAGATTTTGCGGCTAATATATATATATAATATGCTATTTTTACCGACATATTCCATTTCATTGCAAGCAAAAAGTCGATAAGGAAAGTCCACTCTTGAAGGGAGAAGTGAGAGCCATAAATTCCAAAAGCACATTTCCTTTTCTTTTGCTCTAATACCCATGAAGCCATCCCCACATTTAACATCTCTATTGAGCCGCAAGAGTTCCCAAAACTGTGTCTGAGCCCTTATAGAGGGTATGTGATAACAGTTATGACATCTAGAGGGAACACATGAAAATTAATCATGCATATGAAACCCTATTGGGTGTTTATGAACACAACCCTCCTTCACAGGGGGACGGCATCCATCATCATTTACCTTTATAAATAAATATAGGAGCGATTGCTCTCTTCACATAAAATATTAGAAAGATATCTCACAACCGATTTTCAGATCCTTGTGAGACCATAATTTCTGACCGGGAAACATGTATCTCATATATCTAGAGACAGAGAGACACACACGCGCGCGCGCACACGTACACCGCCCGCCCACCCGTTTCAAGAGCCGAGCGTCACTTATTGAGTCCAGCGATTCTTGTCTGACGCCACTCCGTTCGTCCCCTTCAACTTTGACCTTAGACCCAGCGTCACTTGTTGAGTCTAGCGATTGTTGTCTGACGCCACTCCTTTCGTCCGCTTCAACTTTGACCTTAGACCGAGCGTCACTTATTGAGTCTAGTGATTCGTGTCTGACGCCACTCCGTTCGTCCCCTTCGACTTTGATCGTAAACCGAGCGTCACTTCTTGAGTTTAGCGATTGTTGTCTGACGCCACTCCGTTCAGCGCATCTAATTTTAGTCTTGGTGCGTCATTTATCCTGTTTAGTCTAGCGGATTCATGTCTGGCGCCATTATTTTATTCCCTTCGACTTTGATCTTAGAAAGCGAGTCACATATCGTGTTTCGATCTAGCAGATTGGTGTCTTCCGTCACTCGTTCTAAGTTTTCAGTCTTGACGAATTGTCTCTGTAAGCGGAATATAGTGACTTCATGGCGAACTAAAAACAGTGAGCATGGGTCCTCCTCGCTGTAGTACAATGCTATGCTTCTCAGTATTCTAATCACTAGGTGGGGGGCACGGTGACGATCCCCACATTTTTGGTCAGGCTGCTGCAACACATCCTGTTTCCAGGTGCGCGACGAATACTAATGTTGTGTCTTGGTCAGTATGTTGCAGCTGACGCTTGCCACTTAGCATCCATGACTCTTGTAGATTAGCAATCAGTTTCTGATCCGTAATTATCGTTGCCATTGTGAGATTAATTGTTATCGTTTGTGTTGTTCTTTGCCCCTGATGAAGATGAGATGAGATGAGATGAGATGAGATGAGATGAGATTCTTCGTGGTCGTTTATGATCTTATTCGTCCACTTCCTCTTACAAAATAGGATTCTACATTTTCTTCTGCTGCCAATATGTTTCTCCTCCATCTACATTTTCTTCTGCTGCCAATATGTTTCTCCTCCATCTACATTTTCTTCTGCTGCCAATATGTTTCTCCTCCATCTACATTTTCTTCTGCTGCCAATATGTTTCTCCTCCATCTACATTTTCTTCTGCTGTCAATATGTTTCTCCTCCATCTACATTTTCTTCTGCTGCCAATATGTTTCTCCTCCATCTATATTTTCTTCTGCTGCCAATATGTTTCTCCCCCGTCTACATTTTCTTCTGCTGCCAATATGTTTCTCCCCCATCTACATTTTCTTCTGCTGCCAATATGTTTCTCCTCCATCTACATTTTCTTCTGCTGCCAATATGTTTCTCCTCCATCTACATTTTCTTCTGCTGCCAATATGTTTCTCCTCCATCTATATTTTCTTCTGCTGCCAATATGTTTCTCCTCCATCTACATTTTCTTCTGCTGCCAATATGTTTCTCCTCCATCTACATTTTCTTCTGCTGCCAATATGTTTCTCCTCCATCTACATTTTCTTCTGCTGCCAATATGTTTCTCCTCCATCTACATCTTCCTCTACTACCGATATTTATCTACTTCAATATCTTCCTCTATTACCGATATTTATCTCCTTAAGTATCTTCCTCTATTACCAATATTTGTCTCCGTCAGTATCTACATCTTCCTCTACTACCAATATTTGTCTCCGTCAGTATCTACATCTTCCTCTACTATCAATATCTATCTCCTTCATTATCTGCATCTCCCTCTACTACCAATATTTTGTCTTCAGTTATGTTCGCCTACTTCTTTTGCTACTTCTTTTTAAAATCGTTATTTTCTACATCTTCAACTAAAACTTATGTAAAACAACTTTCGTTGTTCTTATCTTCTTCCTAAGCCGCTTATCTTCAATCATGATTTTACTATATCGAAACAATCTTTTAAAGGCAATTTCAATATTAATTAAAGTAAACATTTTTGTAAAGGAAAAATGTGTCTGGTAATTCGTCTAAACTGCCTCTAAAATGAACCGGCTAAGTCATGTTTCAAAACTATTATTAGTATTGAATATCTTCACAATTCAAGGCTAATTTAGTCGTGTTTAAATTAACGACGCTATTGTTTTGCGGCGACCAATTACGACAGTTCTACCAGAGAGAACAGACCGTTTAAAGCATTTCTTGGAAAGCTGGAATGTCTGCGGACTATATAGATTACGAAACCCTATTACAAATATCGACCAATACGTCACGAGGTAATCGCGAAAGGGGGAAATAATGCTTCCATTTATAGGGATCGTGTCAATGACTATTAGATTACCGGATAGAATAGTCCCGCTTAGAACGATGAGGTCTGGTAATAATATCTGCCGGAAGTTGGGAATATCTGATCAGGGAAGTGAATAGATCAGGGAATATATACGGAATGTGGGTTTTGTTCTTGTCTGTGTCTGTCTTATCTATCTGTCTGTCTGTCTTATCTATCTGTCTTATCTGTCTGTCTGTCTTATCTATATGTCTTATCTTTCTGTCTGTCTTATCTATCTGCCTGTCTTATCTATCTATCTATCTATATATATATATCTATCTATCTATCTATCTATCTATCTATCTATCTATCTATCTATCTATCTATCTATCTATCTATCTATCTATCTATCTATCTATCCAGAGTTACGATATGCAGATGACACAGTGATACTATCAAGAAGTGCAGAAGGGCTAGAGCAGCTACTTTCCGCCGTTAATGGACATAGTAAAGATCAAAATCTGTTCATAAACATAAATGAAACAAAGATAATGACCAACGACAAAACACAATGTCAGCATCAATTTACAGTGGGTGGTGAGGAAATAGATCAGGTCACACATTTTGAATATCTGGGCTCCAGAATTGACAAAAATGGCGACTGCTCGAAAGAAATCAGAAGAAGACTAGCCATGGCAATGCAGAGACTGAACAGCCTGAAGAAATTATTGCTGGGCACCAACAAAACGATAAAAGTGAAAGTCTTGAGAGCCTGTGTTTTTCCTGTGGCAGCTTATGGCTGTCAATCATGGACGATTACCAAAACTTCTAGACAAAGAATCGAATCCTTCGAGTCAAAATGTTACAGAAAGATCCTCATAATACCCTGACAGAGAAAAAAAACTAATGCAGACATTCGGCAAGAGTTGAGCATAGAAGAGAACTGGTTTATCAATTCCATTTTGGCTAGAAAATGCAAGTACTTTGGTCACATCAAGAGACACAACGGTCTTGAGAGAATGGTGATGGAAGGTATGGTGCCAGGCAAAAGAGGAAGGGGTAGACCAAGAAGACGATGGCACCAAGATATCCAGGAATGCCTGAGTATGACTGTGGCGGAGGCTGGTGTTTTGGAAAGGGAACGAGTTTCTTTCAGACAGACTGTGATGGGAGCGACGTTCTACAAAGGACATGCTACATGATGATGATCTATCTATTTCTCCATCCATCAATCCAAATATATATATATATATATATAATACACACACATACACGAGGGCATGTACATTAACACGCCACAAATGGTTTAAAAAACAAAAACATTAAATGAGATAAGAACTTGAAAACCATTTATTTGTGCACTAACATTATGTCTAATTCCTCAACAAATTGATACACTTATCCAACCTCCACCAACATTGATACACTTATCCAACCTCCACCAACATTGATACACTTATCCAACCTCCACCAACATTGATACACTTATCCAACCTCCACCAATATTGATACACTTATCCAACCTCCACTAACATTGATACACTTATCCCATTGTTTTATCGGTACAAGTACTTGTCCATTTGGTTAATTTTGTGTTTGTTAGTCTACACCTTAAGCACTTTTTCCAGGTATTCAATCGATTGTGCTTTATACTGTAGGCTAAACCATGCGAACACAATTGCAGCTGCTACACTGTCTATCTTTACTCACCTTTCCCCTCGAATCACCGTCCCATAGATTCTTCTGCTGCAAACTAAACAGGGCGAGCAGGTAATTGTATAAGCAATTTTTGAGCGACCCTGACTACATTTATCGACCCAGTTACACACCGCTTTACACGACAAACACTTCTCACAGTGAACAGGAAGCATTTCCTTATGAATATCCCGTATAAACAGTCTCTCTCTGCTCCCCCCCTTAACCCCCTCTTCTATACGCACACCACGATGTTCTTTGATTGTACACTCTGTGAGCACGGACGCCATTTTAGAATTGTACTGCGCCCGCGCATACGACACCTAGCATCTTCTACGTACAGTAATCACACAATTGGATGTATTGCCACATAATGACACCTTTCACCTTTAGAAACGACCAGCTGCCATTTTCAGCTAGCTATTCCATATGTCAAAATGTTACAGAAAGATCCTCAGAATACCCTGGACAGAGAAAAGAACAAATTTAGACATTCGGCAAGAGCTGAGCATAGAGGAGAACTGGTTTATCAATTACATTTTGGCTAGAAATTGCAAATTCTTTGGTCACATCAAGAAACACAACGGTCTTGAGAGAACCGTGATGGAAGGTATGGTGCCAGGCAAAAGAGGAAGGGGTAGACCAAGAAGACGATGGCACCAAGATATCCAGGAGTGCCTGAGTATGACAGTGGCGGAAGCTAGTGTTTTGGCAAGGGAACGAGTTTCTTTCAGACAGGCTGAGATGGGAGCGACGTTCTACAAAGGACATGCTACATGATGATGATTCCATATCAGTTTGTAACCAACTTTAGGACTTACCATCGCGCGCGTGTCTGTGTGTGTGCATGCCTATGAATGTGCGTATATATATATATATATAACCATTAAGTTTTTAAAATAATTAAAGTTCTTCATCGTCGTTGATGAGGAGGCCTTCATCGTCACGTGTCATACTCCATCCTTGAGACTGTGCACGTGCTTGTGGATGATCAAGCCAATGTGCGCGCGAATAGTTGTATGCATGACTGGCAAACATTGTCTCCATATCGTACTGATATTCCCTCTGCCCTAGATTATACATAAGGTTATACATATATTTATATGTATGTCTCGAGGTAAGGTGTTCGCCTCGGGGATTGAAGGTCGCGGGTTTAATTCCCAGTGGAGACCGGGATGTTTTAACGTGGATCTTCTGGTAAAAATTCCCCTGATCTCTGGGTAGTTAGATCGGACTCTCGTGTTCAGTGCCGAGCACGTTAAAAATCCATTGACAGTTAGAAATTCAAAAGAGTAGGCTTAACGGGGGCTGCCCAGACACAATTTTTAAAAACGTTTTACCCAAACTATTTGTACCTTCCCCCAGGCCTAATGAGCCGCTGGAAATTTGTTAAATACCTACAATGATTAGCCGAAGAATCGGCTACCTGGCAACATACATTAACATGCCTGTTTGAATACCAGAATTCCAGGTATTCCTATTATATATATATAGGTTATGTCTTGGTTATGTGGTTAGCGGAGCGGCTTAAATGGCGCCTGACAGACTGCGGGTCTACCTTGCGCTAATTTACGCTCCAACCTCCACCTGTCTCAAAAATAAGCAATCGAATATTCCAGGGGCGAACAGATGCTGGGGTTGACCTGAAAAGTCACCAGTGGATTTTCACCTGCCAAAAAATATAAAATAAAAGAGGTAGCACCTCCCCACGACGTCTAACGACACCTTTTCTTGTCCAGCCTACCTTAATTCTAGAAACTGCGGTCATGAGGTCACTTCTACATCATTTTGTGTGATGTTCGTCCATCACGTGTGATGAAGACCACTTTCCTTGTCCAGCCGTGTGGACAATCATTTCCGTTTGCTGCGTCCGCTGAAATGGTCGTCTTGCTGGGTGATTTGGATTAAAGTGAGGAAAATTTGCGCAATATGTCACTTACTCTATCGTCCTGAGCTATCTCTGGCCAGTGACAAGACATTATCGAGACGACTGTAGATAGCACACAGGATGCAGATTGTTTTCTTCGGGTTTACTCCCGAAGCCTTTCCCGTAAACAGGTATCCTGCAACTGTATTCCTTCTGTATATCTGCCTGGCTGTATTTCACATTCTTACTTTTCTTTATAACATGAAATACCTGCGAAGGAATTTGATGTATCTAGGAGAGACATTATCAGAAACGATTACATCAGGAGATTGGTGGGAACAACACCAGTATTAGACTACATTAAAAAACAGTAACTAACAAGGTTTGGTCACGCAACAAAGAAACCACCACACAGCACTCCTCAACGAGCAATGCTATTTATATTCAACGGATTCATGGCCAAAGGCAGACCACGAGAAAGGTGGCTGAGGCGATGGATGTCACCGTATATGAGGTGCACAGTCGGGCTCGATCTAGGGATCTCTTCATAATCTGACCCTGATATGCATAACAGGGTAAGCGAAAACAAGAAGAAGACATTTTTTTCTGGTATTTTGTTTTAATCTAATAATAATGATGCTATAATATTTTGTTTCGGTACTGATTCCCTGAAATGACTTTTTAATTCAGTCCTCACCAGAGGTAAATCCCAACCGTCTTCCACACTTTCAAGAAGGGTAACGCGGTCTGCTTAGCCAAGAGGTCTCGGTCTGTTGTTGAAAGATCGTACTTTTGCCAGAATGAGACAAAAATACTGAACATCTTCTACATCTTATGAAACTTTAGCCATTTTGTTTTTCAAGCGTGTCAGATACGTACCCCATTTCTACTTGTACTCATCCTTTTGAATAGGGATTCCGTGGCGAAGTGGTTAAGCCGTCGGTCTCGTGATCAGGTGGTGTGGGTTCGTTTCCGGACTCGCCGTCTTTTTCACGGGTACTTGATGCGGAGTCCTCTGCATCTCGTAGTCGCCCCCTAGTCGTCTTGTCCTTGACTTGCCACTGGGGACGGGCGGCACGAGACGAGAGAGTGAGGATAAAAAGTAGCGCAGTTAATCCTTACTATAAATAGCGCTAGTAAAATAAAAGATGTCATCATCATCTACGATGGACGGCGGCCTTTACCTTTGCTTGTGAATAGGATGAATACACTCGCTGAAAGATGCCAGACAATATAACCAGACATGCGCTGGATTGTAACCCACAGGAAAGGAGTGGAGTGGGAATGTCAGGGGAACACTTGGCGGCGAACGGTCGAGGAGGAAGTCAGGTCAATCCGGGTCTCGTCGTCGGAAATCAAGAAGACGGGCCAGAACAGTAACAGATGGAGAGCATCTGTTGCAGCCCTATGTTCCAAGGGGAACCACGCGGACAAACGATGATGATAATGATGATAACATCCTTGTCATTACGATTCTTCTTGTCCTCTTTGTTCACTCCACGCTGGCAGTATGGTCACCTTTAGGACACATGCGCCACAAGTTCTTTGCGTGCTTTCGCAAGTAGTTGTTTTTGTAGCAATTTGTTTTACACGATGATGTTACTAGCCCCATGGACAACTGTCTTTTGTCTTCTTTTACTACGGGCTCATAAGAGAACGGAGGAAGATAGTGTACAACCAGCGAGCTACAGGGACCATCAGCATCCATACCGTGCGCCATTTGCTGATAGAGACTGAACACCTATGGGTATGCCCAGAGTGCAGTGACGTCGATTCTTAGAAACAGAAACAGGCTGAACTGACCTAGTTGAATTCTACTTCGGTTAACGAATCTCGCGAGTCGATAAGAGAACGTTTCAGGCTGTTCACCTCTGAAGTGCATACGCACTCACTCATCAGTGATGAAGTGGTTTTTAAATAGATCTTCCCAAGAGGCGTTTAAGCGTGAATATCTTTCACATCTCGTTTCCTCTCATCTGCCACTTATATCGTTAGAAGCTATCGGGAGATGCAATCTTCTTTTCTGTACCATCTGTCTATCAATCAATACATAATTTATTTATTTATTTTTGGCGTTCGTTCTAACAAGGACACTGTGACTTTATGCCATAGATTACAGCGAGGTTGCGATATCTGCGCGTGTCGACCTGACCAATCCGGTGTCAACACGACGATTGTGGGATCGCCTTTGCCTCTGCGATCCCTATTCTCAAACTACACAAGCGCAGCCTGCTTATAGGAGGAACAGGGTCTAGCCAGCTCTGGTTCGCTGACCCTGGTGCAAACTGCCAGATATGGGACTCTTGCTGCTGTTAGCTAATCCACTGCTACGTCTTCGACCCCCATATATAATTCAATCCATTCTTCTATATTCTTTCTCAATCACCTTCTTCTTACTGTGTAGCCTGCTGCCTGTTTGAGTGCTTGGAGACATTCTTGTCACGTGACCAAATCATTGAATTTTCTGTCTTTCTACAAAAATATACGATATACGAGACGTTGTTCTCAATTTCTTTCTGTCTCCCATAGACACTCCCCGCAACTCCCGACTGCTTTTCGCAAGCATCTTATTTCATATCACTCCCTTTTCTCTCCCCTCCCCCCCCCCCCCTTTCCACACGAGTGGTACCACTACTGAAAAGAATAAAATCACTAACCTTTCATGCGTGTCGTGAAATAAGACTACAGAGGGTTGTGCATGGAGATAGCAACCTCAACCTCAAGTATTACTACTTTGAAATCACCACTGAACAAATACAGGAGTCAGTGTTGTAGTGGTAGTCGCATGCTTCACTTGGAGCGAACAGGAGAACCACATCAATGATTTCACGGTTTGTGTGTGATCTGTCGATAATGGCTCTTAGTAAGGTCATTGACAGGCCAAGTAATGTGCCTAGGAAACCAGGACTAGTCATGACCACAGTTGATGGCAGATCGAGTGGGTGTGATATGTCTCAGCCAGGTGTTGCGTGTGCTACCCCGGGCACGACTCCGGGAACAAGTATATACGCTGGCAAGCTGAGATGTCCTGATAGAACCGGGCCACATGGCCGAAGAAAGAGAGGCGGCGCCGATTCAACGTTGGAAACGTTCTCTCAACTTGTGTCCTTCGGGAGATCTCGATGTTGTTGACTAAGTCTTGCCAGCGGACTCCAAGAATATGTTGTTGGTTGCGCATGTGCAAAGTCTCGAGCCCTTTCCTATCACCCTGTAAGACCGTCCAGGTTTTGTAGCCGTACAACGGAATGACACATGATCTACAGACGCCCAGCTTGGTTCCAGGGAGAGCCTTTGCAGGGACCGAACTCTGTGCAGATAGCTCACCGATGCTGCTCCAAGGTACAAGTATGTCTAGGTCACTGTGTGCGTCAGAAGTTAGTCTTCTGCCCAGGTGGATGTAGTCCCGGTTAGGAATAACGTGATTGTCGTGGGTAGTGATTCCCATTGCAGGCCGAACACTGTCAAGACTTTGGATCTTGGCCTTCACCCGGAAATGAAAAGACAATTAAATGTGGCAGATTTGTTTTCATATCTGTGCTTCTCGTGTGTCTATACTTACTATATTATGCATCATCGTCAAACTCTTTTTACATCAAGAGAGGAGTGAAGCAGGAATGTGTGCTCGTGACACTTATCTGGAGTCTGTCATCAGCCAGACTCTCCCGCCCGAGAAGAATATAGACAGTAGGCGAGTACCGTCATGTCCCACCTGACGAAGAGAGTCTGGGAGAACATTGCGCTCTCTCACTACATTAATTTCCGGGTCTATCAGACCTGCGTCTTGGCACTCTCGTGTATGGAAGCGAGACTTGGAGCACTTGCACTAAACAGGAACGGCGGCTCAACACCTTTCACATGAGGTGCCTACGACGTATATTGGGGATTGGATGGCAAGTGAGAGTGTCACATAATCTGGTCATACGTTAACACTCACTGTATGTACTACCTGTTAAGCGACGTCTTCGATGGATGGGGTATGCTAACCGCATGAAAGGTGAGATGCTGCTAAAGGATATCCTCTATGAACAGCTGGCCATTGGAGTTAGAAGCATCGACCGTCCTACACTGCGATTGAAGGACGTATGCAGGAGGGACATGGAAGTCATGTGACATCCCATCCTAGGACTGGGAAACAATTGCTCAGGTTCAAGCTGTTTGGACACAGTCAGTTGGAGGGGGCATAGTGGCTACTGACGCTAGTAGAGGCTTTCTTGCTGCAGGAGAAAGAATGAAGATATCAAGGAGGCCAGCCTCCCCGGTATGGTGGTACGATCTGTAGCAGGGACTGTGACTCGCGGATTGGCCTTTACAGTCAGAGCAGACAGTGTCGAAATACGGGAGACAGAGCTGAACAAAACTTATAAGGCGCCACGAGCATGATAGACCCCTATGATGATGATGATACTTACTATATTTCTAACTGTCCACTTCTTGTCGTGTAATGTCCACAATGAGTAAGTTGACTCTTTTGTGCGCCCTGATAAAGGTGGTTGTAGTAGCTTTCCTCACATTCTGGATGTGCTGATGAATGTCGGCCGTGGTCCTCCGTGCGGCTTTGCTATGCTTGGATTCATCGGCGGGACGCTTAGTACTACGGGGGTCACGTTAATTGACATCTCGGCAGCCAGACTGTCTTGAAAACAGCCTGCTTCTAAGGAACGCTACATGGAAGAGAGATAGTTGTCCTGGTCAGTATATTGTACCTGACCCTGATGCGACTTTCTGGTCAGTATATTGTACCTGACCCTGACGCGACGTCCTGGTCAGTATATTGTACCTGACCCTGATGCGACTTTCTGGTCAGCATATTGTACCTGACCCTGTTGCGACGTCCTGGTCAGTATATTGTACCTGACCCTGATGCGACTTTCTGGTCAGTATATTGTACCTGACCCTGATGCGACGTCCTGGTCAGGATATTGTATCTGACCCTGATGCGACGTCCTGGTCAGTATATTGTACCTGACCCTGATGCGACTTTCTGGTCAGTATATTGTACCCGACCCTGATGCGACGTCCTGGTCAGTATATTGTACCTGACCCTGATGCGACGTCCTGATCAGTATATTGTACCTGGCCCTGATGCGACGTCCTGGTCAGTATATTGTACCTCACCCTGATCCGATGTCCTGGTCAGTATATTGTACCTGACCCTGATGCGACGTCCTGGTCAGTATATTGTACCTCACCCTGATACGACGTCCTGGTCAGTATATTGTACCTGACCCTGATGCGACGTCCTGGTCAGTATATTGTACCTGGCCCTGATGCGACTTTCTGGTCAGTATATTGTACCTGACCTTGATGCGACTTTCTGGTCAGTATAATGTACCTGGCCCTGATGCAACCTTCTGGTCAGTGTGCTGTGTTTGACCTAACTAGGGTCTCAGTTCTTATGTTCACTTCTTAACATCCGTTTTGTTGTTATTGAACTACTGAAACCCTGATGTTACATCAGTGCCGGAATTCAGGTTGTCGCAAGGTGTCAGGGTCAGGTAAAAAAAAAAAAAAAGCCACCACCTTCACCTCGGCTTCCTCGTAGCCCTTTCTGGAAACGGGATGTTTTCATCGCAGCCTGGCTAACGAGGTGAGGGATCGACGTGACCCAGTAGTAGTGAGGAACACGCAGATGAAGCAAATCATAACAAAACAGCCTGGAGGACCCAGGCCCACTTTCATCAGCACACTCGGAATGTGTGGAAAGCTACTGCAACCAGCCACTTAACGTCCTTTTCTGGACCCACAAAAGTAAACCTTCTCATTGTGGACATTCGAAACAACAAGAACCTTTTATTCTGGAAATCCATCTCTTCGCCCCTTTGAAGATGCCGTCCATACCGTTCCAAGTTCACCTTTCGAACTCGCATTTGGCTATTAGTAGTATGGTTTTGTGGTGGTTTCCTTCTTGCGACTTTCTAACCCTGAGGAATTTGCGGCTCTAGGATGACCAGCCTCCAGGCTTTTCCCTTTTGGCATTTCCCCTTGTGAGCGGTATAAGATGTGCAGGCTGGCTTTGGCGGGCTGGTTCCTGCTAGGTCTTGCTTCACAGTGTTCTCCATGATGACCTCTAGGAGGCAGGGCAACATAGATAGGGCTATTAACGTTTTTTGTGTTTTCTTGTCAAGGAACGCATACCTTTTGGTTTTGTTATGGTGTCACACTCTGAGAACGGAGCCAGTTTGTATCTTCCATGCGCACGTGCATGCGACACCTTGCGTTTGGTTTTGTTATGGTGTCACACTCTGAGAACGGACGCCAGTTTGTATCCATGCGCACGTGCATGCGACACCTTGCGTTTGGTTGTGTTATGGTGTCACACTCTGAGAACGGACGCCAGTTTGTATCTTGCATGCGCACGTGCATGCGACACCTTGCGTCTGATACCTAATGTTATCACAAAGCTGAATGTAACAAACAACTTTAGAAAACACCAGCTATCCCTAATCGGTTTGTGACCCACTTACTGACTTACCATGGTTGTTGTAATTGAATGCCCACAATGAGTAGGATAACTCTTTTTGTACATCCTGAAAAGGACGTTTAGTGGCAGATTGTAGTAGCTTTCCTTAAATCCCGAGTGTGCTGATCAAGGTGGACCGGGGTCCTCCAGGCGGTTGTGCTATGATTGGCTTCATTTTCGTGTCGCTCACTACTACTGGGACCACGTCGATCCCTCACCCCGTTAGCCAGGAACATAATTTGATGTATCTATAGGTTCATTAACATGACTTCATGTAGCTTTAGGTCCAATACCTTGACCATGTAGTTCTAAGTCCATTATCTTGACTTCATGTAGTTCTAGATCTATTACCTTGACTTCATGTAGTTCTAGATCTATTACCTTGCCTTTATGTAGTTCTGGGTCTATTAACATGACTTCATGTAGTTCTATGTCAAATACCTTGACCATGTAGTTCTAAGTCCATTACCTTGACCATGTAGTTCTAAGTCCATTATCTTGACTTCATGTAGCTCTAGGTCTATTACCTTGACTTCATGTAGTTCTAGGTCTATTACCTTGACTTCATATAGCTCTAGGTCTATTACCTTGACTTCATGTAGTTCTAGGTCTATTACCTTGACTTCATATAGCTCTAGGTCTATTACCTTGACTTCATATAGCTCTAGGTCTATTACCTTGACTTCATATAGCTCTAGGTCTATTACCTTGACTTCATATAGCTCTAGGTCTATTACCTTGACTTCATGTAGTTCTAGGTCTATTACCTTGACTTCATGTAGGTCTTGGTCCATTATCTTGACTTCATGTAGCTCTAGGTCCATTATTTCATTGCATCTGATACGTGTTCATTAACTAGACATGTGACTTGGTCCATTAACTAGACATGTGACTTGGTGCATTAACTAGACATGTGACTTATGGTCGATTAACTAGACATGTGACTGTTGGTCCATTTAGTAGACATGTGACTGTTGGTCCATTAACTAGACTTCTGACTGTAGGTCCATTAACTATACATTTGACTGTTGGTCCATTAACTAGACATTTGACTGTTGGTCCATTAACTAGACATTTGACTGTTGGTCCATTAACTAGACATTTGACTGTTGGTCCATTAACTAGACATCTGACTGTTGGCTCATTAACTAGACTTCACGTGGATATTAGTCCAATAACATTTCTTGTCAGGTCCAAACTAAATTAGAAACACCCAGACAAAGCACTCCATGAACAGAGGACATTACTACACACTATTCAAGTACAGGGACGTAATGGAAATACAATGTAGAGGCATACACGCCCTAATGTAACCAACGTGATGTCTGTAACCACAATTAAATTGGGTGAAAGTAAAAAACCAGTTATCTCACAGAGATGACGTGGAGTCATAGCGCTAGGTTTCTGCTTGTTGTGAGTGAGTTCCTTTCCACACTGTTCTCCTTTCCCTAACAGCAGGTCATGTACCCATTTGCAGCTTGATAGACTTGATCATGTTGCTGCCGGGGAGCGAACCCACTACCATTGCCAGGAAAATTACGCCCTCTGGTGCCTCTGCCAATTACGTTGTCTGGCAAAGATGATGCACACGTTTTTTTCCAATTTCAGAGATTGTAAAACGTTCATATGTATACCGCAGTCAAAGATATCGATGAGAAATCAATTATATTGAGAATTGATAATGATTTCGTTTGTCCCCAAGCTGTCGCCCTCCAATGACATGGAGGGATTGACGGTGTCCCGAAGCTGTCGCCCTCCAATGACATGGAGGGATTGACGGAGTGAAAACGTTAGTCCAACACGGCACCCCACGACAAAAGATCAAGATGAATGTAAACTGTTTTGGCAACCTAACAGCAGGTCATGTACTCATTAACAGCTTGATAGACTTGATCATGTCGCTACCGGTGGGAGAAGCCATTACCATTATCCTCGAAATCACGCTTTCTAGTACCTCTGCCAATTAAGTGGTTTGACAAAAAATAAAGCACATTTTTTTCAAAAATTCAGATTTGTTAACCTTCATATGTATACCGCAGTCCAAGATATCCATAAGAAATCAATTATATTTATAATTTAAATGATTTCGTTAGTCCCCAAACACCGCCTGGTCGCCCTACAATAAGGTGGAGAGTTTGTCGGAGTGAAAGCCTTAGTCCAACACGGTCCTCCACGACAAAAGACCAAGATGAATGTAAACCGCTTTTGGCAATCTAACACCAATCCCAAAATCTGCCTGATTGAATGCCCGGATTACAGATTATATAATCACCGACGGCGATCTCATTTGGAGTTCAGGGATCGTTAAAAAACAAAAACATGGTTATTTTTGGAAATAACGGATGATCTAGAAGTGGGTTCACTGATGTTGAATGAACGCATCATGTGGTAGCGTTATCATGAGTCATTCAGCTAGTTCGCTTCACGGTCCAATGTAAAGCATAAGCTGTACTCAAGTTGTACCCCTTCATATGGAGTTTAATGTAGATAAATGTACAGTTATATACATTGGTAGATCCAATATGGAATATAATTACAGAATGGGAGTGAGCAATATTAGAAAGATAGAAAAGGAAAGGGACCTAGGGGTTATAATAGATCATACAGGTAAAGTGAGTGAGCAAGTCCAGGTAGCAGTGAAAAAGGAAAATGCAATGTTAGGTATGATAAAAAGAAATATTAAACATAGGACCAAGGAAGTGATTGTCAAACTATATAAAGCATTAGTTAGACCTAGATTAGAGTACTGTGTACAGGTGTGGAGTCCTTATCGTAGTGGGGATATAAACATGCTGGAAAGGATACTAATAAGAGCGACAATACTGATGGTTGGGTGCCAGAATTACAGATATGAAGAAAGAAAAACCGGCTTACAGTGTCTACAAAAGAGAAGAATTTGAGGTGACTTAATACAGGTTTATAAGATAATTAACAGAAAGGATAAATTAGACTATAACAAGATTTTTTAGGCAGTATATTCTGATCAGACATGTTAGTCAGGGTTAGGCAAAATATACTGATCAGACATGTTAGTCAGGGTTAGGCAAAATATACTGATCAGACATATCAATCAGAGTTAGGCAAAATATACTGATCAGACATCTTAGTCAGGGGTAGGCAAAATATACTGATCAGACGTGTTAGCCAAATATACTGATCATAAATGTTAGTCAGGGTTAGATAAAATATACTGATCAGACATCTTAGTCAGGGTTAGATAAATATACTGATCAGACATCTTAGTCAGGGTTAAATAAAATATACTGATCAGACATGTTAGTCAGGGTTAGGCAAAACATACTGGTCAAGACCCGCACCTCGACTACCTTGTAGTCCGCCCAGGAAACGGGCTGTTTACTTGGCAGTCTGACTAACGAGGTGGGAGATCGATGTGATTCCCGTAGTAGTGAACGACATGCAGATAGATCCAAGCATAGTATAACCGCCTGGAGGAAAACCCGGTCCACCTTCATCAGTACGCTCGGGATGTGTGGAAAGCTACAACAACCCGCCACTAAACGGCCTTTTCGTGGCGCAAGAAAAAGTAATCCTACTCATTGTGGGCATTCAACAACAACAACGACATCTCATCTATTGACACCGGTGAACTTTCTTAGACATTTCGTTTTCCATCGATATATTTCTCTCTTGCGCCTTTGATAAACATCATGTCTAAAGCAAAGAATTGATATAAATACACTGTTTATCAGTTCATACACTGTTTATCAGTTGATACACTGTTTATCACCCGGTACACTGTTTATCAGCTGATACACTGTTTATCAGTCGATACACTGTTTATCAGTCGATACACTGTTTATCAGTTGATACACTGTTTATCAGTCGATACACTGTTTATCAGGGTTTTTTTCAGTTGTCAAGATAATGTGTGCATATTTAAGAAATGAGAATTGATAAATCACAGCAAAGGCTTTCTGGGCATCGTGTTTCCATTTCTCTACCATGTCTTCCATCTTGTAAAACCTTACTTCTCAGATATCTGAACTCCCAGACCTGCTGAAGTCTGATACTACTTACATGTATGGTAATGCGGAACGGCGATATTCGAAGTATGGTCAACACTAAGTCTTGTGCCGGATACATTTCTAGACAGAACATAAGTTGGTTTGGTCATCTCATGAGAATGCATCCCCATTAACCTCAACTGATGGCTTACAACGCTGATAGATCTGGCTACATGGCAAGAGGGCGGCCGCGAGGCAGGTGAATAAATAACATTAGAGTGATTGTTCAGCGACACGGACTCAGTTTGACCGACGCAGCGCACTTGGCTCAGGATAGACGACTTTAGCTCCCCAGGACGCTCAATGGCACAAGTGGAAAGACAACTAACTACATGTACAGTTAGTAGACCTGGTCTTCTGCTGATCCTGATATGGTTTTGTTGTTCGTCCATCGTAACTGATGAGGAACACTTTATTAAACATTCACTGTTCGCAGGAGTTCGAAGATGGCTAAATAGGCCAATCCGAGTCCTGAACTGTCTGTTGCACTTAGTACAAGGAAATAGGATACGCCCTTCTACCGGGGGGAGGGGGATGATCTTTTTGTATACGATCCATGTGGGTGCGAATGTACCATCCACAAAATATCAACGGCACTTCCATTGTGCATGTAACGAAAATGAAATTAAAACAAAATGACTTGAGCGTGAATTTTATTATAGTGAAGGAGACTGGCGCACGTCAGCTTCACTCTCTCGTCATCAACTATCCTGGTTCAGTGGCAAGACATAGTCAAGACGACTGACGGCAGAAGAGGATAAACGTTTTCTTAGGGTTTTCTGCTGCAGCCTTTCCTGCAATTAGGCATCCCACAAGTCAGTTTGGGGCAGGGACGTAACCGATGAGGTCATAAGCTTCTACTCAATTGTATCGTTAATATATATATATATATATATATACACACACACACACATACATACATCTATCTATCTATCTATCTATCCTCAGTTCACTTGTGTCGTCAGACGTTGTGGGGAGGTGGACATCCTTTGCTTCTTATTTTTGGCAAGCGAAAATCCGCTGGTGATTTGCCAGGTCAATCCAAATAGCCCCTGGAATATACGATCGCCTATTTGGAACTGGTTGTGGTGGAAGCGTAAATTAGAGCAATGTGGAACTGCATCCTGTCAGGCGCCACTTGTGCCACTCCATTTACCACATAACCAAGACATGATGTTATAGCCACACAGTCCCCTTTTTGCGACATATTCCCTGTTGGGGCGAGAATCCCTGAATAATTTGAGTAGATTTTTAACTTCAATTTTGCTCCCTGCAGCGGCCGTTAATCCTACTCTTTTCGATTTCCAACTGCCAAGAGATTTTTAAAGTGCGCGCCACTGCACACGGGTGTCTGACTCAGAGAACATATTTTGCCGGATGATCCACGTGAAAAAATCCCGGTCTCCACCGTAATTTGAACTCACGACCTCCAGCACCCGAGTCGACCACCTTACCTGAAGACCGCCATGTTCCCCATATACACATAACGTCTTGGACGCGCTGATGTTCATATTATATCACTCACTGGTGGTTTCAATCGTGTTCATATTATAGCACAGTCTATCTTCTGTCTGTCTCTTTCTCTGTCTCTCTCTGTCTGTTTGTCTCTCTGTCTGTCTGTGTGTCTGTCTTTCTTTGTCTGTTTGTCTCTCTCTGTTTGTTTCTCTCTCTTTCTGTCTGTCTCTCTGTCAATCTCTGTCTGTTTGTCTCACTCTCTCTTTCTGTCTGTCTGTCTCTCTCTCTCTCTCACACACACACACACACCACGCACACACATCCAGGTAGAGGTAGAGAGAACCAGCCAGCCAGCAGGAATGATATGTTTAATACTCTCCCAAGACACGATGAAGCCGGAACATCTTTGACAAACAAATCAAATGTTTCGAGCTTATTTTCTCTCAGTCCATTGTATGTCTCTGTCTTTCTCTTTGCTGGTACGTCTTATTTTTGTTACATAGTCATCTTCTTCTCATCATTCTTCTGCCCCTCAATCTTCATCTGTGGTCTACAAAACGTAGTCGATGTATTGAATTACGACCCATCTCTGGTGTTGTAACTTGCCTGGCTTATGTTGTTATTGTATCCACTGAAATGGGAAGAGCACACACGCTAATCGACTCCCGTGGTTACTTCAAAAACAGCTGTGACTCCACCATTCGTTCTTATTACATGTTTATTCATACGCTACATCGCTATTTGCAGCGCGTCAGGTACAGGAGAAGTGTCGACAATAGGAACGAGAGTTCTATATTACGTTCATTGACCTTGCAAATACATTTGATACGGTCAGCAGAGGTAGGCTATGGCAGATCATGTCTAAATTCAGTTCCTATAGCAAATGTGTAACCATGGTGAAACATCTCCACGAGGACATGCGCACTGGAGTACTTGACAGCGGCGAGACCTCTACACCATTCGAGGTCAACAACGGTGTGAAACAGGGATCTGTACTTGCCCCGACATTGTTCGGTATGATGTTTTCAGCTATACTGACGGACGCCTTTAAGAATACAAAAAATATCATACAAATGAAGTACCGCATGGATGGGGGTCTATTAAATCTCCGCAGACTGAAGCCGAAGACCAAGGTGATGCACGACACGATTTGCGAACTCTTATTTGCGGATCACTGTGCTCTGAACAGTAGCTGAGAACTGAATATGCAGGAGGGTATGGACCGGCTCTCTGCTGCTTGTGACAATTTTGACTTGACAATTAGCACAAATAAAACCGAGGTCATGTATCAACCGGCACCAGGCACATCGTATAAACAGCCAGTAGTTAGAGTGAAGGGCCAGCCAGTAGTTAGAGTGAAGGGACAGCCAGTAGTTAGAGTGAAGGGCCAGCCAGTAGTTAGAGTGAAGGGACAGCCGGTAGTTAGAGTGAAGGGACAGCCAGTAGTTAGAGTGAAGGGACAGCCAGTAGTGAAGGGACAGCAAGTAGTTAGAGTGAAGGGAGAGCCAGTAGTTAGAGTCAAGGGACAGCCAGTAGTTATAGTGAAGGGACAGCCAGTAGTTAGAGTGGAGGGACAGCCAGTAGTTAGAGTGAAGGGACAGCCAGTAGTTAGAGTGAAGGGACAGCCAGTAGTTAGAGTGAAGGGACAGCCAGTAGTTAGAGTAAAGGGACAGCCAGTAGTTAGACTGAAGGGAGAGCCAGTAGTTAGAGTGAAGGGACAGCCAGTAGTTAGAGTGAAGGGACAGCCAGTAGTTAGAGTGAAGAGACAGCCAGTAGTTAGAGTGAAGGGACAGCCAGTAGTTAGAGTGAAGGGACAGCCAGTAGTTAGAGTGAAGGGAGAGCCAGTAGTTAGAGTGAAGGGACAGCCAGTAGTTAGTGAAGGGACAGCCAGTAGTTAGAGTGAAGGGCCAGCCAGTAGTTAGAGTGAAGGGACAGCCAGTAGTTAGAGTGAAGGACCAGCCAGTAGTTAGAGTGAAGGGCCAGCCAGTAGTTAGAGTGAAGGGACAGCCAGTAGTTAGAGTGAAGGGCCAGCCAGTAGTTAGAGTGAAGGGACAGCCAGTAGTTAGAATGAAAGGCCAGCCAGTAGTTAGAGTGAAGGGCCAGCCAGTAGTTAGAGTGAAGGGACAGCCAGTAGTTAGAGTGAAGGGCCAGCCAGTAGTTAGAGTGAAGGGACAGCCAGTAGTTAGAGTGAAGGGACAGCCAGTAGTGAAGGGACAGCCAGTAGTTAGAGTGAAGGGAGAGCCAGTAGTTAGAGTCAAGGGACAGCCAGTAGTTATAGTGAAGGGACAGCCAGTAGTTAGAGTGAAGGGACAGCCAGTAGTTAGAGTGAAGGGACAGCCAGTAGTTAGAGTGAAGGGACAGCCAGTAGTTAGAGTGAAGGGACAGCCAGTAGTTAGAGTGAAGGGAGAGCCAGTAGTTAGAGTGAAGGGAGAGCCAATAGTTAGAGTGAAGGGACAGCCAGTAGTTAGAGTGAAGGGACAGCCAGTAGTTAGAGTGAAGGGCCAGCCAGTAGTTAGAGTGAAGGGCCAGCCAGTAGTTAGAGTGAAGGGACAGCCAGTAGTTAGAGTGAAGGGACAGCCAGTAGTTAGAGTGAAGGGACAGCCAGTAGTTAGAGTGAAGGGAGAGCCAGTAGTTAGAGTGAAGGGCCAGCCAGTAGTTAGAGTGAAGGGAGAGCCAGTAGTTAGAGTGAAGGGACAGCCAGTAGTTAGAGTGAAGGGAGAGCCAGTAGTTAGAGTGAAGGGCCAGCCAGTAGTGAAGGGACAGCCATTAGTTAGAGGGAAGGGACAGCCAGTAGTTAGAGTGAAGGGCCAGCCAGTAGTGAAGGGACAGCCAGTAGTTAGAGTGAAGGGACAGCCAGTAGTTAGAGTGAAGGGCCAGCCAGTAGTTAGAGTGAAGGGACAGCCAGTAGTTAGAGTGAAGGGAGAGCCAGTAGTTAGAGTGAAGGGACAGCCAGTAGTTAGAGTGAAGGGACAGCCAGTAGTTAGAGTGAAGGGACAGCCAGTAGTTAGAGTGAAGGGAGAGCCAGTAGTTAGAGTGAAGGGACAGCCAGTAGTTAGAGTGAAGGGAGAGCCAGTAGTTAGAGTGAAGGGACAGCCAGTAGTTAGAGTGAAGGGAGAGCCAGTAGTTAGAGTGAAGGGCCAGCCAGTAGTTAGAGTGAAGGGACAGCCAGTAGTTAGAGTGAAGGGACAGCCAGTAGTTAGAGTGAAGGGACAGTCAGTAGTGAAGGGACAGCCAGTAGTTAGAGTGAAGGGACAGCTAGTAGTTAGAGTGAAGGGCCAGCCAGTAGTGAGGTGACAGCCAGTAGTTAGAGTGAAGGGACAGCCAGTAGTTAGAGTGAAGGGCCAGCCAGTAGTTAGAGTTAAGGGACAGCCAGTAGTTAGAGTGAAGGGAGAGCCAGTAGTTAGAGTGAAGGGCCAGCCAGTAGTTAGAGTGAAGGGCCAGCCAGTAGTTAGAGTGAAGGGACAGCCAGTAGTTAGAGTGAAGGGCCAGCCAGTAGTTAGAGTGAAGGGACAGCCAGTAGTTAGACTGAAGGGAGAGCCAGTAGTTAGAGTGAAGGGACAGCCAGTAGTTAGAGTGAAGGGCCAGCCAGTAGTTAGAGTGGAGGGACAGCCAGTAGTTAGAGTGAAGGGACAGCCAGTAGTTAGAGTGAAGGGCCAGCCAGTAGTTAGAGTGGAGGGACAGCCAGTAGTTAGAGTGAAGGGACAGCCAGTAGTTAGAGTGAAGGGACAGCCAGTAGTTAGAGTGAAGGGAGAGCCAGTAGTTAGAGTGAAGGGAGAGCCAGTAGTTAGAGTGAATGGCCAGCCAGTAGTGAAGGGACAGCCAGTAGTTAGAGTTAAGGGCCAGCCAGTAGTGAAGGGACAGCCAGTAGTTAGAGTGAAGGGACAGCCAGTAGTTAGACTGAAGGGAGAGCCAGTAGTTAGGGTGAAGGGACAGCCAGTAGTTAGAGTGAAGGGCCAGCCAGTAGTTAGAGTGAAGGGACAGCCAGTAGTTAGAGTGAAGGGACAGCCAGTAGTTAGACTGAAGGGACAGCCAGTAGTTAGAGTGAAGGGACAGCCAGTAGTTAGAGTGAAGGGAGAGCCAGTAGTTAGAGTGAAGGGACAGCCAGTAGTTAGAGTGAAGGGACAGCCAGTAGTTAGAGTGAAGGGACAGCCAGTAGTTAGAGTGAAGGGACAGCCAGTAGTTAGAGTGAAGGGACAGCCAGTAGTTAGAGTGAAGGGCCAGCCAGTAGTTAGAGTGAAGGGAGAGCCAGTAGTTAGAGTGAAGGGACAGCCAGTAGTTAGAGTGAAGGGAGAGCCAGTAGTTAGAGTGAAGGGACAGCCAGTAGTTAGAGTGAAGGGAGAGCCAGTAGTTAGAGTGAAGGGCCAGCCAGTAGTTAGAGTGAAGGGACAGCCAGTAGTGAAGGGACAGCCAGTAGTTAGAGTGAAGGGAGAGCCAGTAGTTAGAGTGAAGGGAGAGCCAGTAGTTAGAGTGAAGGGACAGCCAGTAGTTAGAGTGAAGGGACAGCCAGTAGTTAGAGTGAAGGGAGAGCCAGTAGTTAGAGTGAAGGGACAGCCAGTAGTTAGAGTGAAGGGACAGCCAGTAGTTAGAGTGAAGGGACAGCCAGAGTGAAGGGACAGCCAGTAGTTAGAGTGAAGGGACAGCCAGTAGTTAGAGTAAAGGGATAGCCAGTAGTGAAGGGACAGCCAGTAGTTAGAGTGAAGGGACAGCCAGTAGTTAGAGTGAAGGGACAGCCAGTAGTTAGAGTGAAGGGACAGCCAGTAGTGAAGGGACAGCCAGTAGTGAAGGGACAGCCAGTAGTTAGAGTGAAGGGACAGCCAGTAGTTAGACTGAAGGGAGAGCCAGTAGTTAGAGTGAAGGGACAGCCAGTAGTTAGAGTGAAGGGCCAGCCAGTAGTTAGAGTGGAGGGACAGCCAGTAGTTAGAGTGAAGGGACAGCCAGTAGTTAGAGTGAAGGGACAGCCAGTAGTTAGAGTGAAGGGAGAGCCAGTAGTTAGAATGAAGGGAGAGCCAGTAGTTAGAGTGAAGGGACAGCCAGTAGTTAGAGTGAAGGGACAGCCAGTAGTTAGAGTGAAGGGCCAGCCAGTAGTTAGAGTGAAGGGACAGCCAGTAGTTAGAGTGAAGGACCAGCCAGTAGTTAGAGTGAAGGGCCAGCCAGTAGTTAGAGTGAAGGGACAGCCAGTAGTTAGAGTGAAGGGCCAGCCAGTAGTTAGAGTGAAGGGACAGCCAGTAGTTAGAATGAAAGGCCAGCCAGTAGTTAGAGTGAAGGGCCAGCCAGTAGTTAGAGTGAAGGGACAGCCAGTAGTTAGAGTGAAGGGCCAGCCAGTAGTTAGAGTGAAGGGACAGCCAGTAGTTAGAGTGAAGGGACAGCCAGTAGTGAAGGGACAGCCAGTAGTTAGAGTGAAGGGAGAGCCAGTAGTTAGAGTCAAGGGACAGCCAGTAGTTATAGTGAAGGGACAGCCAGTAGTTAGAGTGAAGGGACAGCCAGTAGTTAGAGTGAAGGGACAGCCAGTAGTTAGAGTGAAGGGACAGCCAGTAGTTAGAGTGAAGGGACAGCCAGTAGTTAGAGTGAAGGGAGAGCCAGTAGTTAGAGTGAAGGGAGAGCCAATAGTTAGAGTGAAGGGACAGCCAGTAGTTAGAGTGAAGGGACAGCCAGTAGTTAGAGTGAAGGGCCAGCCAGTAGTTAGAGTGAAGGGCCAGCCAGTAGTTAGAGTGAAGGGACAGCCAGTAGTTAGAGTGAAGGGACAGCCAGTAGTTAGAGTGAAGGGACAGCCAGTAGTTAGAGTGAAGGGAGAGCCAGTAGTTAGAGTGAAGGGCCAGCCAGTAGTTAGAGTGAAGGGAGAGCCAGTAGTTAGAGTGAAGGGACAGCCAGTAGTTAGAGTGAAGGGAGAGCCAGTAGTTAGAGTGAAGGGCCAGCCAGTAGTGAAGGGACAGCCATTAGTTAGAGGGAAGGGACAGCCAGTAGTTAGAGTGAAGGGCCAGCCAGTAGTGAAGGGACAGCCAGTAGTTAGAGTGAAGGGACAGCCAGTAGTTAGAGTGAAGGGCCAGCCAGTAGTTAGAGTGAAGGGACAGCCAGTAGTTAGAGTGAAGGGAGAGCCAGTAGTTAGAGTGAAGGGACAGCCAGTAGTTAGAGTGAAGGGACAGCCAGTAGTTAGAGTGAAGGGACAGCCAGTAGTTAGAGTGAAGGGAGAGCCAGTAGTTAGAGTGAAGGGACAGCCAGTAGTTAGAGTGAAGGGAGAGCCAGTAGTTAGAGTGAAGGGACAGCCAGTAGTTAGAGTGAAGGGAGAGCCAGTAGTTAGAGTGAAGGGCCAGCCAGTAGTTAGAGTGAAGGGACAGCCAGTAGTTAGAGTGAAGGGACAGCCAGTAGTTAGAGTGAAGGGACAGCCAGTAGTGAAGGGACAGCCAGTAGTTAGAGTGAAGGGACAGCTAGTAGTTAGAGTGAAGGGCCAGCCAGTAGTGAGGTGACAGCCAGTAGTTAGAGTGAAGGGACAGCCAGTAGTTAGAGTGAAGGGCCAGCCAGTAGTTAGAGTTAAGGGACAGCCAGTAGTTAGAGTGAAGGGAGAGCCAGTAGTTAGAGTGAAGGGCCAGCCAGTAGTTAGAGTGAAGGGCCAGCCAGTAGTTAGAGTGAAGGGACAGCCAGTAGTTAGAGTGAAGGGCCAGCCAGTAGTTAGAGTGAAGGGACAGCCAGTAGTTAGACTGAAGGGAGAGCCAGTAGTTAGAGTGAAGGGACAGCCAGTAGTTAGAGTGAAGGGCCAGCCAGTAGTTAGAGTGGAGGGACAGCCAGTAGTTAGAGTGAAGGGACAGCCAGTAGTTAGAGTGAAGGGCCAGCCAGTAGTTAGAGTGGAGGGACAGCCAGTAGTTAGAGTGAAGGGACAGCCAGTAGTTAGAGTGAAGGGACAGCCAGTAGTTAGAGTGAAGGGAGAGCCAGTAGTTAGAGTGAAGGGAGAGCCAGTAGTTAGAGTGAATGGCCAGCCAGTAGTGAAGGGACAGCCAGTAGTTAGAGTTAAGGGCCAGCCAGTAGTGAAGGGACAGCCAGTAGTTAGAGTGAAGGGACAGCCAGTAGTTAGACTGAAGGGAGAGCCAGTAGTTAGGGTGAAGGGACAGCCAGTAGTTAGAGTGAAGGGCCAGCCAGTAGTTAGAGTGAAGGGACAGCCAGTAGTTAGAGTGAAGGGACAGCCAGTAGTTAGACTGAAGGGACAGCCAGTAGTTAGAGTGAAGGGACAGCCAGTAGTTAGAGTGAAGGGAGAGCCAGTAGTTAGAGTGAAGGGACAGCCAGTAGTTAGAGTGAAGGGACAGCCAGTAGTTAGAGTGAAGGGACAGCCAGTAGTTAGAGTGAAGGGACAGCCAGTAGTTAGAGTGAAGGGACAGCCAGTAGTTAGAGTGAAGGGCCAGCCAGTAGTTAGAGTGAAGGGAGAGCCAGTAGTTAGAGTGAAGGGACAGCCAGTAGTTAGAGTGAAGGGAGAGCCAGTAGTTAGAGTGAAGGGACAGCCAGTAGTTAGAGTGAAGGGAGAGCCAGTAGTTAGAGTGAAGGGCCAGCCAGTAGTTAGAGTGAAGGGACAGCCAGTAGTGAAGGGACAGCCAGTAGTTAGAGTGAAGGGAGAGCCAGTAGTTAGAGTGAAGGGAGAGCCAGTAGTTAGAGTGAAGGGACAGCCAGTAGTTAGAGTGAAGGGACAGCCAGTAGTTAGAGTGAAGGGAGAGCCAGTAGTTAGAGTGAAGGGACAGCCAGTAGTTAGAGTGAAGGGACAGCCAGTAGTTAGAGTGAAGGGACAGCCAGAGTGAAGGGACAGCCAGTAGTTAGAGTGAAGGGACAGCCAGTAGTTAGAGTGAAGGGATAGCCAGTAGTGAAGGGACAGCCAGTAGTTAGAGTGAAGGGACAGCCAGTAGTTAGAGTGAAGGGACAGCCAGTAGTTAGAGTGAAGGGACAGCCAGTAGTGAAGGGACAGCCAGTAGTGAAGGGACAGCCAGTAGTTAGAGTGAAGGGACAGCCAGTAGTTAGACTGAAGGGAGAGCCAGTAGTTAGAGTGAAGGGACAGCCAGTAGTTAGAGTGAAGGGCCAGCCAGTAGTTAGAGTGGAGGGACAGCCAGTAGTTAGAGTGAAGGGACAGCCAGTAGTTAGAGTGAAGGGACAGCCAGTAGTTAGAGTGAAGGGAGAGCCAGTAGTTAGAATGAAGGGAGAGCCAGTAGTTAGAGTGAAGGGACAGCCAGTAGTTAGAGTGAAGGGACAGCCAGTAGTTAGAGTGAAGGGAGAGCCAGTAGTTAGAGTGAAGGGAGAGCCAGTAGTTAGAGTGAAGGGCCAGCCAGTAGTTAGACTGAAGGGAGAGCCAGTAGTTAGGGTGAAGGGACAGCCAGTAGTTAGAGTGAAGGGCCAGCCAGTAGTTAGAGTGAAGGGACAGCCAGTAGTTAGAGTGAAGGGACAGCCAGTAGTTAGACTGAAGGGACAGCCAGTAGTTAGAGTGAAGGGACAGCCAGTAGTTAGAGTGAAGGGAGAGCCAGTAGTTAGAGTGAAGGGACAGCCAGTAGTTAGAGTGAAGGGACAGCCAGTAGTTAGAGTGAAGGGACAGCCAGTAGTTAGAGTGAAGGGACAGCCAGTAGTTAGAGTGAAGGGACAGCCAGTAGTTAGAGTGAAGGGCCAGCCAGTAGTTAGAGTGAAGGGAGAGCCAGTAGTTAGAGTGAAGGGACAGCCAGTAGTTAGAGTGAAGGGAGAGCCAGTAGTTAGAGTGAAGGGACAGCCAGTAGTTAGAGTGAAGGGAGAGCCAGTAGTTAGAGTGAAGGGCCAGCCAGTAGTTAGAGTGAAGGGACAGCCAGTAGTGAAGGGACAGCCAGTAGTTAGAGTGAAGGGAGAGCCAGTAGTTAGAGTGAAGGGAGAGCCAGTAGTTAGAGTGAAGGGACAGCCAGTAGTTAGAGTGAAGGGACAGCCAGTAGTTAGAGTGAAGGGAGAGCCAGTAGTTAGAGTGAAGGGACAGCCAGTAGTTAGAGTGAAGGGACAGCCAGTAGTTAGAGTGAAGGGACAGCCAGAGTGAAGGGACAGCCAGTAGTTAGAGTGAAGGGACAGCCAGTAGTTAGAGTGAAGGGATAGCCAGTAGTGAAGGGACAGCCAGTAGTTAGAGTGAAGGGACAGCCAGTAGTTAGAGTGAAGGGACAGCCAGTAGTTAGAGTGAAGGGACAGCCAGTAGTGAAGGGACAGCCAGTAGTGAAGGGACAGCCAGTAGTTAGAGTGAAGGGACAGCCAGTAGTTAGACTGAAGGGAGAGCCAGTAGTTAGAGTGAAGGGACAGCCAGTAGTTAGAGTGAAGGGCCAGCCAGTAGTTAGAGTGGAGGGACAGCCAGTAGTTAGAGTGAAGGGACAGCCAGTAGTTAGAGTGAAGGGACAGCCAGTAGTTAGAGTGAAGGGAGAGCCAGTAGTTAGAATGAAGGGAGAGCCAGTAGTTAGAGTGAAGGGACAGCCAGTAGTTAGAGTGAAGGGACAGCCAGTAGTTAGAGTGAAGGGAGAGCCAGTAGTTAGAGTGAAGGGAGAGCCAGTAGTTAGAGTGAAGGGCCAGCCAGTAGTTAGAGTGAAGGGACAGCCAGTAGTTAGAGTGAAGGGACAGCCAGTAGTGAAGGGACAGCCAGTAGTTAGAGTGAAGGGAGAGCCAGTAGTTAGAGTCAAGGGACAGCCAGTAGTTATAGTGAAGGGACAGCCAGTAGTTAGAGTGAAGGGACAGCCAGTAGTTAGAGTGAAGGGACAGCCAGTAGTTAGAGTGAAGGGACAGCCAGTAGTTAGAGTGAAGGGACAGCCAGTAGTTAGAGTGAAGGGAGAGCCAGTAGTTAGAGTGAAGGGAGAGCCAATAGTTAGAGTGAAGGGACAGCCAGTAGTTAGAGTGAAGGGACAGCCAGTAGTTAGAGTGAAGGGCCAGCCAGTAGTTAGAGTGAAGGGCCAGCCAGTAGTTAGAGTGAAGGGACAGCCAGTAGTTAGAGTGAAGGGACAGCCAGTAGTTAGAGTGAAGGGACAGCCAGTAGTTAGAGTGAAGGGAGAGCCAGTAGTTAGAGTGAAGGGCCAGCCAGTAGTTAGAGTGAAGGGAGAGCCAGTAGTTAGAGTGAAGGGACAGCCAGTAGTTAGAGTGAAGGGAGAGCCAGTAGTTAGAGTGAAGGGCCAGCCAGTAGTGAAGGGACAGCCATTAGTTAGAGGGAAGGGACAGCCAGTAGTTAGAGTGAAGGGCCAGCCAGTAGTGAAGGGACAGCCAGTAGTTAGAGTGAAGGGACAGCCAGTAGTTAGAGTGAAGGGCCAGCCAGTAGTTAGAGTGAAGGGACAGCCAGTAGTTAGAGTGAAGGGAGAGCCAGTAGTTAGAGTGAAGGGACAGCCAGTAGTTAGAGTGAAGGGACAGCCAGTAGTTAGAGTGAAGGGACAGCCAGTAGTTAGAGTGAAGGGAGAGCCAGTAGTTAGAGTGAAGGGACAGCCAGTAGTTAGAGTGAAGGGAGAGCCAGTAGTTAGAGTGAAGGGACAGCCAGTAGTTAGAGTGAAGGGAGAGCCAGTAGTTAGAGTGAAGGGCCAGCCAGTAGTTAGAGTGAAGGGACAGCCAGTAGTTAGAGTGAAGGGACAGCCAGTAGTTAGAGTGAAGGGACAGCCAGTAGTGAAGGGACAGCCAGTAGTTAGAGTGAAGGGACAGCTAGTAGTTAGAGTGAAGGGCCAGCCAGTAGTGAGGTGACAGCCAGTAGTTAGAGTGAAGGGACAGCCAGTAGTTAGAGTGAAGGGCCAGCCAGTAGTTAGAGTTAAGGGACAGCCAGTAGTTAGAGTGAAGGGAGAGCCAGTAGTTAGAGTGAAGGGCCAGCCAGTAGTTAGAGTGAAGGGCCAGCCAGTAGTTAGAGTGAAGGGACAGCCAGTAGTTAGAGTGAAGGGCCAGCCAGTAGTTAGAGTGAAGGGACAGCCAGTAGTTAGACTGAAGGGAGAGCCAGTAGTTAGAGTGAAGGGACAGCCAGTAGTTAGAGTGAAGGGCCAGCCAGTAGTTAGAGTGGAGGGACAGCCAGTAGTTAGAGTGAAGGGACAGCCAGTAGTTAGAGTGAAGGGCCAGCCAGTAGTTAGAGTGGAGGGACAGCCAGTAGTTAGAGTGAAGGGACAGCCAGTAGTTAGAGTGAAGGGACAGCCAGTAGTTAGAGTGAAGGGAGAGCCAGTAGTTAGAGTGAAGGGAGAGCCAGTAGTTAGAGTGAATGGCCAGCCAGTAGTGAAGGGACAGCCAGTAGTTAGAGTTAAGGGCCAGCCAGTAGTGAAGGGACAGCCAGTAGTTAGAGTGAAGGGACAGCCAGTAGTTAGACTGAAGGGAGAGCCAGTAGTTAGGGTGAAGGGACAGCCAGTAGTTAGAGTGAAGGGCCAGCCAGTAGTTAGAGTGAAGGGACAGCCAGTAGTTAGAGTGAAGGGACAGCCAGTAGTTAGACTGAAGGGACAGCCAGTAGTTAGAGTGAAGGGACAGCCAGTAGTTATAGTGAAGGGAGAGCCAGTAGTTAGAGTGAAGGGACAGCCAGTAGTTAGAGTGAAGGGACAGCCAGTAGTTAGAGTGAAGGGACAGCCAGTAGTTAGAGTGAAGGGACAGCCAGTAGTTAGAGTGAAGGGACAGCCAGTAGTTAGAGTGAAGGGCCAGCCAGTAGTTAGAGTGAAGGGAGAGCCAGTAGTTAGAGTGAAGGGACAGCCAGTAGTTAGAGTGAAGGGAGAGCCAGTAGTTAGAGTGAAGGGACAGCCAGTAGTTAGAGTGAAGGGAGAGCCAGTAGTTAGAGTGAAGGGCCAGCCAGTAGTTAGAGTGAAGGGACAGCCAGTAGTGAAGGGACAGCCAGTAGTTAGAGTGAAGGGAGAGCCAGTAGTTAGAGTGAAGGGAGAGCCAGTAGTTAGAGTGAAGGGACAGCCAGTAGTTAGAGTGAAGGGACAGCCAGTAGTTAGAGTGAAGGGAGAGCCAGTAGTTAGAGTGAAGGGACAGCCAGTAGTTAGAGTGAAGGGACAGCCAGTAGTTAGAGTGAAGGGACAGCCAGAGTGAAGGGACAGCCAGTAGTTAGAGTGAAGGGACAGCCAGTAGTTAGAGTGAAGGGATAGCCAGTAGTGAAGGGACAGCCAGTAGTTAGAGTGAAGGGACAGCCAGTAGTTAGAGTGAAGGGACAGCCAGTAGTTAGAGTGAAGGGACAGCCAGTAGTGAAGGGACAGCCAGTAGTGAAGGGACAGCCAGTAGTTAGAGTGAAGGGACAGCCAGTAGTTAGACTGAAGGGAGAGCCAGTAGTTAGAGTGAAGGGACAGCCAGTAGTTAGAGTGAAGGGCCAGCCAGTAGTTAGAGTGGAGGGACAGCCAGTAGTTAGAGTGAAGGGACAGCCAGTAGTTAGAGTGAAGGGACAGCCAGTAGTTAGAGTGAAGGGAGAGCCAGTAGTTAGAATGAAGGGAGAGCCAGTAGTTAGAGTGAAGGGACAGCCAGTAGTTAGAGTGAAGGGACAGCCAGTAGTTAGAGTGAAGGGAGAGCCAGTAGTTAGAGTGAAGGGAGAGCCAGTAGTTAGAGTGAAGGGCCAGCCAGTAGTGAAGGGACAGCCAGTAGTTAGAGTGAAGGGCCAGCCAGTAGTGAAGGGACAGCCAGTAGTTAGAGTGAAGGGACAGCCAGTAGTTAGACTGAAGGGAGAGCCAGTAGTTAGGGTGAAGGGACAGCCAGTAGTTAGAGTGAAGGGCCAGCCAGTAGTTAGAGTGAAGGGACAGCCAGTAGTTAGAGTGAAGGGACAGCCAGTAGTTAGACTGAAGGGACAGCCAGTAGTTAGAGTGAAGAGACAGCCAGTAGTTAGAGTGAAGGGAGAGCCAGTAGTTAGAGTGAAGGGACAGCCAGTAGTTAGAGTGAAGGGACAGCCAGTAGTTAGAGTGAAGGGAGAGCCAGTAGTTAGAGTGAAGGGACAGCCAGTAGTTAGAGTGAAGGGACAGCCAGTAGTTAGAGTGAAGGGACAGCCAGAGTGAAGGGACAGCCAGTAGTTAGAGTGAAGGGACAGCCAGTAGTTAGAGTGAAGGGATAGCCAGTAGTGAAGGGACAGCCAGTAGTTAGAGTGAAGGGACAGCCAGTAGTTAGAGTGAAGGGACAGCCAGTAGTTAGAGTGAAGGGACAGCCAGTAGTGAAGGGACAGCCAGTAGTGAAGGGACAGCCAGTAGTTAGAGTGAAGGGATATCCAGTAGTGAAGGGACAGCCAGTAGTTAGAGTGAAGGGACAGCCAGTAGTTAGAGTGAAGGGACAGCCAGTAGTTAGAGTCAAGGGACAGCCAGTAGTTAGAGTGAAGGGACAGCCAGTAGTTAGAGTGAAGGGAGAGCCACTAGTTAGAGTGAAGGGAGAGCCAGTAGTTAAAGTCAAGGGACAGCCAGTAGTTAGAGTCAAGGGACAGAAATACAAGCGGTTGAAAAATGTGTCTACATCGGAAGCACGCTGTTGAGATCAGTGACTATTGCTGACGAATTGGCTAATAGAATAGCAAAGGCCATCTCAGCTTTTGGCCGAATGCCTTCTACAGTCTGGGAACGTCGAGGAATCAGCATATTGACTAAGCTGAAGATCTTTCGTGCTGACATTGTTCCTACCCTACTCTACGCGTGTAAGAGCTGGATTGTCCATGCTGGTGACGCCAGGAGGCTATCTCATTTTCATATGAACTGTCTACGACGCATACTGCATATACGCTGGCAGGACCATATCACAGGTACTGAACTGCTATCTAGAACCAACATGGAAAGTATTCATGCACTTTTGCAAAAATCTCATTTTAGATGGGCTGGCCACCTTGTCCGTATGTTCAGCAAAAGACTTCCAAAAAGTATCCTGTATAGTGAACTGAGTGAAGCAGAACAATCACAAGAACATCGAAAAAAAGCGTCTTAATAACGGCCTGAAGGAGTCCCTTAAGTGCTGTCAAATAGACATTCACACCTGGGAGAACATGGCTCAACACCGCTCAACATGGAAGAGTGCGGTCACAGACGGCGCTGAACTCAGCTAGGGTCTACGTATCCAGTCTGCCCAGGATAGACATACAATCAGGAAGTTTAGAGCAGAGAAAATGTCAGTAATATCACGAGTCAACTACAGTCTATATTTGCCAGTCGTGTCAAAGATCTTTACAGTCTCTAATTGGCTTTATCAGTCATGAGCACACACACATACTCAAAGTTGCATCATGACAGTTGATGATGTTGGTGGTCCTCATGAGCACACACACATACTCAAAGTTGCATCATGACAGTTGATGATGTTGGTGGTCCTCATGAGCACACACACATACTCAAAGCTGCATCATGACAGTTGATGATGTTGGTGGTCCTCATGAGCACACACACATACTCAAAGCTGCATCATGACAGTTGATGATGTTGGTGGTCCTCATGAGCACACACACATACTCAAAGCTGCATCATGACAGTTGATGATGTTGGTGGTCCTCATGAGCACACACACATACTCAAAGCTGCATCATGACAGTTGATGATGTTGGTGGTCCTCATGAGCACACACACATACTCAAAGCTGCATCATGACAGTTGATGATGTTGGTGGTCCTCATGAGCACACACACATACTCAAAGCTGCATCATGACAGTTGATGATGTTGGTGGTCCTCATGAGCACACACACATACTCAAAGCTGCATCATGACAGTTGATGATGTTGGTGGTCCTCATGAGCACACACACATACTCAAAGCTGCATCATGACAGTTGATGATGTTGGTGGTCCTCATGAGCACACACACATACTCAAAGCTGCATCATGACAGTTGATGATGTTGGTGGTCCTCATGAGCACACACACATACTCAAAGCTGCATCATGACAGTTGATGATGTTGGTGGTCCTCATGAGCACACACACATACTCAAAGCTGCATCATGACAGTTGATGATGTTGGTGGTCCTCATGAGCACACACACATACTCAAAGCTGCATCATGACAGTTGATGATGTTGGTGGTCCTCATGAGCACACACACATACTCAAAGCTGCATCATGACAGTTGATGATGTTGGTGGTCCTCATGAGCACACACACATACTCAAAGCTGCATCATGACAGTTGATGATGTTGGTGGTCCTCATCGATGACAATGAACGAATGATTATTACAGCGCTATTACTAAATCAACACAGTTGTTAAAAGTTATGGAAGACGCTGAGCGCAGTGGTTAGCGAGCTGGCTTCGCATCTGAGTTCATCCCCCAGGTGAAGCGGAAATGTTTTTTCAGACAGCAACGACACCCTGGTCGACCCAGACTTAAATGGGTACCCGTTCAGTGCGGGAAGTTGAAGCGGCGAGTGAAGGGAAATGGATATCGCCCTCATATAGCCGAGCCTTTGAAATGTGAGACCACTGAACACCTCACACAACTACAACAATGCTATGGGTTACGTTACTTATTTTTAACTAGGGAAATGATGTAGTTAGCGCACTGGCTTCCAAGCTGAGCGATCGGAGCGAACATTCCGCCCAGACTCAAAACTGGGTACCAGAAAAATCTGGGAAAGTAAAAGCGTCCGGCATGATGTTGACCCCATCACCCCTAGTTGTTCAAGAAAAATGTGGCCCTAATACCATATGCGCTTTATGCCACACAGGCGTCAAGTCCGGATCTTTTTTTTTTTTTTTTTTTAGTCCAACAGCACAGTTATACGAGTAGTCGTCCTTGTATTCCCCATTTGTCTAAAATATCCCATCTGGACTTCATCATGTGACTAACAGCCGTTGTTGTTATGCTGGTCGTTTATTTCAATGCCCAGTGCTTCCTTTAAGCTGTAGTTTCCTTGAACTATTTCGATTTTCACCGACATTTTGCTTATTTAAATGATATTCTTCTTCTTCTTCGTTCGTTCTCAATCTCCCGCTACCAAACCCTGAAAGGGCTTAAGTAGTAGAATGTAGTCCAGAGAACGGAATGCGTTGTGTCGTAGTTTACAGCTTGACTGCGATATTTGCACCTTTCAGTCCAACACATCCGACTTCAGCAAGCATTTTTTGAGTACCGGGTTAGCATTCCCTCTTCGATCCCTTCTCCTTAGCGAGTCTGCCCTGCTGCAGCCTGTTATCCAGGATCACCGCGTGTAGGTGTAGAAGGGTCTTGGCAGCTCTGGTTCGCTGGCCCTGACACTAGCAGTCAGCTATGGGTCGCTGAACGCTGCAGCTCATGCGCTGCTCAGCATCGTGATCCCATTTAAATGATCGATGCTCCTTTCTAGCCATAGTTTCTGGGAATTGTTGAGATTTTCGCGTGCATTTTTGGAAATGTTAAAAGTCCAAGGTAAAGGCCAGGTGAAACACACTCACCTCGGCCTAATCTCACGTCTGCGCCGTGCACCTGAAATCAGGCTCTGTTACAGTAGCCTGGTCAGCGATGGAGGAATCGTGATTGTGATCTCCAAAATGGTTGTTGTTGTTGTTTAATGCAAATGATCAGTTTGTTTTCTCTTTTGTGTGCCATGAAAACGCGTTTAGTGACGGATTGCTGTAGCTTTCCTCACATTCTGAGTGTACTGATGGAGGAATACCATAGTCCTCAGGCTGTTCTGTTATGCTTGGCTTCGGCTGTGTAACGCTGGCTACTATGGGGATCACGCTCATCTACACCTCGTTAGCCAGACTATCATGAATAGACCTGTTTCCAGGGAGAACTGCATGGAAGCGAGGTGAGGTCTTGATCAGAATGTTTCACCTGACCCTGACTACGATTGTCTAATCAGTATGTTATGTTCATGGGATCAAGATGCTGAGCAGTGCATGAGCTGCAGCGGTCAGTGACTCATAACTGACTGCTAGTATCAGGGTCAGCGAACCAGAGCTGCCAGACCCTTCTACACCTCCACGCGGTGATCCTGATAACAGGCTGCAGCAGGGCAGGCTGGTTAAGAAGACGGGATCGAAGAGAGAAGGCTAACCTGGTATTCTTCTTCTTCTTCTTCTTCTTCGTACGCAGTCAGACAGTAACCATTATTTTTTCGAAAAAAGCGGCTGTCATCCTGAGGCTGTCGACACTGCCATAGAGCTTGTCTTGCAGTTCCACTGGTGATGGCCACATCTGCTCTCTCTGATCCTCGTATGTCGGGCAGTTCTCCAGCAGATGTTCAGCGGTCATTTTACCGGTACCGCACGGGCATTCGTCGGTACCACCTATCTTCAATTTGTTGAATAGGTGGTATCTCAGTCTATTGTGGCCAGTGCGAAGTCTGAAGACAACGACCTGCTCTCTTCTGTTCAACTGGTAATAGGCATCGTTTTTGGTGTAACCAGTATGTTCGGTTTCCCATTTGGTCATGTATCTGGCTTTGATAAGCCGTTTTGACTCTTCGTACGTCATACTAGTATCTGTTTGTGGTAGTCTTGCACCTTCTTTTGCCAGTCTGTCTGCCTCCTCGTTGCCTTGGATGTTGCAGTGTGATGGGACCCACTGTACCACTACCCTTTTTGGTGCGGACTGCTGGCACAGTTTGTAGAGTGCTGCTCTTAAGTCATTAAGCTCAGTGTTTTTCTGGCTTTTTAGCGCTGTGACTACGGCGAGTGTATCTGTAAGCAGGACTATATGGCTTTCATTTTCTTTATGTGTCACCATTTCTTCCACTGCCGCCCTCAGTGCCTCTGCCTCCGCTCTGAAATTGCTTGTATACTTACCAGTAGCGAATGACAGTGTTATTTTTCTGCCATTTGGTAGGTTCAGGGATGCTCCTGCCCCTCCGTTCTGTGAAGTGTTTGTTACAGAACCGTCTAACCTGGTATTCAAAAACGTCTGATTAAGTCGGATGTGTCGGATCGAAAGCTGAATATATCGCAGTCAAGCTTTAAACTACAACACATTGAGTTCTCCGGACTACATCCCGCTCCTTCAAAGCCCTTTTCATGGATTGGCAGCGGGAGATTGAAAACGAACGAACGAACGAATTATGTTTTGTCTGACCAGACGTTGGTCTCCTCTCCCGATCCCCAGAGTGGTAAACCTACTGAGATATATATTATTGCACTGCAGTCATGAACACCATTCTGTGCTTGAATATTGCAATCTTCACATTCATTCAGACAGATCAACACCTGATTCCAGGTAGCTTTAAGCTATCCTCTTGTTCTACAAATCCATCCGGTTTAGTCCTTAGCAGGTATCTCCAATTTGTCATGGTTTGCATTGTTTAATTTTTATTTTACGTGTTTGCCTCACTAGTTTCTACTGGCGGAGGCGCGCCTATTCCACCCTAGACCGTAGTCGATTGGGCGATATTAAGACGCATAAACCAGTGCTTGGTTGTACTCGCATTTGACTATTCGTAGTATGTTTGCAGGTGATTCTCTTCTTAACGGATTACTAGACCTGGGGATGGTGTCCTTCTGTACACGTCGGAACATCAGAAGAGCCATTTGAACTCTTACTCCTAGTTGACCTGTACTTCTACAGGGGAGGATGCTCTTGTGCAGGTCCCAGCTCTGGAGTCAGCAGGATGTAACTGGGAGGAGGACTTCCTGCTTAGCGAGCTAGGCTCGAGCAGCTTATTGGGACAAATGCCACGGAGGGTGGTTAACCAATATGCGAGTCCATCTTAATAGTGTCAAACACTAGAGAAAATTAGACCTGCAGCCTGCAAGGCGCCATCTATGCTGCTCTTAACAAACCACATAACTATGGCCGGTGTTATGCCATGTCAAACAGTTAGACCCAGTGGTTTCGAGGTAACGTGTTCGCCTCGGGTGCTGGAGGTCGCCGGTTCAAATCACGGTGGAGACTTGGATTTTTTCATGTGGATCATCCGGTAAATATTTCCCCTGATCTCTGAGTAGTGAGATCAGACACCTGTGTGCAGTGAGGCGCACGTTAAAAATACCTTAGCAGTTGGAAATCGAAAAGAGTAGACATTACGGCCACTGTTCTGGAAAAAATGTAAGTTAAAAATTTATCAAATTATTCTAGGGATATTCGCCCGATAGAGAATATGTCGCAAAAAAGGGGACTGTGTGGCTATAACATCAGGTCTTGGTTATGTGGTTAGCGAAGCGACATAGATGGTGCCTGACAGTCTGCGAGTCAACCTTATTTATGCTCTAATTTATGCTTCTACCTCCACCAGTCCCAAAAATAGGCGATCGTATATTGCAGGGGCAAGCAGATGCTGAGATTGACCTGGCAAGTCACCAGTGGATTTTTACATGCCAAAAAATATGAAACAAAGGAAAGCATACATCCCCACGACGTCTGGGTACTGAAGATAGACAGATATACACAGTTAGTCGCCTCTTACAACATGCTCTCTGTGGGATCAGTGGTGCGATTCTTGTCCATATCACAAAGACCCCAGCAGACAATTCGGGAATATCCTGTGCCATGTAAATATCTGCAACTTTCACACGTTTCCCTCGGACTAGTCCTTTTCAGACCAGAGCTTGTTCGCGCTGTACAAGAGTTCCGACCTGGATGCATATTGTTGTATTGCTCACACGTACTTATATAATAGACCCAAAAAAACTGTGGTTGAAATGGTTGTTCTTGGTCATAAGGCGCAGAAAACTAGAACAAAATTCACTGCTGCCAGAGAAATATCGTTGAGGCTGGAGAAGTCGGCACAAGTGACATCAGACGCAACAGCAACTACAGTAGTAACAAGCGTATCAACAACAGTAACAGCAACCATAACAACAGCATCAACAGCAGTAGTGATAACGACAGCAATAAGAACAGTATAAACTTCTTCTTCTTCTTCTTCTTCTTCATCGTACGCAGTCAGACAGTAACCATTATTTTTTCGAAAAAAGCGGCAGTCATCCTAAGGCTGTCGACACTGCCATAGAGCTTGTCTTGCAGTTCCACTGGTGATGGCCACATCTGCTCTCTCTGATCCTCGTATGTCGAGCAGTTTTGCAGCAGATGTTAAGCGATCATTTTCCCGGTACCACACGGGCATTCGTCGGTTCCACCTATCTTCAATTTGTTGAATAGGTGGTATCTCAGTCTATTGTGGCCAGTGCAAAGTCTGAAGACATTGACCTGCTCTCTTCTGTTCAACTGGTAATAGGCATCGTTTTTGGTGTAGCCGGTATGTTCAGTTTCCCATTTGGTCATGTATCTGGCTTTAATAAGCCGTTTTGACTCTTCGTACGTCATACTAGTATCTGTTTGTGGTAGTCTTGCACCTTCTTTTGCCAGTCTGTCTGCCTCCTCGTTGCCTTGGATGTTGCAGTGTGATGGGACCCACTGTACCACTACCCTTTTTGGTGCGGACTGCTGGCATAGTTGACAGAGTGCTGCTCTTAAGTCATTAAGCTCAGTGTTTTTCTGGCTTTTTAGCGCTGTGACTACGGCCAGAGCATCTGTAAGCAGGACTATATGGCTTTCATTTTCTTTATGTGTCACCATTTCTTCCACTGCCGCCCTCAGTGCCTCTGCCTCCGCTCTGAAATTGCTTGTGTACTTACCAGTAGCGAATGACAGTGTTATTTTTCTGCCATTTGGTAGGTTCAGGAATGCTCCTGCCCCTCCGTTCTGTGTAGTGTTTGTTACAGAACCGTTTGTGTATGCATGGGTCCAGTCCATGCTTGGGTAGTTTTTCGATATAAAGCTTAGGGTAGTATCTCTCCTTTCTTTTCAGTCTGGCAGTTTTTGTTTCCAATACCAGAAAAATAACACTGTCATTCGCTACAAGCAATTTCAGAGCGGAGGCAGAGGCACTGAGGGCGGCAGTGGAAGAAATGGTGACACATAAAGAAAATGAAAGCCATACAGTCCTGCTTACAGATGCTCTCGCCGTACTCACAGCGCTAAAAAGCTAGAAAAACACTGAGCTTAATGACTTAAGAGCAGCACTCTGTCAACTATGCCAGCAGTCCGCACCAAAACGGGTAGTGGTACAGTGGGTCCCATCACACTGTAACATCCAAGGCAACGAGGAGGCAGACAGACTGGCAAAAGAAGGTGCAAGACTACCACAAACAGATACTAGTATGACGTACGAAGAGTCAAAACGGCTTATCAAAGCCAGATATATGACCAAATGGGAAACCGAACATACTGGTTACACCAAAAACGATGCCTATTACCAGTTGAACAGAAGAGAGCAGGTCAATGTCTTCAGACTTTGCACTGGCCACAATAGACTGAGATACCACCTATTCAACAAATTGAAGATAGGTGGAACCGACGAATGCCCGTGTGGTACCGGGAAAATGATCGCTTAACATCTGCTGCAAAACTGCTCGACATACGAGGATCAGAGAGAGCAGATGTGGCCATCACCAGTGGAACCACAAGACAAGCTCTATGGCAGTGTCGACAGCCTCAGGATGACCGCCGCTTTTTTCGAAAAAATAATGGTTACTGTCTGACTACGTACGAAGAAGAAGAAGAAGAAGTTTCCAATACCTGGTATATTTTCTACCACCTCTGGAAATATATCCTGCCTCCAGGTAGGTTTTCGTACAGTAGTGATGGGTTTTGGTGTTGTTAGTGCGTTTATGGGATCTTCGTGCACCTTTGTTTTGGCTATTTCTGCAAAGTTTCTCCGCTTTAGTTTCCCATTTCCCAAATTGTTTAGTCTCTGGTGCATTGGATGGTCAGTCAGTCGTCGGAGTTTCTCTGACTGCAGCTGGGCTCTGCAGTCTCTTCTATCGGTCATGGATTGCAGTTTTGTAATCTTTTCAAGTTCTACAATTGTCGTTGACTTCATGCCTCCTGTTATAACTCTCATGGCTTGGTTTTGAAGTTTGCTAACTTTATCGAAGTTCGCCTTTGCTGCTGTTGTCCATGCCGCAATGCCATACTCGAGAACTGGTCTCACTCTTCCAGTGTACAGTTTCTTTAGTATGCTTTCGTCTGCTCCCCAGCTTGTGCCAGCAAGTTTCCTCATGATTGCCATTCTTTCTCTGGCTCTCATTCGGTTTCTCTCGATCTGACTTTTCCATGTCATGCGCCGATCAAATGTGAATCCCAGATAGTTTGGGTTGTCGTTTGGCTGCAGGAATTTGCCATTTAGACTTAATTTGGTACTTTGGGGTTTGATTGAAAGCGAGAAAATTGTACATGTGGTTTTCTCCTCGTTTATTTTGACCAGCCATGAGTTCGCCCACTCTTCCAGCGATGTTAGGGCCTGCTGCATCCGATTTCTTGCTATGGTGAGATTCTTTTCAGAGGTCCACATAGCCAGATCGTCTGCAAACATTGAGCCATGGACTCTTCTTGGTATATTCTCTGTAATGTCGTTTATATACACCAGGAAGAGTGTGGGTGACAGTACTCCCCCTTGGGGTACTCCCTGCTCGAGTGTCACCTTTTTGCTCATCTGCTCTTGTACTTGGACTCTGGCCGTTCTTTGTTTGAGGTAGTGGTTGATCCACTTGTACATTCTCCCACAAACTTCACTTCTCCTTAGCTTGACTCTAAGTCCGTCTTTCCAGACTTTATCAAATGCCTTTTCCAGGTCCACCCAAACCGCGACTGTGTGTTTCTGTGCCTGGTAGGCATCTTCTATCTCCTGGGCTATGAGGATGACCTGGTCCTCAGTGGATCTGTGCTGTCTAAAGCCGGCTTGCTGGGGAATTAGAATGTGTTTTTCTTCCAGATGCCACATCAGTCTGGTGTTTATCATACGTTCCATCAGTTTGCCGACACAGCTCAGTAGGCTGATAGGCCTGTATCCATTTGGATCGAACACTATAAACAATAACAACAACATTAACAACAGTAAATACAATAACAACAACTAGAGCAGCACCGATAACAATAATAAAAACAACTGCAATAAAAACAACTACAATAGCAACAAAAAACAGCAAAAACCGAAGCAACATCAACAATAACAACAGGATCAACTAAATAGCAATAGCAACAGCGAAACAATAATAACTGCAATACCAACAGCAGAAACAAAACAAAAGCAGCAACAACACCAGTAACAACAACAGCAGTAACACCAATAGCAACAATATCTATAACAATACCAACATCAACAACAATGGCAACGGAATTAAAAACATTACCAACAACGATAATAATAACTGCAGCAATAAGAATCATATCAACAACAATAGTAACAACAGCTATAACAACACCAACTACATCAACACCAACAGCAGCAATAAATAACACCAGCAGCAGCAATAAATAACACCAACAGAAGCAATAAATAACACCAACAGCAGCAATAAATAACACCACCAGCAGCAATAAATAACACCACCAGCAGCAATAAATAACATCACCAGCAGCAATAAATAACACCAGCAGCAATAAATAACACCACCAGCAGCAATAAATAACACCACCAGCAGCAATAAATAAGACCAGCAGCAGCAATAAATAACACCAGCAGCAGCAATAAATAACACCAGCAGCAATAAATAACACCACCAGCAGCAATAAATAACACCACCAGCAGCAATAAATAAGACCAGCAGCAGCAATAAATAACACCAACAGCAGCAATAAATAACACCAGCAGCAATAAATAACACCACCAGCAGCAATAAATAACACCACCAGCAGCAATAAATAAGACCAGCAGCAGCAATAAATAACACCAACAGCAGCAATAAATAACACCACCAGCAGCAATAAATAACACCACCAGCAGCAATAAATAACACCAACAGCAGCAATAAATAACACCAACAGCAGCAATAAATAACACCACCAGCAGCAATAAATAACACCACCAGCAGCAATAAATAACACCAGCAGCAATAAATAACACCAACAGAAGCAATAAATAACACCACCAGCAGCAATAAATAACATCACCAGCAGCAATAAATAACACCAGCAGCAATAAATAACACCACCAGCAGCAATAAATAACACCAACAGCAGCAATAAATAACACCAACAGCAGCAATAAATAACACCACCAGCAGCAATAAATAACACCACCAGCAGCAATAAATAACACCAGCAGCAATAAATAACACCAACAGAAGCAATAAATAACACCACCAGCAGCAATAAATAACATCACCAGCAGCAATAAATAACACCAGCAGCAATAAATAACACCAACAGAAGCAATAAATAACACCAGCAGAAGCAATAAATAACACCAGCAGCAGCAATAAATAACACCAGCAGCAGCAATAAATAACACCACCAGCAGCAATAAATAACACCACCAGCAATAAATAACACCACCAGCAGCAATAAATAACACCAGCAGCAGCAATAAATAACACCAACAGCAGCAATAAATAACACCACCAGCAGCAATAAATAACACCACCAGCAATAAATAACACCACCAGCAGCAATAAATAGCAGCAGCAATAAATAACACCAACAGCAGCAATAAATAACACCACCAGCAATAAATAACACCACCAGCAGCAATAAATAACACCAGCAGCAGCAATAAATAACACCAACAGCAGCAATAAATAACACCACCAGCAATAAATAACACCAACAGCAGCAATAAATAACACCACCAGCAGCAATGAATAACACCAACAGCAGCAATAAATAACACCACCAGCAATAAATAACACCACCAGCAATAAATAACACCAACAGCAGCAATAAATAACACCACCAGCAGCAATGAATAACACCAACAGCAGCAATAAATAACACCACCAGCAATAAATAACACCAACAGCAGAATAAATAACACCACCAGCAGCAATGAATAACACCAACAGCAGCAATAAATAACACCAACAGCAGCAATAAATAACACCACCAGCAGCGACAAATAACACCAACAGCAGCAATAAGAATCATATCTACAACAATAGTAACAACAGCTATAACAACACCAACTACATCAACATCAATAGCAGCAATCATACCAACATCAGTAACAATAACACCAACAGCAGCAACAATAACACCAACAGCAGCAACAACATCACCAACAACAACAGCAACTCTGTTTGTCACAACTAAGTACGGAGACAATTGTATCAAGTCTTACCTGATCCAATTGACCGTATCACGCACATCAGTAGTGCTCCTGTGGTCTGTTGGAACAGTATTCACCCACTTGTATTACAGAAAGTTATTGAGGGAATAACAAGCCCCATACATTAGTTATAATTGTGGTCGCGTAAATGTTCCGATCACTGCAAGCATCATGTTTTATCAGTACACCCAATAGATAATGCTGCAGCTGAAGAGTTTGTTGGAGTGATGGGGAGGTTCTGGAACTTGTCTTCAACAATTAGAACTTTCTTATGACTGCAGCAGCCATCACGTGTGATGTGTGTCTCATTGCCGCCCCGCTCGTGAACGGCGTCACGAAGTACTCATTGCGCATGCGTGGTGTAAAGTTAGTGGGATTACAGCTGACGTCTTGTGAAGACTGCGATTGGCAAAGGAGTTAGAGCGATTGGTTAATCCCTTACCTCTTTGGACATTTTAATGATGTATAGAATTTTCAAGTCTCAGGTAACCACTGCAAAATAAATTCTGATGTTTACACCGTGGTACACTAGCGTGGGCTGGTAATTTATTATATAAATACCAATATTAATGGTCTACGTTTTTTCAATCGCTTTTTTCAAATTATACGAAGGGGCTTCAAATAGAAGACCTTAAAAGTGGGATAGAAATTACAAAGGCATGATTTTTATGATTTCTATCCCACTTTTAAGGTCTTCTATTTGAAGCCCCTTCGTATAATTTGAAAAAAGCGATTGAAAAAACGTAGTAAAGTAAAGTATCATATAGCATTACTGCCGTAGGGGTGTGAGGTGTTAGCAATCGTAGTCCTGGGTTCATTCCCTAGTTGAGGCGGTAATGTTTTTTTCAGACCGCAATGGCTCCCGGGTCGATCCAGCATTAAATGGGTACCGGTTCAGTCCGGGAAGTAAAAGCGGCGAGAGAGAGGAGATGGCTACCGCTCTCATATAGCCGAGCCTTTGAAATGTGAGATCGCTAACACCTCACACCCCTACGGCAGTAATGCTATAGGATACTTTACTTTACTACGTTTTTTCAATCGCTTTTTTTCTAATTATACGAAGGGGCTTCAAATAGAAGACCTTAAAAGTGGGATATAAATCATAAAAATCATGCCTTTGTAATTGTAACTTATTTATATTGTTGTTAATGGTGTCAAAAGTGTTCTTCGCGTGCCAGCACGGTGCAGACGAACAAGATTATTGAAGTTAAAAGATGGCCGCCCACTTGTGGCATGCACAAAAGAGAAGCAGCGTTCTGTTATCCGTTGTTTAGCAGGGAATGGGTGAAACCTGTAGAAATTCTTCGGCTGACGAAGGTCCAGTGCTGTGATGCATGACTTTCAACCACAGTCAATCGACGATTTTCCTTTACGTGGCGGTCAACGGTAGCTGTTGGGGGGGGGGGGGGTGCAATACTGGGTGTGCCTGACCAGCTCGTGAACAGTCTGTTGCAGAACTCGCGCCGTTTTGGGACTTCTTACTCCATTCAAACACTTGCTTGAGGGAAAAGCTTGCATCACTATATTGAACCTTCATCCGCCGACGAATTTCTACAGGCTTAACCCCTGCGCTCCTAAAAAAAATGGTTAACAGATCGCTGCTCCTTCTTGGTGCATGTTAATAGTGGGGCGGCCATCTTTTAACTGCAATTATGCCGTCATGTTGTTCGTCTGCCCCTAGATGGCATGTGCAGGATACTCTTGACATCCTTAGAAACCATATTAAGAAGTAGCAATACAAAGGCATGGTTTCTCTAATGTCTATCCAACTTTTAAGGTTTTCATTTGAAGAGCACGCGTACTTTTGAAATGAGACGCTAGTCCAGTCAGGCACAACGTACCGACCAAGACCACTATCGCTCTTCCATGTAGCGTTCTCTTTGAATAAGTCTGTTTTCAAAGCAGCCTGGCTGGCTGACAAGATGTGGATCGACCTGATCTCCGTAGAAGTGAGCATCGTGTAGATGAAGCCAAGCATAGCGCAACCGCCAGAAGGACCACAGTCTACCTTCATCCGTTGTTATTTGTCCATCGTTTCCGAAGAGGGCCACTTTGCCATCTGTCAATCCTGGAGTGGGTTCGTAGGTTACGGATCAAACCAGACAGAACCTGAAAGCGTCTGTCACACTGAGGGCAGAGAGACACTGTCTGGCCGTCAGGCGAAGGCAGGTCTGCTCTTGCTTTTCGTGTCCCTCGCCTCCGTGCAGCTCTCTTGATCCTTGTCTGCTCCATATGCATCGTATCAGCAGTCTTTGTTAAGCCAGCCAGAGCGATCAGCAGCAATATTCTCCCAATTATCAGGGTCAATGCCGCAGTTCTTTAGTGAAACTTTCAAGAGTGCCTTTAAACGTTTTGTTTGGCCACCGCGAGCACGCCTGTCTGGCTCAAACTCCCCATCGAATAGTTTCTTTGAAAGCCGCTCATCTTCTTCTTCTTCTTCTTCTTCTTCTTCTTCTTCTTCTTCTTCTTCTTCTTCTTCTTCTTCGTTCGTTCTCAATCTCTCACTACCAAACCCTGAAAAGGTTTAAGTAGCGGAATGTAGTCCAGAGAACGGAATGCATTGTGTCGTAGTTCACAGCTTGGCTGCGATATTTGCACCTTTCGGTCTAACACATCCGACTTCAGCAAGCATTTTTTGAGTATCGGGTTAGCATTCCCTCTTCGATCCCTTCTCCTTAGCCAGTCTGCCCTGCTGCAGCCTGTTATCCAGGATCACCGCGTGGAGGTGTAGAAGGGTCTTGGCAGCTATGGTTCGCTGGCCCTGATGCTAGCAGTCAGCTATGGGTCGCTGATCACTGCAGCTGATGCGCTGCTCAGCATCTTGATCCCAGCCGCTTATCTGACATGCAGACAAAATGGCCAGTCCATCTAAGCTGCGATTTGCACAGAGTTGTGTGGATGCTTTTCATGTCAATTCGCGAAAGAACTTCTTCACCAGCTCGCTCGACATGTGAGGAAAGCTACTGCAACCCACCACTTAACCCCCTTTTCAACACGCACGACAGAGTCAACTTTTTCATTGTAGGCATTAAACATCATCTAATTTATTTTTAGAAATAATGCTAGAGAAATCTGACTGAATAGGTGGACGTCGGGGTGACCGGGCCACTAAGTTAGTGCGAAATAGTATAGTTAACAAAATAATGACGACATAAATAGAGTACACAGAAGAGAAGTAAGTGCCATCTTTCAGTTCTGAACAGGACACACAGAAGTCAGCAACTACTTAAACTGATCAAACTTTAACAGATGCACTTGTGCAAACACAGCTCTCGTGCTGACGAGGCAGTAAGACACCTACTCATTGAGTGTAAAGGGCTTGCAGACATGAGGATAAGATTTTTACAAGTGTCGCCTGACAATCGTAAATTCACTGTACAACACAGTGGAACAGCTGAAGATATATATATATATAATTATAGTATAAGAATGGCACTGGACTGCCAGAAGTAGGTTTTCTCAGAAGCTATGGAATAGCAACAACAAACACATATAATTATACCTGGCATTTTTTCTCTTTAGAATGTTCTTTAAAGAATACACTCAACTGTATCGTTATTCGTCGTAGTACCCATTTCATACGGTACAGGTTCCCCCATACAGTGCATGGATTCCTCTAAAACAAAAGGTTTTTTTTTATATAGGGTGTGTACGACCATCCAAGTGGCACGTTGTTTCAATGTTGTAATCCGCTACCACGGCATCCACCTCGCAAACACTATGTAGAGCTGAAGCAGATCATGGATGATCTTGTACCAACATAAAGAATACAAGCCAGAAAATGACAGCATAGACAAACTTGGCAGAGATGGGTAGACAAAGATCTTCAGATTCATATCTGTGCATTGTAGACTCAAGGCCCACCTCCACAGAATGGGTCTCAGAGACACTGCCACGTGCGATTGTGGAGCACCCAAGCAAACTCCAGAACATATTCTGCAGGACTGCCCGACCTATGCAGACCAGAGAGAGGCAGTCTGGTCTGGGGGAACGACCATTCTCGAAAAGCTGTGGGAGACCGGCGAAGACCTGAAATGTACAATCTCCTTAGTGAAACCTACCGGACTAGAAACATAGCATCACCGATAATGAAGAAGAAGAAGAAAAATATGTTGTGTTCTGAACCTTAACTGATGTCCAGAAATGCGGCTATGCTCTACGGGGAGCTGAAACTGTCACATAATGTGGACGTATTGGCCAGTGTATGAATACGTGTGTGTATCTGTTTGTAATTTGAACGTATTGGCCAGTGTATGTATGCGTGTGTCTATCTGTTTGTAATGTGTCCCACTTTGGCAGTTTCTAAGGTACACTAGGCATGCCAATTCTTTCTGTGCGGGATGAAGTGGTCATACTGAGAAAAATGTCTGGCGTTGAGATACACTGACTTGGATCTAGACAATAATGTGCCGGGATAATGAGCCGGTTCATGACTGGGCCGTGAGCCGGTTTGTGGTCCGGTTTGGGGTTATGATCATGGCTGGATCGTGAACTGGTTTGTGGCACGGTTTGTGGTTAGGTTTATGACTGGATAGTGAGCCGGTTTGTGGTTAGGTTCGTGACTGGATCGTGGCCCGGTTTGTGATTGACCCAGTTCCGGCATTTACTTCATTTTGCTAGGTCTCCAACTTTGCAAATCCAGTGGCAGACACTCCCGTCTAGGTCTCCAACTTTGCAAATCCAGCGGCAGGCACTGCCGTCTAGGTCTCCAACTTTGCAAATCCAGCGGCAGGCACTGCCTTCTAGGTGTCCAACTTCGCGAGTCCCGTGGCAGGCACTGTCGTCCAGGTCTCCAACTTCGCGAGTCCCGTGGCAGGCACTGCCGTCCAGGTCTCCAACTTCGCGAGTCCCGTGGCAGGCACTGCCGTGCAGGTCTCCAACTTCGCGAGTCCCGTAGCAGGCACTGCCTTCTAGGTCTCCAACTTCGCGAGTCCCGTGGCAGGCACTGCCGTCTAGGATGAAGTTAGAGACTTTCCTTTAACTTGTCTTTTAAACAGAATAGTAGTTTGCGTAGTGATAGAGCGCTCGCCATTGCTTGGCATGAGTACAGTTATCAGCACACTCCAGTCGACCCAATTGTAAATGGGTACCAAATGGTTGTGATATGCTACCATCAAATTGGGCTGTACCTTACGTGCCTTCATGGAACGATATTATTAGTCGTAGCAGTTTGCTTGGGCAGCCTATTTTAGATATCATTTTGAAGAGACTGTCCCTATTAACCAAATCAAATGCCTTTGTTGGGTCCATTTTTTGTGTTCCCCATTTTTCCCTATTCCCCAAGGCGGACTGGATTGCACTATTTGTTTATGTTGCTCCTGTCGGCCCAGTGCATCCGACTTCAGCATGCATTTTATGTAATGGTCTGCTCCCTCCTGCATTTTCTAAGGGTTTGCTTCCCCGGGTTACGGCGGGTGCTGTGATGGGGATTGAACCCAGCACCTTCTGGTTGTGAGCCGTTTGACTTAACCACTAGCCCACGCCGTCCCCAATGAAGGCAATATTCTTTTTCGTTGCATTCGGTTTCGTATGCTCGTTTTATGCCACCAGATGGGCTGCCTCCATGAAATGACACGTCAGTCACAGGTCCTCAATGGTTCCCCACAGTTTGTCTTGTATATTTATTTCCTCGGACAGGTCTTCTCACGGGAGTCTTGGTGCTGTGGACATGTTTGCAGGATGTGTTCTGGAGTCTTGGGTCCTTTCTGACACGTACATTGTGCAGTCTGTGCTGCTTAAGGGCTGATTCTGCTCACGTGACGTTGCCTGAAGTTGTCTAAGAGACAAAATCATGTCGATCGTTGATATCCCAGACCTGAATTCACACTATGATTTCGGATATACACACTCAGCCAATTGTTGTAGCCGTAGTAAGATTACTTTAGCGAAGACATCTCGCCTGTTTTGAGGTATAATCACTTCTTTCCAGCACTGACATAACATTATTTACAGCTGTTGCAAGAGTGTATCCTTACAGCGTTTGATCAAATCAGGTAGGATCCCATCGCTGTCTGGTGCATTGCCTGGGGTCAAGCTGTCCATAGCTGTATTAAGATCTTCTATAGATGGTTCGGTGTTCAGCTTGTCTATACTGGGATATCCTTTAGCAGCGTCAAGGACTGTGGAAATTACTTTATTGTCATTCCAGTAGAGCTCATAATAGTACCTTACCCGTCGCTTCATCTGCTTTCTTGTATCTGTTTTCTCGCCAGTGATGAATTTGATGGTGCTGCTTTCCTACTTGCATGACCAATGGCTTTCTTTATCCCATCGTACATGTGTCTGATGTTCCCTGTTTGTGCTGCAGTCTGGATGTTTTCACTGAGCTGTAGCCAATACTCATCAGCTCAACGTCGAGCTTTTTGTTGCACCTGGCTTCTGGCAGACTTGAATGTGTGCGAGTACCTGCATTTGGAATCTGCTTGTACTTAACCAGAGCAGCGCGCTTGGTCTCAATGACGGGTATCATATCCTCCATTTTTGCTTCGAACCAGTCATCTGATTTTACAGTTCTTCTTTCACATGTAGCAGGTGTAGTAATATGGCTGATATTTCGGACATGTTGTAGGTGTAGTAAAATGGGTGACATTTCGGACATGTTGTAGGTGTAGTAATATGGCTGACATTTCGGACATGTTGTAGGTGTAGTAATATGGCTGACATTTCGGACATGTTGTAGGTGTAGTAATATGGCTGGCATTTCGGACATGTTGTAGGTGTAATAATATGGCTGACATTTCGGACATGTTGTAGGTATAGTAATATGGCTGACATGTCGGACATGTTGTAGGTGTAGTAATATGGCTGGCATTTCGGACATGTTGTAGGTGTAGTAATATGGCTGACATTTCGGACATGTTGTAGGTGTAGTAATATGGCTGACATTTCGGACATGTTGTAGGTGTAGTAATATGGGTGGCATTTCGGACATGTTGTATGTGTAGTAATATGAGTGGCATTTCGGACATGTCAGGTTGCTGTAACAGTAGTGCCATGACGCTGGATATCGAGTTTCCTAAAAAGAATTGTTAAATCTATTGATCAACGTAAGGCCCGACATTTTATTTGCATCGATGCGTGGCTTGCCTTTGCTTCTGGTGTGGTGGAACTTCTTTGGCTGCAATTTTATTGTACAGCGAACCAAAGAATGATCAGCGACACAGTCTACATTTTGGTAAGAACGCACCAGGAGCATACTCTTGAAGAGAAATCTTCTGACAAGAATTATATCCAGCTGGTGCCAGTGCTTTGATCGTATGTGCATTCACGATACATTTTGTCGTGGTTTTGTCTAAAAATAGGAATTGGTTACATAGTTTCATGGTAGACACAGAACTCTAAGAGCCGTTGGCCATTTTAATTCCAAACTTGCCAGAACATGAAGGCCACGAGTCGTGATCTGTACCCTCTGGTATTGAAGTTACATAGTAAAACAAGATGTTCTTGACCATGCAAACTACTTAGTGTAAGTAGGAGTTATGAACCATTTTCGCCTGGTTTAACTATGTGTATTGGAGACTTTTTTTTCTGAAAATTCCACCATTATCTCTCTTTCCGTTGGGGTTTCTCTCTTGACAGTAGAATAAGTAGTCTTTCTCACTCAGTGATCCCGTGCAGGCTGAGTTTCTTAAAGTACTACAATGTCCACATCCAGTCTTTTTAGTTCATCATTAATTATATGTGTCTTTCTGACATCGATTGTATCATTCAACTTATCGGACAGTCCAGTCAGTATGGTATGGATATTCCAACATTCCATCTGCTAATGCACGTCTTCTGTCGACACCGCAGAGTGAAACTGGAAGGCCTCTCCAGGCCATAAGCTTGGGCATTTTTCTATGGGGAATAATATGTTGCCCGTGCAGCAGGTCCAACACCCACTCCTCTAGACGTAGCTATTTGAGGATCGACATGAGCCGATATAATCTGGCATTAGCGACGTCGCAGAAGTTGCCAGAATATCGAATCACTACTAGACTGCCTTAGAGACACCAGCTCCGGATTTTTTCTCAGGGTTTACTTCCGAAGCCTTTCCCGTGATCAGATATCACAAATAGGCAGCGGGGACTGAACCGTTTTTACGATAATAGTTTGTTAGGCCTGTTCAGCCCTCATGCCCAAACGATCAATTTACGTGTCTTGTGCCAGGTTATTGACTATTTCATGATACTATAAGGTGAATGATGCTGTTTAAAATGCTTTCTTGTGTAAGTTTGGTTACCATTGTCCCCAAAGAAACTAAAATTCTAGATGTTTTTACTCCGTTTCGAATGACACATCCGCCATCTGAGAATTTTTTCGTATTCCCTATCTATCTATCTATCTATCTATCTATCTATCTATCTATCTATCTATCTATCTATCTATCTATCTATCTATCTATCTGTCTGTCTGTCTGTCTGTCTGTCTGTCTGTCTGTCTGTCTGTCTGTCTGTCTGTCTGCCTGCCTGCCTGCCTGCCTGCCTGCCTGCCTGCCTGCCTGCCTGCCTGCCTGCCTGCCTGCCTGCCTGCCTGCCTGCCTGCCTGCCTGCCTGCCTGCCTGCCTGCCTGCCTGCCTGCCTGCCTGCCTGCCTGCCTGCCTGCCTGCCTGCCTGCCTGCCTGCCTGCCTACATACATACATACATACATACATACATACATACATACATACATACATACATATATATATATATATATATATATATATATATATATATATATATATATATCTGTCTATCTGTCTGTTTATCTATTATCTATATCTGTTTATTTGTCCTTCTATCTGTCTATTTTGGTCACTGTCTTCCAAGTTTCCTATTTAATAGGAATAAATATTTATTTAATTTCCGGCCGCTGGTAACTTTCTCATTGTCTCGTCTCGTCTCGTAGTCTCGCGATAATCCCGCCAGATTCTTACTTGAAATAAACACAATCCTGCTATGACGTAATCGAGATTGATTTTTAATAATTACAACAAAATAAATGTTGGGCAGACAGGAAATACTGGCCAAGTTCCCACGCCATGAACAAGGGAAAGGGCTCCAACTTGTATAAAACTACAAGCCTATCACACTACTGTCCGCCCTGGGCAGAGTCTTTGCACATGTGTCCCTCCCCAGATTGCACCACTGTTAACTGCTAACGAGGCATCGTCGCCCCAAGAGTCAGGATTTACCGCCATTCCCTCTATTATGTTATTCTCGTACTTCACCTGCTCACAGAACTTCCCCGGGAGTTTAACCGCCTTCTCCATATGACATACTTGACCAACGAGCTGCCTTTGATTCTGTGGATAGACTCACTCTGTAGAGGGACCTTCAATGCGTGGGCATCCCAAGCACCTTGCTGGTGGAGCGTGTAGCCTAGTCGACAGTCAGCTGGCTTGCTACGACTCGGATTACAGCACGCCAGAGTTCTAAATCACGGACGGACAAAAACAATCCGGGCATGGTTCATTCCTGTTACGACCTCTCCTCCAGTCGACCCAGCTATAAATGGGTACCTGACGTATGAGTTAAGGTATTAACAGCACGGAAGGGAACTGATCACCCCACTTCACATATACTGCGGATGAGTACATGAAGAGTTATCTTCATCCCCGACGGCAGTTGTTGCCATGAGACTGACCAAATTTCGGCTTTGGCTAGATCTAAGTGACGTGTTCTCTACATCGTCCGTTTTCCGACAGGCCTGCGTCCTCGCCCCTGCTCAATGAACTGGATCATCGCACAGTCTTGTACACACAACCCACCCCCATTGATAAAATATATCCCATAATTGGCATAGCACCTCCCGAGATCCGAAGAAGCGTCGCAGCAGAAATCGAACGAGAAAAACAGGAGCACGACCCAAGGCACCCAATGTTTGGACATCAGGTACAGAACACAAGACTCAAATCCAGACATAGCTTTCTAAAAACAACAAACCCCATACATACAAACCCTGAAAGTCGCCGTATCGAGAAGTGGCACGAATTGATGTAGGCCCCAGAGATGGAACTTCGGGAGGAACCTGCTCCTGGACATCATCTACCATACACAACATGGAAGTCGCTGAACAGACTCCGAACTGGTGTATCACAGTGCAATATGAATATGAAGCGATGGGGATACACAGATGATGACACATGTGATTGCAGCGCAATACTGGACCCAGACCACCTGATGATCTGCCCCAACCACCAGGAAACATGTAATAGATGCTGCATATTGGAGGCAAGTGACAAGACAATCCATGTTGTTGAATATTGGATGCAAGATATATAACGTGGTGCTTGCCACTGAAAGTAAGTAAGTACACGCAACCCATGTGTCCTTGTTGGCCACTCTCTGGTAACCTACTTCGTCTAGGCCGATGCTATCTGCACACCGGACCGTGATTCTCAGACCCTGGTAGGCTTCGTGGAGACATTGTATCTGTCTACTGTCCCCACAGACATGCACATCTATTGGAAGAAGACGAAAATCCACAACCGCAGCAAGCACCTTCTCCCCAAACCCCCATCCCACCCAAACCCAGACCCACCAAAACCCCCATCCTACAAAAACCCCCCATCCTACCCAAATTCCCATCCTACCCAAACCCCCATCCTACCCAAACCCCCATCCCACCCAAACTCCCATGCCACCCAAACCCCCATACCACCCAAACCCCCATTCCACCCAAACCACCATCCCACCCAAACCATCATTCCACCCAAACCCCCATCCCACCCAAACCACCATCCCACATAAACCCCCATCCCACCCAAACCCCCATCCCACCCAAACCCCCATACCACCCAAACCCCCATTCCACCCAAACCACCATCCCACCCAAACCACCATCCCGCCCAAACCACCATCCCACCCAAACCCCCATTCCACCCAAACCACCATCCCACCCAAACTACCATTCCACCCAAACCGCCATCCCACCCAAACCCCCATCCCACCCAAACCCCCATCTCACACAAACCCCCATCCCACCCAAACCCCCTTCCCACCCAAACTCCCATCCTACCCAAACTCCCATCCCACCCACTCTGCGATTGAGCGCTGCAGCCACCGAGGACTTCATCTACCAAACCAGAAGGCAGTCTTTCGACGCTCACAACAGTACGACATCACCAATAGGATGAGCCTGGCTGGCGCAATCATACACATCCTCGGGGCAGAGTCTGGTCCCAGCAGATGCTTTCCCTGAAGAGCAGGTTCCGTATATACTCTTCCTGCTCATCCTCCTGGAATGTTCCGAGACCTGAACACTTCTGCAGTGGGACTGGCAGCGTCTTGAGACGTTCCACCTGCGCGTCCTGATTTCCAACATACCTCACATGTATTGCCTCAGCGATAAATCGCGTTGTCTCTCTCTCTTCTGCCACACTGGCCTTCTCCCCCGTGAAGTCCCTGCCTACGACTCGCTCCTGCTGGTTGTGAGGGCGATGAACGAGAGTAGGCCTTGCTCATCCTGGAGACGTCCTCGGAGCCGCCCTTACAACACCTGGCTGAAACAGATCTCTACATCCCAAACAGAACTGCAGGTAGTCTGGGACGCGGCCATGGATATGGTCTTTCCACGCGACGCGCCCTGGTCGCTTAGAGCGTGCCATTGTATTGTACTGCTAGGAATAATATACACAGGTCTTAAGGAAACAACTTATGAACATACCCAAACAGTCGCTGTGGTTGGAGCCACAAGGGAGTAGACTAAAGAACATCAAGCGGAGATGTGCTAAATGGCCAGATAACATATAATGTAGAAAAATTCAAGACGTCTTGCACGTCTTCTGTTATTGCTCTTGCACGTCGTCTGTTGTTATTACTCTTGCACGTCTTTTGTTGTTATTACTCTGGGACTTCTGTTATTAATCTTGCACTTCTTATGTTATTACTCTTGCACGTCTTCTGTTATTAATCTTGTACGTCTTCTGTTATTACTCTTGCACGTCTTCTGTTATTACTCTTGTACGTCTTCTGTTATTACTCTTATACGTCGTCTGCTATTATTACTCTTGCACGTCTTCTGGTATTACTCTTATACGTCGTCTGCTATTATTACTCTTGCACGTTTTCTGTTATTATTACTCTTGCACGTTTTCTGTTATTTTTACTCTTGCACGTTTTCTGTTATTATTACTCTTGCATGTTTTCTGTTATTACTCTTGCACGTTTTCTGTTATTATTACTCTTGCACGTTTTCTGTTATTACTCTTGCACGTCTTCTGTTATTATTACTCTTGCATGTTTTCTGTTATTACTCTTGCACGTTTTCTGTTATTACTCTTGCACGTTTTCTATTATTACTCTTGCACGTTTTCTGTTATTATTACTCTTGCACGTTTTCTGTTATTACTCTTGCACGTCTTCTGTTATTATTACTCTTGCACGTTTTCTGTTATTATTACTCTTGCACGTTTTCTGTTATTACTCTTGCACGTCTTCTGTTATTATTACTCTTGCACGTTTTCTGTTATTATTACTCTTGCACGTTTTTTGTTATTATTACTCTTGCACGTCTTCTGTTATTACTCTTGCACGTCTTCTGTTATTACTCTTGCACGTTTTCTGTTATTACTCTTGCACGTCTTCTGTTATTACTTTTGCACGTCTTCTGTTATTACTCTTCCACGTCTTCTGTTATTATTACTATTGCACGTCTTCTGTTATTACTCTTGCACGTCGTCTGCTATTATTACTCTTGCACGTCTTCTGTTATTACTCTTGCACGTCTTCTGTTATTACTCTTGCAGGTCTTCTGTTATTATTACTCTTGCACGTCTTCTGGTATTACTCTTATAAGTCGTCTGCTATTATTACTCTTGCACGTCTTCTGTTATTACTCTTGCACGTCTTCTGTTATTACTCTTGCACGTCTTCTGTTATTACTCTTGCACGTCTTCTGTTATTATTACTCTTGCACGTCTTATGTTATGATTGTTCCTATGGTATGAGAACCTTGTTGCATGTTTTAATGTCGTTCTCTCTAAAGGTTGAAGTAGGCTTGTAGCAGGTACTGCTGTCGGGAATGAAGTGTGGGAGTCTTCATTCTACCATGATTTATATTTGTATTATAAGATGGGGTGGTCACTTCCCTTCCTAGTCGCTTTTGCTTCCGTAATAATGCGTCATCTTACCATTTACAGCTGGGTCGACTGGAACGTGTAGATGATAGTTATTTAACCCGGTACCCTTGCCTCGAGAAGACAGATCACTATCACTCTGCCAATCAGACGCTCTGACTTTCCCTCTACCTTCAATCAATGAACACAATCGATCGGTTCCCTGTGGAGCACAATTCATCAACAACTAACACCAACGCTCCTGTCCTTAGCCACCATTCCAAGCTCTCTCCACATCTCCCTTATCGCATTTCTATCATGAGCTCTCTTCACTATTTATGTATTGGTCCTCCAATATTTCTCTTACTCTGTGAACTCCACAACAGAGTCTGTCTTGTACTGCTATCATTTTCATAATGTATGTCCTGTCCGTCGCCACCGTCTCCCCCTAACCTTCTATTTCACTATTGTCTGCCTCGTTCCGTCTAACAGTCCCAAATGAGTAATCTTGTCATACTGTTTTAGTCCATCCATTTTACATATGTGCACATTTATGGAAGTACGTATCTGTTTACAAAAGTCTGTATCTATTTACAAAAGTATGTATCTATTTACACAAGTATGTATCTGTTTACACAAGTTTGTATCTGTTTACAAATGTATGTATCTGTTTACACAAGTTAGTATCTGTTTACAAAAGTCTGTATCTGTTTACACAAGTTTGTATCTATTTACACAAGTCTGTATCTGTTTACACAACTTTGTACCTGTTTACACAAGTTTGTATCTGTTTACACATGTATGTATCTGTGTACACCAGTTTGTATCTGTTTACAAAAGTCTGTATCTATTTACACAAGTCTGAATCTGTTTACACAAGTTTGTATCTGTTTACAAAAGTCTGTATCTATTTACAAAAGTCTGAATCTGTTTCCAAAATTCTGAATCTGTTTATAAAAGTCTGTATCTATTTACAAGTCTTTATCTATTTACAAATAATAGCTTTACTACAAACAAGGTTAGAAAGCAGTTTGGATAAAGAACAGGAAAGGGCGTTAACCTATGCCTCGACATGAATTAATAATTTCCCTTGACAATCGCGAAAATGATGTCAATATCAGACTTGTCGTTGTGAAGTGTAGGATTGTATGGTCGACTATTAGGTTATACTCTACACCCTTCAGGTCCGACCATATGTGGGGCACACATAGGATTGTATGGTCGACTGCTAGGTCATACTCTACATGGCAGGTCCGACCATATGTGGGACACATAAAGATGTACTCGGTAGTTGTACTGGTGAATATGTTGTGCTTACCAACAGTATTCTTTCTCTGAGCATCATCGATTATGTTTCACTCAACGATATGAGCACCTTGTGTGTATGACCCGATCTTGCTTCTTCCCCCGCTCTGGGCAAAAATGATTTTTGCCGCCCTTTATATTAAATTAAAAATAATTATTTTTAAATACAATTTTTGACAATGAGTGAAATTCGTTGAATAACAAAGCCTTTTGTTTTATAAAAAATGTATATTCATATAATAACAGTCACAAGTTCATGACTGGTAGCGACAGGGCCAAAGAACCAGAGCTGCCAAGACCCTGCTACACCTGCACGCTGTGATCCTGGATAACAGGCTGCAGCAGGGCAGACTGGAAGGCTAACCCGGCACTAAAAAAAGCTTACTGAAATCGGGCGTGTCAGATCGAAAGAGGCAAATATCACAGTCAAGCTATTAACTACGACACAGCGCATTCCATTCTCTGGACTACATTCTGCTACGTAAGCCCTTTTCAGGGCTTGGTAGCAGGAGATTGAGAACAAACGAAGTCAAGACAAGTCAAATGAAGGTCACAACATAAAATTAAATATATTTGTAAGATGCATATAAACTTCTAAGTAAAACGATCAAATTCAAACTCATCGATTTGCAATTGAAGAACTATTATTGTACGCACTCTGAATTTGTATTGGTTTTCATTTATTTTAATGTCCTTTCTCCACCAATTTTTCCGTCCTGCCATATTTGCCGCTCTGGGCAGCTGTCCTGCTTGCGGGAGCCCCCTCCCCCAGACCGGGTCGTACTTGTGTGATGGTAGTGAGTGAGATGGGTCGGTCCTATGCGAACGTCTCAGTGGCGACATCAATATGGACATTTATCGGAAACAGTTTAAATAAGTCTTTGTAACGTTTCTTCTGGCTCCCCGGTGACCTCTTGCCTGTTCTAAGCCCCACTGTAAAGCAGCTGATTTTTGCAGACCAACAAAATGCCCACGGCATACGGTCTGCGTTGTCTGCAGCAGCGTATAGACAGAAATAGAACACCGAGCTAAGTTATTCAGCGATTATCAGTTTAAGATACGAGGGCTGCTAAGTCAGCGATTATCAGTTTAAAATACGAGGTCTGCTCAGTCAGCGATTATCAGTTTAAGATACGAGGGTTTCTCAGTCAGCGATTATCAGTTTAAGATACGAGGGTTGCTCAGTCAGCGATTATCAGTTTAAGATACGAGGTCTGCTCAGTCAGCGATTATCTGTTTAAGATACGAGGTCTCCTCAGTCAGCGATTATCAGTTTAAGATACGAGGTCTGCTCAATCAGCGATTATCAGTTTAAGATACGAGGTCTGCTTAGTCAGCGATTATCAGTTTAAGATACGGGGTCTGCTCAGTCAGCTATTATCAGTTTAAGATACGAGGTCTTCTCAGTCAGCGATTATCAGTTTAAGATACGAGGTCTGCTCAGTCAGCGATTATCTGTTTAAGATACGAGGTCTCCTCAGTCAGCGATTATCAGTTTAAGATACGAGGTTTTCTCAGTCAGCGATTATCTGTTTAAGATACGAGGTCTCCTCAGTCAGCGATTATCAGTTTAAGATACGAGGTCTGCTCAATCAGCGATTATCAGTTTAAGATACGAGGTCTGCTTAGTCAGCGATTATCAGTTTAAGAGACGGGGTCTGCTCAGTCAGCTATTATCAGTTTAAGATACGAGGTCTTCTCAGTCAGCGATTATCTGTTTAAGATACGAGGGTTGCTCAGTCAGCGATTATCAGTTTAAGATACGAGGGCTGCTAAAAAAATAATTCTCTGCTAATAGGTTTTTTTGTCGGAACCTATTCGTAATGTAAGAAATGAATGCGTAGTTGTTGTTGTTGTTTAATGCCCATAATGAGTAAGTTGACTCTTTTGTACACCCTGAAAAGGGCGTCAAGAAGCAGGTTGAAACAGCTTTTCTCATCCCGAACGTGCTGTTGAAGATGTAGGAGAGTCCTCCAAGCGGTTGTGCTATGATTGGCTTTATCTGCGTATCGCTCACTACTACGTAGATCACGTTGATCCACATTTCGTCAGCCAGACTGCTTTGAAACCAACCTTTTACCAGGGAACGCTATACGGAAGAGAGACAGGGATCTTGGTCAGTACATTGTGTCTGACCCTGACGCGACGCTGTGGTCAGTATGATGTGACTGAAGCGACGTCCTGGTCAGAATATTGTGCCTGACTCTGACCCAACGTCCTGGTCAGTATAATGTGCCTGACGCGTTGTCCTGGTCAGTATGTTGTGCCTGACGCGACGACCTGGTCAGTATGATGTGCCTGACGCGACGTCCTGGTCAGTATGATGTGCCTGACGCGTTGTCCTGGTAAGTATGATGTGCCTGACCCAACGTTCTGGTCAGTATGATGTGCCTGACCCGACGTCCTGATCAGTATGATGTGCCTGACGCGACGTCCTGGTCAGTATGATCTGCCTGACCCGACGTCCTGGTCAGTATGATGTACCTGATCCGACGTCCTGGTCAGTATGATGTGCCTGACGCGACGTCCTGGTCAGTATGATGTGCCTGACCCGACGTCCTGGTCAGTATGATCTACCTTACCCTACGTCCAGGTCAGTATGATCTACCTGACCCGACGTCCTGCCCAGTATGATGCACCTGACCCGATGTCCTGGTCAGTATGATGTGCCTGACCCGACGTCCTGGTCAGTATGATCTACCTGACCCGACGTCCTGGTCAGTATGATCTACCTGACCCGACGTCCTGGTCAGTATGATGTACCTGACCCGACGTCCTGGCCAGTATGATGTACCTGACCCGACGTCCTGGTCAGTATGATGTGCCTGACCCGACGTCCTGGCCAGTATGATGTACCTGACCCGACGTCCTGGCCAGTATGATGTACCTGACCCGACGTCCTGGTCAGTATGATGTGCCGGACCCGACGTCCTGGTGAGTAGGATGTGCCTGACCCAACGTCCTGGTCAGTATGATGTGACTGAAGCGACGTCCTGGTCAGTATGATGTGCCTGACCCGACGTCCTGGTCAGAATGATCTACCTGACCCGACGTCCTGGTCAGTATGATGTGCCTGACTCTGACCCGACGTCATGGTCAGTATTATGTGCCTGACGCGACGTCCTGGTCAGTATGATGTGCCTGACCCGACGTCCTGGTCAGTATGATGTGCCTGACCTGACGTCCTGATCAGTATGATGTGCCTGACCCGACGTCCTGGCCAGTATGATGTACCTGACCCGACGTCCTGGCCAGTATGATCTACCTGATCCGACGTCCTGGCCAGTATGATGTACCTGACCCGACGTCCTGGTCAGTATGTCGTTGTTTGAAACGCGTGTCATTCACAGACACCCTTTTAACGGACTACTGTGGCAGAGCTATCATTCGGAAGACCGTACAATTGTACACATGTACATGGGTAACATCAATTTTGCAACCTCGAAATTTTCCTTTTGCCATCTTTATTTGGGGATGAGAAATTCAATGTAGGGCATTTCAAAAAATGTTTTGTGCGTTCGCCTATTTCTCTATTCCCGAAGGCGGTGTGCGTTACACTACGGTTTTTATTTTGCGCCTGTCGGCCCAGTGTATCCGACTTCGGCATGCATTTTATTTACGGGTCTGCTTCCTCCTGCATTTTCTAAGGGTTTGCTTCCCCGGGGTAACTGCCGGTTCTGTGATGGGAACCGAACCCAGCACCTTCGAGTTGTGAGCCGTGTCACTTAAACACTCGCCTACGCCGTCCCTTTAGGGCAATACTTTCTGAGCAACCATTGTCCTCAAGGAAATCCGGACGGATATTCAGTAACTCATGTCAGCAATGATGTCGAGAAATTGGTCCTATTCTGTTTTGAATCGACATCACAGCAACACCAGCAGACATATTGGTGCTCAGTCTCCTCTGCAAATGGCGAAAAGCGTGGACACAGTACAGTTGCCGTAGAACACTGGTTGTACATACACCTGCTCCAAACACCTGCACAGAATAGAGGAGCCGGTATCTTTGTCTCACAACCCGAAAATCATTGCTAGATACATATTATTTCCACTGGTAATTTCTGCTCTACCTATGCAGCCGAGATGAAATGATTCACAGCAACAAACTATAACGGCTACCAGGTAATCATCTTCAAAGACATATTATCTGAACTGCATGCTCTCAAGTGTAACAAACTCCGTACCTGGGAAATGAAGGTAGCTGCCAGAAAGCTAACCAGACTTGTATGCCTACCATCACACTGTACTTGCCGGCGAATGATAAGGCAGATATGCTTGCAAAAAATCAGCGTGAAGTGTGAACCCGAAAGGCATTAAAATCACACACTTTGAGAAAAAAACAGCTGCCCAGGATTTCAGAAGAGAACATAAGCAACCAAGAGACGGTTATCATACCTCTGTTCGGCAGGGACAGATCACCATTTTTCGTCTCAGGGCAGAATAACGGTCTGAATAAAACACCAGCTTCGACTGTCTTCTTCACCACTGTGCACTTGTGGACCAAGCGAACAAACTGCTGAGCATGTGTTACAGAACTGTCCCCTATGGAGCCGTGTCGTCTAGTCGACATTGAGCTGGCTTACTGGGCTGGGGCTATAGCGTTCTATGGGGTTCAAGTTCACGGATGGACTACAATATTCCGGGCTGTGGTTCGTGCTGGGTACAAACGCTCCTCCAGTCGACCCAGCTATAAATGGGTACCTGACGTATGAGTTGGGGAATTAATAACAGCAAGGAAAGGAACTGGCCACCCCACCTCACATAGGCTGCGTCTTAGCACATGGAGACTTATCTCCATCCTCGACGGCAATGGTTGTTATGAGACTGGCCTTTACCTTTACCTTTACCCATGTACGCCAGTCACACTGACTCAACAATCCAACAATAAACTCAAAACTGTACACAACTTCTTCTTTGCGATCAGGATCGTTTGGTTATGCTATATCTGCAGGCCAGTCGCCATGATGAAGTCTGTAGTCTTCACCAGGTCGGAGCGGCTGCCCCACAGCTTTTGTCTCAGCTCCTCACCATCTGGCTAGATCTGGTATCTCATTTCCCTATAGAGTGGGCATTCCTGTAGAATATGTTCAGGATTCTGGTCCCCTGTTCTACATCTGTGTGTCAGATCTTTAGTCGGTATAGATGTTCTAGTAGTCTGCAGTTAGCGGTTCTCACGCGAAATAAGGTAGTTTGTTAGTTTCTTTTATACAGAACTCAGGAGAAACTCCAAATAACGGTCGAGTTCATCGTGGAAACTCCTCACACATTAACAAAACGGCCACAATAAGAAGTAGAAGGCTCCCTTCCCTGCTCAACCTGCACTCGGTGTGTGATGATTCGCCTGTTGGCTGTAAGTGAACCTTATATACAGCACTGCAGCTGGTCCCTGTCCCTGGACATGAAGCATGCGTTCACTTTGATTGTTTTCAAGATTGTCCTTACTTTTGGCGAAGGCACGCCACTTTCAGCCCCAAAACAAGTATGATATCATCTGCAGTTGCGGTTTTATTGTAATGTTATTACATGACGAGGCTGCTAGCCCCACGTACAACCCTTTTTAGTCGCCGTTAATGACATGCTCGTCTAGCTGCAGCAATTCATTCTGATCAAGCAGGGTGCACCTCTGGAGTCAGCATGGTACACCACTGGAGTCAGTAAGTGCACCACTGGAGTCAGTAAGGTGCACCACTGGAGTCAATAAGGTGCACCACTGGAGTCAGTATGGTGCACCACTGGAGTCATTAAGGTGCACCACTGGAGTCAGCATAGTGCACCACTGGAGGCAGTAAGGTGCACCACAGAAGTCAGTAAGATACACCACAGAAGTCAGCAGGGAGCCAAGACTAACATCAAGGTCAGGTGAGACGTACTAACCAGGACTCCACTTCGCGTCCACGTTGGTCTACTGGAGAAAGGCTGTGTCACAGCAGTTTAGTCAACTAGGTTGGGATCGACACTGTAATCCTCATAGTGGTGAGCTTTACCTAGACACCCTGTATTCCACCTTCTCCAGCACACGTCTGGATATAAATAGAGGACACTGTAAACTGATACCAAAGAAACGTCTTTAATCGTTTATTAAATTCAGCGTCACTGCCTTCGAACGTCAACAACATAGCAATATTTTACATGATGATGCTGTAAGCGCTATCAACGCCCCTCTGTAATCGGTACTTACTATATGCTTGCAGGTGCAACACAATGAATGAGCTGACAGCAGCCAGCGACTCATAACTGACTGCTAGAATTATGGTCAGCGAACGAAAACTGACCAAGACTCGACTCAGCTTTCAAGCGCCGGCCCTAGAAACAGGCTCCACTAGTGTAGTCTGGCTAAGAGAACTGGGATCACAGTGGGAAGACAACGCAGTAACCACCAAAAAAATCCAACCGAAACATGGTGGTTCCGTCGAAAGTCACAGATACGGAGCCTCGCTGCAAGCTACAATACAACGTCGCAGTCTTTTTTCAGGATGAACGCCGAAGAAGAAGGAGAAGAAGAAAAAGAAGAAGAAGAAAAAATTGGGTACCACTTGAGTCAGCATTCTGTTTGCAATCAGAATATACTTTGACACGCTGATAGATCTCATCGCAGGAGCAGGAGGAGGAAGAAGAAGAAGAAGAAGAAACTGGTTACCACTTGTCAACATTCTGTTGGCAATCAGAATACACTTTTACACTCTGATATAGATCGTATCGCAGGAGGAGGAGGAATAAGAAGAAGAAGAAGAAGAAACTGGGTACCACTTGAGTCAACATTCTGTTGGTAATCAGAGTACACTTTTAAACGCTGATATAGATCTCATCGCATGACTGGTTAGTGCGATCTAACGACCGGAGCACGCGCGCATATAAATCACTAAGCACGTAAGGAAGCACTCACTACCTGACAGGCACAGCGGAAGGTCCCTGGTATCTACCAGTCGCATCAGTCAATCCAGGGACTCAAACCTGCGGCTCGTTTCAGTGACTGGGAAGGGAGATAGCTGATAACCACGTTTATGGATCCGGGCCTCATTTGCTTCGCTGACTCGTTCCAGGTGAAGCATAGGGCCCCAACACAATAGGTGACTCCTTTAAATGAAGCATGTATCCGGGCGTCGGCAGTGGTGATATCGTTAGCAATAGTTTTACATTATGAGATTGCTAGCGCCATTCGCAACTCTGAATGTTCTGTTCTGTTAAGAATATATGTCACTGTAATGAATTAACCTTTTTGGCTGTTATACGTTTCTTGGAAAGTCTGCAGTACGGTAGTTGCCTTTGCTGTCTGTTCGTGGAGGATCGGAAAAGATCCCAAGTCGACCAAACTGGACACGAGCGTGATTCGAACCCGCGGCTGTTGGAATTGTGATTTCGATTGATCTTGTGAAACAAATTGTTCATGTTAAACCGATTGCTCACATTAAACCGATCGCTCACGTTAAACCAATTGCTTATGTTAAACCGATTGCTTATGTTAAACCAATTGCTCATGTTAGACCGATTGCTCACGTTAAACCGATTGCTCTCATGTAAGATCGATTGCTCACGTTAAACTGATTGCTCATTTTAAACCGATTGCTCAAGTTAAACCAATTGCCCATGTTAAACCTGCAGAGGCTGATGTAAACCGATTGTCCTTATTATGAATGATTCAGGGCACGGAAAGAGCAGACGTCCCGGCTTCACAAGCACCAAGTATGGGCATAGAGCAGACGTCCCGGCTTCACAAGCACCAAGTATGAGCACAGAGCACACATCGCGGCTTCACAAACACGAAGTATGGGCACAGAGCACACGTCCCAGCTTCACAAGCATCAAGTATGAGCACAGAGCAGACGTCACGGCTTCACAAGCAACACATATGAGCACATAGCAGACGTCCCGGCTTCACAAGCACCAAGTATGAGCACAGAGCAGACGTCTCGGTTTTACAAGCGCCAAATATTAGCATAGAGCAGACGTCTCTACTTCACATGCACCAAATATGAGCACAGAGCAGACATCCCGGCTTCACAAACACCAAGTATGAGTTAACCAGATATGGATAGGAGTGACATTTTGAAGTTTATCAATGACCGCCTGTTGAAGAATGGCACCGCAATTGACAGACTGGAGTTTTGCAATCAAATGAGGTTCAGGGCTGAAGATGCACCACAGTGCATGCGCAGATAGCAGAAATCAACTATTATCTAGCTGCTTGCACCAGGGTCAGCAAGCCACAATTGATCAAGACCCCCACATTGATGTCCCTATAAACAGGCATACAGACATTAGTGAAGAACAAAAGAGCCACGACAACATCAAGGTTGCACCAGAGGAGCACATGATGGCAAAACTAACGATGAATGAAATGAATGAGGCCATGAGAACTTTAAAGAAAAAGAAATCGCCCGGAAAAAGAATTGGTAACAAATGAAATGCAGAAGGGTTTGGGCCAAACAGCAAAGAGGAAGTTATTGTCAGCCTGAACCAAAGCTGGAAAAGGGGAATTGTACCGCAGGCATGGAAAGATGCTGTACTTATACCCGTACCAAAGAAAGAAAAAGACAGAACAGATCCAAATGGATACAGGCCTATCAGTCTACTGAGCTGTGTAGGTAAACTGATGGAGCGAATGATAAACACTAGACTGATGTGGCACATGGAAGAAAAACACATACTAATTCCACAGCAAGCAGGATTTTGACAACACAGACCCACTGAGGATCAGATCACTCTCATAGCCCAGGAAATAAAGGATGCATACCAAGAGAAAAAGCATACAGTAGCGGTTTAGATGGATCTAGAGAAGGCATTTGACAAGGTGTGGAAAGAGGGACTTAAAGTCAAGCTACGAAGAAGTGAAGTTTGTGGGAAAATGTACAGATGGATCATCCACTACCTTGAAAACAACAGCCAGAGTTCAAGTACAAGGGCAGATGAGCAAAAAAGGTGACACTGGAGCAAGGAGTACACCAAGGGGGAGTACTGTCACCCACACTTTTCCTGGTGTATATAAACAACATCACAGAGAATATACAAAGAAGAGTCCACAGCTCCATGTTCACAGACGATCTGGCTATGTGGACCTCTGAAAACAAATCTCACCGTAGCTAACAATTGGATGCAGCAGGCCCTAACATAGTTGGAAGAGTGGGCGAAATCATGGCTGGTCATGAAGAAAAAACAACATGTACGATATTCTCGCTTTCAAATAAACCCCAGAACACCAAAATAAGTCTTCACGGCAAATATCTGCGGCCAAACGACAACCTAAACTACCTGGCAGTCACATTTGATCGGCGCATGACATGGAAAAGTCAGATCGAGAGCAACCGAATGAGAGCCAGACAAAGAATGGCAATCATGAGGAAACTTGCTGGCACAAGCTGGGGAGCAGACGAAAGAATACTTAAGAAACTGTACACTGGAAGAGTGAGACCAGTTCTCGAGTATAGCATTGCGGCATGGGCAACAGCAGCGAAGGCGAACTTTGATAAAATTAGCAAACTTCAAAACGAAGTCACGAGAGTTATAACAGGAGGCATGAAGTCAACGCCAATTGTAGAACTTGAAAAGATTACAAATCTGCAATCCATGACCGACAGAAGAGACTGCACAGCCCAGCAGCAAGCAGAGAAACTAAAAAGACTGACAGAGACATCAGAGACTAAATAGATTTGGAAAAGGGAAACTAAAGCGGAGAAACTTTGCAGAAATAGCCAAAGCAAAGATGAGCGAAGACCCTATGAACACCATAACAACACCAAAGCCCATCCCTACTGTACGCAAACCCACATGGAAGCAGTATATCATTCCGGAGGTGGCAGAAAATATACCAGGTATTGGAAATAAGAGCAGCCAGACTGAAAAAGAAAGAAGAGACATAACCCTAAGGTACATAGCGGAAAACTACCCAAGCATGGACTGGACCCATGCATACACTAACGGTTCGGTAACAAACACAACACAGAATGGAAGGGCAGGGGTACTCCTGAGCCTACCAAATGGTAGAAAAATAACACTGTCAGTGGCAACTGGAAAATTCTCAAGCAATTTCAGAGCGGAGGCAGAGGCACTGAAGGCTGCAGTAAAAGCAATGCTGACAGGCGAAAGAAATGAAAGCCAGATAGTCCTGTTTACAGATGCCCTGGCCGTGGTTACAGCACTAAAAAGCCAGAAAAATACTGAACTTAATGATTTAAGAGCAGTACTCTATCAACTGTGCCAGCAGTCCGCACCAAAAAGAGTAGTGATACAGTGGTTTCCATCCCACTGTAACATCCAAGGCAACGAGAAGGCAGACAAACTGGCAAAAGAAGGTGCAAGACTACCACAACCAGATTCTAGTGTGACCTACGAAGAGTCGAAAAGGTTTATTAGGGCCAGATACATGGCCAAATGGGAAACAGAACATACTGGCTGTAAAATACGAAACAGCGTTACTTGTTTTTCACGAGGAACAAAGAAGAGGAAGAAGAAATAATGAGGTGTGAGCGGACAGAGGCGCAAGAGAAAACGAAACAGGAATGTTTGCAGGTAACTGGCTATAGGGGTCATCAATATTCACGTTTTCACCATTTACTGAGAGAGAGAGAGATAGAGAGAGGAGAGTGAAAGTGAGAGAGATAGACAGATAGGAGAGAGTTGAAAGAGAGAGAGTGAGAGAGATAGGAGAGAGAAATGAAAGAGAGAGAGATGAAAGAGAGAGAGAGAGTGAAAGAGATGAACGAGAGAGAGTAAGAGAGAGGAGAGAGAAATATGAAAGAGAGCGAGAGAGAGAGAGAGGAGAAAGATATGAAAGAGAGACAGTGAAAGTGAGAGAGAGAGGAGAGAGATATGAGAGAAGAGTATGAGATTGATAGGAGAGAGAGTTTGATATGAGATAGATATAGGAAAGAGAGAGGTATGAGAGAGAGTTTGATATGAGATAGGAAATCGAGAGAGTGAGATAGAAAAGAGAGTGATATAAGATAGAGAGATATAGGAAATAGAGATAGAGAGAGATATAGAGAGATTGGAAAGAGAGAGAGAGGACAGTTTGATATGAGATAGAGAGATATAAGAAAGAGAGAGTTTGATATGACATAGAGAGATATGAAAGAGATAGGGTGAGAGAGATAGGAAAGAGAGAGACAGAGTGACAGAACACTTATGGGTATGCCTGGAGCGCAATGAAGCCGGTGCTTAGGAAAAAGAGCCGTATTGTAACATCTAAAGCAAATTAACATCGGTACTTACGTCTTAATTTACCTCAAACAGAGTTCCATAGGTTCCCATCGTACGTATTTGACAACTGATGACTGTAACGGGACATTCCATTTCGGGATAGAGGGAGGACAAGTCGATATTTAATTTATTTTAAATAAATAAGTAAAGATAAAAAAAGAAAGAAGTGTAGAAAAGAAGTTAACCCTAACCCAAGAAAGTCATTGCTAAGAAGGCGGTAGTAAGTCTTAGTCTGAGTTTTAGTCGACCTGTACTTCTACAGGGGTAGGTGCTACTGTGCATGTCCCAGTTCTGGCGTAAGCTGGATGTAGCCGGGATGAGGATTTCCTGCTTAGCGGGCTAGGTTCGAGCAGCTTATTGTATACTTTGCTGTGTTGGGACAAGTGCCCGATGTGCGAGTCCATCTAAATAGACTCAAACACTAGAGCAAAGTAGACCCGCATCTAGTTAGGCGCCATCTATACTGCTCTAAACAAACCATTTAACCATGGCCAGTGTTTTGCCATGTGACACAGTTAGTCGCCTCTTACGACATGCTCTCTGTGGGGCAGTGGTGCTATTCTTGTCCTGGTCATACACAAATACCCTGGCGGAACACTCGGAGTGGACTATTATATGACGTCTCTGCCTCAAATCCGCTGCTAAAAATATATGTCTTTTATTTGGGGTGAATTAAGACGCAAGTACTTCATCTCCACTCAACAATCACCTGTCATATAAACACTCACAGAAAGAAAGAAAAATGTTTTGTCTCAAAGATAAATGGAAAATTCAAGAAATAATTAAAGGGAGAATAAGTAGACGTAATGAATAATAATTGTCATGCCTTCACTCACTATCCGAATCCATATCCGGTCCAATACTTAAACGCCTCAATTCGTATCCGACCCAAAAGTTAAATAGCCGCCATTCGTATCCGGTCCTATAATAACAAAAACCTTTTTTCGTTGTATCCCTATTAGTTCAACATTTTGTTTTGCATTGTCCTTGATCCTCCAGAAACCATAAAGAACGATAAAATAGGCGTCCTGTCAGAAGCACTCACGGAGGCCAGCTATAAATTGTACAGTGTGTCTAGATCTAGGTTGCTCAACCGGTGTCCTGCTGCGTTAGGGTTCGCGAAAAGGTCTCCAGGAGCCGTTAGTAATCGTGATTGAATCAAATAAAATTGGCGGGTAGCTGTAAACTTAGCTTGCAGCCGTGGACAGAGACCGACCACCCATATATGATTAAAGGTTTCTCTTTGCTAGCGATATCAGGACGTATTGACCAGTGTACGAATGCATGTGTGTATCAGTTTGTAATTTTTTCAACTAAGACAGTTTTGCAGTACAGTAGTTTTGCTAATTGTTTCTGTATTGGAGAAGTGGTCATACCCAAATAAATCCCCGACATGCCCAGTAACACTGGACATTTATATATATATATATATATATATATATCATGTAGCATGTCCATTATAGAACGTCGCTCCCATCGCATCCTGTCTGAAAGAAACTTTTCCCTTGCCAAAACGCAAGCCTCCGCCACAGTCATACCCAACATTCCTGGATATCTTGGCACCATCGTCTTCTTGGTCTACCCCTGCGTCTTTTCCTGGCACTATACATTCCATTACTGTTCTCTCAAGACCGGGTGTCTCTTTATGTGACCAAAGTACGAGGGGCGTTCAGAAAGTAATGCACCACATCGTTTCTCTCAGGAGCTGTTTATTCTTCTTCTTCTTCTTCGTTATCAATCTCCCGCTATCATACCCTGAAAGGACTTAAGTAGCAGAATGTAGTCCAGAGAACGGAATTCGTTGTGTTGTAGTTTACAGCTTGGCTGCGATATTTGCACCTTTCGGTCCAACACATCCGACTTCAGCAAGCATTTTTTAGTACCGGGTTAGCATTCCCTCTTCGATCCCTTCTCCTTAGTAAGTCTGCCCTGTTGCAGCCTGTTATCCAGGATCACCGCGTGGAGGTGTAGAAGGGTCTTGGCAGCTCTGGTTCTCTGGCCCTGGCGCTAGCAGTCAGCTATGGGTCGCTGACCACTGCAGCTCATGCGCTGCTCAGCATCTTGATCCCAGCTGTTTATTCAAAGGGGAAGAGATTTCTACACAATATGCATTGATATGTCATGCATACATTTGTATTATTCAACATAATCTCCATCAATTTGTACAGCTTTATGCCAGCACGAAACAAGTGCATGTATTCCTAGCCCGTACCAGATTTTGTCTTGATCATATAGCCATTTCTTGGTTGCATGAATCACTTCTTCATCCTCTTCAAACCTTGTCCCAGGGAATGCATCTTTGAGTGGACCAAACAGATGAAAATCAGAGGATCCCTAATCGGGACTGTAGGGTGAATGGGGTAGCCCAGTCCAACCCAGTTTGGTGATTGCTTCCCGTGTTGCCAGACTTGTGTGAGGGCGCGCATGGTCGTGAAGGAGAAGCAGGTTTGCTGGCTTCTTGTGCGACCGAACTCTGCGGAAACGTCGATTGAGTTTTTTTTTCAAAGTTTTAATGTAAGCTGTCGAATTGATTATCTCTCCTCTTGGCACGTCCACAACTACACATCCACAAGAATTACACCTTCAATGTCCCAAAAGGCAGTGATCATGACCTTTCCAACTGAAGGAATTGTCTTGAGTTTTTTTTCTTCGTGGTGATTGCAGGTGATGCCACTCCATGGACTTCTTTTGTCTCAGGTTCAATGGATGTGTCCAGGTTTCGTCACCTGTAATGATATTAACCAAATAGTTCTCCCCATTAGCATTGAAACGCTCCAACAATTCAGAAGAAATTGTTTTTCTTTGCAATCGGTAGTCATTTGTGAAACTTCGAGTAACCCATCTTGCGGAAACCTTAGAAAATCTGAGAGTTTTTATAACTGCATTTGCACAACTAATACTGATTGACAGCTGTAAGGCCAGTTGCTGTATAGTTGTTGTTTTTTTTAAAATGTCTTTGTTGTTTTTTCCGTTCGCCTTATTTTTCTAATCCCCAAGGCGGCGTGCGTTGCACTGTGGTTTTTATTTTGCGCCCGTCGGCCCAGTGCATCCGACTTCAGCATTCGTTTTATATAAGGGTCTGCTTCTTCGTGCATTTTCTAAGGGTTTGCTTCCCCGGGGTAACGGCCGGTGCTGTGATGGGGATCAAACCCAGCACCTTCGCGTTGTGAGTCGTGTCACTTAACCACTAGCCCACGCCGCCCCCCCCCCCCCCCCCCTGTGTAGTAATTCGCCTATCAGTAAGAATAATTTCCTCATCGCATTTCAACATTTCTGCGTTGGTGGCTGTGACAGGACACCCACTGCGCTGCCGATCAAGCAGCTCCGTATCTACACTTACTGTTTCTTTGATCCTCTGAACCCAGCAACTAACTGTACTCCTGTCGACTAAAAAATTTCCGTACACATCACATAGACGCTTGTGAATGTTCACAACCATATACTTCTCTTCAACCATAAATTCTATCACAATTTGCTGCTTATAACGCAAGTTGCTAACATGCTCCATTTCAACGGTTTAGTGCAGTCGTATTATTTGGTCGAATGAGGTGCAATTTGGTACACATAATCGACACATGCCATATTTGAAGTGTGCAAAATGTCATGCTTCTATTTTCATTATTAGCTGAGACAAACGATGTGGTGCATTACTTTCTAAACGCCTCGTATTTCAATTTCCAGGCCAAAATGGAATTGATAAACCAGTTCTCCTCTGTATTCAACAATACATACATACATACATACATACATACACACACACACACACACACGCACGCACGCACGCGCGTGCGTCAGTACGCAGTACACATCCATTTCTCACACCAGTTCTGATTTCAAACGGCACCGTCTGATAACTCACTCCCTTTAGTTTCTACAGTTATCTCATTCTCTTCAGGTTAATATCACTTATTTCACTCTATTTGTATTTTCGCAAATTATCCCATTTCATAAATAGTGTTGTCATTTATGTTGCTCGTGTACAGTGTGTAACGACTACATGGACAATCGGCCTTTATTCCATAGACATATAAACCTTCCTGATGAATCTCAGCAGTAGGAATAGTGGTGATATGTCTCTGCCATTTATCGTATTGCTTTATTTTTGCCGTTTTTCTCAAACATTTTAAGTGTGTACCATTTACCTCATGCCTTTAAATATGAGCAACACTACTGAGGAAGCCCAACCAGCAGGGCAGGCTAGGTTCAGACGCACCCATAGCACGCTGGTCCACATAACAACACGAGGCAGCAGGTGAGCACCACACACTGCGTGCTGACATTCAGCGACTACTAAAAGGCGTTTGACTCGGTCGCCCAAGATATCAGGAAGAGCAGTGAGTCGAAGCTGGCTACGCAGACATGTTGAAACGTTGCTATGTTTCTGTTTCGTTTTGCTACGCTTGGGTTGGTGGACATCAGAACCGAGGCGAATATGGATAGAACTTCCTCAAGGGTCTCCGCTCTCACCGGTGCTGTTCAACATCTACACTGTAAAAGTGGTCAATATTCTTCTTCTTCTTCTTAGTTCTCAATCTCCCGCTACCAAACCCTGAAAGGGCTTAAGTAGCAGAACGTAGTCCAGAGAACGGAATGTGTTGTGTCGTAGTTTACAGCTTGACTTCGATATTTGCACCTTTCGGTCCTTCTTCTTCTTCTTCTGCGTACACAGTCAGACAGTAACCATTATTTTTTCGAAAAAAGCGGCGGTCATCCTGAGGCTCTCGCCACTGCCATAGAGCTTGTCTTGCAGTTCTACTGGTAATGGCCACATCTGCTCTCTCTGATCCTCGTATGTCGGGCAGTTCTGCAGCAGATGTTCAGTGGTCATTTTACCAGTACCGCACGGGCATTCGTCGGTACACCCTATCTTCAATTTGTTGAATAGGTGGTACCTCAGTCTGTTGTGGCCAGTGCGAAGTCTGAAGACAACGACCTGCTCTCTTCGGTTCAACTGGTAATAGGCATCGTTTTTGGTGTAACCAGTATGTTCGGTTTCCCATTTGGTCATGTATCTGGCTTTGATAAGCCGTTTTGACTCTTCGTACGTCATACTGGTATCTGTTTGTGGTAGTCTTGCACCTTCTTTTGCCAGTCTGTCTGCCTCCTCGTTGCCTTGGATGTTGCAGTGTGACGGAACCCACTGTACCACTACCCTTTTTGGTGCGGACTGCTGGCACAGTTTGCAGAGTGCTGCTCTTAAGTCATTAAGCTCAGTGTTTTTCTGGCTTTTTAGCGCTGTGACTACGGCGAGAGCATCTGTCAGCAGGACTATATGGCTCTCATTTTCACTGTATGTCACCATTTCTTCCACTGCCGCCCTCAGTGCCTCTGCCTCCGCTCTGAAATTGCTTGTGTACTTACCAGTAGCGAATGACAGTGTTATTTTTCTGCCATTTGGTAGGTTCAGGAATGCTCCTGCCCCTCCGTTCTGTGTAGTGTTTGTTACAGAACCGTCGGTGTATGCATGGGTCCAGTCCATGCTTGGGTAGCTTTTCGTTATGAAGCTTAAGGTAGTGTCTCTCCTTTCTTTTTCAGTCTGGCAGTTTTTGTTTGCAATACCTGGTATATTTTCTACCACCTCTGGAAATATATCCTGCCTCCAGGTAGGTTTTCGTACAGTAGTGATGGGTTTTGGTGTTGTTAGTGCGTTTATGGGATCTTCGTACATCTTTGCTTTGGCTATTTCTGCAAAGTTTCTCCGCTTTAGTTTCCCATTTCCCAAATTGTTTAGTCTCTGGTACATTGGATGGTCCGTCAGTCTTCGGAGTTTCTCTGACTGCAGCTGGGCTCTGCAGTCTCTTCTATCGGTCATGGATTGCAGTTTTGTAATCTTTTCAAGTTCTACAATTGGCGTTGACTTCATGCCACCTGTTATAATTCTCATGGCTTGGTTTTGAAGTTTGTTAACTTTATCGAAGTTCGCCTTCGCTGCTGTTGTCCATGCCGCAATGCCATACTCCAGAACTGGTCTCACTCTTCCAGTGTACAGTTTCTTTAGTATGCCTTCGTCTGCTCCCCAGCTTGTGCCAGCAAGTTTCCTCATGATTGCCATTCTTTCTCTGGCTTTCATTCGGTTTCTCTCAATCTGACTTTTCCATGTCATGCGCCGATCAAATGTGACTCCTAGATAGGTTGGGTTGTCGTTTGGCTGCAGGATTTTGCCATTTAGACTTAATTTGGTACTTTGGGGTTTTAATGAGAGCGAGAATATTGTGCACGTGGTTTTCTCCTCGTTTATTTTGACCAGCCATGAGTTCGCCCACTCTTCCAGCGATGTTAGGGCCGTCTGCATCCGATTTCTTGCTATGGTGAGATTCTTTTCAGAGGTCCACATAGCCAGATCGTCTGCAAACATTGAGCTATGGACTCTTCTTGGTATATTCTCTGTAATATCGTTTATATATACCAGGAAGAGTGTGGGTGACAATACTCCCCCTTGGGGTACTCCCTGCTCGAGTGTCACCTTTTTGCTCATCTGCCCTTGTACTTGGACTCTGGCCGTTCTTTGTTTGAGGTAGTGGTTGATCCACTTGTACATCTTCCCACAGACATCACTTCTTCTTAGCTTGACTCTAAGTCCATCCTTCCAGACTTTGTCAAATGCCTTTTCCAGATCTACCCAAACAGCTACTGTGTGTTTCTGTGCCTGGTAGGCATCTTCTATCTCCTGGGCTATGAGGATGACCTGGTCCTCAGTGGATCTGTGCTGTCTAAAGCCGGCTTGCTGTGGAATTAGTATTCGTTTTTCTTCCAGATGCCACATCAGTCTGGTGTTTATCATCCGTTCCATCAGCTTGCCGACACAGCTCAGTAGGCTTATGGGCCTGTATCCATTTGGATCTGTTTTGTCTTTTCCTGTTTTTGGTACTGGTACCAGTATTGCATCTTTCCATGCCTGTGGTACAATTCCCCTTTTCCAGCTTTGGTTTAGGACCGATAGCAGTTTCTTCTTCGCTGTTTGGCCCAGCCCCATCAGCATTTCGTTTGTTATCCCGTCTTTTCCGGGAGATTTCCTTTTCTTTAGTGTTCTCATAGCCTCTTCCATTTCGCGCATTGTTAGTTTGGCCATCATGTGCTCTTCAGGAGCCGTATTTATGTTTTCGTGTCCCTTTAGCTCTTCGCTAATGTCTGTATGCTTATCTGCAGGGACCTCGATGTGGTTTGCTCTGGCATAGTGATCGACAAAGGCGTTTGCGGCTTTCTTACCTGTGATCAAGTTCTCGCCCTGCTTGATAGTAATTTGTTTATTTGACGGGGTTTCGTCGTTCATGGCTCACCTTTCGGTCCAACACATCCGACTTCAGCAAACATTTTTTGAGTACCGGGTTAGCATTCCCTCTTCGATCCCTTCTCCTTTGCCAGTCTGCCCTGCTGCAGCCTGTTATCCAGGATCACCGCGTGGAGGTGTAGAAGTGTCTTGGCAGCTCTGGTTCGCTGGCCCTGGCGCTAGCAGTCAGCTATGGGTCACTGACCACTGCAGCTCATGCGCTGCTCAGCATCTTGATCCCAGTTAATATTCAACCCACAGGGACAGGGCGAAACGTTGATATGACGGATGGACAGCCATCTTTCGTCCATTCACACGACCGATAACTATCGCCACTAAGAAAGGTCTACGACAGGGCGACCCCATCTCGCCCAACCTTTTCTCTGCTTGCCTGGAGTCGACGATGAGATATTGAGACGGGAGTGAGTACGTCATCGCCGTAAATGGGCGATTACTCAACCACCTAAGATTTGCCTCATCACAGAGACACCCACCGAAGCGACACTGATGTTAACATCGCTGGAAGCGGTAGGCAAGAAATCAGGCCTCATTATAAATATAGGAAAAACGGGAGCTATTCGCCACCCGAGGCTGCGTAGCCTAGGGGAAGTGTCTACCATTTATCTTACTCAGTTTAAGGTCCTACCATTTATCTCAATTTAAGGTCCTACCATTTAGCTCAGTTTAAGGTTCTACTATTTATCTCAGTTTAAGGTCCTACCATTTATCTCAGTTTAAGGTCCTACCATTTATCTTACTCAGTTTAAGGTCCTACCATTTATCTCAATTTAAGGTCCTACCATTTATCTTACTCAGTTTAAGGTCCTACCATTTATCTCAATTTAAGGTCCTACCATTTAGCTCAGTTTAAGGTTCTACCATTTATCTCAGTTTAAGGTCCTACCATTTATCTCAGTTTAAGGTCCTACCATTTATCTTACTCAGTTTAAGGTCCTACCATTTATCTCAATTTAAGGTCCTACCATTTAGCTCAGTTTAAGGTTCTACCATTTATCTCAGTTTAAGGTCCGACCATTTATCTCAGTTTAAGGTCCTACCATTTATCTCACTCAGTTTAAGGTCCTACCATTTATCTCAATTTAAGGTCCTACCATTTAGCTCAGTTTAAGGTCCTACCATTTATCTCAATTTAAGGTCCTACCATTTAGCTCAGTTTAAGGTTCTACCATTTATATCAATTTAAGGTCCTACCATTTATCTTACTCAGTTTAAGGTCCTACCATTTATCTCAATTTAAGGTCCTACCATTTAGCTCAGTTTAAGGTTCTACCATTTATCTCAGTTTAAGGTCCTACCATTTATCTTACTCAGTTTAAGGTCCTACCATTTATCTCAATTTAAGGTCCTACCATTTAGCTCAGTTTAAGGTTCTACCATTTATCTCAGTTTAAGGTCCTACCATTTATCTCAGTTTAAGGTCCTACCATTTATCTCACTCAGTTTAAGGTCCTACCATTTATCTCAATTGAAGGTCCTACCATTTAGCTCAGTTTAAGGTCCTACCATTTATCTCAGTTTAAGGTCCTACCATATATATCACTCAGTTTAAGTTCGTACAATTTATCTCACTCAGTTTAAGTTCAACCTCTTCGTTCCACCTTGTGTGCTCCTGACAGAGCATAGATCACCGCAACACGTAATACACACATTCAAAGAAGCCTATATCAGAGGACGCTGCACGTTCTTCCTGTGATAATTCCTCTAGCGATTTGTTCTCGTACATTATCAAGTTTCTAACCCATGCACTGACCTATCTACTCGCCCTTTGCAAAAGTTTATTGTAGACAGTGGCCTTATTCTTTGCTCCACGCCATATATTTCAGTATACTTAGCTCTTGGGTTTTAGCCGACCTATGCTTCTACAGAGGCGTATACCCCTGTGCAGGTCCCAACTCAGATATGAGCTGGATGTAGCTGGGAGAAGATGTTCTGCTTAGCGGACTAGACTCGGAACAGCTTATTACCCTGCTACGTTGGGACAAGAGCCGCGTAGGTAGGTTAACCGATGTGCGAGTCCATCTTAATAGACTCAAACACTAGAGCAAAGTAGACGCACAGCCTGTTAGGCGCCATCTATGCTGCTCTCAACAGACCACCTAACCATGGCCGATGTTATGCCATGTCATACAGTTAGTCGCCTTTTACGACATGCTCTCTGTGGGGCAGTGGTGCTGTTCTTGTCCTTGTCCTACACAAATACCTCGGCAGATCACATGGTATACTATTGCTGTTTATTCATAAATAGTTCTGGTGACTGTGATATAAATATCAAACGAAAACTTGCGATTGGAACAAAACAATGGCCGCCGTCCATCGTAGACGATGATGGCATTATTAATTTTGCTAGCGCTATTTTTAGTAAGGATTGACTGCGCTACTTTTTATCATCACTCTATCGGCTCGAGCCGCCCGACCCCAGTGGCAAGTCACGGACAAGACGACTAGGGGGCGACTACGAGATGCAGGGGACTCCGCATCAAGCACCGATGAAAAAGACGGCGGAGTCTGGAGTCGAACCCGCACCACCTGATCACGAGGCCGACGGCTTAACCACTTCGCCACGGAATCCCACAATTGCAAAATGTCTGCAATTGGAACACACATACTGATATAGGCAAACGATCAATAGCAAGACACAAACAAGCAGACAAAGATACCACTGAGCAGAGCATGCATTTTCCCAATGGTGACACACGGTTGTGAGACATGGACATTCAACAAATCAATTTGTTTTTTAATAACAGAGCGTTTTAAATTAAGTGTCACAGATGGAAGATGAAATTACGAAATAAAATGCGCGATCAAGATGCTGAACAGAGCATGAGCTGCAGCGGTCAGTAACCCAAAGTTGACTGCTAGCGTCAAGGGTTAGTGAACCAGAGCTGCCAAGACCCTTCTTCACCTCTACGTGGTGATCATGAAGGACATGCTGCAACGGAGCAGACTGGCTAAGGATCAACTAGGGAAGGCTTACCCGGTGCTCAAAAATGGCTGCTGAAGTCAGATGTTTCGGACCGAAAGGTGCAAATATCGCAGTCAAACTGTAAACTACTACACAAGCATTCCGTTCTCCGAACTACACCATGCAATGACCTTTTCAGGGTGGGGTAGCGGGAGATTGAGAACGAAAGTAGAAGAAGAATTAAAATGCAGACTAGCCCAAACAAAATTGGTCTTCCAGACCATGAACTTTGTCGCTGGACCTGGAAAAGAGTCCATGGATGCTAAGTGTAACCAGTACTGACGTATGGCTGTGAATCATGGAGAATCAGGAAACAAGCCCATAGATCTTTGGAAGCAGCGGAGATGTTTTACAGAAGTGATGTGGATCCCATGAACTGCAGAGAAGACTAATGATACAGTACTCGAAGAGGCACAAAGACAACTTATTGCAGGGATCAGAACAAGGCAGCCATCTTTGTTCGGGCATGTAATGAGAAGAGGTGTTTTTTAACACGTTGTGACAACGGGAAGGAGAGACAGGTTGTCAGGGAGAGAAGATGTTCGATAGCCTGAGAGACAGGTTGGCAGGGAGAGAAGATGTTGGATAGCCTGAGAGAATGGCACAGGCGACAATCAAAAGAGTTGGTAAACGACACACGTGATAAAAGCAGATGTAGGTCAATGATCGCAAACCCCAACCAGCAGGGCACCTGATGATGATGATGTTCCAGAAGGATGCTGAAAATATCATGAGCCAAACAACAAACAAAAATTTTGCAATCTCTGCAATTTACAGAAAATTGGCTCCTAGAAAACATCGCAATGAAAAAAATCGAAGATATCTCGATCATGAGTAGAGACATAACGGTCTGGAGAGATTGATAATGGAAGGTTTAGTTCCTGGGAGGAGGAAAGAAGGTTGACTCCGATGGAGAGGCATCAGGATATTACGGACAGTCTGAGAATGTCTTTGTATTTTTCTATTTTTTTTTTTGCGTTCGCCTTATTTTTCTGTTCCCCAAGGCGGTTTGCGTTGTACGTAACTTAACTAAACGTCTGTATACTGGTTTAGAAGACTCTGCAGAGTCTGTATACAGCCAGTTTAATTTACATTACCTTGCTCTAACAGCTATGCGCATCCAATTAATTCTTAAATGCATTAATTGTCCCTGCCTCCACTACCTCCCGTGGCAATGCATTCAAAGTATTCACCACTCGCTGACTAAAAAAATATTTCCTAATATCTAATCTGGGCCTCTCTTTAGTTAATTTGTAGCTATTCCGTCTTGTTCTTGTAGGTGGCTGTATTTTTTTAAAAACTTGTTATAGTCTAATTTATCCATTCCTCTGATCATCTTATAAACCTGTTTTAAGTCACCTCGAATTCTTCTCTTTTCTAGACACTGTATGCCGGTTTTTCTGAGTCTTTCCTCATAACTGTAATTCTGGAATCTCACTGTCAGTTTTGTCGCTCTTTTTTTTGTATTCTTTGCAGCATGTTTATATCCCCTCTCTGATAAGGACTCCACACCTGTACACAGTACTCCAGTCTAGGTCTAACTAATACTTTATACAGTTTGTCTATCACTTCCTTGCTCCTATGTTTAATATTTCCTTTTATCATACCTAACATTGCATTTGCCTTTTTCACTGCTACATGAACTTGCTCACTCACCTTACCTGTATCATCTGTTATAACCCCTAAGTCCCTTTCCTTATCTATCTTTCTAATATTGTTCTCTCTCATTCTGTAATTATGTTCCATATTGGATTTACCATGTGGAGGACTTTACATTTATCTACTTTAAACACCATTTGCCAGATTACAGACCATTCTCGAATTTTATCTAAATCCGACCTCAATATATCCAATTCTGCTTTAGATGAGACACTACTGCATAGTTTTGTGTCATCAGCAAATTTTGTAATCATGGATCCCATATCAATGTCCAAATCATTTATATTCTTAGGGGGGGGGGGGGGTGGGGTGTTTGTGTTCGTCTTATTTCATTAATCACCAAGGCGGTGTGCGTTGCACTGTATGTTTTATTTTTCGCCTGTCGGCCCAGTGCATCCGATTTCAGAATACATTTTATGTAAGGGTTTGCTTCCCTGGGGTAACGGCCGGTACTGTGATGGGGATCGAACCCAGCACCTTCGGATTGTGAGCCGTGTCACTTAACCACTAGCCCACGCCGTCCCCATGTCTTTGTATGACGGAGGTCTACTCTCCCTAAACCGAAATGCCGTGACGGAGAGTATTTTATGGAAAGAATATGTCACATGATGATGATTTATCCAACTCAACTCTACTTCTATATTTATCCAACTCAACTCTACTTCTATATTTATCCAACTCAACTCTACTTCTATATTTATCCAACTCAGCTCTACTTCTATATTTATCCAACTCAACTCTACTTCTATATTTATCCAACTCAACTCTACTTCTATATTTATCCAACTCAGCTCTACTTCTATATTTATCCAACTCAGCTCTACTTCTATATTTATCCAACTCAGCTGTACTTCTATATTTATCCAACTCAGCTCTACTAGCTCTACTTCTATATTTATCCAACTCAGCTCTACTTCTATATTTATCCAACTCAGCTCTACTTCTATATTTATCCAACTCAGCTCTACTTCTATATTTATCCAACTCAGCTGTACTTCTATATTTATCCAACTCAGCTCTACTAGCTCTACTTCTATATTTATCCAACTCAGCTGTACTTCTATATTTATCCAACTCAGCTCTACTTCTATATTTATCCAACTCAGCTCTACTTCTATATTTATCCAACTCAACTCTACTTCTATATTTATCCAACTCAACTCTACTTCTATATTTATCCAACTCAACTCTACTTCTATATGTATCCAACTCAACTCTACTTCTATATTTATCCAACTCAGCTCTACTTCTATATTTATCCAACTCAGCTCTACTTCTATATTTATCCAACTCAGCTGTACTTCTATATTTATCCAACTCAGCTCTACTAGCTCTACTTCTATATTTATCCAACTCAGCTCTACTTCTATATTTATCCAACTCAGCTCTACTTCTATATTTATCCAACTCAGCTGTACTTCTATATTTATCCAACTCAGCTCTACTTCTATATTTATCCAACTCAGCTGTACTTCTATATTTATCCAACTCAGCTCTACTTCTATATTTATCCAACTCAGCTCTACTTCTATATTTATCCAACTCAGCTGTACTTCTATATTTATCCAACTCAGCTCTACTTCTATATTTATCCAACTCAGCTCTACTTCTATATTTATCCAACTCAGCTGTACTTCTATATTTATCCAACTCAGCTCTACTAGCTCTACTTCTATATCTATCCAACTCAGCACTGGTTCTATATTTTTTCAACCACTTACGCATTTTCCTACATTTCATAACTCCATCAATTATCAAAACACAATTATAAACAAATTGACAGCTGTAGAAATTTCATTCATTATTCACTGACCTAAATTTAGAAGTGATACAGCAGACGTGGATGCGTGCTGGATAATAAATTAGCATTTGCTATTTCAATGACGTGCTTAACGGCTTATCTATACATGCTTGAAAACTTGACCGTATTTTGGGTTTGGTTATTTTGATCTTTTTATCAAATCCATTCGGGATCAAGATGCTGAGCAGCGCATGAGTTGCAGTGGTCAGCGACCCATAACTGACTGCTAGCATCAGGGTCAGCGACCCATAGCTGACTGCTAGCGTCAGGGTCAGCGAACCAGAGCTGACTGCTAGCGTCAGGGCCAGCGAACCAGAGCTGCCAAGACTCTTCTACACCTCCACGCGGTGATCCTGGATAACAGGCTGCAGCAGGGCAGACTGGCTAAGGAGAAGAGATCGAAGAGGGAATGCTAACCCGGTACTCAAAAAACGCTTGCTGAAGTCGGATGTGTTGGACCGAAAGATGCAAATATCGCAGTCAAGCTGTAAACTACGACACAACGCATTCCGTTCTCTGGACTACATTCTGCTACGTAAGCCCTTTCAGGGTTTGGTAGTGGGAGATTGAGAATGAACGAAGCCAAGCCAATACAAATCCATTCAATACATTTTTTAAACAAGAACTAAACTTTTTTCACTTAACCCTGACATGAGGTGTGGTTTTGGTCAGTATCTTTCACCTGACCCTGACATGAGGTGGGGTTTTGGTGCAATCTCCAGTCGTCTCGATAAATATCTTGCCACTGACGAAGGGTAGCTCAGGACCAGAGAGTGAGGTTGACAAAAGACGTCGCTTCTTCGTCACTTTAATCCAAATCACCGCGAAAGTCACCCATTTCAAGAGAAAAGACTGTCCGCACGGCTGACCAGAGAGAGTGGTCTTCATCACATGTAATGGACGAACACCTTTCACCTGACAATAACGTTATTCTCGGGTTGCAGTTATTTTAAAATATACCTTGCTCTGTCCCACGCTTTGGGGGGTTATCTCTCTCTCTCTCTCTCTCTCTCTCTCTCTCTCTCTCTCTCTCTCACTCTTTTTTGATGTAGCTCTCCTTGTCTGTGTGTTATCTTCTTCTTCTGCGTTCGTTCTCAATCACCCGCTACCAAGCCCTGTACAGGTCTTCGCAAGTAGCAGGATGTAGTCCGGAGAACGGAATGCGTTGTGTCGCTAGTTTACAGCTTCGCTGCGATATTTGCACCTTTCGGTCTGACACATCCGTCTTCGGCGACTGTCTGTGTCTATATCTCTCTCTCTCTCTCTCTCTCTCTCTCTATATATATATATATATATATATATATATATATATATATATATATATATATATATATATATATATATATATCATACAAACTTGATCACTCATGAAATCTGCCACCCCTAATACATTATACAATCTCTCTAACTTCTAACACACATCAGTCTCTCACTGACTCATACCAATCTCTGACTCATACCAATCTCTGACTCATACCAATCTCTGACTCATACCAATCTCTGACTCATACCAATCTCTGACTCATACCAATCTCTGACTCATACCAATCTCTGACTCATACCAATCTCTGACTCATACCAATCTCTGACTCATACCAATCTCTGACTCATACCAATCTCTGACTCATACCAATCTCTGACTCGTACCAATCTCTGACTCATACCAATCTCTGACTCATACCAATCTCTGACTCATACCAATCTCTGACTCATACCAATCTCTGACTCATACCAATATCTGACTCATACCAATCTCTGACTCATACCAATCTCTGACTCATACCAATCTCTGACTCATACCAATCTCTGACTCATACCAATCTCTGACTCATACCATTCTCTCACTGACTCATACAATTCTCTCACTGACTCTAGCTTCTAAAATACATCGTTCTCTCTCATACCATTCTTTCTCTGACGCATACCATTCTCTCATTCTCTAATTGTGTTTCTCTGTTTCACTATGTGTCGTCTCTTACCATGTAACTCTATTGTTTTCTGTCACTATGATATCTCTTTCTCCCACAAGCTTTCACTGCGTCTCTTTCCCTCACACTCTCACACTATGTCTCTTTTCCTCACACTCTCACTATGTCTATTTCTCTCACTCTCTCACTATGTCTATTTCTCTCACTGTCACTTTCCCTCACACTCTCTCACTATGTCTCTTTCCCTCACACTCTCTCACTATGTCTCTTTCCCTCACAAGATGTCACTATGTCTCTTTCCCTCACTCTCTCACTATGTCTCTTTCCCTCACTCTCTCACTATGTGTCTTTCCCTCACAAGATGTCACTATGTCTCTTTCCCTCACTCTCTCACTGTCTCTTTCCCTCACTCTCTCACTATGTCTCTTTCCCTCACAAGATGTCACTATGTCTCTTTCCCTCACTCTCTCACTGTCTCTTTCCCTCACACTCTCTCACTGTCTCTTTCCCTCACACTCTCTCACTATGTCTCTTTCCCTCACAAGATGTCACTATGTCTCTTTCCCTCACTCTCTCACTATGTCTCTTTCCCTCACTCTCTCACTGTCTCTTTCCCTCACACTCTCTCACTGTCTCTTTCCCTCACACTCTCTCACTGTCTCTTTCCCTCACACTCTCTCACTGTCTCTTTCCCTCACACTCTCTCACTGTCTCTTTCCCTCACACTCTCTCACTGTCTCTTTCCCTCACACTCTCTCACTGTCTCTTTCCCTCACACTCTCTCACTGTCTCTTTCCCTCACAAGATGTCACTATGTCTCTTTCCCTCACAAGATCTTACTGTCTCTTTCCTTCACACTCTCTCACTATGTCTCTTTCCCTCACACTCTCACTATGTCTCTTTCCCTCACAAGATCTCACTATGTCTCTTTGCCTAAGATATCTCTTTGTCTCTTTCCCTCACAAGATCTCACTATGTCTCTTTGCCTAAGATATCACTTTGTCTCTTTCCCTCACAAGATCTCACTATGTCTCTTTCCCTCACTCTCACACTTTGTCTCTTTCCCTCACAAGATATCACTTTGTCTCTTTCCCTCACAAGATCTCACTATGTCTCTTTCCCTCACTCTCACACTTTGTCTCTTTCCCTCACAAGATATCACTTTGTCTCTTTCCCTCACAAGATCTCACTATGTCTCTTTCCCCCAAACTCTCTCACTATGTCTCCTTCCCTCACACTCTCACTATGTCTCATTCTCTCACTCTCTCACTATGTCTCTTTCCCTCACACTCTCTCACTATGTCTCCTTCCCTCACACTCTCACTATGTCTCATTCTCGCACTCTCTCACTATGTCTCTTTCCCTCACACTCTCTCACTATGTCTCCTTCCCTCACACTCTCACTATGTCTCATTCTCTCACTCTCTCACTATGTCTCTTTCCCTCACACTCTCTCACTATGTCTCCTTCCCTCACTCTCTCACTATGTCTCTTTCCCTCACTCTCTCACTATGTCTCTTTCCCTCACACTCTCTCACTATTTCTCTGTCCCTCACTCTCTCACTATGTCTCTTTACCTCACAAGATCTCACTATGTCTCTTTCCCTCACACTGTCACTTTGTCTATTTCCCTCAAACTGTCTGACTATGTCTCTTTCCCTCACACTTTCACTTTGTCTCTTTCCCTCAAAAGCTCTCATTATGTCTCACACTTACAATCTCGTGCCTCCTCCACACTCCACACGGTTTTTAATATTACGTTCTCGCTCCATCTCTCTATCGCTTTCTTGCATTTTCTCTCTCCTGTTCTCTCTCACTTTCTCCCTCTTCCAATTGAACTCTTGCCTCTCTCACCCTACTTCCTTCATTCTCTCTCTCATACTCTTTCTTCTTGAAACTGCATCTTTATCTCTCTTTCTGCCACTCACACCTTATGCATGCCACTTGTTCTTGACTCCTCTCACACTTTCACTGATTTCCTTCGTCTGTCTCTCTCTCTCTCTCTCTCTCTCTCTCTCTGTGTCTCACTCTTCCCTCTCTCACTCTCTCGTTCACATACATCACACCTCCATATCCTCATCGGTCTCTCTTGCCCTCTAGCTCTCTCACTCCCTCACGTTGTGTCTATTGCTCTCTCACTCTCTCTCTCTTTCCGCTCTGGATGACTCTAACAACACAATACCACTCCATAAATCGAACGACCTGCCTCTTTCAGGATCTCATGAAAACATTGGAAACAGAAAGAGAACGGAGATCTAAGGCAGAGCAGGCGACACGTCGGCTGGCGGACATCCTGAGTGGCATGCAAGCTAAAGGTTAGTTCATCGGCTGCTTTTTTTTCGTGTTCCAAGCTGCTCCTGTCGAGTTCTTTACTCTGTATGATGTATCTGTGGTAGTAGGTTACAGTGACTCCTCCTATATCCAGAGTCGTACTGAAAAAGGTGAGCCCAGAGTCTCTTGACGTTTTGGAACAATTGTTTAACGTTATCTAAATATTTGTTATTATAATAAAATAAATAAATGTACTTTGAAGGTTGATTTATCAATTAAAATATATTATTTTGTGTAGCGCACATAGCTCTGCAAACATGTATTCATTTTCGTTCATCTGTCCCATAATCTGTTTGTAACCCACTTCAATATTGAAAAAAAACCTGGCTGTAGTGCAATTTTAAGTCTCAGATGATATACTACTACGGGGATGACCATATCGATATCCACCTGGTTTCACCTGGTCCGAATACTAACAACGTAACACCCTGTTGTGGAGGCTGAGTGGCCTAGGTGTGAAACTCGCTCGGTTTTCACAATCCCAACGTTCCGGGTTCCATTCTTCTTCTTCTTCTTCTTCTTCTTCTTCTTCTTCTTCGTACGCTGTCAGACGTCAACCTGTATTTTTTCGAAAAAAGCAGCGATCATCCTGATGCTGTCGACACTGCCATAGAGATTGTCTAGTGTTGCCACTGGTGATGGCCACATCTGCTCTCTCGGATCCTCGTATGTCGGGCAGTTTTGCAGCAGATGTTCAGCGGTCAATTTCCCGGTACCACACGGGCATTCGTCAGTGCCACCTATCTTCAGTTTATTGAATAGGTGGTACCTCAGTTTGTTGTGGCCTGTGCGGAGTCTGAAGACCACGACCTGCTCTCTTCTGTTCAACTGGTAATAGGCATCATTTTTTGTGTAGCTAGTATGTTCTGTTTCCCATTTGGCCATGTATCTGGCCCTAATAAGCCTTTTGGACTCTTCGTATGTCACACTAGAATCTGGTTGTGGTAGTCTTGCACCTTCTTTTGCCAGTCTGTCTGCCTCCTCGTTGCTTTGGATGTTACAGTGGGATGGAACCCACTGTACCACTACTCTTTTTGGTGCGGACTGCTGGCATAGTTGACAGAGTACTGCTCTTAAATCATTAAGTTCAGTATTTATCTGGCTTTTTAGTGCTGTGACTACGGCCAGGGCATCTGTAAACAGGACTATCTGGCTTTCATTGATTTCGCCTGTCAGCATTGCTTCTACTGCAGCCCTCCGTGCCTCTGCCTCAGCTCTGAAATTGCTTGAGAATTTTACAGTTGCCACTGACAGTGTTATTTTTCTACCATTTGGTAGGCTCAGGAATACCCGGCCCCTCCATTCTGTGTTGTTTTTGTTACAGAGCCGTCGGTGTATGCATGGGTCCAGTCCATGCTTGTGTAGTTTTTCGTTATGTACCTCAGGGTTATGTCTCTTCTTTCTTTTTCAGTCTGGCTGTTCTTGTTTCCAATACCTGGTATATTTTCTACCACCTCCAGAATGATATGCTGCTTCCAGGAAGGTTTGCGTACAGTAGGGATGGGCTTTGGTATTGTTATGGTGTTCATAGGGACTTCGCTCATCTTTGCTTTGGCTATTTCTGCAAAGTTTCTCCGCTTTAGTTTCACTTTTCCAAATCTATTTAGTCTCTGATGCATTGGATGGTCTGTCAGTCTTCTGAGTTTCTCTGCTTGCTGCTGGGCTCTGCAGTCTCTTCTGTCGGTCATGGATTGCAGATTTGTAATCTTTTCAAGTTCTACATTAGAGTTGACTTCATACCTCCTGTTATAACTCTCACGGCTTGGTTTTGAAGTTTGCTAATTTTATCAAAGTTCGCATTTGCTGCTGTTGTCCATGCCGCAATGTCATACCCGAGAACTGGTCTCACTCTTCCAGTGTACAGTTTCTTTAGTATACTTTCGTCTGCTCCCCAGCTTGTGCCAGCAAGTTTCCTCATGATTGCCATTCTTTGTCTGGCTCTCATTCGGTTTCTCTCGATCTGACTTTTCCATGTCATGCGCCGATCAAATATGACTCCCAGGTAGTTTGGGATGTCGTTTGGCCGCAGATATTTGCCCTTAAGACTTATTTTGGTGTTCTGGGGTTTATTTGAAAGGGAGAATAGCGTACATTTTGGGACTGGCCCACAACACAATATGGACCACTGAGACTGGCCCATAACACAATATGGACCACTGGAACTGGCCCACAACACAATATGGACCACTGAGACTGTCCCAAAACACAATATGGACGACTGAGACTGGCTCTCAACACAATATGGACCACTGAGACTGGCCCACAACACAATATGGACCACTGAGACTGTCCCACAACACAATATGGACCACTGAGACTGTCCCACAACACAATATGGACCACTGAGACTGGCCCACAACACAATATGGACCACTGAGACTATCCTACAAAAACTGAAGGAGACTACGATCGTCCACTTATACAAGCGAAAAGTAAACCGTCAATCCTGCAACAACCACAGAGGAATCTCCCTCCTATCGACTGCTGGCACGTTCTCCTCAAACGATTGATCGTTCACCTAGAACATGGCCTTCTTCAAGAGAGCCAATGTGGTTTTAGATCGGATCGCGGAACTGGGGACATGATATTCGCGACTCGGCAACCTCAGGAGACATGCCAAGAGCAGCAACGTGGACTGTACATCACTTTAGTAAGACCTGACTAAAGCTTTCGATACCGTCAACAGAGATGGACTTTGGAAGGTCATGGGGAAATTCGACTGTCCAAGCAGATTTACCAAGATCGTCAACCAATTCCACGAAGGTATTAATCCTCATGTGCTGAGTGATGGGAACACATCAAATGTTTTTCCTGTATTAAATGGCGTCAAGCATGGCTGTGTACTAGCCCCAACAGATGGCGTCAAGCATGGCTGTGTACTAGCCCCAACAGATGGCGTCAAGCACGGCTGTGTACTAGCCCCAGCAGATGGCGTCAAGCATGGCTGTGTGCTAGCCCCAACAGATGGCGTCAAGCATGGCTGTGTGCTAGCCCCAACAGATGGCGTCAAGCATGGCTGTGTACTAGCCCCAACAGATGGCGTCAAGCATGGCTGTGTACTAGCCCCAACAGATGGCGTCAAGCATGGCTGTGTACTAGCCCCAACAGATGGCGTCAAGCATGGCTGTGTACTAGCCCCAACAGATGGCGTCAAGCATGGCTGTGTGCTAGCCCCAACAGATGGTGTCAAGCATGGCTGTGTACTAGCCCCAACAAATGGCGTCAAGCATGGCTGTGTACTAGCCCCAACAGATGGTGTCAAGCATGGCTGTGTACTAGCCCCAACAGATGGCGTCAAGCATGGCTGTGTACTAGCCCCAACAGATGGCGTCAAGCATGGCTGTGTACTAGCCCCAACAGATGGCGTCAAGCATGGCTGTGTACTAGCCCCAACAGATGGCGTCAAGCATGGCTGTGTACTAGCCCCAATATTCTTCAGTATAAAGTTTGCTGCCATTATCAGAGTTAGCTATCATGTGTAACCAAGATGGAGTGGAAATAAAATACAGGACTGATGGAAAACTCTTAAATCTCAGGCAACTGCAAGCTCACAGCAAGATAAAGGACTCAACCATCTCGAACTTGCTTTTTGCTGATGACTGTGCCCTCGCTGCCAGCCTCGAAAGAGACATGCAGACATATGTGGGCAAGTTCTCAGCAGCCTGCGACATGTTTGGTTTTACAATTAATACCAAAAAAACCCAATTCATGTTTCAGCCTGCCCCGAGTGACGCATATCGCGACCCAGATATCAGAGTCAAGAACGAGCGCCTGGAATCAGTAGGCAGCTTCATGTACCTTGGTAACTCTCTTTCCGGGTAAACAACTATTGACTGCGAGGTCAGTAACAGAATCTCCAAGGCAAGTGCTGTATTTTGAGGCTGCGCAACAGTGTCTGGAATCGGAGGGGTCTTACGCTTGATACGAAACTCAAACTCTACCGAGCTGTAATGCTCCCCGTCCTTCTGTATGCCAGTGAGATGTGGACTGTATACAGCAGGCATGCTAGGAAAATAAACCACTTCCATACAAGGTGTCTCAGTAGATTGTTCAAAATAAAGTAGCAGCATAGGGTACCAGACACCGAGATCCTCATGAAGGCAAAAATACAGAGCATCCCCACACTGCTGCAGAAGACCCAGCTCAGGTTGGCCGACCCATTTGTGCGCATGCCAGACAAACACATCCCAAAACAACTAATATATGGTGACCTGAAAAATGGCCTACATTAAGCCGGTGGCCAAAAGAAGCGTTTCAAAACTCCCTCAAAGTATCTCTGACACGCTTCAGCATCGATGCAAATGCATAGGAATGTCTCGCACAGGACCGCAAGGCATGGCGTAGAACCACCATCAGTGGCACATCCATTGCTGAGGAGCGCTGTACCTCCGAAGCACAGAAAAAACGCATTTTGCGTAAAGACAAAACAACTGACATTCACATGACCAATTTTGACATTAAATGCCACGTATGTGGAAGGATTTCCGTGCCAGAATTGGACTATCCATCCAACTCCGAACTGCCTGGTGAGGCGCAGCACAACATGGCTGACTGCTGTTGTCATCATTGCTTGCGATGGACAGCTATTATGAAGAGATCTCTAGAACAAGCCCATCTGGGTGCCTCATGCACAGTAGCATTGACCGCCTCAGATATTCTTGTAAATCTGAACTTTAGCGGCAATTGTAAGTTTACGAGTGTTGTCCTCGAGATTAATTCTGTATTCTATGAGCGTTGAAGAAAAATAAATAAAATCCACTGTCGGCTCGCTAGGCCAGTCACAGTTTCATCATCACCCTTGTAGCACAGTACCGGGTCCACTAGACTATACCTTCCATCCAGAAAACGCATATTCCGATGAATTGGCGTCTGAAATTGGTCATTAAAGAGGCTTGGTGAAAAACCTATTCCGGACGTGCCGCCGTCTTGGTGCCCATTATGTAGTTATAACCCTGGCTGCGCGGGAAACAAATATGACAAGTGAAGAGAGATCACGAAAATAAAAATAGTGAAGCAAGCAATATGTTGGATGCAATTTCTTGATTATAACCATGACTAAACATAAGATGTAGTAATCATTCACAATGAATATTTTATCGCTCAGTTCCAAGCTAATGATTAGAATGTCACTGCTCCATCTTATCTGCTAGTTCTGCTAAATTGGGAGCAATTAGAGACAGAACACACATCACGTATACAGGGTCCAGCAAGCAGTTTTGTTTTGTGCTCATTATTAAGGCAAAAGTGGGCACTTCTGTTTCATACACGTAGGCGGTGTTTCTAAACCGCAATAATTGCATACGCTACAAAAATGTGCTAATGCACGAGATGGAGAACTACCGGTAGAACATCCTTGGTATATGCGAGGCTCGATGGAAAAGCTTTGGAGAGTTTACCACGGAGGAGGGCCACAAGTTCTACTTCAGTGGCAGGGAGGACAAACATTTACACGGAGGGGGGATACTGGTGCATAAAGACACAGCCAGATGCATATTGGGTTGCCGCCCAATATCTAGCCATTTTATCATCTTACGGCTAAAGGCAGCACCGTTTAATATTACCATAATACAGTGCTACGCACCCACTGCAGACTACGAAGATTGTGAAATAGAGGCATTCTATGATCAACTTCAAAGTGGAATACACAAAACGCCAAAAAAAGACATATTGGTAGTCCAAGGTGATTGGAATGCAAAAATTGGAGAAGATGCAGTCCACGACTGGAGGGGAACATCTGGCCCATACGGAAATAAAGAAACCAATGACCGGGGCCTCAGACTCCTAGAATTTGCAAGATGCAACCAGCTGTTGGTGGCAAATACGTTTGGGTTAAACAAGCCGTCGAGACGCTGGACATGGCATAACCCAACCAAGGAAGTGCACAGTCAGATTGACTATATACTGGCCCAGAGGAGGTTCCGATTGAGCATCAACACCGACAAAACGAGAAGTTTCCCCGGAGCTGATATAGGAAGCGACCACGATCTGGTTGTGATGACCATGCGTCTGCGATTGAAGGGAGTTGCAAAGAAGGATTTGACCAGGCTAAAGTTTGACCTGGACAAACTAATGGACCCAAAAATCACCGAAGTGTTCCAAGCAAGGGTGGGAGGGAGATTTGCGCCACTGTTGGCTCTCAGAGAGGGACTGTATACAGATACAGTTACAGAGTCTCTTAACGCAGCTCTCATAGATACTGCTACAGAGATCCTGGGATGCCACCAAACAAAAAAGAAGCCATGGGTGACCAAAGATATTCTAGACCTTTGTGATAAAAGAAGGTCACTGAAAAAAACACAATCACCCACTGGAGGCGGTCGGCAGTTATAAAGAGGTCAAGAAAGCCATACAACAAAAGAAAAGAGAGGAGAAAGAAGCGTGGATATGTGAGCAATGCACAAACATCGAAGAGAGACTAAACAGAAATGATGCTAAAGGAACATACAAGGTTGTCAAAGAACAGGTAACACCAAGACAAGGCAGGAACTTTATGATCCATAATAAAAGCGGCAAGTGCCTTGTTGAGGAAAATGACGTACTGGCACGATGGACAGAGTACTATGAAGGGCGAAACGAACCTGAGAAAACAATCCCCCCAACACCAACAAATATAGCGGATTACCAACTGATAACGAAGGAAGAGGTAATTGCAGCGGTAAAGACATTGAGAAGAAGGAAGGCGGCCGGGGTGGACAATATACCAGCAGAGCTCTTACAAGCAGGTGGAGAGGTAGTGGTGGAAGGCCTGACACACATCTGCAACAAAATATGGGCGACAGGAAACTGGCCGGACATATGGACGAAATCAATAGTTATACTGTTTCATAAGTCTGGAAACCTAAAGCTGTGCCAAAATTACAGAACAATAAGCCTCATCAGCCACCCTAGCAAGGTCATGCTTAGATTAATCCTCGACCGATTGAAACCCCAAGCAGAGAACATCATTGCCGAGGAGCAAGCAGGGTTCAGACAGGGAAGAAGCACTACAGAACAGATATTTAATTTAAGGCTGCTAATCGAGAAATATCTAGAACAGCAAACACTGTATCATGTGTTTGTGGATTTTAAGAAGGCGTTTGATAGGGTATGGCATAAAGCGCTTTGGGCAACCATGAGGATGTATAATATCAACGGAAATATTATAACGGTCCTTGAACACCTGTATAACAAGGTGTCTAGTGCAGTTCTTGTGAATGGGAGGCGAGGAGACTGGTTTCGCACATCAGTTGGTGTGAGACAGGGGTGTACACTCTCTCCAACTCTTTTCAATATATTCCTTGAAGGAATTATGAGTGAGGCACTTGGAGGTCACGTTAGTACAGTCAAGATAGGGGGCCGAACGATTACCAACCTTCGTTTTGCAGATGATATCGACGGGCTGGTGGGTTCAGAAGCAGAACTCCAGGAATGGGTCAGAAGGCTAGATGAAACAGCTCTTGACTATGGTATGGAGATAAACGCTGGAAAGACAAAATTAATGACCAACAACGCCACGGGCTTCAACAGCAGGATAAAAGCTAACGGTCAGGAACTCGAAGTGGTTGACCGTTTTAAATATCTTGGGTCGATTGTCAGTGATGAAGGATCAAAATGGGAGGGGTTGGCCAGAATAGCACAGACAATAGCGGCGCTTGCACGGCTTAACAAAATCTGGCAAGATAAACGGTTAGCACTATGCACGAAAATCAGATTAATACATACACTGGTCCTGTCAATATTCCTCTATGCGTGTGGGACATGGACAGTTACAGCTGACCTTCAACGAAGGATACAGGATTTGGAGATGAGATGTTTACGAAAACTTTTAAACATCACGTACAAAGATCGAGTTACAAATGAGGAAATACGAGATAGAATTACAACAGCAATAGGGCCTTTCGAAGACCTCTTGGCAACTGTCAAAAGAAGGAAACTCACTTGGCACGGTCACATATCGAGATCAAATGGTCTTGCAAACACAATCCTCCATGGAAAGGTGCATGGCAGACGACGAAGAGGCCGGCCCAAAAAGATATGGGAAGACAACATAAAAGAATGGACCAGTCTCCGACCAGAAGAGTCACAGGCAGCGGCATCTGACAGAGAGGGATGGCGGAGAGTTGTGAGGATGTCTTCATGGGTGCCCCAACGACCTCACCGGTTAAGGGACGACCTGACCTGACCTGACAAAAATGATTGAGTAATAACACACATACAGTGGATTTATTCAATAGTAAATAGTCCCCGGACTACATTCTGCAACTTGCAAAGCCCTGTTCAGGGCTTGGTAACGAGAGATTGAGAACGAACGCAGAAGAGGAAGACTGTTGTAGAGTATTGTTGCACACTGACTGATCACTTCCATCATATACCCTTTCTTCTACACTTTTACAGTTGTTGTTTTTGTTTTTGTACTTAGAGGTGTTCAGAGAGTATCCGACCTCAAGGCTGGATAAATACAATTGCTCACTTGGAGGTTTGAAACCCGAATCCCCTTCAAAGTTCTCTCCTTGGGACTCCAAACACTTCTCTCATCAGACCCGCCATTGTTGGAAGTATTTCAGGTAGCAAGACCTTTGGCTCGTCGCATTCCGTATAATGTCTTATCGTGACTCAAATCTGGTCCCTTTTCAGCGGAATGTTCATCTTGGGGAACAGCCAACAATTGCAAGGGGGCCATGTCGAGATAATAGAGAGCTTGGCAAACCAGAGGAATGTTGTGTTTGGCCAAGAAAGTCTGAATCAGATGCCAAGAATGGGCGGGTGGGTTGTCATGATGGTGCAGCCAAGTTCCCGTTGTCCACAGGGCCGAGGGTTGGCGTCGCACAGCATCACGGTGGCCAAACACAACATTCATCTGGTTCGCCAGGCTCTCTATTCTCCTGACATGGCCCTTTGCGATAGATAGATAGATAGATAGATAGATAGATAGATAGATAGATAGATAGATAGATAGATAGATAGATAGATAGATAGATAGATAGATAGATAGATAGATAGATAGATAGATAGATAGATAGATAGATAGATAGATAGATAGATAGATAGATAGATAGATAGATAGATAGATAGATAGATAGATAGATAGATAGATAGATAGATAGATAGATAGATAGATAGATAGATAGATAGATAGATAGATAGATAGATAGATAGATAGATAGATAGATAGATAGATAGATAGATAGATAGATAGATAGATAGATAGATAGATAGATAGATAGATAGATAGATAGATAGATAGATAGATAGATAGATAGATAGATAGATAGATAGATAGATAGATAGATAGATAGATAGATAGATAGATAGATAGATAGATAGATAGATAGATAGATAGATAGATAGATAGATAGATAGATAGATAGATAGATAGATAGATAGATAGATAGATAGATAGATAGATAGATAGATAGATAGATAGATAGATAGATAGATAGATAGATAGATAGATAGATAGATAGATAGATAGATAGATAGATAGATAGATAGATAGATAGATAGATAGATAGATAGATAGATAGATAGATAGATAGATAGATAGATAGATAGATAGATAGATAGATAGATAGATAGATAGATAGATAGATAGATAGATAGATAGATAGATAGATAGATAGATAGATAGATAGATAGATAGATAGATAGATAGATAGATAGATAGATAGATAGATAGATAGATAGATAGATAGATAGATAGATAGATAGATAGATAGATAGATAGATAGATAGATAGATAGATAGATAGATAGATAGATAGATAGATAGATAGATAGATAGATAGATAGATAGATAGATAGATAGATAGATAGATAGATAGATAGATAGATAGATAGATAGATAGATAGATAGATAGATAGATAGATAGATAGATAGATAGATAGATAGATAGATAGATAGATAGATAGATAGATAGATGGGTGGATGGGTGTGATGGACGGAGATAACGGACAAAAGGACCAGCGAGAGAACGGGTGTACAGGCAGGCAGACAGACATAAAGACAGACAGCTAGATAGATGTATGGATGGACGAACGGACTGATTGACTGTCTGATAGACAGAAAGAAAGAAGAAAGAAAGAAAGAAAGATAGAAAGAATTAATGCACGGTAGAATGTGAGCGAAGAAACCAAACAAAATATTAAATGAATATTTTTCCTGGGGATCAGAAAAAGAACTAGGTTTTTGTTGTTGCCTTATTCTGTAACCAGGACAAGAGACGGAATCAATGAAGAACTCAGCTGTAGAAGCCACCATACAGTTGAAACAAGCAGTCATGAATGAGCATGAATCCAACCAGATCCTGAACAACGAGGTCAAGAAACTTCAGGTATCGATACAAATTACAATCATGTGGTTGGACGGGCTTCCGTGTAGCGTCTTGAAGCCAAGGCACTGGGTTCGATATCCGTTATATAGGGATCAAGATGCTGAGCAGCGCATGAGCTGCAGTGGTCAGCGACTCATAGCTGACTGCTAGCGTCAGGGCCAGCGAACCAAAGCTGCCAAGACCCTTCTACACCTCCACATGGTGATCCTGGATAATAGGCTGCAGCAGGGCAGACTGGCTAAGGAGAAGGGATCGAAGAGGGAATGCTAACCCGGTACTCAAAAAATGCTTGCTGAAGTCGGATGTTTTGGACCAAAAGGTGCAAATATCGCAGTCAAGCTGTAAACTACGATACAACGCATTCCGTTCTCTGGACTACATTCTGCTACTAAAACCCTTTCAGTGTTTGATAGTGGGAGATTGCGAATGAACCAAGCCAAGCCATATTCGTTATATATACGCTCATGTCAACCCATCTGTGAACATGTACTTGGGTTACTGTTAAGGCGACTCTCCGGGTGTAGGCCTACTTTACGAAGGTTGGAGAGCTTACGCTGCAACGATCTGGCTGGGAAGGGGGGGGGGGGGGGGGAGAGATAATCCAGCGGGAGCTGTACCCCTGGTAGGGTCACTCTAGTCTGACAGATCTTCGGAGAGGGTCTAGACCAAAATACAAAGAACCAGGTAGAGCCTTATATGTATATCTGCAGAAGTCACCGGCGTGTGTTATACACTCAGGGCTGCACCAATCCGTCCCCTACTTCACAGTTCAAATGTCTTATTGTCTCATTCTTTACTGTTTTCTGTCCTCTGTCAATTATCCCCATGGATGTCGAAGACCAGGGGACATTGCACCACCACCCCTTTGTGACATCTCCCAGGTGGCGATGGAAACCAGACATGCCATCGCTACAGAAGGGTTGGGAAATATGTCTGAATAAGGATGAGATAGCCGACTCGTACAAGGTATGTCCCTCGCAGGACGTCACGATCCTGGCGCACGTACATTGCATTAGCCTGAAGATAAATGGGTTATAAATGATGAAGACGTCTACTTTTGTCCAAGAGACATTGGACTGTTAAGATCTACCAGCTCACAGCCTAAGGGATTATATCATGGGGACCGACATACGAGGACCAGAGAAAGCACATGTGGCCATCACCAATGGCAACACAAGACAAGCTCTATGGCAGTGTCGACAGCCTCAGGATGACAGCTGCTTTCTTCGAACAAATACAAGTTGACGTCTGACAGCGTACGAAGAAGAAGAAGAAGATATCATGGGGACGGCGTATGCTAGTGGATAAGTGACACGGCTCACAATCCGAAGGTGCTGGGTTCGATCCCCATCACAGCACCGGCCGTTACCCCGGGGAAGCAAAGCCTTAGAAAGTGCAGGAGGAAGTAGACCCTTACATAAAATGCATGTTGAACTCGGATGCACTGGGTCGTCAGGCGCAAAATAAAAACCGTAGTGCATCGCACACCCACCTTGGGGAATAGAGATTTAAGACGAACGCCCAACAACAACAAAATATCATTATCACTGTCAGGGTGAGAGAGACAGCGAAGAAGGGATCTTGCTACCCCACCTCCCGGGATCTTGCTACCCCACCTCCCAACAAAGCTGATGTCTAGTGCATTGAGATCTCTTAACATTTCATCCCCTTAGATGGAATCAAGATGCTGAGCAGCACGTGATCTGTAGCGGTCAGCCACCCAAACCTGAATACTATCATCAGGACCAGCGAACCAGAGCTGCAAAGACCCTTCTACACCTCCGCTTGGTAATCCTGGATAACAGGCTGCAACAGGACAGATGGGCTAAGGAGAAGATATCGAAGAGGGAATGCTAACCTAAAAAATGACATACTGAAATCGGATGTGTTGGACCAAAAGGTGCAAATATCGCAGTCAAGCTGTAATCCACGACACAACGCATTCCGTTCTCAGGACTACATCCTGCTAATTGCAAAGCCCTTTTCAGGGTTTTGTAACCAGAGTTTGAGAACGTTCAGGGTTTGGTAGCGGGAGTTTGAGAACGTTCCGGACTTGGTAGCGGGAGTGTGAGAATGAATGATGAAGAAGAAGAATCCACTAGGATAATTGATCTTGCCTTTGTGCGGTCCTCATGGCGGTTTGAGTTTGAGACCCCTGCTGGTTCTCAAGTGGCTTCTTGAACGGCTGTGTATGTGTTTGAGACACGAGTAGGACCACCGCCACACTGAGAGCAGGTTATAAGAGATGACTGGCAGTGCGGTATAATCCATGTAGAAGCAATGCTTCCCAAAGTGATGTCTCGGGGACCAGCATTGGTCTGCGAGCCCTCAGTTGCCAGTCTATAAAGGACGTCAAGAAACTGGACACCAAATTTAGAGATTATCCTGCTTGATTATCAGAATGGAGCTGGAGTCAATGACCGACTCTGAGGTGGCTATCTAGCGTCTCTTTAACCCTTTAAGTAAGTAAGTTGTCCATCGCAAGCGAAGATGGTAGCATCATCAGACTGTCCTCTTCCTGAACATGTAACTAGCGCTGAATTTGGATTATAATGAGAAAGAATCTGCGCTAGACATCAATTTCACTCTCTCGTCCTGAGTTACCGGGGAACGAGTGGCAAGACATACAGTCAAGACGACTGGAAGTAACTCAAAATGCAGACATTCAGGTCGTACAATCCGTGAGACCATATGATACTTGTGGAAGTCGATCGTCCACCGTTTCCTTGACGATTTGAGAGGCGAATGTCGTACCTCTTTACAACCCAACACGCCTGACAACACCAGCGACACAGATTACGTACATTCCCTTTACCGGTAACCCACCATCCAGGGCAGACGGGCCAAAAATGTGAGGACAGTTGCGGCTTTGATGAAGGAAATGAGCCTGAAAAAGGCATCGACTCAGAAACAGTGTCATTACCGATAAAGGTGATTTCTTCAAGGCTTAGTGTGTAATGGGTTAATGAGGCCGTTATCTTCTCTCCTTGCTTTGAAAGATGCAAAAAGGTTGGTTGTAGCATAAGAGGATAGCGGACATAGAGACCTCGAACCTCCAGGAACTTGTTTGGATATACTGCTCTGGCTATACTGGGGTTTGCGAAAATGAAAGAGTTGGCATCCTGGTCTGAGTACCACCCGCAGTGGGAACAATCAGCAACAGAGTTGGTCAACGACACAGGTGATAGAAATGGATGGAGGTCCATGATCGCCATCCGACAGGGCACCTGATGATGATGATAGTGTACATTACCGCACATTTTCTGTCTGGTAAATTTGTATTTGTTTTCCGGCGTCCAGGCTGAATGTGGATTTTATATCCACGAATACAAAAGTAACCTGCTTTCGGGGGGGGCGTAATAGGAGAAGGAGAGACATTGCCAGACACTGAATTAGCTAAGTGCTTAGTTATGTGAGGACGGGACATGGCAAAAGCAGACAAGATGGATAGAGTGTTAGACTTCCTGGAGCGAGACGATATTTGGGAGCTAGATGGTACAACATAGTTCTCAGCCTCCAACACTGTGAGGGGGGTGGATTAATCAGGCCGATAGGTTCACGGGAGCGTGAAGTCAAGTTAATAAACTAAAAGTGAACAATGTCACAGAACTTGTCAAGTTAATGGACCAAAGATATGTATGAAGTCAAATGTATTGATAAAGGGGTGTGAAGTCAAGTTTATGGACCAAGGAGTGTGGAATGTCAAGTTGATGGATCAAATTGTGTGGGAAGTCAAGTTGATTTATCAAAGGGTGTGGGAAGTCAAGTTTAAAGACCAATGGGTGTGGGAAGTCAAGTTGATTTATCAAAGGGTGTGGGAAGTCAAGTTTATGGAACAAGGGGTATGGGAAGTCAAGTTGATGGATCAAGGGGTGTGGGAAATAAAGTTGATGAATCAAAAAGTGTGGGAAGTCAAGTTTATGGACTAAGGGGTGTGGAAAGTCAAGTTGATGAATCAGAGGGTGTGGGAAGTCAAGTTGATGGATCAAAGGGTGTGGGAAGCCTTGTTTATGGACCAATGGGTGTGGGAAGTCAACTCTATGAACCAAGGGATGTATAAAGTCAAAAATGTATTGACCAAGGGGTGTATGAAGTCAAGTCTAGAAAAGAGAAATCAACGGAAAGAACAAATTAGAATATAACAATTTTTTTCAAAATACAGCCTCCCGCAAGAGCAATAGGGCACAGCCACAAATTAATTAAAGAAAAGTCCAGATTAGATACTAGGAAATATTTTTTTTTAGCCAAGGAGAGGTGAATTCTTGGAATGCAAGAAATAGTGGAGGCAGGGTCAATTAATGCATTCAAGCATAGATTTGGCACGCATAGTTTTTAGATCCAGTGAATGTCAAAGAAACTGGTTGTATACAGACTGCAGAGTCTTCTAAACCAGTGTAAAAATGTTTAATTAAGTGAATGGACCAATTTTGATGACTCAAAGGCTACACATGGAAGGCCGGGGAAGTGAAAGCAAAAGTGTATTATAACAATCTGAATGGGGTAGCGGAAAGCATCTGCAGTGTTGAAATGCACAAAGGACAGACAGTTGTAAAGACAATAACACTTGATGATGGCTTATCTGTGTGGCTAAAATTTTGAGCTGGGTCGAAGATGCAGCAGTGAGTGAGCTGACAACAACCAGCCACTTATAGATTGTTTCCCTGCATCAGGGCCAGTGGCATGTGAATGACCGACACCTTATTCCTCCTCCAAGTGGCGGCCCTGGAAATAGACTACAACTATGCTGCCTGACTTAGAGATTAGGGATCAAAGAAGGAAGGTAAACCCAGTCCCCAAAATTCCACGGACGTGTCAGATCAAAAGGTGCAGATATCGCAGCCTCGCTGTAAACTGCAACACACTTGACACAAACCTCCTTTACAGTACAAGCGCTGAAGAAGGAGAAGAATTATAAGCAACTCATTTTTGGAGTGCCCCTCGTATCTACAATCAGTCACCTTTTCACTCCAATGTGACTCATAAGTCACCACTACACAGGGCCTGTTTCCATGTATCTACATTCAGTCACCTTTTCACTCCAATGTGACTCGTAAGTCACCACTACACCTGGCCTGTTTCCATATATCTGCATTCAGTCACCTTTTCACTCCAATGTGACTCATAAGTCACCACTACACCTGGCCTGTTTCCATATATCTGCATTCAGTCACCTTTTCACTCCAATGTGACTCATAAGTCACCACTACACAGGGCCTGTTTCCATATATCTACATTCAGTCACCTTTTCACTCCAATGTGACTCGTAAGTCACCACTACACCTGGCCTGTTTCCATATATCTGCATTCAGTCACCTTTTCACTCCAATGTGACTCATAAGTCACCACTACACCTGGCCTGTTTCCATATATCTGCATTCAGTCACCTTTTCACTCCAATGTGACTCATAAGTCACCACTACACCTGGCCTGTTTCCATGTATCTACATTCAGTCACCTTTTCACTCCAATGTGACTCATAAGTCACCACTACACCTGGCCTGTTTCCATATATCTGCATTCAGTCACCTTTTCACTCCAATGTGACTCATAAGTCACCACTACACCTGGCCTGTTTCCATATATCTACATTCAGTCACCTTTTCACTCCAATGTGACTCATAAGTCACCACTACACCTGGCCTGTTTCCATATATCTGCATTCAGTCACCTTTTCACTCCAATGTGACTCATAAGTCACCACTACACCTGGCCTGTTTCCATGTATCTACATTCAGTCACCTTTTCACTCCAATGTGACTCATAAGTCACCACTACACCTGGCCTGTTTCCATATATCTGCATTCAGTCACCTTTTCACTCCAATGTGACTCATAAGTCACCACTACACCTGGCCTGTTTCCATATATCTGCATTCAGTCACCTTTTCACTCCAATGTGACTCATAAGTCACCACTACACCTGGCCTATTTCCACATATCTGCATTCAGTCACCTTTTCACTCCAATGTGACTCATAAGTCACCACTACACCTGGCCTGTTTCCATATATCTGCATTCAGTCACCTTTTCACTCCAATGTGACTCATAAGTCACCACTACACCTGGCCTGTTTCCATATATCTGCATTCAGTCACCTTTTCACTCCAATGTGACTCATAAGTCACCACTACACCTGGCCTGTTTCCATATATCTGCATTCAGTCACCTTTTCACTCCAATGTGACTCATAAGTCACCACTACACCTGGCCTGTTTCCATATATCTGCATTCAGTCACCTTTTCACTCCAATGTGACTCATAAGTCACCACTACACCTGGCCTGTTTCCATATATCTGCATTCAGTCACCTTTTCACTCCAATGTGACTCATAAGTCACCACTACACCTGGCCTGTTTCCATATATCTACATTCAGTCACCTTTTCACTCCAATGTTAAGCACAGGTTTTAACAACAGCTGGTCACTTTACAGGAAGCCTGTAGTTTTTGTAGTTGCGGATTATGATGGCTATGGTTTCTTCACATGATGAGATTGCCAACACCCAAACACAACCCTCTCATCTTTTACGGCATGCTTAGAAAATGAGTGTCCATGTTATCTACATCTGGGTACCACTCTGCTCAACTAATCATCATTGCGGTTGTTAATCCTGTGTGTGTGGAGCGGAGGGGGGTGGGCTGCCCAAGGTACCGTCATACATTGTGCAGGCTAGGTTGTTATTTTAACCATCTACTACATACAGACGCACACAAAACCCCCACCATAAAATATAAAACTATATTGATGTTTTGAACCCATGTCTTCTTAGTGAGAAGACCACCACCATGCCATCCATTCAGGCATCATCTCCTCCATGGGGGCCTGCAGGTGTTTACATGTTCCCACAATGGATATTGTTTTGTGTACGCTGTATCATGGCAGTTTATGTTTTCTTCTGTAGCATGAAGCCATACAGCTCAGGGAGGGCCTAGAGGAGGCTACCAGAGGAACAGAGAGGAGTAGGGAGGCCCTGAGGGCTGCAGAGGCAACTCTGGCTAGCAAGGAGGCAGAGGCAATGACAGAGAGAGTACATCAGGTTATTGATCTGTCTTTCAGTCAGTCTATTTTACAGTTTCTTCTTTGTGTTTGGTTTCGTATGCTCGTTTTATGCCACTAGATGGGCTGCCTCCATGAAGTGACACGTCAGTCGCAGGTCCTCAATAGTTTCTCACAGTTTGTCTTGTATGTTTCTTTCCTCGAGCCAGGTCTTCTCACCCGAGTTTTGGTGCAGTGGACATGTTTACAGGATGTGTTCTCGAGTCTAGGGTCCTCTCTGACATGTGCATTGTGCAGTCTGTGCTGCTTCCATTTTATGCATGTGTCCATTTAGTCTGCAATGACCTGTTCTGAGGCGAAAAATTGTGGTATACTGTTTCCTATTCAGTCTATTGATTGGGTCCTGTGGATATTTACTGTTTGTTCTCTCTATCCACTATTTTACAGTTTGTTTTTTGGTCTGTCTGTCAATCTGTTTATTTGCCTTTCAGTCTGTCTGTTTGTGTATCTGCCTGTCCATCTTTCTCTTCTGTCTATCTTTCAGTGTGTCTATATTTGTCAGCCTATATTTCCTCTGTTTATGTATGTTTCTGTCTGTCTTTCAGTCTGTTTAGTTATGTTTCTGTCTATTTTTCATTGTGTATGTTTATGTATGTCTGTATTAAAGTCTTCCTATTAATGTACACGTATGACTATATCTATCTTTCTGCTTTTTTGTTCATTTATGTATGTCCCTGCTTGTTTATATATCTGTATATTTTTCAGGATGTCATCTCCTTATGTATCTGTCTGTCTGTCTATCTTTAATTCTGTCTGCTTATATGAGGAACTGAGACGCTAGTCCAGTCAGGCACAACATGCTGACCAGGACGTCGCATCAGACTCAGGCACAATACACTGACCAAAACCACAATCTCTCTCCCATGTAGCGTTCCCTGGAAACAGGCTGTTTTCAAGACAGCTTGGCTGACGAGATGTGGATCGATGTGATCACCATAATAGTGAGCATTAAGCAGATGAAGCCAAGCATAACACAATGACTTAGAGGGCCGCGGTCCACCTTCATCAGCATGCTCAGGATGTGAAGAAAGCTACTACAACCCGCCACTCAACGTCCTTTTCAGGGCGCACAAAAGAGTAAACTTAATTATTGTGGGCATTAAACAACAACAACATCTACTTATATATGTGTCTGTCTCGCTGTCTGTCTGTTATCTTAATGTATGTGTCAATCTGTATGTCTGCTTCTCTATGTATGTGTATGTCTGTCTACTTTACACACTGTCTGCTTGTTTGTTTATGCATGTGTCTGTCTATATTTCAATCAGTCTGCTTCTCTATGTATGTGTCTGTGTGTCTTTCAGTCTGTCTGCCATCATGTTTATGCATGTGTCTATCTGTATTTCAATCAGTCTGCTTTTCTATGTATGTATATGTCTGTATGTCTTTCAGTCTGTCTGCCTGTTTGTTTATGTATGTGTCTGTCTGACTAGCTTCTATAATGTATGATTTTATACTTATGTGTGTGTGTCTCTCTATCTTGTCAATCGTGTGTTAATTGATTAATGAATGATGTCTTTACTGTATGCCATAGAAACTTGGACAATGAACAAACAATTGGAAAAGAGAATTGATGACTTTTAAAATGTGCATAAATTATAAGAATGAGGCAGATCTCCTGAAAAGAAAACAAATAAGAATGTCTGAGAAATTATGGGTGCAAAAAGAACTTATGAACAAATTCAGAGTCTGACAATTGTGATACTTTGGTCACATAAAAAGACATACCTTCCAGAAAACAAAACTGGAAGGTAAGCTGGGGGACAAACAGGCCAGTGGTAAATAATGTCAGGGGGAGGATAACATCAAAATATGGACAAGAAAACCCTGGCAGATTGTACCATCAGCACGAGAGACAGAGGACTTTTCTTATCTTGGTGTTTGTGCTGCAATGAGAAATCTTCCAAAAGTTGTTTGAGCTGGCAAAGATTATTCTGACTTTGTTCATTTTGATGTTAACGTTTGCCTGTTGCCACAATCTTGTGTAATTGTGCTTAAAAAAATATTTCTTCTTCTTCGTTCGTTCTCAATCTCGCACTACCAAACCCTGAAAGGGCTTAAGTAGCAGAATGTAGTCCAGAGAATGGAATGCGTTGTGTCATAGTTTACAGCTTGGCTGCGATATTTGCACCTTTCGGTCCAACACATCCGACTTCAGCAAGCATTTTTTGAGTACCGGGTTAGCATTCCCTCTTCGATCCCTTCTCCTTAGCCAGTCTGCCCTGATGCATCCTTTTATCCAGGATCACCACGTGGAGGTGTAGAAGGGCCTTGGCAGCTATGGTTCGCTGGCCCTGACGCTAGCAGTCAGCTATGGGTCGCTGACCGCTGCAGCATCTTGATCCCAAAAAATATTTCAATTGTTACTAGTTCTTTTTTCCTTATTTTTAAACTGTTTCATTATGTATTTTTACATTTAGTATAATGCTTTCTGTCTTTTTAATGGAGGTGATATCAATGTCTAGTCTTGTCAGATATTATCAATAAATTCAAAGGTCCTATGTGCGTGGTGTGTTAAAAAATTATCCAACCTAAATTTATTCTGCGGAAAAAAATTATGCATTGGTGTTGTCTTTTGGCAGGAAGGTATAGGGGATCATCAACTGTGTTAATTTTTTCCGGCCCCTACATTACGCCATTCGCTGGCAGTCAGTATTGAGCACCTGTTGGGTTTTCATTCACCACGAAGTGACGGAAAGAATTGAGCCGCGGTGTTGCATCTAATTTTAGAAAAAGCTAGGTGATACCCTAGGGATGATGAGTCGTGGGTTTATGGGTATGACCAGGAAACCCAGCTGCAGTTGTCACACTGGAGACATTCATCATCCCCGAGGCCGAAAAGCAAGGCAGGGGCACAGCAATGCCAAAGTCATGTTGACTGTTTTCTTTTACTCCCGTAGGGTTGTGCATCACGAGTATGCACCAACAGGTCAAAACATTACCAGAGTACTTCTCGGAGCTCATCTTCGTGATGCTATTTGACGTAAAGGACCGGCTCTGTGGACAACGGGAACTTGTCAACTACATTATGACAATGCACTCGCACATTCTTCGCATCTCATTCAGACTTTCTTGGCCAAGCACAACATTCCCCTTTTTTCCAGGATCTCTATTCTCCCAGCATGCTCCTTGAAATTTTTGGCTGTTCCAAAAGCTGAAAGTAGCCCGATTGGAGTCACAAGAAGACATGCGAAATGTGACGACCCAGCTGTACACCATTCCTAAAGAAGCTTTCCTGAAATGCTTCCAACTATGGTTGAACAGCTGTGAGAAGTGTGTGGAGTCCCAAGGAGAGTACTTTCAAGGGGATTAGGTTTTCAAGCCTCCATGTAATTGTATTTTTCCGGCTCAAAGGTCTGATACTTTTTGAACACGCCTCTTACATGTTGTGCATGTAAAAGAACCCTTGGCAGTTGAAAATTAAAAAGAGCAGGCTGTTAGCTGCTGTCCTGGAAACAATTCTAAAAGTAACATAATAATAAATATTAATAAGTTCACTTAGCCACCTGAGGCCAGTTGTATCGGTCAGCCACATCCATGACTGATTGCTGTCTGAGAAGTCCTATGGTGCTGAGGAAGGATCTGTGAAGTATCTTGTGGGTTGGGATGTCTTGGTGACATGACCGAGCAAAGAGTTCCTCGGCAGTCCAGTGTTTCTTGGTGACATGACCGAGCAAAGAGTCTCGGCGGTGGTCCAGTGTTTCTTGGTGACATGGCCGAGCAAAGAGTCTCAGCGGCGGTCCAGTGTTTCTTGGTGATACGACCGAGCAAAGAGTCTCAATCGGCTGTCCAGTGTTTCTTGTTGACATAACCGAGCAAAGAGTCTCGGCGGCGGTCGAGTGTTTCTTGGTGACATGACCGAGCAGAGTCTCGGCGGCGATCCAGTGTTTCTTGGTGACATGACCAAGCAGAGTCTCTTCGGCGGTCCAGTGTTTCTTGGTGACAGGATCGAGCAAAGAGTCTCGGCGGCGGTCCAGTGTTTCTGATATTGTGTGGTGTGTGGGAGCTTATTTTAACAGACACCTGCACATTGTAGATGTTGTCATGTCCAGAATATGCCACTGGTTGCGCAAATAACAAAACTCCTGCCTACTAATGACCTACATAAAGTCCAAAAGGCATAAGCCCCTCCATCATGCAAACACACAAAAGGTCAATCATCTATTTGTCCGAACACTTCTTCTTCTTCTGCATTTGTTCTCAATCTCCCGCTACCAAGTCCTGAACAGGGCTTTGCAAGTAACAGGATGTAGTCCGGAGAATGGAATGCATTGTGTTGCTAGTTTACAGTTTGACTGCAATATTTGCACCTTTCAGTCTGACACATCCGTCTTCAGCAGCTCTGCACACTTGGTTGCAAGTATATACAAAAAAAAGACACCTTCATTTCCAGGGGTTGAAGACAAGTGACTAAGAAAGAAAGAGATTTCTGTCTTCCTGAGACTAACCTCAACATAAACCTCAAGATAGTTATGCTTTCATCCACAGAACAAACGATTACAGCAGTCACAACAGCAAGCATCCGCAATGAGCAGAGAGGTTGAGTTGTTGAGACATTCTCTGGATGCAACCAAGCTCAAGCTGCAGCAGGTACAGGACACCTTGGCCTCCAGAGAGCATCAGCATAGGTTGGTAAATACTTTGGTGACTTAAATTCTTGTGGTCACGTCTATTTGCATTTTTGTGTAATTTCATCAGTATCATTACCACATTCACTTTCTTCTGTGTCCTTCACAAAGTCTGAATTGAACTTGTATTGAATATCTGCATGCAATCCAGATGCATGATCATTAGCCTGATCAAATAATAAATAATTTCTTGGCTCCTGATCCAAAAATTCCACCGGATACACTTTGACATATTCATCAAATGCATAGATAAAAGTCGGTTATCAGTTGATGTTGAATGTAAAACATTAAAACTTTTAAGACATCTCAAAAAAAATATATAAAACAATCTGTACACAAGTAAATAATCAGCTTGAGGACAATAATGAATCACAATGGAAATCATGGAAAATGGTTTCTAACAATTCATATTTTGGGTAATTTTCTTGAGCTTCACGTATCTTCTTCTTCTTTGTTCGCTCTCAATCTCCCGCTGCTAAGCCCTGAAAAAAGCTTTGGATGTAGTGGAATGTAGTCCAGAGAACGGAATGTGTTGTATCAGGGTTTACATCTTGACTGTGTTATTTGCACCTTTCGGTGCAACACATCCGACTTCAGCAAGCTATTTTGAGTACCAGGTTGCCCTTCCTCTTCAATCCCTTACTACTTAGCCAGTCTGCTCTGTTGCAGCTTGTTATCCAGGATCACCGCTTGGAGGTGTAGAAGGGTCTTGGCAGCTCCGGTTTGCTGACCCTGACGCTAGCAGTCAGCTATGTTTCACCGACTGCTGCAGTTTATGCGCTGCTCAGCTTCTTGATCCCAGCTTCACGTATGAAACTCAGGTTTTCCATACTTCCAATTTTAATTTTATTTGCCATGATTTTATTGCAGCCTTCCTAACTCTTCATGTCCCCTGTTGGATCAGGTGCGTACCTGCTTATATTGTTATCTTTATTTTTGAGTGTGTGTCCTACTGATCTTCACTTTCTCTGTTATGGTGGTTGTCATTGCCACAAATCTACATTTGGTAAGGATAGTTTTCCTCCTTTTTTCTCCAATTCTTGGAAAAATAGTTATTCATTGTTAAATTAATAACGACAAATCTTAAGAACAGAAATTAAATGCCTGCGAAAAAAATTGGGTATAACTAGAGGAGACAGGATCAGCAACGTTGACATCAGGAAAAACACCAGCATTAGACCACATCAAGAGACAGCAACTAAAATGGTTTGGCCACGTAACAAGACTACCACCACACACTACCCCCCAACAAGCAATGCTGTTTAGATTCAACTGATTCAAGGCCAAAGGCGGTGAAAAGTGACTTGTGGAAATATCTGAGGCAGTGAATGCCACATGAGGCACACAATAGGGCTCGTTATAGAGTTCCCGTCATCACCTGATGCTGAAAGGCAAAACAGGATAAACGAAAAGAAGATTCTCGTGTCAACCAACACAGCGCAGTTTCCACACTGGTGGAAAAACCCTACAGCAGGTATGGGAATTTACATACCTGGGAAGTGTCTTTCCTGACAACAGCAGGCTGGACAGAGAGATAGAAAATATGATTCAGAAGGCAAACAAGGTGCACTACCAGTTAGCACTAGTACTGAAACTTCCTTCTTCTTCCTCGTTTGTCTTCATACCTCAACTCACTGACTCTTACAAAGGCAGCAGTCGACTCAAGGCTCTGTACGATTCCGTATAGCTTCTCGTGGAAGAACACTGGCTGTTGCCAAATGCTACTTCTTTTATTATTATACAGTGGACAACAGGACTGCAAAATATGTTCTGCCTTCATGGGGGCTGTGCCGCAGGAACAAATGTTTGTAGTGCCAATCTTGAACTTGTTGTACAGATGGCATGTAAGTCTGTTGTGACCTGTGCGTAGCCGGATAATTATCATCTGGTCTTGCCTGGAGAGTTGATGGTAGGCATCGTTTTTGATGTGGCCAGGGTGGTATTTTTTCCATGTTGCACTGTACGTTGCCCTGATGAATGCTTTTGTCTCATTGTATCTGATTTCTGTATCACTCTGCTGCAGCATTCCTCCCTCTCTGGTAACTCTGTCTGCCTTCTTGTTGCCTGGAATGCCACAGTGGGCTGGTATCCACTGGACTGTGTTTTATTTTTGAAGCACTGAGACAGGCAGTCGAGCGAGTCTGCCAGAGCACCAAGTTAATTTTTGTGCTGGTTCTTGAGCCCAATTAACTCTGCGAGGGCATCTGTGAAAATGACCACTGGTTCTTGAGCCCAATTAACTCTGCGAGGGCATCTGTGAAAATGACCACTGGCTTTTCTGCCTGCTCCTTATGGTCTAAAAGGGTTTCAGCTGCTTGTCTCACTGAAACATCCAAATGTCACTACATCCACTAAACAGACGTTAGTAAACACTCTAATCATCCCTACGTTATCAGTGTCAACCTTTGGCCCTATTAGATAGTTAAAAACGTAAGATCGAGACCTGTGAGATGCGCTGTGTACAAAGTGCACCAGGAAAGACTATTCGCGCCAAAGTTCGCAACAACACGTTGAGGAAAATGGTAGAGACTACATCAATAAAATATGACATTGGCACACTGCAAATAAATAGGTTTTGGTCATCTGACAATGATGCATAATAATTAATCTGCAGCGAAAACAGGGTCACGAACAAGAGGTTGACCAAGCCGACGATGGATAGAGGGAATCAAAGAAACACTTCTGAAGTTCAACATGTTAGCAGTACAAACCTCCCACTTAGCAAACCAGAAGTCTATGCATCCTACCTCGTCTCTGCGACACTGCAAGGCAAGAACAGTAGGGCAAAAGAAGAAAGAAGAAAATCCCTGTTTCATGCGGGGGTCTGTTCAAAAAGTTCAAGAACTTTCTAAATTGCATGATAATGTGATGTAATAAGAACTGCCTGTCAGTGGTTCTACCTAGTGATGAATTTCTTAAGTAGCCTACTGTTTTCTGTGATTTCTGTTCTGATTGATAATTGTCCTCAAACTGATTGTTTACGTGTGTACAGATTGTTATGAGAAAAGCTACTATAACCTGCAATTTAAATTTTTAAAACTGCGGTTGTTTTTTTTATACTGGGAAAAAAATATGAAAAAAACTAGTAAAAGTTTATTACAATTAAGTTTAATCAAAATTAAAGTAATTGGGTATGGTCAGATACTGCACTGAGATACTGTACAATTCGAGTTCTGAGTGGTACGCCGGGATCTTTGTGTATCACAAAGATAAGAATAGCACCGCTGTCAGACAGAGAATGTCGTAAGAGGCGGCTAACTGTGTGACATTGCATAACACCGGCCAAGGTTAGGTTATTTGTTAAGAGCAGCATAGATGGCACCTAACAGGCTGCGGGTCTTCTTTGCTGTAGTGTTTGAGTCTATTAAGATGGATTCGTACACCGGGTTAACCACCGTCCCCGGCACTTGTCCTCATGCAGCGGAGAAATAAGCTGCTCGAGCCTAACTCGCTGAGCAGGAATTCATTCTTCCGGCTACATCCAGCTCATACCAGAGCTGGGGCCTGCACAGAAGCATCCGATTCTGTAGAAGTACAGGTTGACTAAGACTAAGACAGATTGTGTTATATATTTCTCTGTCTTCAAGAAAATTATTTACTTGTGTACAGATTGTTTTATATATTTCTCTCTGTCCTGAAGCTGATTATTTACATGTGTACAGATTGTTTCATGTATTTCTCTGTCTTTAAGCTGATTATTTACATGTGTACAGATTGTTTCATGTATTTCTCTGTCTTTAAGCTGATTATTTACATGTGTACAGATTGTTTTATGTATTTCTCTCTGTCCTGAAGCTGATTATTTACATGTGTACAGATTGTTTTATGTATTCACCCACCAAGCCACGCCATGCCACCTACCAAGCCACATTATGCCACCAACCAAGTCATGCCATACCACCAACCAAGTCACACCATGCCACACCATGCCACCAACCAAGCCATGCCATGCCACCCACCAAGCCACGCCATGCCACCCACCAAGTCACGCCATGCCACCCACCAAGTCACACCATGCCACCCACCAAGTCACACCATGCCACCAACAAAGTCACACCATGCCACCAACCAAGCCATGCCATGCCACCAACCAAGTCACACCATGCTACCAACAAAGTCATGCCATGCCACCCACCAAGCCACGCCATGCCACCAACCAAGTCACACCATGCCACCAACAAAGTCACACCATGCCACCAACCAAGCCATGCCACCAACCAAGCCATGCCATGCCACCAAACAAGTCACACCATGCCACCAACAAAGTCACACCATACCACCAACCAAGCTATGCCATGCCACCAACAAAGTCACACCATGCAACCAACTAAGCCACACCATGCCACCCACCAAGCTACATTATGCCACCCACCAAGCCACATTATGCCACCAACAAAGCCACATTATGCCACCAACAAAGCCACATTATACCATCAACACAACTACATCATGCTAACCACATCTCATCCACCAAACCACATCATAAAGACAAATTTGCTACATCGTTCAGCCTATCATACCATATGCAGCCCACCGAGCAATATTGTATGGTCTCACCAAGCCACATCGCATGTCTCACCAAGCAGGTCATCATGCCATATGATAGGGCCAACAACCTAATAACCATATTCTCCTGCCATTTCCCAGGGAAGATGTGAAGAGCCTGTACAGCTTGGACAGTCCACAACTACAGAAGATCATAGCTGAGAAACTGAAGGCATCAGAGAAGTCATTCCAAGCTGACCTTGTGAAACAGCAAGAGAAGTAAGTGTCGAGCAGGGACATCAAAACTGTTCTTTGTTTTGTTGATAGTTCGATATTTTTACATTGTTTTGGTGTGGTACACACTTTTTGAGGAACAAGTGGCCGAATGGTTTAGATGTCTGCCTGCCAACATGTAGCGCCTGCCAACATGTTGTTTTTCTGTTGGATGTGAATAAACAAACATAGCCAGCACATGATCTAACGCCAGCAGTGGCGAAACGGTCTGTAATCTTCAGCCTTAAAACCTCTCGACTACCCAACATGGGGGAAAGCCGTAAGACACACTTTTCTTCTTCTTCAGTGTTCTTCCGGGAACGATGAGGCTAGCGTCTGGTCAGGCAAAACAACTGATCAGAAAATGTTAGCCAGGGTCAGGAGAAATGTACTGGCCAAGACCCTCACCTGACCTCCTCGTTGGTCATCCTGGAAATTGACTGTTGTCGAGGACAACAGTCTGTCTGGCTAACAAGGTGAGGTTTGACGTGATCTCCGTAGTAGTGAGCGACACGCAGATGAAGCCAAGCATAGCACAACCATGTGGAGGACCCTGGTCCACCTTCATCAGCACGCTCAAGATGTGAGGAAAGCTACCTCAACCCGTCACTTAACGTCCTTTTCAGGGCACACATAAGAGTAACCTACTTATTGTGGGCATTAGAAAGACAACAACATTGTTCTTCCTGTAAAGAACATTATGTCTTAGTTTACAGCAAGGCTGCGATATCTGCGTCTTTCGAACTGACACATCTGGTTCAGCTGGGGACCAGGCTTGCCGTCCCACTGCAATCCCTATTCACTTAATCAGCTATGAGTTGCTGGCTGCTGTCAGCTCATTGTCTGTGCTACATCTTCATCCCCAGTCCCCAATTCTTTTGGTTATACTGGGATGTGTTTGCCAACTTGGTGATGTGGTAACCAGCTTGTGATTGACCCTGATAATGGCTGAATGATGTTGCATTATATTGTACCTGTCTGGATATTAGTATTTTTTTAAACAATTGAAAGACTAATTAATTAATTTGGTAAAGTTACAGAGGAAGCTCGTTGTGGCGTTAAAATTAGATCTAGGTTTCTGCCGAAGACAGATGTGTCAGACCGAAAGGTACAAATATCGCAGTCAAGCTGTAAACTAGTGACACAATGCATTCAATTCTCTGGACTACATCCTGCTACTTGCAAAGCTCTGTTTAGGACTTGGTAGCGGGAGATTGAGAACGAAAGAAGAAGAAGAACTAGGATAGCAGAAGCAACAAAGAAAAAGGAACGTGAGAAACCAAAATTCTAACAACAAATAACATCAATTTGAGCTTTGACGCTCTCTCACTTCTCACTGAATAAATCAAAGAGTGCTCTTGCCCAGAAATTACTTCAGTTTATCTGGATCTCTGTATATCCTTACTGGTCAGACTAACCTGCTGGGCATGCCTCTTGCTGAATGAATCTTTCTAAGAATATGACCCTTTCTGAGTGAATCGTCTTCGATCAGTGGGATCGCAGCTGATGGGAACTGTTGCATCTTTGCCATGTGCTCAGCTCGTCCTGTTTTGCACCTGGCATTCACACCTAAATGGTCCAAACTTTAATTGCCTGATAACCACAAAGGTTCTATTACAGCAGTCTGGCCAACAGGGGGGGAATCATAACTGTAATTGCCATATTTGTGAGCTTATTGAAGTGCCTTGCATTGCGCTGAAACCAGGGGGACTCTAGTCCACCTTCCCAAGTATGCCTTGGAATGAAAGGTGATTCCGCTGAACATCTGCTGCAAAACTGCCCGACATACGAGGATCAGAGAAAGCAGATGTGGCCATCACCGGTGGCAACACTAGACAAGCTCTATGGCAGTGTCGACAGCCTCAGGATGTCCGCTGCTTTTTTCCAAAAAATACAGGTTGACGTCTGACAGTGTACGAAGAAGAAGAAGAAGAAGAAAGGTGATTCACTATAACCTGCTTCCAAAGAAATGTCATCAATAGTAAACTCAGTACAAGTAGCTTCAGACAAGAACAGTCTAGGTGTATTTTTGTTTAAATACCTTATACTGTTGTTACAGAATTGAGCAGTTAAGTAAACAGTATTCAGAGCTCGAGGATGAGTTCAGGTACGCTCTACAGGTGGAAGAGATAAGGTTCAGAGAGGTGAGTTGTCATGGCATCTTCAAATATTTTCTTTTCTTTTGCGATGTTTTTTACTTTTGTGCATATATATCTATATATGCACAAAAATCAACATCGCAACAGAAAATAAAATATTATATATGTATATGTACATACACCCGAGGGGGCTCAAATGAAAACCTTAATAGTTGGATAGAAATTAGAAAAACCATACCTTTGTATTGTAACTTGTTAATAGGGTTGCTAAGGATATAAAGAGTATCCTGGAGGTACTATCATGGTGCAGACGAACAACATGGCGTCATAATTGCAGTTGAAAGATGGCAGCCCTACTATTGACATGCACTAAGAGGAGCAGTGCTCTGTTATCCGTTTTTTGAGCAGCGAAAAGGTGAAACCCATATAAATTCATTTGCAAATGGTCTAGTAAGGGGATGCATGCCTTTCACTTCAGCAAGGTTATGAAAGGAGTAGGAAGTTTAAAAACGGCATGACTGCTGTGACAGACTACTGTTCACAACTGGGTCAGGCACACCGAGATGATTGCATCCGTTGACCACCTCGTAAAGGAAAATCGCCGATTGACTGAATGAAATTGGCACATATCTGGACATCAGTCAAAATTCAGCACACCACATTATCCATGTTATGCTACAGTACCACAAAGCGTTACCAAGGTGGGTGCCACAGCAGCTTACTCCAGAATTGAAACAATGTGCTGTCTGTCAGAAACTTTTGTGGCACTTTGAAGCAGAAGGTGATGGTTTCCTAGCAAGAATTGTTACTGGATATGAATACTGGGTTCACTACCATAGGCCTGAAACGAAGAGAGCAAACATGAAATGGCACAATAAATCCCCACTCAAACCAAAGAAGTTTTGCACGCAGCAATCAAATCCAAAATAGACCCATGCCAGTTAGGTGTACCCTTTGCTGCTGAAATACTACCATTGTGTTGTATATTCTCATTGTTGCGGACCCCCCAGGAGGATTCATAAAGCTGAGGAATAAAAACACCTTGCCATCTCATTTACTATGCAGTGTACAGGCTAGGTTTGTTTTTTGCTCAAATAGATAAAAACCATTACTTAACTTGGTCAAGAGACTAGTATTCAAGCTGCTCTGCCACCCACTCATATCAGTTATTATCCTCCGTAAATTGGTTCTTTAAAAGTGTGATGAATAACGAGCAATAGATTTTAATGTTACAATGAGAATTCTTTTACTGTCAGTCAAATACTTGATTGACTAAACTCTTTATTTCCTCTCCGATATATAGAACAGAATTTGTTGTTGTATTTTTATATGCAAATAATCCTCCGAGATTAATAATAACTTCTCCATTTTCAGCAGAACCGACTTACAGGAATCCTGGTAATCAATCAGACAGATCAGTGACTGATGACTTTTATTATGCAAATCGATCTGGTCAGTCATTAGAAAGTGGCATTCCGTGGTTCTTTCTTGTTTTTTCTTTCGGACTCACATTTGGCTATTAGTAGTAAATGTGTGGGTGGTTTCCTTCTTGTGGTTTACTAGGTTTGGGGTAGGTGCATCTTTGGGGTGTCCAGCCCCCAAACTGTTCCCTGTTGACATTTAACCTACCCAGAGGTATAGGACCTGCAATATCTCCTTGACGATTCTGATAACTGCTAAGGTGTTGTTGTGTGAGGTCTTGCTGCTTGGTCTTTCATTCTTCTTCTTCATTTGTCCTGTTGTTCTTACCATACTGCGTGCGATGCATAGATTTCTTGTTATCGCCAAGTGGGAGGCTTGTGTTGTCATTATATGTAACTCGCTAAAAGTGTCAGAGACACCCTTGATCCCCCGACGTCGAGGTATGTTTCTTGCTCATAGACCAGATACCTGCATATGATATGCTTTTGATGCAGGCGGGTCATAATGCATTCGGACCAAATAACCAAACTACTTGATTTGTTGAGAGTCAATGTAGGAACTAACTGGGTTTGTCCCCACCATCTGCCTCTGCGTGGTGTTGCAGATTCAGTCACGGATTGTCTTTCCGGCCGCACATCTCACACAGCGCATCTCATAGCTCTGGATCTTACTCTTATGGGCTGCTAGTAAGGACCAAGATTGACATTGGTAACACAATGTAGTAGTAAATAGTGTATTTATCAGACTCCTCTAAGTTGAAAGAAGCACTCTAGGATGTTTCATTAATGCTGTAAATCTTCAAACATAATTAAAAGGACGAGTGAAGCTTCTGTTTGGCGTAGCTTGGCTTCTTTCGTTCTCAATCTCCCGCTACTAAACCCTGAAAGTGGCTTAAGTAGCAGAATGTAGTCCAGAGAACAGAATGCGTTGTGTCGTAGTTTAGAGCTTGACTGCGATATTTGCACCTTTTGGTCCAATACATCCGACTTCAGCAAGCATTTTTTGAGTACCGAGTTAGCATTCCCTCTTCGATCCCTTCTCCTTAGCCAGTCTGCCCTGCTGCAGCCTGTTATCCAGCATCACCACGTGGAGGTATAGAAGGGTCTTGGCAGCTCTGGTTCGATGGCCCTGACGCTATGGGTCGCTGACCGCTGCAGCTCATGCGCTGCTCAGCATCTTGATCCCAAGCTTCTGTTTAATTTATCTCCTATGGGGTCTCTGTGGCGAAGTGATTAAGCCGTTTGCCTCGTATTCAGACGATCGAGGTTCGATTTCGAGCTTTGACGGTCGGTCCATGATGTCAATTTTTTCCGGAGATCCCTGGGTTCATCACTGGAGCTACGGAGTTCGTGTTTTTGCGAAGATCTTGACAGATGGTGTACCCATCTGCTGAGCTAAAAAGGGGGAAAAAAACCTGAGGCAATGAAGTCGAGCCCCCGCTTAAAAGTTTGTTTTGTTTTGTTTTTTTTAATCTGTTAACTTTGCCCAGATTGATATATCCCAGCAACCCTATTTTCAGTTCAGGTTATTTCCATCTCCCCAGCTGAAAACAGAGTTGGAGCGAGAGAGTGTAGAGAACAGGGAGAATAAACAATTGTTGTTGTCAGCGCAGCGGAAAGATGAAAGTAGTACATCCATGCTAACAGAACTCACAGCCGTAAGATGATTTTTAATTACATCTGCCACAATATCATCAACCAGAATATTTTCAACTACGTTATCAATGCCATTATCATCTACTACATTATCATCAGCTACATTATCATCTACTATGTTATCAATGTCATTATCATCTACTATATTATTATCTAATACATTATCATCTACATTATCATCAACAACATTATCATCAACCACATATCATCAACCACATATCATCAACCACATATCATCAACCACATTATCATCAACCACATTATCATCAACCACATTATCATCTACTACAGTATCATCAACCACATCATCATCTACTACAGTATCATCAACCACATTATCATCTACTACAGTATCATCAACCACATTATCATCTACTACAGTATCATCAACCACATTATCATCTACTACAGTATCATCTATTACATTATTATCTACCACATTATCATCAACTACATTATCATCAACCACATATCAACCACATTGTTATCTACTACATTATCATCTTCTAAGCTCCGGGAGTGTACTCCAAGCCATCTCAAGTCCCAAGCAAGGTAGATTCTTGCAAGAAATAAAATAAAATATTGGTCTGCTGTCCCAAAAAACATATTTAGTCCTACCGTGGATTCCAGCCCACTGGGATCCTTGGAAACGAGAAAGCAGATGAGCTCACAAAAGCTGAAAGTGATGGTACGCAGACTCGCCATTCACAGAGCTATAAAGAAGCAAAGACACTTATAAAACGATACATGAGGACGGAATGGAGAGACCAGCACAAAGAATACAAGCCAGAATATGACTGCATAGACAAACTTGGCAGAGATGGGCAGACAAAGATCTTCATATTCCGAACGGGACATTGCAGACTCAAGGTCCACTTCCACAGAATGGGTCTTGGAGACACCACCACGTGCACATGCAGAGCACTCAAGCAGACACCCGAACATATCCTGCAGGACTGCCCCACTTATGTAGACCAAAGAGAGGCAGTCTGGCTCGGGGTAGCGACTATGCTGGAAAAGCTGCGGGGGACTGAGGAAGACCTGAAACTCAGTCTCCTTCATGGAGCTCACCGGGCTAGAAGCGTTGCATCAGTTGATAAAAGAAGTAGAAGAAGGTGGGACTGAGAATTTCCAGAGAACACACACAAAATTTGCGAAGGTGGCCTAGTGGTTAAGGGGCACGGCTCACAGCCAGAAGGTGCTGGGTTCGATCCCCATCACAGCACCGACCGTTACCCCGGGGAAGCAAACCCTTAGAAAATGCAGGAGGAAGCAGACCCTTACATAAAATGCATGCTGAAGTCGGATGCACTGGGCCGACAGGCGCAAAATAAAAACCACAGTGTAACGCACACACGCCTTGGGGAATAGATAAAAATAAGGCGAACGCAGCAACAAAAAAATTATTCTGGGAGATACTCTTACAAGAAGTGGAATCATTCATTTATCTTAATAGCAATATATATATAAAGTAGAAGGTACAGATAAAGATATCAAAATAAGAATAAAAAGGTGAGAAGAGCTAACATTGCATTAGGGAACTTACGGAAATTAAAAGAAATTAAGTCCAACGCAAGAAATAAAAACCTTCAACTCTATTGTTGAAGTCTGTGCTATTGTATGACCAGGAAACATTGAGAACAACCAAAAAAAGGTATATCATTTGACATATTCTTTCTAGAATAGTCTCCACCATGGCAGCTCTGTATACATCTCAGTTTAGGGTGAGTCGGTCCGCGTCATACAAAGACATCTCCAGACTGTCCATAATGTCTTGATGTCATATTTTGGGGGGCCGACCTTCTTTCCTCCTCCCAGGAACATACCCTCCATTACCACTCTCTCCAGACCGCTATGTCTCTTGACATGACTGAAATATCTCAACTTTTTTCTTGCAATGTTTGGGAGTCAATTTTCTGAAATATGCAGCGATAAAAAAAAAATTTTTTGTTGGTCAGTCTTGAAAAAAATGATACATATAATATCATGGTCGCATGCCCTGCCTGTCCCAGGGCAGCTGTTGCTTGACCTAAAAAAAATTTTTTTAATAAGTTTCATTACTTTTTGATCAGAACCTTGTATTATAGGATCCAATATTCTATTGGATTATGTTTTGAATGTTTGCATAAATATGGATGTACAAAATACATGCTATCATTCACTGACCTCTAGCTTGTGAAAGAACAGAAAGGACGCATCGCAGAACTGGCCAAGTGTAAGCAAGAGCAGGCGGCAACTTGCAAGGTCAGTACAGCTAAATTTGAGTTTTATAATCCTAACTAAACTTAACTTAACGTCTTTTTACTGGTTTAGAAGACTCTGCAGAATCTGTATACAGCTAGTTTCATTTACATTTCCTTTGCTCGAAATTTCCTCCACTACTTCCTGTGGCAATGCATTCTAAGCATTCACCACTCTCTGACTAAAAAATATTTCTTTATATCTAATCTGGACCTTTTTTTAGTTAATTTGTATCTATGTCCTCTTGTTCTTGTAGGTAGTTGTATTTTGAAAAATTTGTTATCGTCTAATTTAACTCCTGTGCAGCTAAAGTTTAAGTTTTATAATCCTGTACAGCTGAAGTTTAAGTTTTATAATCTGTGACAGATTTAGTCTTGTCAGACAAATCGTGTCTCAAATTAGTTTTGCCAGAATTACTCTGCAAGCGTAATTAGTTTTTTAAATAAAAATAGGGATGGAAATTTCCCCAGAACCTGACCACATACAACATCAGCAAATACCACGGCAGTGCGCAGAATAATCTAGGGGATCAAGATGTTAAGCAGCGCATAAGCTGTAGTGGTCAGCGACCCATAGCTGACTGCTAGCGTCAGGGCCAGCGAACCATAGCTGCCAAGACCCTTCTACACCTCCACACGGTGATCCTGGATAACAGGCTGCAGCAGGGCAGACTGGCTAAGGAGAAGGGATCGAAGAGGGAATGCTAACTCTGTACTCAAAAAATGCTTGCTGAAGTCGGATGTGTTGAACCGAAAGGTGCAAATATCGCAGCCAAGCTGTAAACTATGACACAACGCATTTTGTTCTCTGGACTATATTCTGCTACTAAAGCCCTTTCAGGGTTTGGTAGTGGGAGATTGAGAACAAACGAAGAAGATGAAGAATAATCTAGGATGCACTAAAGCAGAAGACAGGAAACACGCAGGAAATGACGCCATGTTGAAATTATTACAGGCAGGAAAATATAGTCCGTGGTTTATAAAAACCGGGATAATATGGGGAGAAGAGAAAAAACGCACAGAGAGAGTGAACTGTAATTTAGAGCCCAGGACAGACACGTAGCCAACCAGCTTAGATTTCGACATCCACCATGCAGATCGAGTCGTAGAGAAACAGCCAAGGACGATCCCCTGGGATTAGACAACGAATTTACCATCTGTGTTAAAACAAAATTTTCGTAAATAACAGCAGGCCAAGTTCGCGGAGTAGACTGAGGACAATAGTTATAGGTTTAGCTGTAGTTAAGAGTTTTTTAAGTCATAGATAGCCATGGGATAGGAGTGTGTAGTAAGCTGTGTATGACAGAAGAGTGGAAGAGAAATTGTAATGTGTAGGAATAAATAATATGTTTTTATTGTTGTGAAACAGTGCCCTTAGTTTATTGAAATGAGTGATAGATTGAAGAGTGCAGTAGTGGAGAGTCAAGAATCCCATTTCCTCTGCTACAAATCCTGTACAGCAAAAGTTTAAGTGTTATAGTCCTGTACAGCAGAAGCTTGATTTTTATAATCCTGTACAACAAAGGTTTACGTTTTATAGTCCTGTACAGCAAAAGTTTGATTTTTATAATCCTGTACAACAAAGGTTTAAGTTTTATAGTCCTGTACAGCTTAAATGTAAGTTTTACAATCATGTAGGTACATGTAAAATGTGAGTTTAATGGTCCATTACAGCTAAAGTGTTAGATTTACTATTGGTGTTATGTCCGATACAACTGAATTCATCAAAGTGCTACAAGGGCCTGAAATGGAAGCAAGGAATAGTAATACTATAACATGCCAGGCATGCCATAATAGGCAACTAGGGAAAGTTGGGCATGGGACTGGCTGACTTATCCTGTAAAAACATCATTAGATATTACCATTTCAACATTTGATGACTGAACGTGTATATGTTAACCTTTACTCCATAGGGAGCTGAAAAGGTTTTGATTGATTGACAGATGAAGTTAGAGTTTTACAGTGCAGTATAGCTAAAGTTTAGGTTTTACAATACATTACAGCTATCATTAGAGTTTTACAGTACAGCTAAAGTTAGTTTTTCAGTACATCTAAATTTAGAGTTGTCCAGTACAGCTAAAGAGTTGTCCAGTACAGCTAAAGAGTTTTACAGTGCAGCTAAAGAGTTGTTGTCCAGTACAGCTAAAGAGTTGTTCAGTACAGCTAAAGAGTTGTCCAGTGCAGCTAAAGAGTTTTACAGTGCAACTAAAGAGTTTTACAGTGCAGCTAAAGAGTTGTTCAGTACATCTAAAGAGTTGTCCAGTACAGCTAAAGAGTTTTACAGTGCAGCTTCTTTTTGGATATTCAAATTAGGAGCGGATCGAGAGCTTGGAAGACTCATTAGAGAGCTACAGGAAACAGGTCACTCAGCTCGAGCTGCTCCGCCAGGTATGTCACCTTGTGGTTTCATCTACTTCTGTCCCTGGAACATGCACTAGTCACTTGTTTATTTCTGTATCATATTTTCATTTTCAATCAATTTTCATTCTGTATCATATATTTGTTGTCTGTATCATAAATTTTATTTCTGTATCATAAATTTTATTTCTGTATCATATATTTTATTTCTGTATCATATTTTTATTTTCAATCAATTTTCATTCTGTATCATATATTTGTTGTCTGTATCATAAATTTTATTTCTGTATCATATATTTTATTTCTGTATCATATTTTCATTTTTAATCAATTTTCATTCTGTATCATATATTTGTTGTCTGTATCATAAATTTTATTTCTGTATCATATATTTTATTTCTGTATCATATTTTCATTTTCAATCAATTTTCATTCTGTATCATATATTTGTTGTCTGTATCATAAATTTTATTTCTGTATCATATATTTTATTTCTGTATCATATTTTCATTTTTAATCAATTTTCATTCTGTATCATATATTTGTTGTCTGTATCATAAATTTTATTTCTGTATCATATATTTTATTTCTGTATCATATTTTCATTTTCAATCAATTTTCATTCTGTATCATATATTTGTTGTCTGTATCATAAATTTTATTTCTGTATCATATATTTTATTTCTGTATCATATTTTCATTTTTAATCAATTTTCATTCTGTATCATATATTTGTTGTCTGTATCATAAATTTTATTTCTGTATCATATATTTTATTTCTGTATCATATTTTTATTTTCAATCAATTTTCATTCTGTATCATATATTTGTTGTCTGTATCATAAATTTTATTTCTGTATCATATATTTTATTTCTGTATCATATTTTTATTTTCAATCAATTTTCATTCTGTATCATATATTTGTTGTCTGTATCATAAATTTTATTTCTGTATCATATATTTTATTTCTGTATCATATTTTTATTTTTAATCAATTTTCATTCTGTATCATATATTTGTTGTCTATATCATAAATTTTATTTCTGTATCATATATTTTATTTCTGAATCATATTTTCATTTTCAATCAATTTTCATTCTGTATCATATATTTGTTGTCTGTATCATAAATTTTATTTCTGTATCATAAATTTTATTTCTGTATCATATTTTCATTTTCAATCAATTTTCATTCTGTATCATATATTTGTTGTCTGTATCATAAATTTTATTTCTGTTTCATATATTTTATTTCTGTATCATATTTTTATTTTCAATCAATTTTCATTCTGTATCATATATTTGTTGTCTGTATCATAAATTTTATTTCTGTTTCATATATTTTATTTCTGTATCATATTTTTATTTTCAATCAATTTTCATTCTGTATCATATATTTGTTGTCTGTATCATAAATTTTATTTCTGTATCATATATTTTATTTCTGTATCATATTTTTATTTTCAATCAATTTTCATTCTGTATCATATATTTGTTGTCTGTATCATAAATTTTATTTCTGTATCATATATTTTATTTCTGTATCATATTTTTATTTTCAATCAATTTTCATTCTGTATCATATATTTGTTGTCTGTATCATAAATTTTATTTCTGTATCATATATTTTATTTCTGTATCATATTTTTATTTTTAATCAATTTTCATTCTGTATCATATATTTGTTGTCTATATCATAAATTTTATTTCTGTATCATATATTTTATTTCTGAATCATATTTTCATTTTCAATCAATTTTCATTCTGTATCATATATTTGTTGTCTGTATCATAAATTTTATTTCTGTATCATAAATTTTATTTCTGTATCATATTTTCATTTTCAATCAATTTTCATTCTGTATCATATATTTGTTGTCTGTATCATAAATTTTATTTCTGTTTCATATATTTTATTTCTGTATCATATTTTTATTTTCAATCAATTTTCATTCTGTATCATATATTTGTTGTCTGTATCATAAATTTTATTTCTGTATCATATATTTTATTTCTGTATCATATTTTTATTTTCAATCAATTTTCATTCTGTATCATATATTTGTTGTCTGTATCATAAATTTTATTTCTGTATCATATATTTTATTTCTGTATCATATTTTTATTTTCAATCAATTTTCATTCTGTATCATATATTTGTTGTCTGTATCATAAATTTTATTTCTGTATCATATATTTTATTTCTGTATCATATTTTTATTTCTATATCATATATTTTCATTCTGTATCAATTTTTACTCTGTATCATACATTTTATTTCTGTATCATATATTTTTTCATTTCTGTATCCTATTTTTAAATTTCCGTATCAATTTTCATTCTGTATCATATATTTTATTTCAATATTATATTTTTATTTTTGAATCATATTTTATTTCTGTTTCATATATACCATTTCTGTATCAATTTTTTAATTCTATACCAATTTAAAATTATATATCAAATTTTTATTTCTGTATAAATTTAGTTTCTGCTTTTGGCTTGTCTGAATGGTGAGGTGTGTATTTCTAAAAGTTGGACAGTCTTCTACTCTAGAGAAGCTGTATCTCACTTAGACTCAGCATATCCAACTTAACAATCATCATCATGTGCCATATCCGCTAACATAGGCGATCACTTAATAAACAGACACACGCCAGAATGCCAGTTGTGTATTTCCCATAGAAATCCATAGATCATCATGCCTGGGCCTCAACATTATGCTAGGAAAATGCCTCTTCCTTCAAGGTCAGATAAATTGAACCCTTTGTATGGAACTAAACAATATCTAACAAAAACGTGCAGATACCAATACATGGTATTGGGTAGAAGGGAAAGAGCCTCCATAACAGCAATAACTTATCTCACTTAGAGAAGAGATGTCAGACTCAAACCTTCACAAGAGCTTGGTGATTGATGGCCCAAGGGCTGTATAATTGATGGTTTAAGGACCACATGATTAGTGGTATAATTCCTGCTTTAAGACAACTTTGATGACTCAAGGAAGGATGAAGACAAGTTTGATAGTCCAAAGGCCATGTAAAGGCAAGTTTGATGGCCTAAATGCCATTTTGTAACAAGTTTAATGGTTCTAAATTCACATGGAGACAAGTTGGATGTTGGAACAAAGGTCACATGACGACAAGTTTTATGGTCAAAATATCACATTAAAACAAGTTTGATGGTCCAAAGTTCACATAAGGCAAGTTTGGTGTCAACAAGTATCTGCATGAAAACCATATTTTCTGCAATGCACTGCAAAGAGTTTTCTATCACTGCAGTTGAGTTATGCTTCTTTAATAAGAAAACATGTTAGGAAATGAATTGATGATGTCTCTTTCTCAGGCAAAATCAAAACTCCAAGCCACAGTGCAGGCACAGGAGTCTGTGATTGAAGGTTTGAAGGCAGAGAGGAAGTTATGGGGACATGAGCTGGCCCAGCAAGGTATTCTATATCTTTGTTGGATGGATGAGGACGCACTATTTTGGTTTTTATTATTTCACACTGTCATTTTTTGTATTTTGTCATCATTTTGAGTATGTTATCATTTGAATATTTTATCATGTAGTCATGTGGTCCTGACATCATTCGATGATATCATCACATGGTTATATCATCATGTGATATAATCACCATTTGATTAAATAATCATTTGCTTAAAGCATCATTTGGTTATATTGTCTTTTGGCTATCATGATTTGGTTATTTTCATTTACTTATATCATCATTTGGATATATCTTCATTTGGTTAAATCATCATTTGGATTATGTCTTCATTTGCTTAAATCATCATTTGGTTACATCATCATTTGGTAATATTATCATGGGTTGAATGTGTAGCAGATCCCACTGTTTGCCATAGGGTTATTCTAACTTAGAACATTATCACACTCATCCACATCAATCATGACCACACACTGTAAATAATATATCACACAGCAGGTGGCATATTTATTATATAATACTCGTACCAGAAAAATGAGTAGTGAAATTACAAACACAATACAATACATATGATCTTGACTAAATATTCCTATATTATATATATATGTTAAAATACATATTAACTAAAACTGAAATTTTAAGCATTAGTTATTGATGGAATTCCCAACTATCTAAAACCCAGTTCTATTGCCTTACTCCCATCACACACACATCTATTTAACTGCGTCCTCAACACACCTTATCAAAAGCTCTTCCTCATTCAAATCCCCTCAGGCGGGCAATCTGGACATACCTCGTTCACAATGTGTCCTGCTTACAACAAACGTTCAGAGTATCTATTAATACAAAACTCACACACCTATTTGAGCGATCCTGTTGTATCACTAACATTCGTACAACAGTTTATCAATCGCACCTCTATCTAAGTCAGTGAGCTAAACCAGACTCCTATCTACATTCACTCTCTCGCTCTCCTCTCCTCTCCATCCAGCCTCCTGAGCTAAACTTTGTTTCGAGTTATATACACTAAAGCAGAATCAGAGCTGACCAATGGATCTAGGCGGATGGCTCTTTTCAGTCGTTATTGGAACGAAATACTTTGCACACCTGTCACTCATCTATCGCAGCAAGCTCCGCTGCCAATATGTCTGTCACTCATTCTCCCACTACCCAAATCGGAACGCCAGTGGTCAGCTCCTACCTGTCCACATTCTTTGCCCCAACTCTGTTTTTTCTTTGTTGAGACGGTGAGTGACCTTGACACGCATTCCGGTAGCTTTAAGCTTTAACATGTTCAGGTACCTTTGTTATCAGCAACCACATCACCTCTGTCCTAAACTCTCTTTGTCCGGCGGGAACTGTTACATATGTGGTTATTTGGTTATGTCATCCTAAATCTCAGTAGGCGCATATTATTTTATTTAATTATCATGTACTCCTGTGCTTATTTTACTCATTGGTAATATCATCATTTGTGGGATGAAGATGCTGAGCAGCGCATGAGCTGCAGTGGTCAGCGAGCGACCCATAGCTGAATGCTAGCGTCAGGGCCAGCAAACCAGAGCTGCCAATACCCTTCTACACCTCCACACGGTGATCCTGGATAACAGGCTGCAGCATGGCAGACTGGCTAAGGAGAAGGGATCGATGAGGGAATGCTAACCTGGTACTCAAAAATGCTTGCTGAAGTCGGATGTGTTGGACTGAAAAGTGCAAATATCGCAGTCAAGCTCTATACTACGACACAACGCATTCCGTTCTCTGGACTACATTCTGCTACTTAAGCCCTTTCAGGGTTTGGTAGCGAGAGATTGAGAACGAACCAAGCCAAGCCATATCATCATTTGGTCTTATCAGTATTTGTTATATCTTCATGTGGTGCTGTACGCATGCCATCACATTGCTATATCATCATTTGGTCATCTGGCTAACATCATATCATTATATCATATGGTGTTGTACCTATGTCATCATTAGGTTAAATTATAATTTTGTCTTGTAGTTATATTATCATTTGGTTATGTCATCATTTATTATATCAACATTTTGTCTGGTGGTGACATCATTTGGCTGCATCATCATTAGGTCCTGCAGTAATATCATCTGTTAATGTTATCATCTTTTCATATGATAATATTGATTGACTATATCCTGATGGGTTCCTGATTCAGATCATTTGTTCATTTCACCATTTGATTTTGTGTTCAATCTGTCTTGTCATGATATCATTTGGTTTTGTGTTCAATCTGTCTTGTCATGATACCATTTGGTTTTGTGTTCAATCTGTCTTGTCATGATACCATTTGGTTTTTTGTTCAATCTGTCTTGTCATGATACAATTTGGTTTTGTGTTCAATCTGTCTTGTCATGATATCATTTGGTTTTGTGTTCAATCTGTCTTGTCATGATATCATTTGACTATATCCTGATGTGGCCCTGTAGCCATATCATTTGGGGATAAAATATTTTATGCGCTATAATAATATCATCGTTTGATCATGTGGTGGTATCATCATTTAGTATCATGACTATACCATCATTTCATTATATCATGATGTGGTCTTGTAACCATATCATCATTTGGTTATATCATGATGTGGTCTTTTAACCATATCACCATTTGGTTATATCATGATGTAGTCTTTTAACCATATCACCATTTGGTTATATCATGATGTAGTCTTTTAACCATATCACCATTTGGTTATATCATGATGTGGTCTTTTAACCATATCACCATTTGGTTATATCATGATGTAGTCTTTTAACCATATCACCATTTGGTTATATCATGATGTGGTCTTTTAACCATATCACCATTTGGTTATATCATGATGTAGTCTTTTAACCATATCACCATTTGGTTATATCATGATGTGGTCTTTTAACCATATCACCATTTGGTTATATCATGATGTGGTCTTTTAACCATATCACCATTTGGTCTTATAGACATATCACCATTTGGTTATATCAGGATTTAGTCTTTTAACCATATCACCATTTGGATATATCACGATGTGGTATTTTAACCATATCACCATGTGGTCTTGTAGCCATATTACCACATGGTTTTGTAGCCATATCACCACATGGTCTTGTAGCCATATCATCACTTGGTTATTTGATTATTCTCAGAATGTTGCAGTGCGCCTGTTATCAGCTTGCCACGATCCTCATGAGTTATCTCAACTCAGTTCATGTACACTATTTTATTTCCCTCAAAGGAGCATCCCTATCCCAAGACAGAGGCAGGCTGGACGCAAAGATTGAAACTCTCAACTTAGAGATTATAACTTTGAAGAAACAGTTGGAGGTAATTAAGACTGCATAGTTTTCTTGCATAAATGCTTGTTAGTTTTTGCCATAAGTGTTCATTGCCAATTGTGTAGGCTATATTTTTCTATTGACAAGTGGGTGGTCAAGTGGTTAGGGTACTGGTTTCTTAGTCATGTGTTAAAATCGCAGAAGGGCTTATATTTTTTTTAGCAGTTAGGTTTGCTCAAACTATGAAGCTGAAATCACTGTACTTGAAGTCGCTTTGTACCATCTGAGAATGGTATGACACTTATACAAACCTGGGAATGACAAGACAGGCAGACTAGCAAAGAAAAGGATCAAGACAAAAACAGCTACACACAGTAACAACTTTACAAACAGCTTATAAGAACAGTAAACAAAGAAACTGGACTGAATGGAGAATGTGAAACACAGGGATGGAGGTCTATAGACGTACGGCAAGCCCCAATGTAAATATCAATATAGATCAACTCACAAGGAAGAATCAGAGCACCATTTTCTGCCTGAGAACCCAACACATCCCACTTAACAAGCACCTGAACAGAATCCAACAACAACACACTCGGAAGTTCCAGCTGTGTACAGACCCATATGAAACCGTTGATAATTATCTTTTGCTTTGTGCTCAGTGATGTTATGAAAATGCTTTTTACTTTGAGGCCAGATAAATGGAACACTTTTTATTGATACTAAACAACAACTGACAAATATATGCATTATATGGCATTGGGCTGAAGGGTGAGAGCCTCGATGCTGCTGTCCAGTAACAACAACAACCAAATCTCCAGAGCCAGACCTCTCTTTGACAAATTTAATCATCTGTGATCTGCGTTATCAGTTTTGCCCCTGTAAACTGTGCTGTGTTTTGGTTGGAGCTTGTCACTTTGTGAGTAAGATCTCAATTGTGAAATTAATTGGGGGGAGGGGGAGGGAAATATTTGTTGGATATACTTAAGGCACATGTGTCCTTCTTCATGAGTGCTGGTGTTGTCAATCAATCATAATAGATAAAGAGGGGAGAGGGCAGCCTAGCATAGTGTTTAGTGATACGGCCCACAACCCAAACATACATATGTTCGGATTCAGCGTGGTAGTGCCATTATAGGAAATAAACCCGCTTTAATGCTTTCTGTAGTTGTATGTACTGGGCCATAAGGTCCAAAGCACAGTACAACACTACCTTAAGGAACATAGCAAACGAAAGAGATCCACACGAAAAAACCACTGATTAAAAAATGGAACAGCATGTTTACCTTTCATGTGGTTCGGTGTCATCAACAAATTTTATCATTTCAGCGAGAAGTTGATACAGTTAAAATCAAGACCAAGATGGTTGATGACCAAACAGAAACGATTCGCAAACTGAAAGAGGTACTGTTTTACTTTCATCATGTCTAACAAAGTGAAACTTCTAGAACATTACTCTGTACACTGACAGACATGTCTAATCATGTCTCTATAAACTGACATACATGTCTAATCTTGTCTCTGAACACTGACATACATCCCTAATCTTGTCTCTGATCACTGAAAGACATGTATAATCTTGTCTCTGTACACTAACAGACATGTCTAATCTTGTCTCTGTACACTGACAGACATGTCTAATCTTGTCTCTGTACATTGACATACATGTCTAATCTTGTCTCTGAACACTGACAGACATGTATAATCTTGTCTCTGTACACTAACAGACATGTATAATCTTGTCTCTGTACACTAACAGACATGTCTAATCTTGTCTCTGTACACTGACAGACATGTCTAATCTTGTCTCTGTACATTGACATACATGTCTAATCTTGTCTCTGAACACTGACAGACATGTATAATCTTGTCTCTGTACACTAACAGACATGTCTAATCTTGTCTCTGAACACTGACATACATGTCTAATCTTGTCTCTGGAAGAACTCTGCACATGTCAAACATAGATTCCACAATAAATGAGACAGGTCGTATAGTTACTGGATGTCTAAAACCAACTGAAAAAATATACCCTATAATCGGCATAGCGCCACCAGAGATATGAAGAACTGTCACATCAGAGATAGAAAGAGAGAAACAGGTAAATGATCCAAGACACTCTATGTTAGGACATCAGGTGCAGCACGCAAGACTAAAGTCAAGACAAAGTTTCTTGCAGTCAACCCAGTCCCTACAAACTAGTCCAGGAAAACGATTCATCGAAAGTTGGAAACAGCTACCCAGGTCCCCTAGATCGAATTACGGGAGCTACCTGCACCTGGACATCTCCTGCCCTACGCAACATGGAAGTCACTAAATAGACTTGTCTCTGTACATTGACATACAGAGCTGCTCTATCTCAGCTGCCAGCTTGGCTTGTTTTTTATGGATATTCCTTTTTCTTGATTGCATCACGCTTGCAACAGAACCCCTGGAGACCTTTTGTGTAACCCTATGGCTCTGCAGACACAGGTAGAGAAACATTGTTCTCTGACGTTCTCAGATTCAAGGACATCCGGAGTTATTATCATCATGTTTTGAAACGTCAAGAATATTGTCAAGTTCAAGGACATCCATCATTATCACCATGCTGTAAATCTTCAAGAATGTTCTAAAATTCAAGGACACCATCATTGTTATCATAATGGTGTTAAACTTCTAGAATGTTCTCAAGTTCAAGGACACCCATTAATATCAGCATGTTGTAAAAACTTCTAGAATCTTCTCAAGTTCAAGGCCATCCATCATTATGATCATCATTATTGAAACTTCTAATCTTCTCAAGTTCAAGGCCATCCATCATTATTGAAACTTCAAATCTTCTCAAGTTCAAGGCCATCCATCATTATGATCATCATTATTGAAACTTCTAATCTTCTCAAGTTCAAGGCCATCCATCATTATTGAAACTTCAAATCTTCTCAAGTTCAAGGCCATCCATCATTATGATCATCATTATTGAAACTTCTAATCTTCTCAAGTTCAAGGCCATCCATCATTATTGAAACTTCAAATCTTCTCAAGTTCAAGGCCATCCATCATTATTGAAACTTCTAATCTTTTCAAGTTCAAGGCCATCCATCATTATGATCATCATTATTAAAACTTCTAGAATCTTCTCAAGTTCAAGGCCATCCATCATTATGATCATCATTATTAAAACTTCTAGAATCTTCTCAAGTTCAAGGCCATCCATCATTATGATCATCATTATTAAAACTTCTAGAATCTTCTCAAGTTCAAGGCCATCCATCATTATGATCATCATTATTAAAACTTCTAATCTTCTCAAGTTCAAGGCCATCCATCATTATTGAAACTTCTAATCTTCTCAAGTTCAAGGCCATCCATAATTATTGAAACTTCTAATCTTTTCAAGTTCAAGGCCATCCATCATTATGATCAACATTATTAAAACTTCTAGAATCTTCTCAAGTTCAAGGCCATCCATCATTATGATCATTATTAAAACTTCTAGAATCGTCTCAAGTTCAAGGCCATCCATCATTATGATCATCATTATTGAAACTTTTAATCTTTTCAAGTTCAAGGCCATCCATCATTATGATCATCATTATTAAAACTTCTAGAATCTTCTCAAGTTCAAGGCCATCCATCATTATGATCATCATGTAATCCTTTTAGAAGGGACGATGAGGCTAACGTCTGGGCAGGCAAAACACACTGATCAGAAAATGTAAGCCAGGGTCAGGAGAAATTTACTGGCCAAGGCCCTCACATGACCTCCTCGTTGGTTGTCCTGGAAACGGGCTGTTGTCAAGGACAACAGTCTGGCTAACAAGGTGTGGTTCGACGTGATCTCCGTAGTAGTTAGTGACACGCAGATGAAGCCAAGCATTGCACAACCACCTGGAGAACACCGGTCCATTTCATCAGCACACTTAGGATGTCAAGAAAGCTACTACAATCTGCCACAAGTTCCGTCCTTTTCAGGGCGCACAAAAGGATTACCAATCCATTATGGGCATTAGAAACCAGCCAACCAATCCTTCTAGAATGTTCTCAAATTCACATTATTTATTTATTTGTCGTTATATTTGCCCAGGCTGTAATTGAGAGGGAGGACACCATAAAGGTCACCAGAGAGGAAAGCTTGTCCATTCAGAAGTCTCTAGAAGATCAGCTAGCGGAACTGAAATCAGCATTTGATGACATTAGGGTAAGCCCTTCCAGAACCTGATGTTTGATTCACTTTTTCGTACTAAGAAAAGTATATGACCACCACTACAGCTGACTACTTTACAAGAAACCTACATCTGAGCATTGCAGTGGTGATTTCAGTAGAAATGGTTTTACATGATGAGGTTGCCAGCCCAATAGACCGCCCTCTTAAGTTGCTTTTGATGACTTACTGGAACAATCATAATGGTCCTGTTCTGTTCACCTGGCATCATGTTTGTTGTCTATTTAGTCAAACATCTTGGCATAATGTCATCTTGGCATAATGTCTAATTTGGTTACATGTTTTTCCTATTGCCAGATCTGGACACATTTTTGCAAATATTCTTATATCTAAATCTGGGATCAAGATGCTGAGCAGCGCATGAGCTGCAGTGGTCAACCCATAGCTGACTGCTAGCGCCAGTGCAAGCGAACCAGAGCTGCCAAAACCCTTCTATACCTCCACACAGTGATCCTGGATAACAGGCTGCAGCAGGGCAGACTGTCTAAGGAGAAGGGATCAAAGAGGGAATGCTAACCCGGTACTCAATAAATGCTTGCTGAAGTCAGATGTGTTGGACCGAAAGGTGCAAATATCGCAGTCAAGCTGTAAACAATGCATTCTGTTCTCAGGACTACATTGTGCAACTTCAGCCCTTTTCGACTTTGGTAGCGGGAGATTGAGAATGAACCAAGTCATATCTAAATCTGGACACATTTTTGTTTGCAAAAATTAGGCTTACCAGGTTTTTCAAAATACAACCACCTACAAGAACAAGAGGGCATAGCTACAAATTAACTAAAGAAAGGTCCAGATTAGAAATTAGGAAATATTTTTTTAGTCAGAGAGTGGTGAATACCTCATCAAAGATTATTTCGAAAGTTAAAATCACATGGAATGTACCTCATCAAAGATTATTTCGAAAGTTAAAATCACATGGAATAGGTGGGAAGTTGCCAAATGGATTGAAAATTGGTTAACGGAAAGAAGGCAGAGGGTGGGCATAAATAAGGAGTACTCTGAGTGGTGTGAAGTGAAAAGTGGAGTGTCACAGGGCTCGGTTTTATGAACAATTTTGTTCTTGATATATATATAAATGATTTGGACATTGATATGGGATCCATGATTGCAAAATTTGCTGATGACACAAAACTATGCAGTAGTATCTCATCTAAAGCAGAAGTGGATATATTGAGGTTGGATTTAGATAAAATTTGAGAATGGTCTGAAAGCTGGCAAATGGAGTTTAATGTAGATAAATGTACAGTTATACACATGGGTAGATCCAATATGGAACATAATTGCAGAATGGGAGAGAACAATATTAGAAAGATAGATAAGGAAAGGGACCTAGGGGTTATAATAGATCATACAGGTAAGGTAAGTGAACAAGTTTAAGTAGCAGTGAAAAAGGCAAATGCAATGTTAGGTATGATAAAAATAAAATTAAACATAGGAGCAAGGAAGTGAAAGTCAAACTGTATAAAGCATTAGTTAGACCTAGATTGGAGTACTGTGTACAGGTGTGGAGTCCTTATCATAGAGGGGATATAAACATGCTGGAAAGAATTCAAAAAAAGAGCGAAAAAGCTGATAGTGGGATTCCAGAATTACAGTTATGAGGAAAGACTCAGAAAAACTGGCCTACAGTGTCTAGAAGAGAGAAGAATTCTTGGTGACTTAATACAGGTTCATAAGATGATCAGAGGAATGGATAAATTAGACTATAAAAAAAAAATTTTTAATACAGCCACCCACAATAACAAAGAGGGCATAGCTACAAGCTGACTAAAGAGAGGTCCAGGTTAGATATTAGGAAATATTTTTTTAGTCAGAGAATGGTGAATGCTTGGAATGCATTACCAGGGGAGGTAGTGGAGGCAGGGACAATTAATGCATTTAAGAATAAATTGGATGCGCATAGCTTTTAGAGCAAGGTGATGTAAATGAAACTGGTTGTATACAGACTCGGGATCAAGATGCAGAGCGGCGCATGAGCTGCAGTGGTCAGCGACCCATAGCTGACTGCTAGCGTCAGGGCCAGCGAACCATAGCTGCCAAGACCCTTCTACACCTCCACGTGGTGATCCTGCAGCAGGGCAGACTGGCTAAGGAGAAGGGATCGAAGAGGGAATGCTAACCCGGTACTCAAAAAGTGCTTGCTGAAGTCGGATGTCTTGGACCGAAAGGTGCAAATATCGCAGCCAAGCTGTAAACTACGACACAACGCATTCCGTTCTCTGGACTACATTCCGTTACTTAAGCCCTTTCATGGTTTGGTAGTGGGAGATTGAGAATGAACGAAGAAGAAGAAGTATACAGACTCTGCAGGGCCTTCTAAACCAGTATAAAGACGTTAAGTTAAGTTAAAATACCTATAGCTAAATCTGGACACATTTTTGTTTACAAAATACTTATAGCCACATCCGGACACATTTTTGCTTGCAAAATATCGATAGCTGAATATGAACATTTTGTTTTCAAAATTACTATATCCTAATCTGGACATATCTTTGATTGCATTTAGGTTTACAATATTCTTGTAGCTAATATTTTTTTTTGAGATTTGTATGCTTATTGCAAAGGGTCCTGGTTAATTAACAGTCTTGACATCTTTCAGTCTACCCAGCTGTTAAGTCTGTACCTGGCTTATAGTTAAGGAAGGCAAGACAGAGAGGAAGAGAACTGGTCACATCAGAAAACTTTGAGATCTCGTAAAGTCAAACACTTCATCATTGTCTGCTATGAAACTACCTATACCTTCCTTTACTTTGACCAATCTAGATACATTTTTATTGCCATTATTCCTGTAGCAATATCTAGACACATTTTATGGACATTATTTCTATAACTATATTTGAACAGAATACTGTTGGAATTATTTCTATTACCATATCTGGACATATTCTATTGGCATTATTCCGGTAGCTGTATTCTGACATATTCTATTGGCATTATTCCGGTAGCTGTATACGGACATATTCTATTGGCATTATTCCGGTAGCTGTATTCTGACATATTCTATTGGCATTATTCCGGTAGCTGTATTCGGACATATTCTATTGGCATTATTCCGGTAGCTGTATTCGGACATATTCTATTGACATTATTCCGGTAGCTGTATTCGGACATATTCTATTGGTATTATTTCTTTAGAGGGTAGCAATATGTTTCCATGACGCTGAAACGAAAAAGAGAAGTGTTGGTTTTTTCTTCACTTCTCTCATTGCCTAGTAAAAGGCCATCACTGTGGATGGCTCCTAGCAGGAAGTCTGTGCCAAAACTCATTGTATAGCCTTACAATAATGTTTCTATAGCAATTTTTTTTGCATGATGAGCTTGCTAACATCATGCACAAGTCTCTTTAGTTTCTTTTATGGGTGGATTGGTCCTAATCTTTCCAACCCAGTTAAAGTTCCTAGAATCCTCACTGGAAACAAGGAAATCCGGACTGGCTTTTTTAGTGTTTTGACAGAATCAAAATTAAAGGTCGAAGAAGCAGAAGCCATAATAAAAGGGCAATACAAGGTAAAGTGACAGGCAGAACACCCCAAATACCACTTAGATGACTGATACTACATAACAGCAAATATGACAGCAGCACATGTACTTCAGGACTACCCACAGCACACAGATCTGAGGAGAAGGATATGGTCCACTCCGACTCCCCCTGAGGAGAAACTGTGTGGCAGTATTGAGAGCCTTCAAAAGACGAGACTTTATTGAAAAATGCCAGAGTCCAAGTCTAAATGAGCAATGATCACGGAAGAAGAAAAAGAAAATACAAGGTAATAGAAGATATGACTTGGCTTGGCTTTGTTCGTTCTCAATCTCCCGCTACAGAACCATGAAAGGGCTTAAGTAGCAGAATGTAGTCCAGAGAACGGAATGTGTTGTGTCATAGTTTACAGCTTGACTGCGAGATTTGCACCTTTCGGTCCAACGCATCCAATTTCAGCAAGAATTTTTTAATTACCGGGTTAGCATTCCCTCTTAAATCCCTTCTCCTTAGCCAGTCAGCGCTGTTGCAGCCTGTTATCCAGGATCACCGCATGGAGGTGTAGAAGGGTCTTGACAGCTCAAGAAGAACAGCATGGGAGCTATACATGCAAAAATAAGGCATCTTTCAAACATGATATGGCTCACTTAAGGAGGGGGAGGTGTTAAGAACAACCTTCTTTTTTCAGGTGAGATAAGAACAATCAGGGTCAGGTGAAACATACTGATCAAGAACAATCAGGGCCAGGTGAAACATACTGATTAAGGATTGGTTAAAATATACTGGTCAAAAGGTCAGATGAGATATACTGATCAAGAACAATTGAGGTCAGGTGAAACATATTGATCAAGACCTTACTTCCACAATCGTGGTCCCTAGAGACAGGCTCTGTCAAAGCAGTCTGACCAAAGAGGTAGGTATGATCACTGTAATCCCCATTTTGGTGAACTTAGGGAGGATCTGCGCATTGCATCACAGTTAGAAGGACCGCAGTCTACCTTCTCAAGAACAATCAGGGCCAGGTGAAACATACTGATTAAGGATTGGTTAAAATATACTGGTCAAAAGGTCAGATGAGATATACTGATCAAGAACAATTGAGGTCAGGTGAAACATATTGATCAAGACCTTACTTCCACAATCGTGGTCCCTAGAGACAGGCTCTGTCAAAGCAGTCTGACCAAAGAGGTAGGTATGATCACTGTAATCCCCATTTTGGTGAACTTAGGGAGGATCTGCGCATTGCATCACAGTTAGAAGGACCGCAGTCTACCTTCTCAAGTGCGCTTCAGGATACAAGGAGAGCCACTGTAACCAGCCACCAAATAAATGCCAAGAACTAAATTAACCCAATTACAAGTGACTTTTACAATAACCCTCTTCTCCCTACAGGAACTGCTTGACAAAACCAGATTACGCAAGGATGAACTGAAACAGCAAGTGGCAGATCTCCAACAAGAGCTTCAGTATTCTAGAGATAACCACAGGTTGGTTCAGAATTAGCACGACGTTAGCGAAGCATGCAAATATTACTCTATTTTTCATAGTCCTTTAGCCATAGGACCACCCCGAGTGGTCTGCCAGGGCCTTTATGTATGACAATGACAAGAATCTAGCACCACTGCCTCACAGGGAGCATGTCGTAAGAGGCAGCTAACTGTGTGACATGGTATAACACCGGCCATGCCTAGGTGGTTTGTTTAGAGCAACATAGATGGCGCCTAACAGGCTGTGGGTCTACTTTGCTCTAGTGTTTGAGTCTATTAAGATGGACTCGCAAATCGGTTAACCACCCTCCGTAAGCGCTTGTCCCAACATAGTGGAGTATTAAGCTGCTCGAGCATAGCCCACTAAGCAGGAAACCCTTCTCCCGGCCTCTGTAGAAGTGCAGGTCGACCAAGAACTAAGATCTTTCATAGTTAAAAGTGATGAATGACGAATATTTTGGACAGTTAGGACATTTCTTTTAGGTTATCAAGCTGTCAGGGTCCCGTAACTCTTGTCTCTCTTGTGACAAGACACTTTAATCACATGGTGGTTCGTAGTTTGAATCCGAACAGCTTAATTACCTCACTTTCTTTTCTGTTTGTTATATATTTAGTTTTCCTGGTGCTGGAAAATATTTGACCTCATGATCGTTACCACTAACGAACATACTTTGTCAAAACATTACTATATCTTGACTTAAAATGCCAACTGAATTTGCCACCGTCTAAATGTTCCGAGTGCTCCACTGGGGTCTTTGTGTATGATAAGGACAAGAAATAGCAACACTGCCCCACAGAAACATGTCGTAAGAGGTAACTAACTGTGTGACATGGCATAACACCGACCATTGTTAGGTTGTTTGTTAAGAACAACATAGACGGCATCTAACAGACTGGTCTACTTTGCTCTAATGTTTGAGTCTTAAGTAAGACACGCACATTTGTTAAACACCCTCCGTAGCAGAGTAAGAAGCTGCTTGAGCCTAGCCCCCTAAGCAGGAAATCCTACTCCTGACTACATCCAGCTCACACCACACATGGGACCTGCACAGGGGCTTCTGCCTCTATAGAAGTACAGGTCAACTAAGACTAAATGTTACTGCACCTTGACTTGGATAAATACTTACGGAATTTGTCAGTGTCTAAATGTAACTATATCTTGACTAGGAGAAATACTTACTTACCTACTTTATCACTCATAAAGTGTACGCTCTAATCTTTTTTCTTTCTTGTAGTTTATAGTTTCTACCGGATGTGGTAGCCAGTCCCAAACCCAACCCTCCATATTCACCTTGTACAACATGGCAGGTTTACAATTATCCTTTGCCTCCCCTTATGAGCCTCAATAATACACAGAGGCACTTGGGGAAAATAACCAAATGAAATTAATTGGAAATTAAAATCATTATTCTTCTTCTACTTTGGCATTCGTTCTGAAAATGGCATTGTGTCAAAGTTTACAGCAAGGCTGCAATATCTGCACCTTTTGGCTTGACACATCTTCTTCATTCATTCTCAATCTTCTGTTACCAGACCCTGAACAGGGCTTTGCAAGTAGCAGGATGTTGTCTAGAGAACAGAATGTGTTGTGTTGTAGTTTACAGCTTGATTGCAATATTTGCACCTTTTGGTGCAATCTGATTTCAGCTGGGTTTGACTTCTGATATGACTTCTTAGTCACCTCTTACACCCCTCTTGTCATTGTTCAAGCTCCTGGAAACAGACTGTCTCATAACATTCTTACCATTGAGGGGGGGGATTAATACTATGATCCCCATAGCGGTGAGTTTACTGAGGAGCCTCATACAGCACTACAGCCAGGAAGACCATTATCTACCTTCTCAAGTTTGTCTCAAGAGTTAGAAAGCACCACTGTAACGCATCACCTAAAAACGCATCACCTATTCAAGAATGAAATTAATCAGTACAGGTGTTTTCCAACAAAAATATGAGATACATGACAGATTGTAGTGCAACATTTCTTTGTTCCCTTTTTGGGTCTTTGTAGCGTGCAGGTGAATATAAATATATATTAATCAGGGAGGACGACTAACGTCTGGTCAGGCAAAATATACTGATCAGACATGTTAGTCAGGGTCAGGCAAAATATACTGATCAGACATTTTAGTCAAGGTCAGGCAAAATATACTGATCAGATATGTTAGTCAGGGTCAGGCAAAATATACTGATCAGACATGTTAGTCAGGGTCAGGCAAAATATACTGATCAGACATGTTAGTCAGGGTCAGGCAAAATATACTGATCAGACATGTTAGTCAGGATCAGGCAAAATATACTGGCCAAGACCCTCACCTCGGCTTCCTGGAAACGGGCTGTTTTCATGGCAGCCTGGCTAACGAGGTGAGGGATCAACGTGATCCCCATAGTAGATGAAGCCAAGCGTAGCACAACCACCTGGAGGACCCTGGTCTACCATCATCAGCACGCTCAGGGTGTGAGGAAAGCTACTGCAACCCGCCACTTAACGTCCTTTTCAGGGCGCGCAAAAGAGTAAACCTACTCATTGTAGGCATTCAACAACAACATATATATATTAATCATCATCATGATATACACGTCACTTTAGATGGGGGAGCATAGGTCCAATATTACATTTAGTTGTCACTAACCAGCATTTAGAGAAATTTTAATTGTTTCTTACAATTCAGTTTCAGTAGCAATGATTTTTACATGGTAAGGTTGCTTGTTCCATGAACAGCCTTTCCTAGTCGCCTGTCACAACCTTTGGGAAAGGGAAAAAAGATATATATAGGGTTAATATGTAATGCTGCTTGAATCCATGTTAAATTTCAGCTTTTTGTTTCTCATGGAACCTTATTTTTAGTACCTTGTGAACCAAAATGTTCAGCTTTTTGTTTCTCATGGAACCTTGTTTGTAGTACCTTGAGTGCCAAAAGTTTACGCTTTTTGTTTCTCATGGAACCTTGTTTGTAGTACCTTGAGTGCCAAGTGGAAAGAAAAGTCTGAGCTGATTGGCCATTTGGAGCAACAGGTGAACCAGATGAAAAACACTTGGACTCAGAAAGAGGTTCAGTTAGTAACTGAGAGAGATGCAGCAATGAAGCAGGCAAGGTGGGTAGCATTCATGTTAATAAATATTTCTTAAATGTCAATCTTCTTCATTAGTTTTTGTATTTTTTGTAGCATCAAATGTATTGTGTCATATTTGGCAGTTGGACCTCATTATCTGCACCTTTCAGACTGGCTACCAATTTCAACAAATCTTTTCTAGTCTAGTTAAATCTTCTTAGTCTTGACTGCCATCTGACTACCTGCATGGCAGCAGGAACCCTAAGTTTTCCACCTAGGTTTTCAACCTCCTGGATGAATTGCCTCCTCCAGCGAACTGACTGAAAGATGATATAACAGAAATACAACAACATGAAAACGCTTTTGCACTTGTGTCTGCAGCATTTTGTTTTTTTACATGATTAGGTCGCTAGCCCCATGCATAACCTTCTATAGTTGTCTTTTGGGATACAGTACCACAGAAGTTTATCAACATTATTTATCTAGATCCTCACACAGCACTAGACAAGTTTAGCAAGATCCTTTCAGAACTCCCCCGAATATACTATACAGAGAAAATCCCACTGCTCATAGAAACAACACTGGAAGAGAAACTTTATGGACCTGTATGTGAACTACAAAAGACAGTGAAGTTTTACAAGAGACAACATTGCAGATATAGATATATTTTCAAGTGAACGAAAGAATAAGAAGATCTAGAGACAATGACGTTTCATAAAGATTGTTTGTAGCTGAGACCCAACAGAGAAAATGTCTTAATTTATAATTAGGTTGCTGGACTCCCTTTTCGGACTGTCACGGGTCTGCAAACCACCACTTTGAGAGGCATTGACCTGGTTGTCAGGTTTTTCATCTCAAGCTTTGTTCACAAATAGGGGCGCAACAATACTTGTGTTTGTGATCATTGTGGATGATAGTAGAAATGCAACAATACGTGTGTTTGTGATCATTGTGGATGATAGTAGAAATACAACATTACTTGTGTTTGTGATCATTGTGGATGATAGTAGAAATACAACATTACTTGTGTTTGTGATCATTGTGGATGATAAGGACTCCACACATGTACACAGTGCTACAATCTAGGTCTAACTAATGCTTTATACAGTTTGACTATCACTTTCTTGTTCCTATGTTTAATATTTCTTTTTATCATTTCTAACATTGCATTTGCCTTTTTTACTGCTACCTGGGCTTGCTTACTCAAAGGATACAAACTGAATGGTTAAAGATGGCTCCGTAACAGACACAGCTGTTAGGGATGAAGTGTTAAAAATGTAATTGTACTAGACCTCAGTTTTTTTATTCTACGAAATTGTGTGGCCGTTGCCTTTTCTTCCCTAACACTTAGCCAGATAGCCATTTACAAATGGGTCAACTGAAACATGATGATAAGGGGAACTGAACCCAGTACCGTTGCTGGGGCTAGTAAGCACACTACCATTCTGCAAGTCAGACACTATGAATGCTAACCTTGGATATTGTAACCCAGCAACTGTTTTTTTATTCTTGTCACACATGAACTGATTTCAGACAAGCCATTGACAAGCTCAAGGCGGCTGATAGTGCTTTCCGGCATCAGCTCGAGGTCAAGGAAGCTGCTTTTCAGGAAAAGATTACTCAGATAGAATTTGAAAAGCAACAGGAAGTTGAGCTGGCCAATCAGAAAGTAAGACCAGATTTTTATTACTTATTATGGGGATGGCGTGGGCTAGTGGTTAAGGGACACGGTTCACTATCCAAAGGTGCTGGGTTCAATCCCCATCACAGCACCGGTCGTTATCTCTAAGAAGCAAACCCTTAGAGAATGTAGGAGGAAGCAGACACTTATATAAAATGCATGCTGAAGTCGGATGCACTTAGTCATCAGGCGCAAAATGAAAACCACAGTGCAACGCAAACTGCCTTGGGGAATAGAAAAATAAGGTGAATGCCAAAAAAAAACACACCAACAAAAAATTACTAATTATCATTCATTTATGTGAGAAGAATTGTGGCAGGGTTATGTGCAACATACTGACCAAGACCTCACATGCACCTAGAAACAGGCTATGTTACAGCAGCCTGACCAGTGAGGTGGGGATTGACACTGGGATTCCTGTAATGGTAAGCCTTGAGATGCATTACAGCGAGGAGGAAATATTCACCATTTTCAATATGCCCTTGGTATGTAAGATGAGCCACTGAAATCCCGCTACTAAAAAATTCCATGAAGGGTTGCGAACTCAGCATCCGTAGCTTCGAAAGCTACAATGATTTGTTTTGAACGTGCACTGAAAAACATGGAAGCCAAACTTTCTGGGGATAAACAGCTGCTTGTTTTTTGCATTTACATTTTAGCCTTACATCTGGAGAAAAGAAATTGCAAATAATTTTCCGTTTCTTTCTTTTTGTTGATGTATGTGCTCATTTGAATAAATTACACTAAGTTAAAGCCAAGCACATCAAATTCTGGATACTTAAGACTAACAGTCTCTCAGTACTAACATATCACATCTATTTCTCTCAAATACACATCTATTTCTCTCTGGACTAATCACATCTCTCTCAAATAATCACATCTATTTCTCTCAAATAATCACATCTATTTCACTCTGAAATAATTGTGATTTTCTCTCTCAAATTATCACATCACATAAAGTTTTCTCTCAAATAATCACATTTTTTTTCTTTCTAATAATCACATTATTTTCCTGATAAACTTGCCTGCCTGTCTGAGGTTTCTCTCGTAACTATACACTTCATCCCTCAGCCAGGTTGGAAAGAGTGAGGTTATCCATCTGCTTCTGTCAGGGAGTTGGCAAGTCTATACAGCATGTTCTACTGTTTATCTGTTAACACAGCAAGGGCATTTAAACAATTTGTTGGACAGATTGTATCTCAGTCTGCCGTAGCCAGTTCTCAGTCTGACTATTTTTACCCGATCTCTTCTCAACAAGGAGTGATATGCATCTCTGGGTATTCTCTGTACTATTTATTCTCTGAGTTTGTGTTTTTTATCATTGTTTTAACTTCTCCATATGTTGTCCTTTCTTAAGTTTGAAGTTTGCATTGTCCTTTTTTGGCTAGTCTGTCTGCCTCCTCGTGCTGAGGTCAGAGTTACTCTGTATTTTGACACTGTAGAAGTTGTCAGTGGTGACCATTCATAAACTAACGTCTATGAAATTCAGGAATTGTTTTTTAACCTTCCCCTTGGAGAGGAAGACTAACGTCTGGTCAGGCAAAATATACTGATCAGACATGTTAGTCAGGATCAGACAAAATATACTGATCAGACATGTTAGTCAGGATCAGGCAAAATATACTGATCAAACATGTTAGTCAGGGTCAGGCAAAATATACTGATCAGACATGTTAGTCAGGGTCAGACAAAATATACTGATCAGACATGTTAGTCAGGATCAGGCAAAATATACTGATCAAACATGTTAGTCAGGGTCAGGCAAAATATACTGATCAGACATGTTAGTCAGGGTCAGGCAAAACATACTGATCAGACATGTTAGTCAAGGTCAGGCAAAATATTCTGCTTAAGCCCCGCACCTCGACTTTCATGTACCCCTCCCTTGAAACGGGCTGTTTTAATGGCAGCCTGGTTAACAAGGTGAGGGATCGATGTGATCCTCATAGTAGTGAGCGACACACAGATGAAGCCAAACATAGCACACTCGCCTGGAGGACCCAGGTCTACTTTCATCAGCATGCTCAGGATGTGAGGAAATCAACTTACTGCAACCCGTCACTTAACGTCCTTCTCAGGGCGCACAAAAGAGTAGACCTACTCATTGTGGTTGTTCGAAACAACAACCTTCCCCTCTCCCATATCCAGTTCTGTTCACTTTTGATTCACTTTTCTCCGTTGTACCTAGTTTTGACTAAGCTTAAATGTTATAACCACCAACATATTCCTAAAACCCAGATTTGATCGATACATTACATTGTTTTCTTTGGTGTTCGTCCTGAAAAGGATGTTTTGATGTTGTGTCATAGTGTTACTGTGAGGCTGCGATGTCTGCACCTTTTGGCCCGACACATCCGGTTTCAGCACAGAATTTTTTAATACTGAGTTTACCTTCCCACTGCGATCCCTGTTTTCTTAGCTTGCCTGCACTAGTGCAAACTGTTTCCAGGACCACCACTTGGAGACAAAATGGGGTTTTGATCAGGTGGGGTTTGCTGCCCCTGATGCAAGTTGCTAGCTATGATTCGCTGGCTCGTATCAGCTCATTCACTGACAGTTTACATCATGTGAAAACAGATAACCCAATTTAATTATTTGTAACAATAGTTGCTAAATATTCTCTCCTGAGATTTTAAGTCTACAAAGGTTGGAAGGCCTAAGAAGAGGGACTAAATCCCAAGGAGGCCTAGCTGCATAGTAAGAATATTTCAAAATTATGTTCAAAATCTACCCAATCTACTACAGGATCCTCGCAGGTGCTACGGAGTGGTGCACTGTGCAGAGATTTTCCAAAAATATGGAGAAGAACAAGGCACTAATGGGTTAAATCGTATGTAATGACATTGATTCTTCGACTAAACTAAACTAAACTAAACTAAACTTCTTCTGCTGCATTCGTTCTCAATCTTCCGCTACCAAGCCCTGAACAGGGCTTTGCAAGTAGCAGGATGTAATCTGGTGAACGGAATGCATTATGTCGTTAGTTTACAGCTAGACTTGAATATTTGCAACTTTCTATCTGACACATTCGTCTTCAACAGGTAAACTAAACTAAAAAAGGATTCAATGATTAGAGAGTTGTTACTTTTGATAGATTTGTATGGGGGGTCAAAGATGCAGCAGTGAATGAGCTGACAGCAGCCAGTGACTCATTTCAGGGTCAATGACCTATAACTAACCAAAACCCTATTCCACCTTCAAATGGTGGCCCTGGGAGCAGACTGAAACCATGCAGCCTGGCTTAGAGTGAAATACATAGTAGAAATACATAGTAGAAAAGCAAACACTAAAATGATAAAGCATAAGCAAAAAGAGGAAAACCAACAACATTACAAACTAAAATGTTTTTATGCAAATGTGAGAAGCATAGTAAATAAAAGAGAAGAATTGGAACTGTATATAGAAGAAGAAAAACCAGATATAATAGGGTTAACAGAATCATGGACATATGAGGAGATTGCAGATAGTGAACTTGAAATTGAGGGATATACAATGTTAAGGAAAGATAGGATAATTGGAGACAAGACTAAGGGAGGTGGTGTTTTATTATACTGTATAAATTCTGTTAATATAACGATCAAAGATTATTTATCATGTGGTAACAAAAATGAAAGTGTATGGGGAGAAATAGAAAGTGAGGGTGAAAAAACAGTGATTGGGGTGTGCTATAGATGTCCATCAAGTCAAAAGGAGGAAGATGAGGAGCTGATTAGTAGCATAGTAAAGGCAAGTGATAGGAAATTATTATTAATGGGAGATTTCAACTATCCAGAAATAAAATGGGATATGGCAGAAGCACTTGTAGAGTCAAAACCTTTTGTTAAGTGCATAACTGACAATTTTTTAATTCAACATGTAGAAGCAGCCACCAGAGGCAAAAACATACTCGACCTAGTTTTTACCACGGAGGAAAATATGATTGAAAACGTTACCGTTGGGGAACTGTTTAGCTCAAGTGACCATCAAATCATCCGTTGGGATCTTATTGCAGGGAAAGGAGTAAACATAAACACGCGAACATATGACTACTCTAAGGCAGATGTTAAGAGGATGAAAGAGGCAGCGAACCACATAATCTGGAAAGATATTGTTGTAGGAACAGATGTTGAACAGGAGTGGGAAAGTTTTAAAACAGTTCTAGAAACGCTAAAAGAGGAATGTGTTCCATGTAGGGAGGTAAACCCCAAGCGTAAAAAGTGGATAACTAGATTTGTAGTGAAATGTAGAAGAGCAAAAAATAAAGCATGGAAAAAATATATAGAGGCAGGTAAATCAAAAGAAACATATGTAAAATATTTGGACAAGCAGAACATATCTCAGAAAGCGAATAAAACAGCAAAAATAGACTTTGAAAAAAAACTTGCTCAGAGGATCAAGACTGACAGTAAAAGCTTCTTTTCTTATGTTAGAAATAAACAAAGAACGAAAGACAAAGTAGGACCTCTCATAGACAGTACAGGGAAAATAATAAGTGAGAATAGGGAGGCAGCTAATCTGCTCAATCAGTACTTTGGCACAGTCTTCACAAAGGAGGACTGCTCCGAGATCCCAGAGCCTATAGATATTTTTCAAAGAGACATGGATACAGCGGGATTAAGATCAATCTGTATTACAGAGGAAATGGTTTTTTAAAAATTGGAGGGGTTGAAGGTGAATAAATGTCCAGGTCAAGATGGTATTCACCCAAAATTGCTGTATGAAATTAGAGACCAACTAGCAAAACCATTGGCTATATTATGTTCTCAATCACTTACAAAGGGGATTGTTCCACGGGATTGGAAAGATGCAGGAGTGATCCCCTTATTCAAAAAAGGCAAAAAATCAGATCCTGAAAATTATAGACCGGTGAGTTTAACGAGCATAGTCTGTAAATTGTTAGAGTCAATAATCAAAGGAAACATTGTAATGCATTTAGAAAAATGTAATCTAATTAGAAATAGTCAGCATGGGTTTACTAGAGGGAGATCATGCTTAACAAATCTATTAGAATTCATGGAGGAGGTTACTAAAATCATAGATAAAGGGGAGCCAGTGGATGTTATTTATCTAGACTTTGCAAAGGCCTCTGATAGAGTACCTCATCAAAGATTATTTCGAAAGTTAAAATCACATGGAATAGGTGGGGAAGTTGCCAAATGGATTGAAAATTGGTTAACGGGAAGAAGGCAGAGGGTGGGCATAAATAAGGAGTACTCTGAGTGGAGTGAAGTGAAAAGTGGTGTGCCACAGGGCTCGGTTTTGGGACCAATTTTGATCTTGATATATATAAATGATTTGGACATTGATATGAGATCCATGATTGCAAAATTTGCTGATGACACAAAACTATGCAGTAGTGTCTCACCTAAAGCGGAAGTGGATATATTGATGTCGGATTTAGATAAAATTTGAGAATGGTCTGTAAGCTGGCAAATGGAGTTTAATGTAGATAAATGTACAGTCATCCACATGGGTAGATCCAATATGGAACATAATTACAGAATGGGAGAAAACAATATTAGAAAGATAGATAAGGAAAGGGACCTAGGGGTTATAATAGATCATACAGGAAAGGTGAGTGAGCAAGTTAAGGTAGCAGTGAAAAAGGCAAATGCAATGTTAGGTATGATAAAAAGAAATATTAAACATAGGAGCAAGGAAGTGATCGTCAAACTGTATAAAGCTTTAGTTAGACCTAGATTGGAGTACTGTGTACAGGTGTGGAGTCCTTATCATAGAGAGGACATAAACATGCTAGAAAGAATACAAAAAAGAGCGACAAAGATGATAGTGGGATTCCAGAATTACAGTTATGAGGAACGACTCAGAAAAACCGGCCTACAGTGTCTCGAAGAGAGAAGAATTCGTGGTGACTTAATACAGGTTTATAAGATGATCAGAGGAATCGATAAATTAGACTATAACAAGTTTTTTAAAATACAGCCACCTACAATAACACGAGGGCATAGCTACAAGCTGACTAAAGAGAGGTCCAGGTTAGATAGTAGGAAATATTTTTTTAGTCAGAGAGTGGTGTCTGCTTGGAATGCATTGCCAGGGGAGGTAGTGGAGGCAGGGACAGTTAATGCATTTAAGAATAAACTGGATGCGCATAGCTTTTAGATCAAGGTGATGTAAATGTAACTGGTTATATACAGACTCTGCAGGGTCTTCTAAACCAGTATAAAGACGTTAAGTTAAGAGTCAAAGAGGGAAAGCAAAACCAGTCCCAAAAAATCATGTGCTGAAATCAGATGTGTCGGGTCGAAAAGCACAGATATCACATCCTCACTGTAAACTGCAACAAAGCATCACAAATATCCTTTTCAGGACAAGAGCCCAATAAGAAGAATAGATTTGTATGTAAGTGGAGTTACCATGTGGTGTGTGATTTGTATGGAGTTACCATGTGGTGTGTGATTTGTATGGAGTTACCATGTGGTGTGTGATTTGTATGGAGTTGCCATGTGGTGTGTGATTTGTATGGAGTTGCCATGTGGTGTGTGATTTGTATGGAGTTGCCATGTGGTGTGTGATTTGTATGGAGTTGCCATGTGGTGTGTGATTTGTATGGAGTTACCATGTGGTGTATGATTTGTATGGAGTTACCATGTGGTGTGTGATTTGTATGGAGTTGCCATGTGGTGTGTGATTTGTATGGAGTTGCCATGTGGTGTGTGATTTGTATGGAGTTACCATGTGGTGTGTGATTTGTATGGAGTTGCCATGTGGTGTGTGATTTGTATGGAGTTGTCATGTGGTGTGTGATTTGTATGTACGTGGAGTTGCCATGTGGTGTGTGATTTGTATGGAGTTGTCATGTGGTGTGTGATTTGTATGTATGTGGAGTTGCCATGTGGTGTGTGATTTGTATGTACGTGGAGTTGCCATGTGGTGTGTGATTTGTATGTAAGTGGAGTTGCCATGTGGTGTGTGATTTGTATGGAGTTGCCATGTGGTGTGTGATTTGTATGGAGTTGCCATGTGGTGTGTGATTTGTATGGAGTTGCCATGTGGTGTGTGATTTGGACGTCCACTTTCAACTGAAATACTCCCTCCATTCCATGTCCACAGTTGTCCAATTTGTACACACCCCTCCCTTCGACCTCTCCTAGGACGTCTTTTACGAATAGCCCCTACACCATTTAACTTTTTGATGTACGACTGTACGGACACTGTGTTAGTTGGCTGCTCATCCATGTTAGAAGGTTGCTCATCCATGTTAGTAGGCTGCTCATCCATGATAGAAGGTTGCTCATCCATGTTAGTAGGTTGCTCATCCATGATAGAAGGTTGCTCATACATGTCAGTAGGCTGCTCATCCGTGTTAGTAGGAGGCTCATCCATGTTAGTGGGCTGCTCATCCATGATAGAAGGTTGCTCATCCATGTCAGTAGATTGCTCATCCATGTCAGTAGGTTGCTCATCCATGTCAGTAGGCTGCTCATCCATGATAGTGGGTTGCTCATCCATGATAGAAGGTTGCTCATCCATGTCAGTAGGTTGCTCATCCATGTTAGTGGGTTGCTCATCCATGCTAGTAGGCTGCTCATCCTGGTTAGTAGGAGGCTCATCCATGTTATGGGGGTTGCTCATCCGTGTTAGTAGGAGGCTCATCCATGTTAGTGGGCTGCTCATCCATGATAGAAGGTTGCTCATCCATGTCAGTAGGCTGCTCATCCATGTCAGTAGGTTGCTCATCCATGTCAGTAGGCTGCTCATCCATGATAGTGGGTTGCTCATCCATGATAGAAGGTTGCTCATCCATGTCAGTAGGTTGCTCATCCATGTTAGTGGGTTGCTCATCCATGTTAGTAGGCTGCTCATCCATGTTAGTAGGAGGCTCATCCATGTTAGTGGGTTGCTCATCCATGTCAGTAGGTTGCTCATCCATGTTAGTGGGCTGCTCATCCATGTTAGTAGGCTGCTCTTCCATGTTAGTAGGTTGCTCATCCATGTTAGTAGGAGGCTCACTATGTGTGTTTTGTTTCTTTCTTCTTCAGGTTGCCATTGTTGAGGAAGAAATGAGGGACCTGCTGCGAGAAACGGAAGCCAACAAGCGAGCAATGGACAACAAATTGAAAAAGTTGACCCAAACTTTAGGAGACCTACAAAGTGACTTAATATAATGCATCAACTTAGGAAGGTTGTTCATTGAGCTAGCAACCTCATCATGTAAAAACATGTAAAAAGGCTTACTTTAAACAGGGCCAGCTGCAGTGGTGGTCTATGCTTTACATTGGAGCAAAAAGTTTAATTTTGATGATTTGTAGTTTATTTGTTTTGTAAATTAAAAAGTACTGTATTTATTTCTTGAATGTATGTCTAGTTTTTTGGTGTTTTACATTCCTCTCAGTAGGAGAGAGGTTAAGGCACTTCTCGCCATAAGCGTTCCATGTTCAGCTCCAGGTCTTGACACACTGCCATCTCAGTGGTCTTGAGGTAAGGTGTCCACCTCGGGTGTCGGAGGTCACGTGTTCAAATCATGGTAGAGACCAGGATTTTTCCACGTGGATCTTCTGGTAAAATTTCCCCTGATCTCTGGGTAGTGAGGTCGGACTCCCGTGTTCAGTGTCGAGCACGTTAACAATTCCTTGTCAGTTGGAAATCTAAAAGAGTAGGCTAAATGGCCACTGCCAGGACAAAATTCAAATTAAAAATCTGCCCAAGTTATTTGTACCTTTCCCCAGGTGGTATGTTAAGAGCAGCTATAGATGGCGCCTAACTGGCTACAGGTCTACTTAGCTCTAGTGTTTGAGTCTATTAAAATGGTCTCGCACATTGGTTGTTGTTGTTGTTTTGAATGCCCACAGTGAGTAGGTTACTCTTATGTGTGCCCTGAAAAGGGCGTTAAGTGATGGAGTTGCAGTAGCTTTTCTCACATCTTATGCGTGCTGATGAAGGTGGACCAGGGTCCTCCAGGCAGTTGTGCTATGCTTGGTCTCATCTTCGTGTCACTCACTACTATGGAGATCACGTCGAATGTCACCTTGTTAGCCAGACTGTTGTCCTCGACAACAGCCTGTTTCCAGGACGACCAACGAGGAGGTCAGGTGAGGGTCTTGGCCAGTATATTTCTCCTGACCCTGGCTAACATTCTCTGATCAGTGTGTTTTGCCTGACCAGATGTTGTTTGTTGTTGCTTAGATGTTTGCCTCACTAGTTTCTACTGGCGGAGGCGCGCCATTTTCCACCCCAGACCATAGTCCATTGGGCGACATCAGGACGCATAAACCAGTGCTTGGATGCATGTGTGCGTCTGTATGTACCTATGCTAGGTTTGTGTGCCCTCAGAAGCTAGCCCAACCAAAGTGCAATGGAAGGGCCTCACCATGAGGGCGCGTGTGAAAGTTGTGCAAGAGTGTGACTGTAGGACAGAGTCAAATGAAACAGAGTGAGGTAAGAGAAGAGAGCAGAGTTGCCTCCAGGGTGAAACCTCTTCTACCTCAACCAGATGTTAGCTTCATCGTTCCTCACACATTGGTAAAAACCACCCTCCAAGAAACTGGTTATATACAGACTCTATAGTGTCTTCTAAACCAGTATAAAGATAAGTTACGTTAAGTTAAATGGGTACTTAACTCAGATTTAGAGAAGGCAGGTCAGTGACGAATTAATTTGTTTCCATATTTATCCATGTCTAATGCTATTGCTATGAAGGTTATCAAAGCCAGGGTACAAGAGCTAATTCATTGCTATTAAGCCCCTTAGACTTCTGCATACTTCATCCTCTCATGCCACCGTCGTCCCTTCTGTATCTTCCAAAGCTGAAGAATATTTGTTTGTGTATACAAACTTGTCACTGCTGAATAGTCATCTTGGTTACAGAAATATAAACTTGGTATATAGAATATATTATACGGAAATATTATAAAGGCCTTTGAACACCTGTATGACATTACAACAGTCCAGCGCTGTTCTTGTGAATCAGATGTGTGGAGACTGGTTTCGCACATCAGTCGGTGTGAGACAGGGCTGTACACTCTCTCCAACTCTTTTCAAAATATTATGTGGGAATTATGAGTGAGGCATTTGGAGGTCGCGTTGGTACTGTCAAGATAGGGGGGTGAAAGATTACCAACCTTCGTTTTGCAGATGACATCGACGGGTTGCTGGGCATAGAAGCAAACTTCAGAAATGGGTCAGAAGGCTCGATGAAACAGCTCTTAACTATGGTACAGAGATTAACCCTGGGAAGACAAAATTAATGACCAATAACGCCAAGGGCTTCAACAGTAGGATAAAAGCTAATGGCCAGGAACTCGAAGTGGTCGACCATTTTGAATATCTGGGTTCGATCGTCAGTGATGAAGGATCAAAATGTGAGGTATTGGCCAAAATAGGACAGACAATAGCGGTGCTTGCACGGCCTAACAAAATCTGGCAAGATAAACGGTTAGCACTATGCATGAAAATCAGATTAATGCGTACATTGGTCCTGTCAATATTCCTCTATGCTTGTGAGACATTGACAATTAAAGCTGACCGTCAGAGAAGGATACAGGCCTTGGAGATGAGATGTCTCCGAAGACTTCTAAATGTCGCGTACAAAGATCGAGTTACAAATGAGGAAATACGAGAAAGAATTACAACTGCAATAGGGCCTTTTGAAGATCTCTTGGCAACTGTCAAAAGAAGGAAACTCGCTTGGTACAGTTACATATCGAGATCAAATGGTCTTGCAAATACAATCCTACATGGAAAGGTGCAAGGCAAACGACGAACAGGCCCTCCCAAAAAGAGGTGGGAGGACAACATAAAAGAATGGACCAATCTCCGATCAGAAGAGGCACAGGCAGCGACCGCTGAAAGAGAAGGATAGCGTAGGGTTGTGAGAATGTCCTCATGTGTGCCCCAACTACCTCATTGGTTACAGGATGATCTGACCTGATATAAGTTATCTTGGTTGCAGAAATATAGACTCTGGATATGGGTAATATACTTATCTGTGCTGCCTTGTGGGACACCTCTTTATGGGAAGAGATTCAGTAGAAAACCCTGAGAAAAAATGTACATCTTGTGCTTCCTCCACTCGTCTATACTACATCTTGTGCTACCTCCAGTCATCCTGACTACATCTTGTGCTACCTCCAGTCATCCTGACTACATCTTGTGCTACCTCCAGTCATCCTGACTACATCTTGTGCTACCTCCAGTCATCCTGACTACATCTTGTGCTACCTCCAGTCATCCTGACTACATCTTGTGCTACCTCCAGTCATCCTGACTACATCTTGTGCTACCTCCAGTCATCCTGACTACATCTTGTGCTACCTCCAGTCATCCTGACTACATCTTGTGCTACCTCCAGTCATCCTGACTACATCTTGTGCTACCTCCAGTCATCCTGACTACATCTTGTGCTACCTCCAGTCATCCTGACTACACCTTGTGCTACTTCCAGTCATCCTGACTACATCTTGTGCTACCTCCAGTCATCCTGACTACATCTTGTGCTACCTCCAGTCATCCTGACTACATCTTGTGCTACCTCCAGTCATCCTGACTACATCTTGTGCTACCTCCAGTCATCCTGACTACACCTTGTGCTACTTCTACTCGTCTATACTACATCTTGTGCTACCTCCAGTCATTTTGACTACATCTTGTGCTACCTCCAGTCATCTTAACTACACCTTGTGCTACCTCCAGTCATCTTGACTACACCTTGTGCTACCTCCAGTCATCTTGACTACACCTTGTGCTACCTCCAGTCATCTTGACTACACCTTGTGCTACCTCCAGTCATCTTGACTACACCTTGTGCTACCTCCAGTCATCTTGACCACATCTTGTGCTACCTCCAGTCATCTTGACTGCTTCTTGCCAACAGATTAAGGTAATAGGAGACGAGAGAGTGCAAATATTTCCCACTTTAATCTTTTCAAACGCAACTTACATCATCGTGGCCTAGGGTGAAATGTTCATTTCACAATCTCAACGCACCTGGTTCGAATTCCACCATCTCCAGTTTGACAGACACAGTATTTTTATCAGTGCGATCGCTCCTCCGCGTACGGAAAGTAATGGCAGCCTACCATATGCACATCTGCCAAGAAACTTATAACAGCCAAATAGATGGGCGGTTGTAAGAAGTGACACTCTGCAAAGGACATGCTACTTATTTTTTTTACTTACAGCATCAGACAAACTACACTAAACAATCACAAAAGCTGGAAGGAAAAAGAAGACTTGTATCACATCTCACATCACAAATTTGATGCTGTCACCATCTTTACTTTTGTTGGACAACTATTATTATTACCTCTCAGAGCAAAGATTGAGTGCCAGACATGTTGACTGTTCTGTTTATTGAAGTCTCAGACAGCCACCTCAGAGCCTTAATCTCCATTCTCATACTGGAGGTTGTCCTGCTCCATTCTCATACTGGAGGTTGTCCTGCTCCATTCTCATACTGGAGGTTGTCCTGCTCCATTCTCATACTGGAGGTTGTCCTGCTCCATTCTCATACTGGAGGTTGTCCTGCTCCATTCTCATACTGGAGGTTGTCCTGCTCCATTCTCATACTGGAGGTTGTCCTGCTCCATTCTCATACTGGAGGTTGTCCTGCTCCATTCTCATATTGGAGGTTGTCCTGTATGTCCTGCTCCATTCTCATACTGGAGGTTGTCCTGCTCTATTCTCATACTGGTGGTTGTCCTGCTCCATTCTCATACTGGAGGTTATCCTGCTCCATTCTCATACTGGAGGTTGTTCTGCTCCATTCTCATACTGGAGGTTATCCTGCTCCATTCTCATACTGGAGGTTGTTCTGCTCCATTCTCATACTGGAGGTTATCCTGCTCCATTCTCATACTGGAGGTTGTTCTGCTCCATTCTCATACTGGAGGTTGTCCTGCTCCATTCTCATATTGGAGGTTGTCCTGTATGTCCTGCTCCATTCTCATACTGGAGGTTGTCCTGCTCTATTCTCATACTGGAGGTTATCCTGCTCCATTCTCATACTGGAGGTTGTTCTGCTCCATTCTCATACTGGAGGTTGTTCTGCTCCATTCTCATACTGGAGGTTGTCCTGCTCCATTCTCATATTGGAGGTTGTCCTGTATGTCCTGCTCCATTCTCATACTGGAGGTTGTCCTGCTCTATTCTCATACTGGAGGTTATCCTGCTCCATTCTCATACTGGAGGTTGTTCTGCTCCATTCTCATACTGGAGGTTGTTCTGCTCCATTCTCATACTGGAGGTTGTCCTGCTCCATTCTCATACTGGAGGTTGTTCTGCTCCATTCTCATACTGGAGGTTATCCTGCTCCATTCAGCAGCTGCTTTTCTTTATCCATCTTAGATAGAAGACTCTCCAACTCATTGCATTGCATAACCTGGTGTTCACACATTCCAAAAGCCTCATGAGTGTGTAGTATTCTGGGTTTTAAAGAAAGCACTAGAAACAAAACCCCAAATATGATACATGAATAAAAGAAAGCACTAGAAATAATAACATATATGTAATACATGAATAAAAGAAAGCTCTAGAAATAATAGCACATACATGATACAGGAATATAATAATAGCTCATATGTGATTAAGAAATAAAAGAATGCACTAGAAACAATATCCCGTATTTCATATAGGAATAAAAGATGGCTCTAGAAATAATAGCCCATATGTGATACAGGAATACAAGAATGCTATACAAATAATGGCTTATATGTGGTATAGGAAATAAAGAATGTCAGAGAAACTATAGCCCATATGTGATACAGGAATAAAAGATAGCTCAAAAAACTAAAGCCCATTTATGATACAGGAATAAAATAGTGAATAGGCTATTTGTACAGGGATCAGAAGATGCAGAACTGTCTTTGTACAGGGATCAGAAGATGCAGAACTGTCTTTGTACATGGATCAGAAGATGGAAAACTGTCTTTGTACATGGATCAGAAGATGGAAAACTGTCTTTGTACATGGATCAGAAGATGGAAAACTGTCTTTGTACATGGATCAGAAGATGGAAAACTGTCTTTGTACATGGATCAGAAGATGGAAAATTGTCTTTGTACAGGGATCAGAAGATGGAGAACTGTCTTTGTACAGGGATCAGAAGATGGAGAACTGTCTTTGTACAGGGATCAGAAGATGGAAAACTGTCTTTGTACAGGGATCAGAAGATGGAAAACTGTCTTTGTACAGGGATCAGAAGATGGAAAACTGTCTTTGTACAGGGATCAGAAGATGGAAAACTATCTTTGTACAGGGATCAGAAGATGGAAAACTGTCTTTGTACAGGGATCAGAAGATGGAAAACTGTCTTTGTACAGGGATCAGAAGATGGAAAACTGTCTTTGTACAGGGATCAGAAGATGGAAAACTGTCTTTGTACAGGGATCAGAAGATGAACTCTTTCCTCTTATACTGGTAGAGAATCTCCAGGCTTATACCAAAGAAAAACTCAGACTGCTAAAATCACTCTCCACCATTGGTTTCTTCATCAAGGTGTTTGGAGACCTCCTTTTTCTGTGCTCTATAGACTGTTAATCTGGTCTAGCTCGATATAAGACTAATGCATGCCATCTCCCTTCACTGACATCTTGTCGACTGCAAAAGTCCTCTGGGGTCTGTGAAAGACAAGAATAGCACCACTGCCACTCAGAGAGCATGTCGTGAGATGCGACTAACTGTGTGGCATGGCATAACACCGGTCATGGTTAGGTGGTTTGTTTAGAGCAGTATAGATGTCGTCTAACAGGCTGCGGGTCTATTAAGATGGGCTCACACATCGTTTAACAACCATCCAAGAAACTGGTTGTATGCAGACTGCGGTGTCTTCTGAACTAGTATAAAGACGTTAAAGATAACTAAAAGTATGTGGGCCGCAGTGTTGGACTGACCATCGCCGTGCCGTTATCAAGTTGAGTTTGTTATTGTTTAATGTCCACAGATAGTAAGATTGCTATTTTTGTGCGCCCTGAAAAGGGTGCCAAGTATCGAGTTGTAGTAGCTTTGCTCACATCCCGAGCGTGCTGATGAAGGTGAACCACAGTCCTTCAGGCTTCATCTGCGTGACGCTCATTTCTACGGGGATAACGTCGACCCACATCTCGTCAGCTAGACTGCCTTGAAAACAGTATGTTTCTAGCGAACGATATATGGAAGACAGATTGTGGTCTTGGTCAGAATATTGTCCCTGACGCGACGTCCTGGTAACCATGTTGTGCCTGACCAGACTAGTGTCTCATTTCCCCATCAAGTTTAAAACTGGAGACCGCAGAAAGGACTAAATGTGAAGGAAGTAGAAGCATAGAGCAGGAACAGCATCGCGGGTAAGCTAGCAGGCAGACTGGATGCCCTTCACCTTGGAAACCCCAGCATCGATCAAACGGTGGCGAAGTTAAGGGATACTGTTTAGTCTACAGCGCTAAATACCTCGTTCCATCCACGCGAAAGCACAAGGACTGGTCCAATTAAAATGATGGTGAAATCCATATTTCTTAGAGACACGTATACTGTCGAGACTGGAGGCATAACCAGCGGCGTATCCTGGGCAACCGATGGAATGACTACATCCGGAACGTGGAGGTCTCTGCTAAAATAAGGCCTCCTCCCTATTTCAGAAACACTTGATCGCCGTCCAGTTTCTTTGTTCGGTCATGTTGTACGGCTGGACCAGGAAACACTTGACCGCCGTCCAGTTTCTTTGTTCGGTCATGTTGTACGGCTGAACCAGGAAACACTTGACCGCCGCCCAGTTTCTTTGTTCGGTCATGTTGTACGGCTGGACCAGGAAACACTTGACCGCCGTCCAGTTTCTTTGTTCGGTCATGTTGTACGGCTGAACCAGGAAACACTTGACCGCCGTCCAGTTTCTTTGTTCGGTCATGTTGTACGGCTGAACCAGGAAACACTTGACCGCCGCCCAGTTTCTTTGTTCGGTCATGTTGTACGGCTGGACCAGGAAACACTTGACCGCCGTCCAGTTTCTTTGTTCGGTCATGTTGTACGGCTGGACCAGGAAACACTTGACCGCCGTCCAGTTTCTTTGTTCGGTCATGTTGTACGGCTGGACCAGGAAACACTTGACCGCCGTCCAGTTTCTTTGTTCGGTCATGTTGTACGGCTGAACCAGGAAACACTTGACCGCCGCCCAGTTTCTTTGTTCGGTCATGTTGTACGGCTGGACCAGGAAACACTTAACCGCCGTCCAGTTTCTTTGTTCGGTCATGTTGTACGGCTGGACCAGGAAACACTTGACCGCCGTCCAGTTTCTTTGTTCGGTCATGTTGTACGGCTGGACCAGGAAACACTTGACCGCCGTCCAGTTTCTTTGTTCGGTCATGTTGTACGGCTGGACCAGGAAACACTTGACCGCCGTCCAGTTTCTTTGTTCGGTCATGTTGTACGGCTGAACCAGGAAACACTTGACCGCCGTCCAGTTTCTTTGTTCGGTCATGTTGTACGGCTGAACCAGGAAACACTTGACCGCCGCCCAGTTTCTTTGTTCGGTCATGTTGTACGGCTGGACCAGGAAACACTTGACCGCCGTCCAGTTTCTTTGTTCGGTCATGTTGTACGGCTGAACCACGAAACCCCGGCCCACAAGATACTACACAGGATGCCACTCGCAGCCAAAGTCTTTCCCTTACTAGCTGGAGGCGCAGAAGAGACTTATTATTATACTAAGTCACAGCTTTGTGTGAGGTGGGGGATCAGTTCCCTATCTCCCTGTCTTTTCGTCCTCAAACCATCAAAGAAAACTGCCTACCTAGCGCTCAGGGCTAGGCAAACAGACTGACGAGATCAAGGTGTTCTGAAAGATGACATGAGACCTTGAAAGGACTATATGGTCTATAACCGTCTGGTAACTCCAGTTCTCATTACTGATGTATTACTAATAACGAAGTATGACAAGATCCTCGACAGTGGGTAGATAATTTCTGATATATTCTTAACAACCCGTCGTCAATTAGCGAAGAGGCCATCCGCCGTTATGTCCCAGGTGAAACATGGCTATGAATCAACCCCACTGATAAATAAGTAGATAAAGCCATTAAAACTCTTTCTCCAGGAAAGACTCACGGGGCTTGCGCAATAACAGCATGTACATATATATAGACCAAGACACCCAAGGAGAGAATTGGATTAGATTGCTCATGATATGAATACTTGGCGAGTATTTGTTGAGAACCTATGCTCCATAGGGAGTTGACAGGTTTTTGATTGATATATATGACAGCGAGAACATGTCTCACCAGACAGCTTACTTCGCTCTTCAGCTACATGTAGGCTGAAGGGGTAGTCCTGCAAGAAATGACGGATACTGCAATGGGTCATTTGTGTAAGAGAAAAGTCAATCGTCAGAAGTGTGACAGTCACCGCGTAATGGCTCTACTATCTACCCTCGGCAAGATCCTAAGGAGCGGACTACACACTCGCATAAATAGACATCTTGAACTAGTCCATCGCCTTCTATGTGGATTCAGAGTTGATCGAGGAACTGTAGGCATAATATTTGCTGCGATAAATAGCTGGAACAAAACCAGGATCTGTACACAACGTTCATTGAGCTTACATAAGCATTAATACGATCAACAGTGGTGAGCTATGGCAGATAATGTTCAAAAATATGTCATGACAAATTTGTCTTTGTTGAAATAGCTCATCGAACAAATGCGCGCACAAGAACTTGACAATTTCGAGACATCTACGTCATTTTATAATTTTTTTTTTTAAACTGCTGACGGACGTCTTCAAAGGTCATGAATATTGGATCTTGATCTTGATGACTCGTTCCTCGGCGTACCTGCTGGGCCCAACTTTGTCTCCAGCGGACCCAGGGAATATTGGATTTGTGCAGTAAAGGTCACATGAATGAGTCTATTCCTCTTCTTCATCGTTCGCTCTGAAATAATCGCACCTCTCAAAATTGATGAGAGAAAAAAATGTTTCTTTACCCACAATTTATTCAAACTTGTCTCCTTGTAATAGTTCCCTCACCTGTTGATACACCGCTCCCAACGTATTTGCGTTCATGTTTCGTGGCGAATTGTATTGAATCTCTTCTACGTTCTGAAATCAGCGAACTTTAAGGGTGGGTGTCAACTTTAGGAACATAAAAAAGGTCTGCATGGGCCAAACCTGAAAAGTAGTGTGGCTGTTTGACAATAGTCACGAATAAGCAGTGTCGTCTGTGCAGGTGCGTTTTCGTGAAGCAGCAACAAGCCCTTTCTTGTTCATGCTTCAGGCCTCTTGTTCGTATTGTCTCTCAAACGTCTCATAGCATCCAAGTAATACTTGCTATTGGTCGTCCGAGCGCATGTTACACGCACGTGATGAATCGTGCCCCTCCAATCAAAACAGTCTTTCAACAGAAGCTTGACATTTGAATGATTGTGACGTGCTTTTCTTTTCTTTTTTTGTCTTTTTTTTTTGTCGAGATGTTGTTCCAACCCACTGTGATGATTGCCTTTTTGTTTCTGCATCTATCTATAAACCCATCTTTCGTCATCTGTAATGATTATTTTTTAAGAAAGTCTCCCTCAACATTCAGTAAAAGTTGTATCTAATTTCGAGCAGAACTACACGCAAACACGTTGCTCTTCAAGATCCTTCATTGCTCACATATAAAAAAATCGCCAAGTGCACTACACGTGTATTCACTTCAACGGAAGTACACCGAAGACTAACGGTCGGGACGTGATCTCTGGCACACATATAATCAGTAACTAGCTCGCTGTCTCACTTAGTTGTGTCGTTTTAAAAGTCCGATGTCTTTTTCGACTGTCCTCGTACCTATTCTTTTTCTTATTCTGCGTTTGTTCTCAATCTCTCGCTATCAAGCAATGAGCACGGCTTTGCAAGTAGCAAGATATAGTCCAGAGAATGGAATGCGTTGTATCGCTAGTTTACAGTTTGACTGCGATATTTGCACCTTTCGATCCGACACATCCGTCTTCGGCAGAGTCCTCATACCCAAACTTTTATTTGCGAATGACTACGCTCTGAACAGTGGTTTAGATTTTTTATACTGCAGGAAGGCATCCGCTACTTGTAACAACTTTGGCTGAATCCCTAGCATAAAGAGAATGGAGGTCATATACTAACCAGCCGTAGATAAACTGTATAAACAACCGGTGTTTGCATACATTAGAAGCAGTGGGAACAGTCGGTTACTCTGAAGCACGTAGTCGAGATCTGATTAATGTTGCTGAACTGGCATATAGAATAACAAAGACCAGCGCATCTTTTGGTAAAATGTGATCGACAGTGTGGGAACATTGAGAAATCAGCATAACGACTAGGCTGAAGGTCTGCCGTACCGTCATTGTCTCCAACTTGCGCTGTTCCACTCATGTGAGATTTGGCAGGTATACGCTGGAGACGCCAGGTGGTTGAATCACTTACTCATGGCTTTTCTAAGGCGCATACTGCATATACGATGACAGGGACTATTTTATATATTAATTGAAGTGAAGTGGTACCTGAACTGACAAGACGTGTCTGCACGAGCTGGGCAACCTTCTCGTACATTAACACGGTCCTGGGTGGTTGCCAAGACCAGAGCATACGAGCTTCTATCTTCAATTTCACGGCCCTGCAATGTGCTACGGTGCTGAGACATGGACACTAAATAAATAATTGGAGGACAAATAGAGAGTGTACTATCCTGTCTTGAAAGACGCTTGGTCGGAATCATTGTCCGGAACCAACGTATGCAAAATCTCTACAATTCTTAAATACTTCTTCTTCTTCTTCTTCTGCGTACACAGTCAGACAGTAACCATTATTTTTTCGAGAAAAGCGGCGGTCATCCTGAGGCTTTCGCCACTGCCATAGAGCTTGTCTTGCAGTTCCACTGTTAATGTGGTAATCTGCTCTCTCTGATCCTCGTATGTCGGGCAGTTCTGCAGCAGATGTTCAGTGGTCATTTTACCAGTACCGCACGGGCATTCGTCGGTACACCCTATCTTCAATTTGTTGAATAGGTGGTACCTCAGTCTGTTGTGGCCAGTGCGAAGTCTGAAGACAACGACCTGCTCTCTTCGGTTCAACTGGTAATAGGCATCGTTTTTGGTGTAACCAGTATGTTCGGTTTCCCATTTGGTCATGTATCTGGCTTTGATAAGCCGTTTTGACTCTTCGTACGTCATACTGGTATCTGTTTGTGGTAGTCTTGCACCTTCTTTTGCCAGTCTGTCTGCCTCCTCGTTGCCTTGGATGTTGCAGTGTGACGGGACCCACTGTACCACTACCCTTTTTGGTGCGGACTGCTGGCACAGTTTGCAGAGTGCTGCTCTTAAGTCATTAAGCTCAGTGTTTTTCTGGCTTTTTAGCGCTGTGACTACGGCGAGAGCATCTGTCAGCAGGACTATATGGCTCTCATTTTCACTGTGTGTCACCATTTCTTCCACTGCCGCCCTCAGTGCCTCTGCCTCCGCTCTGAAATTGCTTGTGTACTTACCAGTAGCGATTGACAGTGTTATTTTTCTGCCATTTGGTAGGTTCAGGAATGCTCCTGCCCCTCCGTTCTGTGTAGTGTTTGTTACAGAACCGTCGGTGTATGCATGGGTCCAGTCCATGCTTGGGTAGCTTTTCGTTATGAAGCTTAGGGTAGTGTCTCTCCTTTCTTTTTCAGTCTGGCAGTTTTTGTTTGCAATACCTGGTATATTTTCTACCACCTCTGGAAATATATCCTGCCTCCAGGTAGGTTTTCGTACAGTTGTGATGGGTTTTGGTGTTGTTAGTGCGTTTATGGGATCTTCGTGCATCTTTGCTTTGGCTATTTCTGCAAAGTTTCTCCGCTTTAGGTTCCCATTTCCCAAATTGTTTAGTCTCTGGTACATTGGGTGGTCCGTCAGTCTTCGGAGTTTCTCTGACTGCAGCTGGGCTCTGCAGTCTCTTCTATCGGTCATGGATTGCAGTTTTGTAATCTTTTCAAGTTCTACAATTGGCGTTGACTTCATGCCACCTGTTATGATTCTCATGGCTTGCTTTTGAAGTTTGTTAACTTTATCGAAGTTCGCCTTCGCTGCTGTTGTCCATGCCGCAATGCCATACTCGAGAACTGGTCTCACTCTTCCAGTGTACAGTTTCTTTAGTATGCCTTCGTCTGCTCCCCAGCTTGTGCCAGCAAGTTTCCTCATGATTGCCATTCTTTCTCTGGCTTTCATTCGGTTTCTCTCAATCTGACTTTTCCATGTCATGCGCCGATCAAATGTGACTCCCAGATAGGTTGGGTTGTCGTTTGGCTGCAGGATTTTGCCATTTAGACTTAATTTGGTACTTTGGGGTTTTAATGAAAGCGAGAATATTGTGCACGTGGTTTTCTCCTCGTTTATTTTGACCAGCCATGAGTTCGCCCACTCTTCCAGCGATGTTAGGGCCGTCTGCATCCGATTTCTTGCTATGGTGAGATTCTTTTCAGAGGTCCACATAGCCAGATCGTCTGCAAACATTGAGCTATGGACTCTTCTTGGTATATTCTCTGTAATATCGTTTATATATACCAGGAAGAGTGTGGGTGACAATACTCCCCCTTGGGGTACTCCCTGCTCGAGTGTCACCTTTTTGCTCATCTGCCCTTGTACTTGGACTCTGGCCGTTCTTTGTTTGAGGTAGTGGTTGATCCACTTGTACATCTTCCCACAGACATCACTTCTTCTTAGCTTGACTCTAAGTCCGTCCTTCCAGACTTTGTCAAATGCCTTTTCCAGATCCACCCAAACAGCTACTGTGTGTTTCTGTGCCTGGTAGGCATCTTCTAACTCCTGGGCTATGAGGATGACCTGGTCCTCAGTGGATCTGTGCTGTCTAAAGCCGGCTTGCTGTGGAATTAGTATTCGTTTTTCTTCCAGATGCCACATCAGTCTGGTGTTTATCATCCGTTCCATCAGCTTGCCGACACAGCTCAGTAGGCTGATGGGCCTGTATCCATTTGGATCTGTTTTATCCTTTCCTGTTTTTGGTACTGGTACCAGTATTGCGTCTTTCCACGCCTGGGGTACAATACCCCTTTTCCAGCTTTGGTTCAGGACTGATAGTAGTTTCCTCTTCGCTGTTTGGCCCAGCCCCATCAGCATTTCGTTTGTTATCCCGTCTTTTCCGGGAGATTTCCTTTTCTTTAGCGTTCTCATAGCCTCTTCCATTTCGCGCATTGTTAGTTTGGCCATCATGTGCTCTTCGGGAGCCGTATTTATGTTTTCGTGTCCCTTTAGCTCTTCGCTAATGTCTGTATGCTTATCTGCAGGGACCTCGATGTGGTTTGCTCTGGCATAGTGATCGACAAAGGCGTTTGCGGCTTTCTTACCTGTGATCAAGTTCTCGCCCTGCTTGATAGTAATTTGTTTATTTGACGGGGTTTCGTCGGTCATGGCTCTGACTAGCTTCCATAGCTTGTTCCCGTCTTTGTCCAGGTTTAGACTTTCCGTTTTATTTTTCCAGCTTTCTCTTGCTGTTTGCTTGAGAGTGTGTTTGTACTTCGCCGCGGCGGCTTTGAGGGCGATGTTTGCCTCCATGAATTTTTCTCGCTCTGCCATGTTCCTAGCATTTGTTACTGCATCTTCCACTTTCTGCAACTCATCATTCCAGTAGGGCTTATAGTTTTTCCTAGCTCCTCTTGGGATGGTTTCAGTGGCGGCTTGCATTATTGCCTTGCTTAGGCTCTCTACCATGGGCTTCATTTTTGTGTTTCGTGTGTTGATGGTTTCACACAGCCCATCTGTCAGGATTGCAAATCTGTCCCAGTCGGCTCGTTTGTAATTCCAACATGGGAGCGGTTTTGTTTCCTGTGGGCCTACTTCCATGCCTGATCGGCCTGTGGTCGCTACCTGCCAGTTGGTTTAGCACCTGGCGGTCTATTTTATGGTGTATGTCCTGTGTGGAGAAGGCCAAATCTGGAGTCGAGGTGGTATGCCATGTTCTTGAGTAGAAGCTAGGGCTATCCTCCGGCCTATTGATTAGGGAGAGATTTGCATCTATCTCCCAATCTTCCACTTCGTCACCTCTGCTGTCTGTGTCAGAGTATCCCCATCTCTCCGAGTGGCTGTTGAAATCTCCAACTACTATGCAGTTGGAGTCTCTGACCTCCATACTCGAGAGCGATAGGTCTCTGTTTGGTGGTCCGTACAGATTGAAAATGCGGAGCTTCGTCTCTTGAGCCATTATGTCCACTCCTACAATTTCTGCTTGTCCGGTGTGATTGACAGATACCGCGCTACTCGGTATGCAGTTTCTGGTCAGTATCAGGACCCCTCCTTTGTGGCCTTCTCTATCTAGACGGAAGGTCTTCTTCTTCTTCTTCTGCGTACACAGTCAGACAGTAACCATTATTTTTTCGAAAAAAGCGGCGGTCATCCTGAGACTCTCGCCACTACCATAGAGCTTTTCTTGCAGTTCCACTGGCAATGGCCACATCTGCTCTCTCTGATCCTCGTATGTCGGGCAGTTCTGCAGCAGATGTTCAGTGGTCATTTTACCAGTACCGCACGGGCATTCGTCGGTACACCCTATCTTCAATTTGTTGAATAGGTGGTACCTCAGTCTGTTGTGGCCAGTGCGAAGTCTGAAGACAACGACCTGCTCTCTTCGGTTCAACTGGTAATAGGCATCGTTTTTGGTGTAACCAGTATGTTCGGTTTCCCATTTGGTCATGTATCTGGCTTTGATAAGCCGTTTTGACTCTTCGTACGTCATACTGGTATCTGTTTGTGGTAGTCTTGCACCTTCTTTTGCCAGTCTGTCTGCCTCCTCGTTGCCTTGGATGTTGCAGTGTGACGGGACCCACTGTACCACTACCCTTTTTGGTGCGGACTGCTGGCACAGTTTGCAGAGTGCTGCTCTTAAGTCATTAAGCTCAGTGTTTTTCTGGCTTTTTAGCGCTGTGACTACGGCGAGAGCATCTGTCAGCAGGACTATATGGCTCTCATTTTCACTGTGTGTCACCATTTCTTCCACTGCCGCCCTCAGTGCCTCTGCCTCCGCTCTGAAATTGCTTGTGTACTTACCAGTAGCGATTGACAGTGTTATTTTTCTGCCATTTGGTAGGTTCAGGAATGCTCCTGCCCCTCCGTTCTGTGTAGTGTTTGTTACAGAACCGTCGGTGTATGCATGGGTCCAGTCCATGCTTGGGTAGCTTTTCGTTATGAAGCTTAGGGTAGTGTCTCTCCTTTCTTTTTCAGTCTGGCAGTTTTTGTTTGCAATACCTGGTATATTTTCTACCACCTCTGGAAATATATCCTGCCTCCAGGTAGATTTTCGTACAGTTGTGATGGGTTTTGGTGTTGTTAGTGCGTTTATGGGATCTTCGTGCATCTTTGCTTTGGCTATTTCTGCAAAGTTTCTCCGCTTTAGGTTCCCATTTCCCAAATTGTTTAGTCTCTGGTACATTGGGTGGTCCGTCAGTCTTCGGAGTTTCTCTGACTGCAGCTGGGCTCTGCAGTCTCTTCTATCGGTCATGGATTGCAGTTTTGTAATCTTTTCAAGTTCTACAATTGGCGTTGACTTCATGCCACCTGTTATGATTCTCATGGCTTGCTTTTGAAGTTTGTTAACTTTATCGAAGTTCGCCTTCGCTGCTGTTGTCCATGCCGCAATGCCATACTCGAGAACTGGTCTCACTCTTCCAGTGTACAGTTTCTTTAGTATGCCTTCGTCTGCTCCCCAGCTTGTGCCAGCAAGTTTCCTCATGATTGCCATTCTTTCTCTGGCTTTCATTCGGTTTCTCTCAATCTGACTTTTCCATGTCATGCGCCGATCAAATGTGACTCCCAGATAGGTTGGGTTGTCGTTTGGCTGCAGGATTTTGCCATTTAGACTTAATTTGGTACTTTGGGGTTTTAATGAAAGCGAGAATATTGTGCACGTGGTTTTCTCCTCGTTTATTTTGACCAGCCATGAGTTCGCCCACTCTTCCAGCGATGTTAGGGCCGTCTGCATCCGATTTCTTGCTATGGTGAGATTCTTTTCAGAGGTCCACATAGCCAGATCGTCTGCAAACATTGAGCTATGGACTCTTCTTGGTATATTCTCTGTAATATCGTTTATATATACCAGGAAGAGTGTGGGTGACAATACTCCCCCTTGGGGTACTCCCTGCTCGAGTGTCACCTTTTTGCTCATCTGCCCTTGTACTTGGACTCTGGCCGTTCTTTGTTTGAGGTAGTGGTTGATCCACTTGTACATCTTCCCACAGACATCACTTCTTCTTAGCTTGACTCTAAGTCCGTCCTTCCAGACTTTGTCAAATGCCTTTTCCAGATCCACCCAAACAGCTACTGTGTGTTTCTGTGCCTGGTAGGCATCTTCTAACTCCTGGGCTATGAGGATGACCTGGTCCTCAGTGGATCTGTGCTGTCTAAAGCCGGCTTGCTGTGGAATTAGTATTCGTTTTTCTTCCAGATGCCACATCAGTCTGGTGTTTATCATCCGTTCCATCAGCTTGCCGACACAGCTCAGTAGGCTGATGGGCCTGTATCCATTTGGATCTGTTTTATCCTTTCCTGTTTTTGGTACTGGTACCAGTATTGCGTCTTTCCACGCCTGGGGTACAATACCCCTTTTCCAGCTTTGGTTCAGGACTGATAGTAGTTTCCTCTTCGCTGTTTGGCCCAGCCCCATCAGCATTTCGTTTGTTATCCCGTCTTTTCCGGGAGATTTCCTTTTCTTTAGCGTTCTCATAGCCTCTTCCATTTCGCGCATTGTTAGTTTGGCCATCATGTGCTCTTCGGGAGCCGTATTTATGTTTTCGTGTCCCTTTAGCTCTTCGCTAATGTCTGTATGCTTATCTGCAGGGACCTCGATGTGGTTTGCTCTGGCATAGTGATCGACAAAGGCGTTTGCGGCTTTCTTACCTGTGATCAAGTTCTCGCCCTGCTTGATAGTAATTTGTTTATTTGACGGGGTTTCGTCGGTCATGGCTCTGACTAGCTTCCATAGCTTGTTCCCGTCTTTGTCCAGGTTTAGACTTTCCGTTTTATTTTTCCAGCTTTCTCTTGCTGTTTGCTTGAGAGTGTGTTTGTACTTCGCCGCGGCGGCTTTGAGGGCGATGTTTGCCTCCATGAATTTTTCTCGCTCTGCCATGTTCCTAGCATTTGTTACTGCATCTTCCACTTTCTGCAACTCATCATTCCAGTAGGGCTTATAGTTTTTCCTAGCTCCTCTTGGGATGGTTTCAGTGGCGGCTTGCATTATTGCCTTGCTTAGGCTCTCTACCATGGGCTTCATTTTTGTGTTTCGTGTGTTGATGGTTTCACACAGCCCATCTGTCAGGATTGCAAATCTGTCCCAGTCGGCTCGTTTGTAATTCCAACATGGGAGCGGTTTTGTTTCCTGTGGGCCTACTTCCATGCCTGATCGGCCTGTGGTCGCTACCTGCCAGTTGGTTTAGCACCTGGCGGTCTATTTTATGGTGTATGTCCTGTGTGGAGAAGGCCAAATCTGGAGTCGAGGTGGTATGCCATGTTCTTGAGTAGAAGCTAGGGCTATCCTCCGGCCTATTGATTAGGGAGAGATTTGCATCTATCTCCCAATCTTCCACTTCGTCACCTCTGCTGTCTGTGTCAGAGTATCCCCATCTCTCCGAGTGGCTGTTGAAATCTCCAACTACTATGCAGTTGGAGTCTCTGACCTCCATACTCGAGAGCGATAGGTCTCTGTTTGGTGGTCCGTACAGATTGAAAATGCGGAGCTTCGTCTCTTGAGCCATTATGTCCACTCCTACAATTTCTGCTTGTCCGGTGTGATTGACAGATACCGCGCTACTCGGTATGCAGTTTCTGGTCAGTATCAGGACCCCTCCTTTGTGGCCTTCTCTATCTAGACGGAAGGTCTTCTTCTTCTTCTTCTGCGTACACAGTCAGACAGTAACCATTATTTTTTCGAAAAAAGCGGCGGTCATCCTGAGACTCTCGCCACTACCATAGAGCTTTTCTTGCAGTTCCACTGGCAATGGCCACATCTGCTCTCTCTGATCCTCGTATGTCGGGCAGTTCTGCAGCAGATGTTCAGTGGTCATTTTACCAGTACCGCACGGGCATTCGTCGGTACACCCTATCTTCAATTTGTTGAATAGGTGGTACCTCAGTCTGTTGTGGCCAGTGCGAAGTCTGAAGACAACGACCTGCTCTCTTCGGTTCAACTGGTAATAGGCATCGTTTTTGGTGTAACCAGTATGTTCGGTTTCCCATTTGGTCATGTATCTGGCTTTGATAAGCCGTTTTGACTCTTCGTACGTCATACTGGTATCTGTTTGTGGTAGCCTTGCACCTTCTTTTGCCAGTCTGTCTGCCTCCTCGTTGCCTTGGATGTTGCAGTGTGACGGAACCCACTGTACCACTACCCTTTTTGGTGCGGACTGCTGGCACAGTTTGCAGAGTGCTGCTCTTAGGTCATTAAGCTCAGTTTTTTCTGGCTTTTTAGCGCTGTGACTACGGCGAGAGCATCTGTCAGCAGGACTATATGGCTCTCATTTTCACTGTGTGTTACCATTTCTTCCACTGCCGCCCTCAGTGCCTCTGCCTCCGCTCTGAAATTGCTTGTGTACTTACCAGTAGCGATTGACAGTGTTATTTTTCTGCCATTTGGTAGGTTCAGGAATGCTCCTGCCCCTCCGTTCTGTGTAGTGTTTGTTACAGAACCGTCGGTGTATGCATGGGTCCAGTCCATGCTTGGGTAGCTTTTCGTTATGAAGCTTAGGGTAGTGTCTCTCCTTTCTTTTTCAGTCTGGCAGTTTTTGTTTGCAATACCTGGTATATTTTCTACCACCTCTGGAAATATATCCTGCCTCCAGGTAGGTTTTCGTACAGTTGTGATGGGTTTTGGTGTTGTTAGTGCGTTTATGGGATCTTCGTGCATCTTTGCTTTGGCTATTTCTGCAAAGTTTCTCCGCTTTAGGTTCCCATTTCCCAAATTGTTTAGTCTCTGGTACATTGGGTGGTCCGTCAGTCTTCGGAGTTTCTCTGACTGCAGCTGGGCTCTGCAGTCTCTTCTATCGGTCATGGATTGCAGTTTTGTAATCTTTTCAAGTTCTACAATTGGCGTTGACTTCATGCCACCTGTTATGATTCTCATGGCTTGCTTTTGAAGTTTGTTAACTTTATCGAAGTTCGCCTTCGCTGCTGTTGTCCATGCCGCAATGCCATACTCGAGAACTGGTCTCACTCTTCCAGTGTACAGTTTCTTTAGTATGCCTTCGTCTGCTCCCCAGCTTGTGCCAGCAAGTTTCCTCATGATTGCCATTCTTTCTCTGGCTTTCATTCGGTTTCTCTCAATCTGACTTTTCCATGTCATGCGCCGATCAAATGTGACTCCCAGATAGGTTGGGTTGTCGTTTGGCTGCAGGATTTTGCCATTTAGACTTAATTTGGTACTTTGGGGTTTTAATGAAAGCGAGAATATTGTGCACGTGGTTTTCTCCTCGTTTATTTTGACCAGCCATGAGTTCGCCCACTCTTCCAGCGATGTTAGGGCCGTCTGCATCCGATTTCTTGCTATGGTGAGATTCTTTTCAGAGGTCCACATAGCCAGATCGTCTGCAAACATTGAGCTATGGACTCTTCTTGGTATATTCTCTGTAATATCGTTTATATATACCAGGAAGAGTGTGGGTGACAATACTCCCCCTTGGGGTACTCCCTGCTCGAGTGTCACCTTTTTGCTCATCTGCCCTTGTACTTGGACTCTGGCCGTTCTTTGTTTGAGGTAGTGGTTGATCCACTTGTACATCTTCCCACAGACATCACTTCTTCTTAGCTTGACTCTAAGTCCGTCCTTCCAGACTTTGTCAAATGCCTTTTCCAGATCCACCCAAACAGCTACTGTGTGTTTCTGTGCCTGGTAGGCATCTTCTAACTCCTGGGCTATGAGGATGACCTGGTCCTCAGTGGATCTGTGCTGTCTAAAGCCGGCTTGCTGTGGAATTAGTATTCGTTTTTCTTCCAGATGCCACATCAGTCTGGTGTTTATCATCCGTTCCATCAGCTTGCCGACACAGCTCAGTAGGCTGATGGGCCTGTATCCATTTGGATCTGTTTTATCCTTTCCTGTTTTTGGTACTGGTACCAGTATTGCGTCTTTCCACGCCTGGGGTACAATACCCCTTTTCCAGCTTTGGTTCAGGACTGATAGTAGTTTCCTCTTCGCTGTTTGGCCCAGCCCCATCAGCATTTCGTTTGTTATCCCGTCTTTTCCGGGAGATTTCCTTTTCTTTAGCGTTCTCATAGCCTCTTCCATTTCGCGCATTGTTAGTTTGGCCATCATGTGCTCTTCGGGAGCCGTATTTATGTTTTCGTGTCCCTTTAGCTCTTCGCTAATGTCTGTATGCTTATCTGCAGGGACCTCGATGTGGTTTGCTCTGGCATAGTGATCGACAAAGGCGTTTGCGGCTTTCTTACCTGTGATCAAGTTCTCGCCCTGCTTGATAGTAATTTGTTTATTTGACGGGGTTTCGTCGGTCATGGCTCTGACTAGCTTCCATAGCTTGTTCCCGTCTTTGTCCAGGTTTAGACTTTCCGTTTTATTTTTCCAGCTTTCTCTTGCTGTTTGCTTGAGAGTGTGTTTGTACTTCGCCGCGGCGGCTTTGAGGGCGATGTTTGCCTCCATGAATTTTTCTCGCTCTGCCATGTTCCTAGCATTTGTTACTGCATCTTCCACTTTCTGCAACTCATCATTCCAGTAGGGCTTATAGTTTTTCCTAGCTCCTCTTGGGATGGTTTCAGTGGCGGCTTGCATTATTGCCTTGCTTAGGCTCTCTACCATGGGCTTCATTTTTGTGTTTCGTGTGTTGATGGTTTCACACAGCCCATCTGTCAGGATTGCAAATCTGTCCCAGTCGGCTCGTTTGTAATTCCAACATGGGAGCGGTTTTGTTTCCTGTGGGCCTACTTCCATGCCTGATCGGCCTGTGGTCGCTACCTGCCAGTTGGTTTAGCACCTGGCGGTCTATTTTATGGTGTATGTCCTGTGTGGAGAAGGCCAAATCTGGAGTCGAGGTGGTATGCCATGTTCTTGAGTAGAAGCTAGGGCTATCCTCCGGCCTATTGATTAGGGAGAGATTTGCATCTATCTCCCAATCTTCCACTTCGTCACCTCTGCTGTCTGTGTCAGAGTATCCCCATCTCTCCGAGTGGCTGTTGAAATCTCCAACTACTATGCAGTTGGAGTCTCTGACCTCCATACTCGAGAGCGATAGGTCTCTGTTTGGTGGTCCGTACAGATTGAAAATGCGGAGCTTCGTCTCTTGAGCCATTATGTCCACTCCTACAATTTCTGCTTGTCCGGTGTGATTGACAGATACCGCGCTACTCGGTATGCAGTTTCTGGTCAGTATCAGGACCCCTCCTTTGTGGCCTTCTCTATCTAGACGGAAGGTCTTCTTCTTCTTCTTCTGCGTACACAGTCAGACAGTAACCATTATTTTTTCGAAAAAAGCGGCGGTCATCCTGAGACTCTCGCCACTACCATAGAGCTTTTCTTGCAGTTCCACTGGCAATGGCCACATCTGCTCTCTCTGATCCTCGTATGTCGGGCAGTTCTGCAGCAGATGTTCAGTGGTCATTTTACCAGTACCGCACGGGCATTCGTCGGTACACCCTATCTTCAATTTGTTGAATAGGTGGTACCTCAGTCTGTTGTGGCCAGTGCGAAGTCTGAAGACAACGACTTGCTCTCTTCGGTTCAACTGGTAATAGGCATCGTTTTTGGTGTAACCAGTATGTTCGGTTTCCCATTTGGTCATGTATCTGGCTTTGATAAGCCGTTTTGACTCTTCGTACGTCATACTGGTATCTGTTTGTGGTAGCCTTGCACCTTCTTTTGCCAGTCTGTCTGCCTCCTCGTTGCCTTGGATGTTGCAGTGTGACGGAACCCACTGTACCACTACCCTTTTTGGTGCGGACTGCTGGCACAGTTTGCAGAGTGCTGCTCTTAGGTCATTAAGCTCAGTTTTTTCTGGCTTTTTAGCGCTGTGACTACGGCGAGAGCATCTGTCAGCAGGACTATATGGCTCTCATTTGCACTGTGTGTTACCATTTCTTCCACTGCCGCCCTCAGTGCCTCTGCCTCCGCTCTGAAATTGCTTGTGTACTTACCAGTAGCGAATGACAGTGTTATTTTTCTGCCATTTGGTAGGTTCAGAAATGCTCCTGCCCCTCCGTTCTGTGTAGTGTTTGTTACAGAACTGTCGGTGTATGCATGGGTCCAGTCCATGCTTGGGTAGCTTTTCGTTATGAAGCTTAGGGTAGTGTCTCTCCTTTCTTTTTCAGTCTGGAAGTTTTTGTTTGCAATACCTGGTATATTTTCTACCACCTCTGGAAATATATCCTGCCTCCAAGTAGGTTTTCGTACAGTAGTGATGGGTTTTGGTGTTGTTAGTGCGTTTATGGGATCTTCGTGCATCTTTGCTTTGGCTATTTCTGCAAAGTTTCTCCGCTTTAGTTTCCCATTTCCCAGATTGTTTAGTCTCTGGTACATTGGATGGTCCGTCAGTCTTCGGAGTTTCTCTGACTGCAGCTGGGCTCTGCAGTCTCTTCTATCGGTCATGGATTGCAGTTTTGTAATCTTTTCAAGTTCTACAATTGGCGTTGACTTCATGCCACCTGTTATAATTCTCATGGCTTGGTTTTGAAGTTTGTTAACTTTATCGAAGTTCGCCTTCGCTGCTGTTGTCCATGCCGCAATGCCATACTCGAGAACTGGTCTCACTCTTCCAGTGTACAGTTTCTTTAGTATGCCTTCGTCTGCTCCCCAGCTTGTGCCAGCAAGTTTCCTCATGATCGCCATTCTTTCTCTGGCTTTCATTCGGTTTCTCTCAATCTGACTTTTCCATGTCATGCGCCGATCAAATGTGACTCCCAGATAGGTTGGGTTGTCGTTTGGCTGCAGGATTTTGCCATTTAGACTTAATTTGGTACTTTGGGGTTTTAATGAGAGCGAGAATATTGTGCACGTGGTTTTCTCCTCGTTTATTTTGACCAGCCATGAGTTCGCCCACTCTTCCAGCGATGTTAGGGCCGTCTGCATCCGATTTCTTGCTATGGTGAGATTCTATTCAGAGGTCCACATAGCCAGATCGTCTGCAAACAATGCGCTATGGACTCTTCTTGGTATATTCTCTGTAATGTCGTTTATATATACCAGGAAGAGTGTGGGTGACAATACTCCCCCTTGGGGTACTCCCTGCTCGAGTGTCACCTTTCTGCTCATCTGCCCTTGTACTTGGACTCTGGCCGTTCTTTGTTTGAGGTAGTGGTTGATCCACTTGTACATCTTCCCACAGACATCACTTCTTCTTAGCTTGACTCTAAGTCCGTCCTTCCAGACTTTGTCAAATGCCTTTTCCAGATCCACCCAAACAGCTACTGTGTGTTTCTGTGCCTGGTAGGCATCTTCTATCTCCTGTGCTATGAGGATGACCTGGTCCTCAGTGGATCTGTGCTGTCTAAAGCCGGCTTGCTGTGGAATTAGTATTCGTTTTTCTTCCAGATGCCACATCAGTCTGGTGTTTATCATCCGTTCCATCAGCTTGCCGACACAGCTCAGTAGGCTGATGGGCCTGTATCCATTTGGATCTGTTTTGTCCTTTCCTGTTTTTGGTACTGGTACCAGTATTGCATCTTTCCATGCCTGGGGTACAATACCCCTTTTCCAGCTTTGGTTCAGGACTGATAGTAGTTTCTTCTTCGCTGTTTGGCCCAGCCCCATCAGCATTTCGTATGTTATCCCGTCTTTTCCGGGAGATTTCCTTTTCTTTAGTGTTCTCATAGCCTCTTCCATCTCGCGCATTGTTAGTTTGGCCATCATGTGCTCTTCAGGAGCCGTATTTATGTTTTCGTGTCCCTTTAGCTCTTCGCTAATGTCTGTATGCTTATCTGCAGGGACCTCGGTGTGGTTTGCTCTGGCATAGTGATCGACAAAGGCGTTTGCGGCTTTCTTACCTGTGATCAAGTTCTCGCCTTGCTTGATAGTAATTTGTTTATTTGACGGGGTTTCGTCATTCATGGCTCTGACTAGCTTCCATAGCTTGTTCCCTTCTTTGTCCAGGTTTAGACTTTCCGTTTTATTTTTCCAGCTTTCTCTTGCTGTTTGCTTGAGAGTGTGTTTGTACTTCGCCGCGGCGGCTTTGAGGGCGATGTTTGCCTCCATGGATTTTTCTCGTTCTGCCATGTTCCTAGCATTTGTTACTGCATCTTCCACTTTCTGTAACTCATCATTCCAGTAGGGCTTATAGTTTCTCCTAGCTCCTCTTGGGATGGTTTCAGTGGCGGCTTGCATTATTGCCTTGCTTAGGCTCTCTACCATGGGCTTCATTTTGGTGTTTCGTGTGTTGATGGTTTCACACAGCCCATTTGTCAGGATTGCAAATCTGTCCCAGTCGGCTCGTTTGTAATTCCAACGTGGGAGCGGTTTTGTTTCCTGTGGGCCTACTTCCATGTCAATGGTTAGCCTGATCGGCCTGTGGTCGCTACCTGCCAGTTGGTTTAGCACCTGGCGGTCTATTTTATAGTGTATGTCCTGTGTGGAGAAGGCCAAATCTGGAGTCGAGGTGGTATGCCATGTTCTTGAATAGAAGCTAGGGCTATCCTCCGGCCTATTGATTAGGGAGAGATTTGCATCTATCTCCCAATCTTCCACTTCGTCACCTCTGCTGTCTGTGTCAGAGTATCCCCATCTCTCCGAGTGGCTGTTGAAATCTCCGACTACTATGCAGTTGGAGTCTCTGACCTCCATACTCGAGAGCGATAGGTCTCTGTTTGGTGGTCCGTACAGATTGAAAATGCGGAGCTTCGTCTCTTGAGCCATTATGTCAACTCCTACAATTTCTGCTTGTCCGGTGTGATTGACAGGTACCGCGCTACTCGGTATGCTGTTTCTGGTCAGTATCAGGACCCCTCCTTTGTGGCCTTCTCTATCTAGGCGGAAGGTCTGGTATCCTCTGATTGAGAATTTATGGTTATTGTTGAGGTGCGTTTCCTGGATACATGCCACGTCAATCTTACCTTCATGCAGGTGGTGTGTTAGGGAAAGTTTTTTGTTAATGACTCCCTCCGCATTCCACTGTAGTATTTTGAGGGTCTTGAGGTTTTGGCCAATAGACGTTGCCCCATAGCCATGTGCCTTGACTCCACGACACATGGGTGGGTGACCACCAGTAGTCAAGGGTGGGCCCCTTCGAGGCGTGAGGCCCGGCACTATCGCTGCCTGGCGGGACTCCGCAGGATGAGCGCCATACGTTTTTCGGATAGGTTGTACTGCCATCATACTGTGATTTACGTTGCACTGTTTTGTTAGGCTTGCGGCCCAGTGCATCCGATTTCAACAGGCGTTTCTGTAGGGATGCCCTCCTTAGCCTTTGGCTGTCCCCAGCCTATCTGCAAGGCAGCAGTTGTTTATGATCAGAGTTTTCTCTCTTATGGAAGTTGTCTTACCAGACTATCGAGTCTTCACTACTCGTGTCTATAGGGTGCAATGATGATATGTGATGATATATGAGATGGACTGGTTTACCCGGAAGAGAGGCAGTCCAGTGTGTCTGTATCCCAGGATCGTCACGTCCTGCCAGAAACGTAGCATTTGCATGTGAGTGGGGTATCTCTTTTTCCCTTTATTTTCTTGGCTTCTATGCAGGGATGGTACGCCTAGCATTCCCCGCCACCTGGGGTGTTGACACAGTGGGGCAGGTGTGCAATGTCCGCTGGTCTGCATCGCTTCTGCGTCCAGTATGATAGTTATATGGCTGATAACGTACAGAGGTAGATATCGTAGCCGGAGTGCATTCAGCCAGAGGACAAGCCTGGTAATGTCACGGAGATGTTGTTCGCCTGATGTGCGGACAACTCTCATGGTCAGTGGTTGAGTCTTGACAGTTCACAGTGAGGTGGCTGCTCTACTGTTTTCGACACCCCGACCAGGTACTAAGTCTTTGGTTGGTGTTTTCGCACCCCGTCGCCGTATAGGGTGAGTATCAAGCAGTTTTCCGCCCGCTTTGATTGGCGGGCGGCAAGGACCTCTTACTGTGGCTCTACCTGATAGGGCTGGGGCGCAAGCCCCAGGTCCCGGGCATGTAGGAGCCTCCCATTGCAGTGGTGCTGAGATTTTGTCGCGATTGCGGCTTACAAGGGTTCGGCCGTAATCCCCCACATGGTAGCCTCGCGCCCTTGGCTTATCAGCCTGGTGCGTGAACCAAAGTGTCTGCGGCTCCTCTCGATTTGAGCTGGTTTTCCGTAGCAACGCCCTGTCATTTGTAGGGTAAAACTGACCTGTCTTCAGATGATCTATTTCCAGCACCCGTTCACTATTTGGTCAGACGAATTTATTGAGGGCTTTTGTTTGTCAATGACCAGGTATTTGAAATCTGCGGTTTCTGCGGAGTTAAACACGATTTCCGTAGCGTTCTTTCATTTGAGTGTTTGAGAGCTGACTTGTCATCCGTGAGTCTAATACCAGCGTACGTTCATTTATAGACCCAAACGGCAGTGCTCTCGATTTGTCAGTTGTTCTACAGTATTGGCGTGTTCAGTCAAATTAAGCCGCAGGTTCCACACCTGGTGGTGCCCTTCCGTCAATTCCCTTAGCGAGACAATCAAGTTTCTTAGAGGGTAGCCCCAGATTTTCGAGGGTCTAATTCCAGCACATGTTCTCTATTAGCCCCCACGAAGGTGTACTTTTTGATAGTCATTCTGCAGTATTGGCGTGTTAAGTTAATTTAGGTCTCAGGCTCCACTCCTGATAGTGCTCTTCCGTCAATTCCTTTTTCAGAACACTGGATGCAGACCTAACCGGGCCACAGGGGGCATAACCCCAGAATTCTGGGGGTCTAAATCCAGCACCAGTTCCATATTAGACCCCAGAAGAGTGGTCTCGGCATGTCAATCATTTCAGTGTTGGCCGTGTTGAGTCAAATTAAGCCGCAGGCTCCACTCCTGGTGGTGCCCTTCCGTCAATTCCTTAAAGTTTCAGCTTTGTAACCATACTTCCCCCGGAACCCAAACACTTTGGTTTCCCGGAAGCTGCCCGCAGAGTCATCGAAGCAACTCCTGCGGATCGCTAGTCGGCATCGTTTATGGTCAGAACTACGACGGTATCTTTTCGTCTTCGCGCCTCTGACTTTCGTTCTTGATTAATGAAATCATTCTTGACAAATGCTTTCGCGGTAGCTCGTCTTGCGGCGATCCAAGAATTTCACCTCTAACGCCGCAATACGAATGCCCCCGTTTGTCCCTGTTAATCATTACCTCCAGTTCCGAAAACCAACAAAATAGAACCGAGGTCCTATACCATTATTCCATGCACCATTATTCAGGCAGCCGAGGCCTGCTTTGAACACTCTAATTTTTTCAAAGTAAACGCGCCGGCCACCCAGGACGCTCAGCGAAAAGCACCCGTGGGAGAGAGCCGGCAGACGGTAGGGCAGGAGACAACGGGCAGTGAACCGGCGCGAGCCGGACCGCCCACCTGCGCCTGAGATCCAACTACGAGCTTTTTAACTGCAACAACTTTAATATACGCTATTGGAGCTGGAATTACCGCGGCTGCTGGCACCAGACTTGCCCTCCAATAGATCCTCGTTAAAGGGTTTAAAGTGTACTCATTCCAATTACGGGGCCTCGAAAGAGTCCCGTGTTGTTATTTTTCGTCACTACCTCCCCGTGCCGGGAGTGGGTAAGTTGCGAGCCTGCTGCCTTCCTTGGATGTGGTAGCCGTTTCTCATGCTCCCTCTCCGGAATCGAACCCTGATTACCCGTTACCCGTTACAAACATGGTAGGCATGTCACGTACCATCGACATTTGATAGGGCAGACATTTGAAAGATGCGTCGCCGGCACATGAGGCCATGCGATCAGCACAAAGTTATCCAGAGTCACCAGTGGGGACGCCGCAACCCCGCGAGGGGAAACGACGATTGGTTTTGAACTAATAAAAGCGCTCTTTCCGCGAGGGTCGGAGCTTGGTAAGCATGTATTAGCTCTAGAATTGCCACAGTTATCCAAGTAGGATCGTGTCATCTAAGGAACCTCGACTGATTTAATGAGCCATTCGCGGTTTCACCGTGAGACAGTGTGAACTTAGACATGCATGGCTTAATCTTTGAGACAAGCATATGACTACTGGCAGGATCAACCAGATATCTGTCGGAGACGTACTGTGTACAGCACACACCGGTCGGCGGAGGAAGGGTGTTTTAAAAAGCCTCGCTGGGACGACGGCCGCAGGGACCGACTGACGGGACGGACGGACGGTTTGTTCCACCCGTCCCTCACTCCGTCGACCTAGGACCGCCTGACAGGGGCCTCCCACACGCACCAGACGACCGACCGACCGGGCTCGCTCGAGGAGGGATGGCAGCGCTCTGTGCAGAACGGATCCCAACGACCTCGGCGATGAATTTCACTGGGACTGGAGACAATTTGGCCTGCCGGCCTGCCCTTCTCCGTAGGGAGAACGCAGGGCCTCGAGGCAACGATTCCTGCTTTCCATTTGCCGATCACACGCTCTTTGCGAGAGTCGGACCACCAGCGAGACGTACTGTCGAGCTCTGCTATAAGCCTTAGATAAATCACCACGGACGGACCACGTTTCCTGATACGGACCAGACTAGCGCACCTCGGTGGAGGAGCCACTACAACAAACCGCACCCAATTCGCACTACGGGGAAAGGCAGGCGAGCGTTTTCCGCAAGCCCGCGCTATCGCTCCGCCTGGCGGGACTGAGATCGCTTTACGAACACTGGTTGAAATTGAGTCGCTGCGGCGAGACAACTACCCCAGATCAATTCTTAAATACGACGATTGTCCTTGGTGAATTATGCGACAATATATGGAAACATAGATGGACATGTCACATGTTGCATCGAAACGATGGTCGATTGAGCATGAAGGAGGCAATCTGATGCCCTCGAGGTAAAAAGATACCGCTGGGAAGACCTCAAATGCGTTTGTCAGACTCCCTTGATGTATGCAACATCCGAGAAGGCTCTGGGAGAGTGCTTATCACGCACCGGACTTCCGTGGATCAAGACAGGGTTAGCTGGAGACGAAGTTTGGGACCCACAGCAACTTACGGGTCATCAACATCAAGAAGACGATATATAAGTTGATGAATCGAGGGTGTCTCTGACCAATACCCCACATACATAGGTGTATATATACATGGGATCAAGATGCTGAGCAGCGCATGAGCTACAGTGATCAGCGACTCATAGCTGACTGCTGGTGTCAGGGCCAGCGAACCAAAGCTGCCAAGACCCTTCTACACCTTAACGCGGTGATCCTGGATAACAGGCTGCAGCAAGGCAGACTGGCTAAGGAGAAGGAACCGAAGAGGGAATACTAACCCGATACTCAAAAAATGCTTGCTGAAGTCGGATGTGTTGGGCTGAAAGGTGCAAATATCGCAGTCAAGCTGTAAACTACGACATAACGCATTCCGTTCTCTGGACTACATTCTGCTACTTAAGCGTTTCAGTGTTTGGTAGTATGAGAATGAACGAAGCCAAGCCAAGCCAAGCCATATATATATATATATATGGAACTGCTCTGACACTTTCAGGAAGTTACACCTAATGACAGCACAATCCTTCCACCAAACGATAACAAGAAATCAACGTATCCTGTTTCTCTGGGACGCCTCATGGTAAGAGCAGTAGGGAAAAGAGGATTCGATTTGTAAATATCTACTAAGGATTCCTGTTTAGTCACTCCACCTCTACCCCTGGGGGTTTAGAGGCTCTTATTTTTGTATATACTTGCAATCTAGAGTGTTGACGAACAGGTGATTGACTTGTCGTGTTTTTGCACGAAGTAGAAGCACAATCTCCTTTTGGTCGTCATGCAGGCCACCATTTGATAGGGAATTTCGTAACCTTTAATATTTTTTTTTTCAGGACAGCAGTTTAACAGTCTGTTTTCATCGACTGTCAGCTGCCGTGGGTTCTTGTGAATCGTTTCTATTGACAACACTGGATGGCATAAATCATGGAGGAAAAAAACTGAGGACGGCGTGGTCTAGTGGTTAAGGGACACGGCTGATAACCGAAGGTGCTGGGTTCAATCCCCATCACAGCACAGACCGTTACCCCGGGGAAGCAAACCCTTAGAAAATGCAGGAGGAAGCAGACCCTTACATAAAATGTATGCTGAAGTCGGATGCACTGGGCCGACAGGCGCAAAATAAAAACCACAGTTCAACGCACACCGCCTTGGGGAATAGATAAATAAGGAGAACGCAAAAACAAACAAAAGATGGGGAAAAAGGAAAAGAGCATCCAAGAAACAACTACATCCCCGAAACAACTACATCCCCGAAACAACTACATCCCCGAAACAACTACATCCCCGAAACAACTACATCCCCGAAACATGATTGAACCTTAGTGCAGATTTATGCTGAGCTGAAGACATCTACAGAGGGCAGTGGCGTGAATTGATCAGATGACTCCAACACCAGTCTATAGACTGACCAACCTGATGATATGTTCTTTTACGTTCACAGTATGTACATGAAATCTCCGAGTTTATCTTACGTCTCTGATATGACTAGGCGTCAATTCCACTTTTCTTGAGTTATGTGACGCCGGAAACTTGTCGAATTCGCACGCACGTTTCATTTCAAGTTTCGGTTCGTTAGTTTGTTGAGAGACGAGCGTCTTCCTCTCAGCTTTAACGATCTCTTCTAATAACTTCTAAAGTTATCGTTTGTTCACATTGTTCCGACCTTCCTGGAGAATTTATAGGGATGGTAATAAAGACCGCTATACTGACTGTCGCCAAGAACAGTACGATTCAAGTTTCCATTTTACTCCCGATATTTAAAAAACAACCTACGTTCTACGCGCAAGTCCTCACTGTCAGAAGGCCGATCTTAACCACTCAACCAACAGCCCTATCTCAGCTCAGGTTTATGAATTGTTTTGCTTATATTAAAATGTGTTTTTATATTTCTGCAGAAAAGAGTAATGGATAATTCTCGCACACTATTATCGATAATGTTCAGAGACTCTTTCAAATCTTTGAGATGAAGGTTCTTCATTTGCTCATTGCGCGATGAGTTTTTAAAGCTAGAGGACATTTGATTAAAACACAAACTTTGATGAAAATAACCCGTGTCCCGTGTTGTTTCAAGCAATTTTCATACAAAGACGTTGCACAGTTAGTAACAACATTATTTATTATGATTTTATTAATTATTTTTTTTCATTTCGCCTCATCCTATTTTAATTTAATTGTCAAAATCAAGATCAAAATGAGTTATTTAACATTCATTTTATTACATTATAATCATGCAGCAACAAATGGGAAATTATTTCTAGAGCTTTCTCACAAATCCAGAAGGGTTCTACAGATTCAGCAGGCTTTTGACCTGTTTGAGCGGCCACCCGGACTGCAAGGCCATGTGATTGATCATTCATTGTAATGTAATTGTAATTGTTTGAACTTGAAGTAGTTAAAGTCTTAGTCTTCTACTTTACAGTAAAGTTTACTTCCAGTAAGAGGCTAGTCACTATGGACTACTATGGGTTAGAGTCACTTTCTCTTACATTATCATATGCTGTCAGCGGGGCAGTCGTCTGTCACTCATTCATAACCATCACAGAAACCACTTGGTCAGAACGACAGCAGCAAAACTCAGTAAAGGCCATTTTAAATGGTAATTTGATGAAAATTTCAAATTGACTTTACAGCATTACAAATACAACTGTTAGAAAGCCACAGAAAAATGCAATCCAATGATATATCAACCATGTCTCTATGTCGACATCCACGAAAGTTATGATTTTGTTATATATTTAAATTAGCTTAAAAGTCTGCAAAGGGGCTATGGAGGAAGAGTAAAAATATGGACTATGAAAACTTGTATCCGAAAAGCAGAGTGGAGTGGACAATATGCTGATTATCTCAGCTATTCATGACAGAACACCTGTAAAACCATACATTTTTTTATTCGGGAGAACAAAATACAACCGATGGCGGTAATTGCATGACTTTTCCAAAAGTCAGGAACTAATTAATATTCAAAATGGCGACCTCATTTGCATAATTCTCAACTAAAATAATGCTGCAATATTTTTCTCTTGTTACACTACATGTGACATATCATATTGATCGTCTTTTTGAGAGGAGCATTAATATATTTATTGTATGGTGTTATTTCATTAAAATACTTGCAGAATTAGCATACAGAACAAATTATTACACAAATTTAACAACAATTTTTTTACCAGGTTATGTAACATACATAGTTGTTAGAAATAAAGGAATGTTAGAAATAAAAAGAATATACTTACAGAAGGTCCCTGGAACATACTTACAAGCTACAGTTGATTACTCAAATGTGGCATTTGGAAAAACAAAATCAGCTAGGAACTGAGTCACTGGCATGTCGTAATCCGTTTCTGAATAGGTAACTGGCATGTGGTAATCTGTTTCTGAATAGGTAACTGGCATGTCATATTCCTTTTCTAAACGGATACTACCAATAATAGGTAAAGATAACTGCTTGTAGATGTTGGCCGTGTTCAGTGATGTTTGCTTCGTTTCGTGGTAGGCCTTCCTCTGATCAATTGAATATACAAACAAATATTTACATAAATTTAACTAGAGGCATGTATGATATGCAGTTTAATTCATTAATGGTGTTAATGTAGTTTCCAAACAAGTGTGTTCCAAACAGCAAAACATATGGATTAACAGTCTTTATTGGGTAAGTCTGATATGTTAATTGTTTTTGTCGTGCAGTTTGTTGTTGGCAATAGGGCCTGATAAAACACAATTGAATGAAATGCAGTTGTACGTTCCTTTGTTATAAAATATAAGAACACTGAATAGAAAGACTCCTGTTTTTAAATTGATATTATAACAGAGTAAAGCGGGGCATTAAGTATTAAGCACCAGTGTTTTTGTAACGATATAATATAAATATAATTTTTGTGATTTATCCACAGCCAAGCATGTGTTTAAGCAATTCAACTCAATATATCATAGAAACACCATTCACACACGATTACAAAGGTATTGTACACTCAAAGAACATTTCAAAGTATTTTTTATTCAATTTTATTAACGTTATACCAAGAACTGATAAAATGGGGCACCTAGCCATGGGGTATTAAGCACCTCTCTTTACTATATGCAGAAATCACAGATCCATTCTTGTTCTTCCCGGTCTTGAATGCTGGAAGCAATATCTAGACGCTCTATGTGGTACCACTTATCACACAAATCCCACTAGACCAAATTCATGCCACCAGGTTGTTCACATCTGTAACCTTCCTTCAAATCATCCTCATTTTGAGTTATTGGACTCTGGTGTCGCGTATTCCTGCCTCTACCTCTTCCTCCCCCGTGTCCTCTTGTTGCAGAAGCCTCCTGAGCAACTGTCTCTCAGATGCTGCATACACTCCTCTGAAGTGAGAGAATCACCATAGCGAAATCTCTAGACATGAGCAAATCTTTCTCTTGCTGAGCTTATAAGTCTTGGTATGCAACTGCACAAAACCAGTCTCATCAGCATTGAAGATCTGTTCATACATATCTTGTACGCACGTTTCAGTTGAGAGTAAGACATTGTCCAGAAGGGTGAACCAGTGGTTTATGACCTCATGGTCCTCAGCAAGGTATGTTCACTGGCAAGTAGTTTTGTGAAAAAAGTTTTCTGTAGAGCTTGTAGTCACACACAAAAATTCTGAGGCAACAGTTAAAATGGCAGAGGCTTTCTTTTTATACTTTCTCATTGGTTCATATGGTCCATGAGTGATATGCAATTGAGCCTCTGATTAGTTAAGACGTGTTTAATGCCTCACCACTTGCTTACAAATATTGTAGAGGATTTTCAGATGCTTGTCAACTTATTGGTGCCTATTGCCCCTTGGTGCTTAATGCCCTGCTTTACTCTATATATTATATGACATCTGGTGTACAACATTAATTTGTTTCTCAGAGTAGTAGTCTCCTTTTGAAGATCTCTTGGCAACTGTCAAAAGAAGGAAATTCGCTTGGTACGGTCACATATCGAGATCAAATGGTCTTGCAAATATGATCCTGCACGGAAAGGCGCAAGGCAGACAAAGAAGAGGCCGTCCCAAAAAGAGGTGGGAGGACAACATAAAAGAATGGACCAATCTCCGACCCGAAGAGGCACAGGCAGAGGCCGCTGACAGAGAAGGGTGGCATGTGATTGTGAGGATGTCTTCATGTGTGCCCCAACGACCTCACCAGTTACAAGATGACCTGATCTGAGTAGTAGTAGTACCCCCTTTATTTTTCTTTCAGAAATTGAAAAAAGTATCTCTGCTTTACTGTTGCCTCATTTCATTGAATGTTGGTCTTTTTCTCTATTAAATAATTGTATTAGCTTTTGCTACATAACTCTAATATGGTTGGAAAACATCTGATATCAGAGATATTCAGTAGAGGTTGTCTGCAAAAATCAAATTAGCAACCACTGGCTAAAACAAGGGGTTGTCACTGTAGATGTAGTTGTTAGAGGTAGCTCATGAAGCGTGTGGCCACCACTGTAGATGACTTCTTTTTGGAATCTTGCACCAAAGTACTTTGTGTGTTCTGGTAGTGGTAGTTTTCTTTGAAGGAATTTCTTTTACCTTATGAGATTGCTAGACTTAGGCACAACACTCGTTACTCATCTTTCATGGCATGCATGAGAGATGGGAATTTATAAAGTCATCTTATTCTTTCCTATACAATATGGGTCTTGGGATCCAGAGGTTGGGGGTGGGAATATGGGGGAGATTGGATGAAACTATCCAAGTAAAATGGCAGAAAAACTCAGTGACATGGTGATCTGCAATTTGTAGGTTTTTTAATTTCTTGTGTCCCTGATGAAGGCCTTTTGGTCGTAACATAGGTTTCGTATTTGTTTTTTTCCTAGCACAGTATCTGACCATGCCTATTTATGTTTTTTTACACTTTAATTTCTTCCTTGCCACTGACAAGCAGACAATGGCCATAGGAAGGAAGTGTCATGTCATCTCTTAATGGTATGTATTGATACACACCCGCAAGTTACCACGACCAGAAGGGGAAGCAAAGAATAGTTACACTGTGACCTGTCAGGTATGTCATAAGAAGCAACTATGGAGGGTTTGGGCACAGGGCTTGCTACCTTTAAGGTACAACAAAATATTGACATCTTTGATTTAGGTTGTTGTTCAAAGCTACTCGTGCCGAGTTCTTCACTCTTGTTAATGTTTCATTATTAGCGAGTTGGGGGAACTGAGGTGCTAGTCGGTCAGGCACAACATGCTGACCAGGATGTCAAGTACAATATACTGACCAAGACCAGTATCTCTCTTCCATGTAATGTTCCCTGGAAACAGGCTGTTTTCAAGGCAGCCTGGCTGACGAGATGTGGATTGACGTGATTTCCGTGGTAGTGAGCATCACGCAGATAAAGCCAAGTATAGCACTACCGCCTGGAGGATCACAGTCCACCTTCACCAACACGCTTGGGGTGTGAGGAAAGCTCCTACAATTTGTCACTTAACGTCCATTTTAGGACACACATAAGAGCAAACTTGTGTGTTGTGGGCATTCAACAACCACATAGTAGCAGGCTACACTTACTCTTCTTGAATCACAAAATGTATTTGAGGTGGGTCTGAATCCTCCGCAATATTGTACATGCAAGGCTTATCAGTAAACAACACTCTGGGAATGACAGGATCGATCTCCACCTTGTTGGTCAGGCTGTTGTAAGACAGCCAGTTTCCAATAGCATGATAGAGACGTGAGGTGACGTCTTTGGTCAGTATGTTTCACCTGGACCTTAGTCTCGGTTTCTGTTTGAATTAGGTACAGCTGTGTCACCTGATTGTAGAGTTCAATACTTTAATTTAGAGGATGTTTTATTCTGTTCCAGATGAAATCCATTCGAAGACGTTTGTCCTTACTTAGGTCAAAAGCACCGTGGAGGGTGTTGTTTTTTGGAACAGATGAATTTTCATTAGAAACTCTTAAAGCACTGCATTGTGATAAGTGAGTGAGTTTAATTTTCATTAGAAACTCTTAAAGCACTGCATCATGATAGGTGAGTGAGTTTAATTTTCATTAGAAACTCTTAAAGCACTGCATCATGATAGGTGAGTGAGTTTAATTTTCATTAGAAACTCTTAAGGCACTGCATTGTGAATGGTGAGTGAGTTTTGTTATCCAAAACAGCAGGAAATTGGGGAGAAAAAGTAGAGATTTGTGGGGCACATCCTCAGAAAGAAGACGGACAGTATAACCAGACATGCACTGGATTGGAACCATCAAAAAAGAGATGAGTAGGGAGGCCAAGAAATACCTGGAGGAGAATGGTGGAATAGGAAGTCATTCGAGTTCTCATTGGCACAACTCAAGAGAACAGCACTGAATGGTGAGCGTCTGTTGCTGTCATATGTTCTAAGGTCAATGAGATGGATTTACAATGATGAATAAGTGAGCTTTGTTATTGTATTGTAGGTAAAACACATTAGTATCTGTAATCGTTCAACGGTTTAAGTGAGCAAAAGAGTTCAGATCACTGACAGAACAGGGAACAAACCAACAGAAGCACTGCAGCCCACACATAGTTATTAGAGCTTATAACTGAAAAGACTCTTCCAGTGGTTGGAAGTGGCCTGCTTTGCTAAAAGAAGGGTAAAACTTTAAACAAAAATACTTTATAGAGTCCTGTCTAATTTGTGTCTTACAGTCTGTGGCAAGTGCAGCTACACCACATGTCAAATAGTGATTTTCAAAATAAAATTCATTAATTTTAAACGGCTACAAGATCTTAAGACACAGAATAATAAACTATCTACAACATGAAGTATCCATAATTAAAATATATATTAGTATGAAACGTTAAATATCTGTAACGAGGAAGTGGAAATACCAGGACAAAATTTTCTTTGTACTTATGATGTGAAGTGTATTTCTGCTTTAATCCTTTAATAGTATTACTGCAGTCCCTTTCTTCTGTGTCCCAGTATAACAGGTCTAACGTTATTTCTATCCTAGGTCACGGTACTATTTAAATGTATATATAGCAGGTCCTAACATTATTGTATCACTTTATTTACTATCTTTCTTCCTTACCACTTATCGCTCCTTAACTCACACTTTAATTAAACCACTAACAATTATTTTAACAAGAGCAAAATAAAGAATGTTTATTTCACAAACATCATACACATCATATCAATAAACCCAAAAACGATGCCTATTACCAGTTGAACCGAAGAGAGCAGGTCGTTGTCTTCAGACTTCGCACTGGCCACAACAGACTGAGGCACCACCTATTCAACAAATTGAAGATAGGGTGTACCGACGAATGCCCGTGCGGTACTGGTAAAATGACCGCTGAACATCTGCTGCAGAACTGCCCGACATACGAGGATCAGAGAGAGCAGATGTGGCCATTACCAGTGGAACTGCAAGACAAGCTCTATGGCAGTGGCGAGAGCCTCAGGATGACCGCCGCTTTTTTCGAAAAAATAATGGTTACTGTCTGACTGCGTACGCAGAAGAAGAAGAAGATATCAATAAACAGGGGCTATCGGTTAAGTGACACAGCTCACAACCGAAGATGCTGGATTTGATCCCCATCAAACCGGCCATTACCTCGGGGCATCAAACACTTAGAAAATGCAGGAGGAAGCAGACCCTTACATAGAGTCAGAGTTTACCTTCTCTTAGATTGACTGCCAACCAAGGCTAATGCACCCTATCTGCCCACCCACATGCAACATGCAATCTAGATCATACGTAAAGGGGAAATGGCCAGGCAATCCATGTTGCTGAACATTGGAAACATGATTTCTGAGATGGAGCACATGCCACAGAAAGTACCACTCAGGGCCAAAATGACACATATCTAATCTTTTTGATTCCACTTCATTTTCAGCGTAACATCTACTAGTAATAATCGTGTTGTCGACACCCTGCACATTGTACATCCTTGGACAAAGAAGCCGGTATGTCATTATTTTGTATGTACATATATTTACTAGCATATTAACAGTCACTACAGCATTCCTTATCATGGCAAAGATATGTGATTAGGTCACAGGTCTTGGCTTGGCTTTGTTCGTTCTCAATCTCCCACTACCAAACTCTGAAAGGTCTTAAGTAGCAGAATGTAGTCCAGAGAACGGAATGTGTTGTGTTGTAGTTCCGACTTCAGCAAGCATTTTTTGAGTACTGGGTTAGCATTCCCTCTTCGATCCCTTTTCCTTAGCCAGTCTGCCCTGCTGCAGCCTGTTATCCAGGATCACCGCGTGGAGGTGTAGAAGGGTCTTGGCAGCTCTGGTTCGCTGGTCCTGTCGCTAGCAGTCAGCAATGGGTCGCTGACCACTGCAGCTTATGCGCTGCTCAGCGTCTTGATCCCGGTCACAGGTCTTGATGCACTACAGTATACCCAGCAGTAAATGGGTACCATCTACCGCTAGGGAAGGTAATGCGGCATGGAAAGGAACTAGTCATGCTTTAACCAAAAATAATTAAGACCTATTATAGTCTAACACTTTATCCTTGATGGCAGTGTCAAGTAGGGGACTGCCTTTTTTTCATGTGTTGGAACTTTCCTTCTTCTGTGTTCGTTCTCAATCTCCCACTACCAAGCTGGATGAACGGAATTTGTTGTGTTGCTAGTTTACAGCTTGACTGAGATGTTTGCACCTTTCGGTCTGATACATTCATCTTTGACAGTGAACTTTCCTTCTGTTCTTGAAGTTCTGGGTAATATGTTGTTCTGTTATCCATTTTTTGAGCAGCAAAGTTGTGAAACGTATAGAAATTTATCATTGAATGAAGGCCCAGTACAGTGATGCATGCTTTTCACTCCAGTAAGTGTATAAGTGGAGTAGTAAGTTACAAAATGGCGTGAGTTCTGTGACAGACTGTTCAAGACTGGGTCAGGCACACCGAGTAGTGACCCCAGAATCTATTGCAGCCATTGACCGCCTCATAAAGGAAAATCACCGATTGGCTGTGAATGAAATTGCCACACATCTGAACATCAGTCAAGGTTCAACACACCACATCATCCATGATGTCCTGCAGTACCACAAAATGACTGGAAGGTGAGTGCCATGACAGCTTACTCTGGAATTGAAAGAATGATGCATTGATGCCTGTCAGGAAGTTTTGTGGCACTTTAAAGCAGAAGGTGATGGTTTCTTAGCAAGAATCGTTCCTAGAGATGAAACCTAGGTTCACTGCCATGGGCCTGAAACGAAGAGAGCGAGCAAGGAATGGTGCCATTCCTCCTCACCAAAACCAAAGAGGTTTAGCATGCAGCAGTCTGCAGGGAACCTAATGCTGGCTCTCTTTTGAGATGAACTAGTCGTTATTTTAGAGCACTACAGGCCCAGGGGGAACACTGTCACCAGTGCCACGTGTACAGATCTTCTCTGGAATCATCTTCGACCCGCAATCAAATCAAGTCAAGGCTATTATTCTTCTTTATTGGCACTGTTTTCTTATATGTCACCAGACACCAGTGACAGAATATGCGACTCACTGTGACTTGTTGGGTCATGAGTGGCCCATGAATGAATTGAGGAAGAACCACAGTTATGATGTGGGAGTGCTATCATCATTCGGCCATCTTATCCCAAGGAAGATTGTTGAAGCCTTCCCCTAGTAAGTGAAGTTCAATTTTGTTAATTTTTAGTTGAAGTTGGTCATTACATATCAGACAATGTTGTTAGAGATGAAGTGTTATACTGTTCATTGTTTAAAGTCTCAAGTTTTTGTGGGGTGGCCAGCTCCATTTTTTTGGGCCTTTTTTTTCCCTAACAATAAACCAAGTACTGATTTACAGATGGGTTGTGTGGAGTCAATGGGAATTGAACCTGGTACCTTTTCTATGAGAAACGAGCTCTCTACAATTCAGATGACAGTCTGCAGAATTTTAAAATCAGAAGTGGTTCGAGCAGAGATATTCACATGAGAGGACAGAGCAGGAGTGTGCACAACCAGCAAGCTACTGTTTTGCATCTAGTAAGGGGCATAGGGCCACAGCTTGACATAAAGTACAAGGTGTGTTCAAAAAGTATCTGACCTTTGGCCGGAAAAATACAATAACTCACTTGTAGGTTTGAAACCCTGATCCCCTTCAAAGTACTCTCCTTGGGACTCCACACACTTCTCGCCTTGGGACTCCACACACTTCTCCAGCGGTCCAGCCATTGTTGGAAGCATTTCAGGAAGTCCTCTGTGAAAATGGAGTACCACTGGGTCGTCGCATTCCGCATAATGTCTTCTCGTAATTCAAATCGGGTCCGTTTCAAAGAAATTTTCAGCTTGGGGGACAGCCAAAAGTCACAAGGAGCCATGCCGGGAGAATAGAGAGCCTGTTGAACCAAAGGAATGTTGTGATTGGCCAAGAAAGTCTGAATCAGATGTGACAAATGGGGGTGTGTGTAGTCATGATTGAATTACCATGTTCCCATTGTCTACAGGTCCTGTCATGTGCGTTGAACAGCATCACGAAGTTGACGGATAACCTACAGGTAGTACTCTTTGGCACTATTTTGACCTTGTGGTGTGTACTCGTGATGCACAACCCCACAGGAGTCAAAGAAAATGGTCAACATGACTTTAACATTGCTGCACACCTCCCTCGGGGATGATGAATGTCTCCACTGTGATCACAATGTTCATGAAGCCGGGGTTGTTGTTTGCCCAGTCCAGCATGTCCCGTGAAACTTCCAGATGGAATTTCATCTGCTCCACCTTTAGCAGCGATACTCTCCACATAGCCAAATCTTCATGCATTTTCATGAAGGAGAAGCAGTTATGTTTTGGGTTCTTGTGAGGGCGAACTCTGCGGAACCGTTGATTGAGTTTGGTCAGTGTCTTGATGTAAGCTTGTGAATTGACTGTCTCTCCTCTTGGCATCACATCTACAAGAATCACACTTTGATTGTCTCAAAAGACAGTGATCATGACCTTTCTGCCTGAAAAAGTTTTCTTAAATTGCTTACTTCGGGGTGATTGAGGATGATGCCACTCCATTGAAATGCCTTTTTGTCTCAGGCTCTAAATGATGCACCCATGTTTCATCAGCTGTAATGATCCTGTGCAAAAGGTTTTCTCCATTGGCAGGAAAATTCTCCAACAATTCAAAATAAAGGATTTTTCTTTTGATTTTGTGTTGATTTGTGAGACCTCGAGGAACCCATCTTAAGCAAACCTTTGAAAATCTCATAGCTTTGATAATTTGAACTGCACTTCCCTTGCTGACTAAAAGCTGCAAGGCCAGTTGTTTAATGGTGATTCACCAATCACTACACGAAGTGACAGCAGCATTGTTTAACATGTCAAGCCTGGTTGACGGGGCAGGACGTTCAGAGCACTGCAGATCATGTAGCTCTGTCTCTCTACTTACTGAAGCTTTAATTCTGAGCCCATCGACTGACTCTGCTTCTATCGACTGCACAGCATCCATATACAGTACACAAGCGATTGTAAATATTCACAACAGTTTCTTACTCTGCAATGAGGAATTCTATAACAATTTGCTGTTTATAACACGTGTTGTTCAGAGGCGCCATTTTAACGATTTGTTGCAGCCAGAAACCATTGATTGTATTCAGACTCTGCAGAGTCCTCTAAACCAGTATAAAGATGTTAAGTTAAGTTCATTTGTCCCAATGTGGTGTAATTTTGCACATACAATCAGCACATTCCAAAATTGAGGTGTGAAAAATGTCATGTTTACATCTTTATTATTAACTAAAATAAATGGTGGGGTTTGTTACTTTCTGACCTCCCCTCATATTTTATCTGTCCACATCTACCTGTAAAACTTTCACACACCTCGTTTTGTCTGAAACTGTTGTGCTGTGTCAAAGTACTGTAAAACCTTCAAATATGTGCTTTCTTTTCAGTGGAATTTTAAACGTTCACCCTAGTTTGTTGCCAAGGTGGAGAGGGGCAGCCCCACTGCACCACACCATTCTCAATGGGGACTCCAAGACAGGTGTCAGCATCATGTCCATCAAACCAAAACAGTAAGGGCCATGCTTGCTGCAGTTGTGGGTTGTCAATTAACATTGCTATTGCTTTGGTCTGCATTCCTACCAATTCTCATCTTCAATCTCTGAAACACCACTTTTTATCTCTCCTAAACTCCGTCCCCCTTTCTTGGCTGCTGACGAGAGCTAATCACGTGATCCTAAATTTTCCTACTGCATGGGCAATTTGTATGACCTGACCACTAATACGCCAAAGCTCAATTTCTGGATTTTTCTCTCCTTCCAAAACTATGACTACCCACTCTCTTGTGCCTAAAGACCATCACCATACTGGTTGATTTGAAACAGTGCCCAAGTTGACATTCCATATTCATGTGTTATCCTTGCTACAACACTTGATCGTTCTATTGCAACTTGACTACCACTATATCTCGTTTTACTATTTCCCCCACCATCCTTCTAGACTATTCCAAAATCAAACCTCTACCCACAATTTCAGATAGCAGTCGTGGAATAATTCCCAAGTTTGACATGCAAGGTTCACATGTCCATCATTTTAGAACAACCGACTTGCTGCGACATTTAGAGTGACGGGAATTCTGAGTGATTCGTGTAATAACAACTAGTTGGAGGTAGATCCAAACTAGGGTGATGGCTAAGTCAGACAACCAACAGAAGGTCATTGGACAGCCATGAAGTTGTTTAAGACCATATAATACTTGACAAAGATGAACTCAGCAGACTGGCCAGAAGAGAGAGAGAGGAGTTGCATGGACTAGCTAGCAGGCTGACTAGCACAGTGATTGAGAGGCTGCTACTAACTAGCAGACTTGTTAGGAGTTAGTGAGGGATAGAATGTGTTGCAGGGTGACTGAACCAGCATACACCTTTGAGTCTTGGCCAGTCGCTCTATAAGTGTGTGCTGGACACCCTGTGACTAGAAGAGATCTGAATGTTTGTAGTATTGTGCAGGACACTGAGTGAACGATGTGTGTTCTGAAGTAGGTGTATGCACAGATCGACTGAGCGTGTGACCAAAAGTGAATACGTGATTCCGACTAGAAGAATGTGATTGAAGTATTTGTGAATGCACAGATCACCAGATAGTAATTGATCTGATAGTGAGTGGGAAGTATTTGTGAATGCACAGATCACCAGATAGTAATTGATCTGATAGTGAATGGGAAGTATTTGTGAATGCACAGATCACCAGATAGTAATTGATCTGGTAGTGAATGGGAAGTATTTGTGAATGCACAGATCACCAGATAGTAATTGATCTGATAGTGAATGGGAAGTATTTGTGAATGCACAGATCACCAGATAGTAATTGATCTGATAGTGAATGGGAAGTATTTGTGAATGCACAGATCACCAGATAGTAATTGATCTGATAGTGAATGGGAAGTATTTGTGAATGTACAGATCACCAGATAGTAATTGATCTGATAGTGAATGGGAAGTATTTGTGAATGTACAGATCACCAGATAGTAATTGATCTGATAGTGAATGGGAAGTATTTGTGAATGCACAGATCACCAGATAGTAATTGATCTGATAGTGAATGGGAAGTATTTGTGAATGCACAGATCACCAGATAGTAATTGATCTGATAGTGAATGGGAAGTATTTGTGAATGTACAGATCACCAGATAGTAATTGATCTGATAGTGAATGGGAAGTATTTGTGAATGTACAGATCACCAGATAGTAATTGATCTGATAGTGAATGGGAAGTATTTGTGAATGTACAGATCACCAGATAGTAATTGATCTGATAGTGAATGGGAAGTATTTGTGAATGCACAGATCACCAGATAGTAATTGATCTGATAGTGAATGGGAAGTATTTGTGAATGCACAGATCACCAGATAGTAATTGATCTGATAGTGAATGGGAAGTATTTGTGAATGCACAGATCACCAGATAGTAATTGATCTGATAGTGAATGGGAAGTATTTGTGAATGCACAGATCACCAGATAGTAATTGATCTGATAGTGAATGGGAAGTATTTGTGAATGCACAGATCACCAGATAGTAATTGATCTGATAGTGAATGGGAAGTATTTGTGAATGCACAGATCACCAGATAGTAATTGATCTGATAGTGAATGGGAAGTATTTGTGAATGCACAGATCACCAGATAGTAATTGATCTGATAGTGAATGGGAAGTATTTGTGAATGTACAGATCACCAGATAGTAATTGATCTGATAGTGAATGGGAAGTATTTGTGAATGCACGGATCACCAGATAGTAATTGATCTGATAGTGAATGGGAAGTATTTGTGAATGCACAGATCACCAGATAGTAATTGATCTGATAGTGAATGGGAAGTATTTGTGAATGCACAGATCACCTGTCTAAAGGGATCTGAGTGTGAGTGGATGGGCAGAATGGCAGAGTACAGAATACGATCGCGAAGACGAGTTTGTGAGAGTGTGTTGAGTGTGCAGATTAGGGGAAGGGAGTGTAGCCGTGGCTAGAATTGGGTTGAATGAGAATGGAAGAGCTAACAATAGCTAACGCTTAAAACTTCCGCTGTGGTTAATATTTAAATGAATATATATAATATTTGATCATTTAGACAAGATGTAGGTTGTTCTCTTTGTGCTAATATGTATACTGCTGTTCTGTTTACTAAATGTTGGTTTTGTTGAGATTCATGTAATAAATCTGCTGTTATTTGCTGTGTGTGGTTGTGGATGCATGTTGTAACATTCTTCTAGATAAATAATTACTTAGTGAAACATGTACTCTGCCACACACACATAGTTTGCCTTTGCAATCCTGCCTATGACCTCAAGGTAGATGAGAAGAGGAACAGGTGGAAAGCCGAGCATTTATGCCACATATAAAAATAATGCTGACCGCCCAATGTAGATATGAGACCACAAGGTGAAATTCGACGGACTTATGCCTGGTAGTATTGCTAGTGTAGTTCCCAGGGCCCCTTATAGGGTGGAAAGAATAGGCCCTTTGCACTCCCATGCATGTCATAAAAGGTGACAGAGGAAGGTTTTGCATGGCATTAGCAACATCATCATGACAAAAATAGCTACAGAAACTACCACTGCAGGAACAAACAAAGTTCTTTGGTCCCTACTTGTCACATTACTTTTAAAGGTATTTTAACTCAACTGGTTCACCTGTTCCATGTGGCCTTCCATAATATGGTGGTAAACTATCCATCATCTTTTCTCTTTGTCATATTCTCTACCGTTTGCCTGTTGTTACAGTGTTTCAACCTGTCCTCAGAAATGACGATTGCTTTTTTCTGTGATACTACATACTGACTTTCAAAATAGTAAAGTTTAAATGTAATAATGATCTGGGGTAGTTGTCTCGCCGCAGCGACTCAATTTCAACCAGTGTTCGTAAAGCGATCTCAGTCCCGCCAGGCGGAGCGATAGCGCGGGCTTGCGGAAAACGCTCGCCTGCCTTTCCCCGTAGAGCGAATTGGGTGCGGTTTGTTGTAGTGGCTCCTCCACCGAGGTGCGCTAGTCTGGTCCGTATCAGGAAACGTGGTCCGTCCGTGGTGATTTATCTAAGGCTTATAGCAGAGCTCGACAGTACGTCTCGCTGGTGGTCCGACTCTCGCAAAGAGCTTGTGACCGGCAAATGGAAAGCAGGAATCGTGCCTCGAGGCCCTGCGTTCTCCTACGGAGAAGGGCAGGCCGGCAGGCCAAATTGTCTCCTAGTCCCAGTGAAATGCATCGCCGAGGTCGTTGGGATCCGTTCTGCACAGAGCGCTGCCATCCCTCCTCGAGCGAGCCCGGTCGGTCGGTCGTCTGGTGCGTGTGGGAGGCCCCTGTCAGGCGGTCCTAGGTCGACGGAGTGAGGGACGGGTGGAACAAACCGTCCGTCCGTCCCTGCGGCCGTCCCAGTGAGGCTTTTTACACACCCTTCCTCCGCCGACCGGTGTGTGCTGTACGTACGTCTCCGACAGATATCTGGTTGATCCTGCCAGTAGTCATATGCTTGTCTCAAAGATTAAGCCATGCATGTCTAAGTTCACACTGTCTCACGGTGAAACCGCGAATGGCTCATTAAATCAGTCGAGGTTCCTTAGATGACACGATCCTACTTGGATAACTGTGGCAATTCTAGAGCTAATACATGCTTACCAAGCTCCGACCCTCGCGGAAAGAGCGCTTTTATTAGTTCAAAACCAATCGTCGTTTCCCCTCGCGGGGTTGCGGCTCCCCACTGGTGACTCTGGATAACTTTGTGCTGATCGCATGGCCTCATGTGCCGGCGACGCATCTATCAAATGTCTGCCCTATCAAATGTCAATGGTACGTGACATGCCTACCATGTTTGTAACGGGTAACGGGGAATCAGGGTTCGATTCCGGAGAGGGAGCATGAGAAACGGCTACCACATCCAAGGAAGGCAGCAGGCGCGCAACTTACCCACTCCCGGCACGGGGAGGTAGTGACGAAAAATAACAATACGGGACTCTTTCGAGGCCCCGTAATTGGAATGAGTACACTTTAAACCCTTTAACGAGGATCTATTGGAGGGCAAGTCTGGTGCCAGCAGCCGCGGTAATTCCAGCTCCAATAGCAATATTAAAGTTGTTGCAGTTAAAAAGCTCGTAGTTGGATCTCAGGCGCAGGCGGGCGGTCCGGCTCGCGCCGGTTCACTGCCCGTTGTCTCCTGCCCTACCGTCTGCCGGCTCTCTCCCACGGGTGCTCTTCGCTGAGCGTCCTGGGTGGCCGGCGCGTTTACTTTGAAAAAATTAGAGTGTTCAAAGCAGGCCTCGGCTGCCTGAATAATGGTGCATGGAATAATGGAATAGGACCTCGGTTCTATTTTGTTGGTTTTCGGAACTGGAGGTAATGATTAACAGGGACAAACGGGGACATTCGTATTGCGGCGTTAGAGGTGAAATTCTTGGATCGCCGCAAGACGAGCTACTGCGAAAGCATTTGTCAAGAATGTTTTCATTAATCAAGAACGAAAGTCAGAGGCGCGAAGACGAAAAGATACCGTCGTAGTTCTGACCATAAACGATGCCGACTAGCGATCCGCAGGAGTTGCTTCGATGACTCTGCGGGCAGCTTCCGGGAAACCAAAGTGTTTGGGTTCCGGGGGAAGTATGGTTGCAAAGCTGAAACTTAAAGGAATTGACGGAAGGGCACCACCAGGAGTGGAGCCTGCGGCTTAATTTGACTCAACACGGCCAACACTGAAATGATTGACATGCCGTGACCACTCTTCTGGGGTCTAATATGGAACTGGTGCTGGATTTAGACCCTCAGAAATCTGGGGTTATGCCCCCTGTGGCCCGGTTTGGTCTGCATCCAGTGTTCTGAAAAAGGAATTGACGGAAGAGCACTATCAGGAGTGGAGCCTGAGGCTTAAATTAACTTAACACGCCAATACTGCAGAATGACTATCAAAAAGTACACCTTCGTGGGGTCTAATAGAGAACATGTGCTGGAATTAGACCCTCAAAAATCTGGGGCTACCCCCTAAGAAACTTGATTGTCTCGCTAAGGGAATTGACGGAAGGGCACCACCAGGTGTGGAACCTGCGGCTTAATTTGACTGAACACGCCAATACTGTAGAACAACTGACAAATCGAGAGCACTGCCGTTTGGGTCTAATAATGAACGTACGCTGGTATTAGACTCACGGATGACAAGTCAGCTCTCAAACACTCAAATGAAAGAACGCTACGGAAATCGTGTTTAACTCCGCAGAAACCGCAGATTTCAAATACCTGGTCATTGACAAACAAAAGCCCTCAATAAATTCGTCTGACCAAATAGTGAACGGGTGCTGGAAATAGATCATCTGAAGACAGGTCAGTTTTACCCTACAAATGACAGGGCGTTGCTACGGAAAACCAGCTCAAATCGAGAGGAGCCGCAGACACTTTGGTTCACGTACCAGGCTGATAAGCCAAGGGCGCGAGGCTACCATGTGGGGGATTACGACCGAACTCTTGTAAGCCGCAATCCCGCCCAAAATCTCAGCACCACTGCAATGGGAGGCTCCTACATGCTCGGGACCTGGGGCTTGCGCCCCAGCCCTATCAGGTAGAGCCACAGTAAGAGGTCCTTGCCGTCCGCCAATCAAAGCGGGCAGACAACTGCTTGATACTCACCTTATACGGCGATGGGGTGCGAAACCACCAACCAAAGACTTAGTACCTGGTCGGGGTGTCGAAAACAGTAGAGCAGCCACCTCACTGTGAACTGTCAAGACTCAACCACTGACCATGAGAGTTGTCCGCACACCAGGCGAACAACATCTCTGTGACATTACCAGGCTTGTCCTCTGGCTAAATGCACTCCGGCTACGATATCTACCTCTGTACGTTATCAGCCATATAACTATCATGCTGGACGCAGAAGAGATGCAGACCAGCGGACATTGCACACCTGCCCCACTGTGTCAACACCCCAGGTGGCGGGGAATGCTAGGCGTACCATCCCTGCATAGAAGCCAAGAAAATAAAAGGAAAAAGAGATACCCCACTCACATGCAAATGCTACGTTTCTGGCAGGACGTGACGATCCTGGGATACAGACACACTGGACTGCCTCTCTTCCGGGTAAACCAGTCCATCTCATATATCATCTCACATATCATCATTGCACCCTATAGACACGAGTAGTGAAGACTCGATAGTCTAGTAAGACAACTTCCATAAGAGAGACAACTCTGATCATAAACAACTGCTGCCTTGCAGATAGGCTGGGGACAGCCAAAGGCTAAGGAGGGCATCCCTACAGAAACGCCTGTTGAAATCGGATGCACGGGGCCGCAAGCCTAACAAAACAGTGCAACGTAAATCGCAGTATGATGGCAGTACAACCTATCAGAAAAACGCATGGCGCTCATCCTGCGGAGTCCCGCCAGGCAGCGATAGTGCTGGGCCTCACGCCTCGAAGGGGCCCACCCTTGACTACTGGTGGTCACCCACCCATGTGTCGTGGAGTCAAGGCACATGGCTATGGGGCAACTTCTATTGGCCAAAACCTCAAGACCCTCAAAATACTACAGTGGAATGCGGAGGGAGTCATTAACAAAAAACTTTCCCTAACACACCACCTGCATGAAGGTAAGATTGACGTGGCATGTATCCAGGAAACGCACCTCAACAATAACCATAATTTCTCAATCAGAGGATACCAGACCTTCCGTCTAGATAGAGAAGGCCACAAAGGAGGGGTCCTGATACTGACCAGAAACTGCATACCGAGTAGCGCGGTATCTGTCAATCACACCGGACAAGCAGAAATTGTAGGAGTTGACATAATGGCTCAAGAGACGAAGCTCCGCATTTTCAATCTGTACGGACCACCAAATAGAGACCTATCGCTCTCGAGTATGGAGGTCAGAGACTCCAACTGCATAGTAGTTGGAGATTTCAACAGCCACTCGGAGAGATGGGGATACTCTGACACAGACAGCAGAGGTGACGAAGTGGAAGATTGGGAGATAGATGCAAATCTCTCCCTAATCAATAGGCCGGAGGATAGCCCTAGCTTCTATTCAAGAACATGACATACCACCTCGACTCCAGATTTGGCCTTCTCCACACAGGACATACACCATAAAATAGACCGCCAGGTGCTAAACCAACTGGCAGGTAGCGACCACAGGCCGATCAGACTAACCATTGACATGGAAGTAGGCCCACAGGAAACAAAACCGCTCCCACGTTGGAATTACAAACGAGCCGACTGGGACAGATTTGCAAATCCTGACAGATGGGCTGTGTGAAACCATCAACACACGAAACACAAAAATGAAGCCCATGGTAGAGAGCCTAAGCAAGGCAATAATGCAAGCCGCCACTGAAACCATCCCAAGAGGAGCTAGGAAAAACTATAAGCCCTACTGGAATGATGAGTTGCAGAAAGTGGAAGATGCAGTAACAAATGCTAGGAACATGGCAGAGCGAGAAAAATCCATGGAGGCAAACATCGCCCTCAAAGCCGCCGCGGCGAAGTACAAACACACTCTCAAACAAACAGCAAGAGAAAGCTGGAAAAATAAAACGGAAAGTCTTAACCTGGACAAAGACGGGAACAAGCTATGGAAGCTAGTCAGAGCCATGAACGACGAAACCCCGTCAAATAAACAAATTACTATCAAGCAGGGCGAGAACTTGATCACAGGTAAGAAAGCCGCAAACGCCTTTGTCGATCACTATGCCAGAGCAAACCACATCGAGGTCCCTGCAGATAAGCATACAGACATTAGCGAAGAGCTAAAGGGACACGAAAACATAAATACGGCTCCTGAAGAGCACATGATGGCCAAACTAACAATGCGCGAAATGGAAGAGGCTATGAGAACACTAAAGAAAAGGAAATCTCCCGGAAAAGACGGGATAACAAACGAAATGCTGATGGGGCTGGGCCAAACAGCGAAGAAGAAACTGCTATCGGTCCTGAACCAAAGCTGGAAAAGGGGAATTGTACCACAGGCATGGAAAGAAGGCAATACTGGTACCAGTACCAAAAACAGGAAAGGACAAAACAGATCCAAATGGATACAGGCCCATAAGCCTACTGAGCTGTGTCGGCAAGCTGATGGAACGGATGATAAACACCAGACTGATGTGGCATCTGGAAGAAAAACGAATACTAATTCCACAGCAAGCCGGCTTTAGACAGCACAGATCCACTGAGGACCAGGTCATCCTCATAGCCCAGGAGATAGAAGATGCCTACCAGGCACAGAAACACACAGTAGCTGTTTGGGTGGATCTGGAAAAGGCATTTGACAAAGTCTGGAAGGATGGACTTAGAGTCAAGCTAAGAAGAAGTGATGTCTGTGGGAAGATGTACAAATGGATCAACCACTACCTCAAACAAAGAATGGCCAGAGTCCAAGTACAAGGGCAGATGAGCAAAAAGGTGACACTCGAGCAGGGAGTACCCCAAGGGGGAGTATTGTCACCCACACTCTTCCTGGTATATATAAACGATATTACAGAGAATAAACCAAGAAGAGTCCATAGCTCAATGTTTGCAGACGATCTGGCTATGTGGACCTCTGAAAAGAATCTCACCATAGCAAGAAATCGGATGCAGACGGCCCTAACATCGCTGGAAGAGTGGGCGAACTCATGGCTGGTCAAAATAAACGAGGAGAAAACCACATGCACAATATTCTCGCTTTCATTAAAACTCCAAAGTACCAAATTAAGTCTAAATGGCAAATTCCTGCAGCCAAACGACAACCCAACCTATCTGGGAGTCACATTTGATCGGCGCATGACATGGAAAAGTCAGATTGAGAGAAACCGAATGAAAGCCAGAGAAAGAATGGCAATCATGAGGAAACTTGCTGGCACAAGCTGGGGAGCAGACGAAGGCATACTAAAGAAACTGTATACTGGAAGAGTGAGACCAGTTCTCGAGTATGGCATTGTGGCATGGACAACAGCAGCGAAGGCGAACTTCGATAAAGTTAACAAACTTCAAAACCAAGCCATGAGAATTATAACAGGTGGCATGAAGTCAACGCCAATTGTAGAACTTGAAAAGATTACAAAACTGCAATCCATGACCGATAGAAGAGACTGCAGAGCCCAGCTGCAGTCAGAGAAACTCCGAAGACTGACTGACCATCCAATGCACCAGAGACTAAACAATTTGGGAAATGGGAAACTAAAGCGGAGAAACTTTGCAGAAATAGCCAAAGATGCACGAAGATCCCATAAACGCACTAACAACACCAAAACCCATCACTACTGTACGAAAACCTACCTGGAGGCAGGATATATTTCCAGAGGTGGTAGAAAATATACCAGGTATTGCAAACAAAAACTGCCAGACTGAAAAAGAAAGGAGAGATACTACCCTAAGCTTCATAACGAAAAGCTACCCAAGCATGGACTGGACCCATGCATACACCGACGGTTCTGTAACAAACACTACACAGAACGGAGGGGCAGGAGCATTCCTGAACCTACCAAATGGCAGAAAAATAACACTGTCATTCGCTACTGGTAAGTACACAAGCAATTTCAGAGCGGAGGCAGAGGCACTGAGGGCGGCAGTGGAAGAAATGATGACACACAGTGAAAATGAGAGCCATATAGTCCTGCTGACAGATGCTCTCGCCGTAGTCACAGCGCTAAAAAGCCAGAAAAACACTGAGCTTAATGACTTCAGAGCAGCACTCTGCAAACTGTGCCAGCAGTCCGCACCAAAAAGGGTAGTGGTACAGTGGGTTCCGTCACACTGCAACATCCAAGGCAACGAGGAGGCAGACAGACTGGCAAAAGAAGGTGCAAGACTACCACAAACAGATACCAGTATGACGTACGAAGAGTCAAAACGGCTTATCAAAGCCAGATACACGACCAAATGAGAAACCGAACATACTGGTTACACCAAAAACGATGCCTATTACCAGTTGAACCGAAGAGAGCAGGTCGTTGTCTTCAGACTTCGCACTGGCCACAACAGACTGAGGTACCACCTATTCAACAAATTGAAGATAGGGTGTACCGACGAATGCCCGTGCGGTACTGGTAAAATGACCGCTGAACATCTGCTGCAGAACTGCCCGACATACGAGGATCAGAGAGAGCAGATGTGGCCATTACCAGTGGAACTGCAAGACTAGCTCTATGGCAGTGGCGAGAGCCTCAGGATGACCGCCGCTTTTTTCGAAAAAATAATAGTTACTGTCTGACTGCGTACGAAGAAGAAGAAGAAGAAATGTAATAATGTACTGAATGCTGCAGAAATAGAAATGCACATTTCCCATTGTTGTCTTGTGTTCTACTTTTATTGTCCATAGAAAATATAAGTTTCTGACTGTCTATTTAAAACAATTTGCTGTTGGTCGTAATAAAATATTAAAATAATAATTTCTTGTCCAATGACTCACAACTGCATAACTTCTGTTGTAATTTTAGTATAATGTTTGCGTTCTCACATTGATTTAGAGTAAGATTTTTTTCATTTGCTAAGTTATCAATTAACTAATTAGCAGATGCATATCTCATGGCCAGATATATTTCTGTCCCACTCTTATGTTAAAACAACGTTTATTTCTTACCTGGTGAGAACAGCTGGCAACAAGCCTTTGTTTACATTTCGTGTGACAGGTCTAAAAGTTTTTCATCAGGATCCTGTGTGTGTGTAATAGACCAATCAGGATGCTGCGTGTGTAATGAACCAGTCAGGATCCTGTGTGTGTAATAAACCAATCAGGATGCTGCGTGTAATAATGGACCAATCAGAATTTTGTGTGTAATGAACCAATCAGGATCCTGTGTGTAATAATGGACCAATCAGGATTTTGTGTGTGTAATGGACCAATCAGGATCCTGTATGTGTAATAGACCAATTAGGATCCTGTGTGTGTAATAAACCTATCCTCTGTGTGTGTAATGGACCAGTCAGGATCCTGTGTGTGTAATAAACCTATCTTCTGTGTGTGTAATGGACCAATCAGGATCCTGTGTGTAATAATGGACCAATCAGGATTTTGTGTGTGTAATGAACCAGTCAGGATCCTGTGTGTAATAATGGACCAATCAGGATTTTGTGTTTGTAATGAACCAATCAGGATCCTGTGTGTAATAATGGACCAATCAGGATTTTGTGTGTGTAATGGACCAATCAGGATCTTGTGTGTGTAATGGACCAATCAGGATCTTGTGTGTGTAATGGACCAATCAGGATCTTGTGTGTGTAATGGACCATCTTCATAATAAACAAAGTTGAGAAAAAGAAGACATTGCAGGATCTGGAAGTAAATGTATTTATCATTTTCACAGCTTTGATATTGGACCGTTGTTAAGACAGCAAGAGATGGATGTCCCACCAGGATGTACAACTGGCAGACTCAGAGAGCTCCTGGCAGCAGAAGGTGGAAAGATGGTTTGTGTTTTATATTTACCTTATACATGTTTTTTTGTAAGATTTGTTATATTGTATGGTGTTTTGTTGAAAGTTTTATTAAATTCAGTGGTGTTATTATTTGGTAAGATTTGTTATATTTTATGGTTTTATGTTGTAAGATTTGCAATATTTTACAGTGTTATGTTGTAAGATTTGTTATATATTCTAGTGGTTTTTTCCTGTTATATTTAGTTACTACCAACTACATTTTTCAGCTATCCATTATAAGCTTGTGACTGACTTACCTTTATATATATATATATGCATATTCACACACATATACTGTATTAGTAACAAAAATAAACAGTATGTTTGATTATTACTACGAGGTGTGTTCAAATGAAACTAGACCTACCTGCACTAAGTGAACATACGTATGATGACGTCACTTCTGATGTAAACAGCGCATACCAACCGCCAAGTTTGCGAAATTTCATTATTCTCCAATGCATAGTTTCTTCAGCAGACCATTGAAAACATGGCAGGTGTGATACAGAATTCGTCCTGAGTTTATCAGCGAGCGGTGATTCGGTCTCTAACAGCTGAAATGATGTCGACTGGTTGACATTCATCGCAGAATGCAGGAAGTGTTTAAAAACAACTGTCAATACTACTTTTTCCCATTGCTGGGGTAGTTGAGGGTTTTTTGGCAGTGTATGGTGACAAAAGTGTGTCGAAGACAACAGTGAAGAACTGGACAACGATGTTTAAAGGACGTGAGTTAATGAAAGATCTTCCGAGACCAGGTCAAGCGCATATTGTTGCATTAACTCACGTCCTTCCTCGTTGACCAGTTCTTCACTGTTGTCTCCGACAAACTTTTGTCACCATACACTGCCTGCATTCTGCGATGAATGTCAACTGGGCGACATCCTTCATCTGCTAGAAACCGAATCACCGCTCGCTGATCAACTCTGGGCAGATTCCGTATCACACCCGCAATGTTTTCAACGGTCTGCTGAGGAAACTATGAGTTAAAAGATATTGAAATTTTGCAAACTTGACGGTTGCTAACTGCTGTTTACATCAGAAGTGATGTCATCACGTGCATATGTTTACTTGTAGCAGTTAGGTCCAGTTTCATTTGAACACACCTCGTACTTTAATTTACTGGTAAACACAGATATGTGGGAAAGAACATGGCAGCAACAAATAGGGCAGATTGGGGGGGGGGGGGGAGGAAAGGGGTGTGTGGAGAAAGTGGAGATGGATAGGACACACTTTCACAGAAAGAAGCCAGACAGTATAACCAGGCATGCACAGGATTGGAACACAAATGGAAAGAGATGAGTGGGAAGGCTAAGAAATACATGGCATCGAACAGGCAAGGAGGAAGTTCAATCACGGTCTTTGTGGACAGAACACAAAAAAGACAACACCGAATATGAACAGATAAAGAGCATCTGTTGCTGAGCTATGTTTCAAGGGGAACCAGATGAATGATGACTTGGCAAAAGAAGGTGCAAGACTACCACAAATAGATACTAGAATGACGTACGAAGAGTCAAAACGGCTTATCAAAGCCAGATACATGACCAAATGGGAAACCGAACATACCGGCTACACCAAAAACGATGCCTACTACCAGTTGAACAGAAGAGAGCAGGTCGTTGTCTTCAGACTTCGCACTGGCCACAATAGACTGAGTTACCACCTATTCAACAAATTGAAGAAAGGTGGTACCGACGAATTCCCGTGCGGTACCGGTAAAATGACTGCTGAACATCTGCTGCAGAACTGCCCAACATACGAGGATCAGAGAGAGCAGATGTGGCCATCACCAGTGGAACTGCAAGACAAGCTCTATCGCAGTGTCGACAGCCTCAGGATGACCACCGCTTTTCTCGAAAAAATAATGGTTACTGTCTGACTGCGAACGAAGAAGAAGAAGAAGAAAGAAGAATGATGACTTTAATTTACCGGCCATGGATGAATGTGGTCCATTCACTCAATGACATGGTCTCTGGTCCCTCTCTGGGAGAAGGTTGTGACTACTGCTGAATGCAATCATAAATCCTCTTCTGGTTGTAAGCTCAAAGGAGGGCTAAGGGTTGGCATGTTGTGCATTCCTCGCCAATCTGTGTGGTTCTCCACATTTGCAGGACTATTTATTATGTTCTGGTTTCTGGCTCTCTCAAGGAGAGTTTTGTCTATCAACTCTGTCAGGCCTTCATGACCCTACTCATGTCTGTCCTGAGTTTTGTCTCCTTCATGACCCTACTCATGTCTGTCCTGAGTTTTGTCTCCTTCATGACCCTACTCATGTCTGTCCTGAGTTTTGTCCATCAACTCTTTCAGGCCTTCATGGCCCTACTCATGTCTGTCCTGAGTTTTGTCTATCAACTCTGTCAAGCCTTCATGACCCTACACATGTCTGTCCTGGTGAAGTTTTGTCTATCAACTCAGTCAGACCTTCATGACTCTACACATATCTGTCCTGGTGAATTTTTGTCTATCAACTCAGTCAGACCTTCATGACTCTACCCGTGTCTGTCCTGGTGAAGTTTTGTCTATCAACTCTGTCAGACCTTCATGACTCTACACATGTCTGTCCTGGAGTTTTGTCCATCAACTCTGTCAGGCCTTCATGAACCTACACATGTCTGTCCTGAGTTTTGTCTATCAACTGTCAGACCTTCATGACCATATACATTTCTGTCTTGGTGGAGTTTTGTCTATCAACTGTCAGACCTTCATGACCTTACACATGTCTGTCCTGGAGTTTTGTCCATCAACTGTCAGACCTTCATGACCATATACATTTCTGTCTTGGTGGAGTTTTGTCTATCAACTGTCAGACCTACCTTCATGACCATATACATTTCTGTCTTGGTGGAGTTTTGTCTATCAACTCAGTCATCACTGTCCTAAGATCTAAAGGTTTTCCGAAGAAAGTTCCAGACTATTATTTCTGCTGTTCTCCTCCTGGTCTGGTTTCAGAGATATTTTCACCCCAGCATGGGTCACCCTGTGGGTTTTGGATTCTTGGCTCTTATATCTCAATGTTTGTCATGGTAGCCGATCTTCTTTCAATCTATGGACATGCCCAAGTCAGTGTAGTTGAGCTTTCTCCACCCAAATCTAAAGTGGCTGAGTGTCCAGATTGTGGCATATCGTATGATTGTTGACCTTGTTTCTTCTTGTTACTTGGCTCATCTTTCTGAAGTTCCTAATTTCTGAGGTGGCCAAAACTCATGATTCACGTCCGAAAGTTAAGACTGGTACATAGATGGTAACCATTCGTCTTTATGTCTCTTGTTGAGGATGAATCCTCAATTTATGTAAAGGAAAAGTCTACCATTTGTTGCTTTTTTGGTGGTCAACTCTTGTTTGATGTCGCCTGTACGGTCTAATACAGCTCCAAGGTATTTGAACTGGTTCACCTTTTACTTGTTCCAGATGGTATTCCATACTATGGTAAATATCTTTGTTTTTTTCTGAGGGTTAGAAAAAGAAGCTACTTTCTGATTGGTTGCAAGATCCCATGTGAACTATTGATATATGTATGTCAAGTGGTTTTCCATGGTGGATATATGTCTCAAGTTCTTTATGTTGTTTGTTGTTGATTACATTTATCTTCCTCCTAGTTGATAACTCCATCATAATTATAACTTCACAGATTCTTGATGTACTTTCACATTTACCAGAAGCCATCATTGAGGAGACCCCACAATCAAGTGAAGGTGTGACATATGGTAAGTAACAGACAATGTCTTTAGCATAATTTGGTCACCATAAAATGGTACATTGATTCCTTGTTTGCTTCCCCTGAATATATGCGACTTGTGCTACATTTGTCAAGTCAAATAATTTGCATAGGCAACCAGGGACCATTGTACTGATCATCCATTGCCATGGTTGATGGCGAAGTCCTGGGCACCATGCAGAGCAGAGTGGTTCTAATAATAACTTCTAACCTAGTACCAAAAAATGCTGTGCTGAAGTCAAGTGTGTCGGACCAAAAGGTGCATATATCACAGTCAAGCTGTAAACTACAACACATCGCATTCTGTTCTCTGGACTACATCCTGCTACTTGCAAAGCTCTTTTTAGAGCTTGGCAGCAGGAGTTTCAGAACAAATGAAGAAGAAGAAGAAGCTAACTTCTGTGACGCACATTATTAAAACTAACTTCTCTGACATACATTTTATGTTTCAGCTCACAAATTAACACAGTCCATGTCTTTCATCGACTGGGCTGGCCAGACTGCTGATAATATTCACAGACAATATAAGGCTTTACATGAAACTGTAAGTATTATAGAGTTCTTCTTTCTGCATCTGCTTTCACCGTCATGTAGTCACATCCATTTTCTTCATAAACTTGGTTACTTGCCTCAGACTTCTCTTGTGCCAATTTTGTTCCTCAAATAATCACATCTATTTCCCTCAAAATGGCTCTTCTGTCCCAAACTGTAATCAAATGAAAAATAAAATAAGTATACTTGATGAGAGACGCGCTAAGGACAACACATGCCTCATTTGAGCGTCGTCCCATGGGTCTATAACTTAGGCAACAGCGACAGGTGGGCTTACACAACAGTGACATCTGGTCACACATCCAGGATGTCATCCATCATGCCAACAACTCCAAGCACCGCTGGGCTGGCCATGTAGTCAGACGGAAAGACGAACGCTGGACCACAGCAACCACTATGTGGTACCTCGCGGCAAAAAAAGACCAACTGGCAGACCCCCCACTAGAAGGCAAAATTTGCTTGAGCTGCAAAACGCTCGCGATCCTAAAACAAACAAGTTAGGCATCCACTGGACAACGCATGTCAGAGACAGAATCGGGATCAAGATGCTGAACAGCAAATGAGCTGCAGTGGTCAGCGACCCATAGCTGACTGCTAGCGTCAGGGCCAGCGAACCATAGCTGCCAAGACCCTTCTACACCTCCACGTGGTGATCCTGGATAACAGGCTGCAGCAGGGCAGACTGGCTAAGGAGAAGGGATTGAAGAGGGAATGCTAACCCGTTACTCAAAAAATGCTTGCTGAAGTTGAATGTGTTGGACCGAAAGGTGCAAATATTGCAGCCAAGCTGTAAACTACGACACAACGCATTCCGTTCTCTGGACTACATTCTGCTACTTAAGCCCTTTCAGGGTTTGGTAGTTGGAGATTGAGAACGAACGAAGAAGAAGAAGAGACAGAATCGGCTGGAAACCGAGATGAGACCAGCACAAAACCAAAATACAGCAATTCTCAAGTCCAGCCCGCTAAGCAGAGAAATGCACCCGGTTACTACCAGCTCACACACAAGTTGGTACCTGCCTTCACAAGGGCTAATGCACTTGATTGTCTGGATTTCTGCCAAATAATAAATGCGTTGGACGAACGCAGGTCACGCCAGGATTGATCATCGTTTCGGCACCTGTTCGACAAAGAAACGAGGGGTTAGGAACATGTTAGGTGGAAGACTTTGTCTGGTACAGGGGTGGGTGTCAGAACTGACCACTCTGGCATCAGACTTGACAGGGATGGGGGTTGTTGTTAATCTGAAACTCCCACGACAGGCTACCACGGTTAGAATGACAGGGACTCGCGGATAGACAGCCAATACCATTTTGAATGGGACAGTTCCAAATAGTAGTGATGGCTAAATCAGCCATCCCACGGAAGATCATTGGACAGCCATGTTGCTGCTTGCCACTATAAAAGAGACTACAGAGAACTTGGGAGACTGGCTGAGAGAGTTTGCAGGGTGGTTGTTCCATCATACCACCTCGAGTTTGGCCAGTTGCGCTTAATAGGTGCTTATGGGGGACACCATGTGAACAGTAAGAAATCTGAATGTGTGTTGTATGTGCAGGACACCTTGTGAACGATGTATGTTAAAAATTGTTACACGATTGCACAGATCGCCTAAGGACGAGACCTGAATGTGTGTTGTATGTGCAGGACACATTGTGAACGATGTGTGTTCTGATTATGTGGGAACGTACATATACACCTGAAGTACCTGGAGCCGTGTAGCGAAGTGGTTAGAGCGCTGGCTTCGCATCTGAGTGGTCCTGGGTTCATTCCTCAGTTGAGGCGGTAATGTTTTTTTCAGACCGCAACGGCTCCCGGGTCGACCCAGCCTTAAATGGGTACCGGTTCAGTCCGGGAAGTAAAAGCGGTTGATTGTATGTTGAGGGTGCAGAAGAAGAATGGGGAGCTAACTGGAGCCATTAAGTTGTGGCTAGAATAACTTTTTTGAGTTTTGTTGTTGCAGATATAGACGTGGTACCTGGGTTGATACGTAGTTACAGAAATAATATCAACAGCATTTGCTTGTATCTTCTGTTGTAGTTAAACATATATTATGATTATTTAGTTTAGAAGTTCTTTGCTATTTGTTGATATTGTGCAACGATTATTCTTGTAATAAATTATAATATTTTGTTTTATGGCCAGAATAGTGTTTACTGAGTTGAAGTTGTGTCGTGGTGTACATATATGTTGTAGCTTTTAAGATAAGTAAACTACTCAACTTAAAAGTCTACACTGCCATAAGGTCATTATTTCAAACTAACTTTGACATCACTAGTATACAGTACATCAAAATATAATTATTTCAAACTATGAGGTGTGTTCAAATGAAACTTTGACATCACTAGTATACAGTACATCAAAATATAATTATTTCAAACTATGAGGTGTGTTCAAATGAAACTTTGGCATCACTAGTATACAAGTACATCAAAATATAATTATTTCAAACTATGAGGTGTGTTCAAATGAAACTTTGACATCACTAGAATACAGTACATCAAAATATAATTATTTCAAACTATGAGGTGTGTTCAAATGAAACTTTGACATCACTAGTATACAGTACATCAAAATATAATTATTTCAAACTATGAGGTGTGTTCAAATGAAACTTTGGCATCACTAGTATACAAGTACATCAAAATATAATTATTTCAAACCATGAGGTGTGTTCAAATGAAACTTTGACATCACTAGTATACAGTACATCAAAATATAATTATTTAAAACTATGAGGTGTGTTCAAATGAAACAGGACCTAACTGCATCAAGTGAACATATGTATGATGTGCATGAAGATGTCACTTCCGATGTAAACAGCACATACCAACTGTCAAGTTCGAAAAATGTCATTATCCTCCGACTCATAGTTTCCTCAGCAGACCATTGAAACCATTGAGTAGAATACAGTACACCAAAAGGTTATTATTTTAAACTAACTTTGGCATCACTAGCATAAAGCAGAACACAGTTGCCATATTTGTTATTATTATAGATTAACTTGAGTATTGTTAGTGTCAGCATATCACAAGTATCACATTTCTCATTATTTCACATGAACCTGGGACTTACATGTAAATCTTGCAACGGGCCATATTTCACATTAAACAGTAACTCACTATTATACATCCCACCATGCTGAGGGCCATATTTCACATTAAACTGCAGCTCACTATTATACATCCCACCATGCTGAGGGCCATATTTCACATTAAACAGCAGCTCACTATTATACATCCCACCATGCTGAGGGCCATATTTCACATTAAACAGCAGCTCACTATTATACATCCCACCATGCTGAGGGCCATATTTCACATTAAACTGCAGCTCACTATTATACATCCCACCATGCTGAAGGCCATATTTCACATTAAACAGTAACTCACTATTATACATCCCACCATGCTGAGGGCTATATTAAACACATTAGATTGTAGTCCTGAGTGGTTTTCTGGGGTTTCTGTGTATGATACGGACAAGAATAGCACCACTGCCCAACAGAGAGCTGTTGTAAGAGGGGACTAACTGTGTGACATGGCATAACATTGGCCATGGTTAGGTGGTTTGTTAAGACTAGCTTAGATGGCGCCTAACACGGTCTACTCCGATCTAGTGTTTGAGTCTATTACGAATGGACTCTCACATCGGTTAACCACCGTCTACGACACTTGTCCCAACACAGTGGAGTAATAAGCTGCTCGAGCCTAGCCAGCTAAGCAGAAAATCCTCCTCCCAACTACATCCAGTACACATCACAGCTGGGACCTTCACAGAGGCATCCGCCCCTGTAGAAGTACAGGTCGACTAAGACTGTATCTCACTACTATACATCCAACAGCGCTGAGCGCCATATTTCTCAATATTTCAGACTAACCTCCGAACGGACTGGGAAGGGACGACTGTATGTATGTTGGATATTATTGATGATAATCAAGAACCAGGTATGTTCAGTCTTTGCTGTTAACATATAGACATATACTGCTGAATTGAAAAGTGTGTTGTGATGTCATTAATTTGTGTTAATCTTTTTCACACTGAGGGGAGTTTGTAAATAAAGATGGGGTAGGTTAAAATATTGGACTGGATCAGAATGTTTTCCAGTACATTTTAAATTTGTTGTATCACTGCACTAGTCTTGGTGTTGTGAGTGGCTCTGTGCTACAGTGCGTTAACTTCTCTGCCACTGTGAGTGGCTCTGTGATATAGTCAGTTAACTTCTCTGCCTCTGTGAGTGGCTCTGTGCTACAGTGAGTTGGTTAACTACAGTTTGTTAGCTACAGTAGGTTTGTTATAGTGGGTTAGCTTATATACTATAGGGGATTAGCTTATATAGTATAGTGGGTTAGCTTTTATACTACAGCTTCTTTGCTACAGTGGATTAACTTCTGTGCTAGAGTAGATTAGCTTCTTTGCTACAGTGGATTAACTTCTGTGCTAGAGTAGATTAGCTTCTTTCCTACAGTGGATTAACTTCTGTGCTAGAGTAGATTAACTTCTTTGCTATAGTGGATTAACTTCTATGCTGCAGTAGAATAACTTCTTTGTTATGGTGGGTCAACTTCTCTGCCACTGTGGTTTAACTTCTCTGCTCTGTGATTTAACTTCTCTGCCACTGTGGTTTAACTACTCTACCCCCATGGTTTAACCTCTATGTCGCTGTGGTTTAACTTCTGCCACTGTGGTTTAACTACTCTACCCCCATGGTTTAACCTCTATGTCGCTGTGGTTTAACTTCTCTACCCCTATGGTTTAATTTCTCTGCTCTGTGGTTTCACTTCTCTGCCACTATGAACAGCTCATCTGTGCTAATATTATTTTGTTTTTATTCTTGTAAGATCTGTTCTTTTTATTGGCTCAGAAACAAGACGTGTACCCAGGTCTGGCATCCAGACTGCATATATTCAGTAGCAGATGTCACTACCATTTATTCTCTCCACTTCTACCTAGTGGGTATAGATATCTTTGTATATACTTGCAGTCATGTATACAGGCCAACGGGGGATTGGTCTATTGTGTCTTTGCTTGGCGGAGGAGTCGTCTCCATTTGACCTTCATACAGTTCACTATTGGGTAACGTTTTTGATGCCTTTAGAATTGTTGTCCAGACAGTGACTAACAACATACTCGTTTCGATTTTCTTTTATGTGCACAGTGTTTACACAGGATCTCGAAATTTATTATCCATTGGGTTAGGCGCTGGTCTCGCCTCCACTGAGACCAGGGGATGCTTGAAACATGCAGAATTTGAACACCTAACCATTTAGCGCTTTCATATTTGTATTTTGAGAGGCACCAGAATTTTACCTCTCGGCTAAAGTGTCGCGGCCATCCCCCACCCAAGCAGATGTCTCTGTTGCATAATTTTAGTTAAAAGCTAAAAAGCCAGCTGCAATATAAAATACAGATATGTTGCTAAGGACGTGACACAACCAATACAGCCTGACATTAGGAAGAGAAGGTGCATAAAAGGATATGACATGCCTCAGAAAGGAATATAGCCAGACAGGTACTAGATTCAAGCTCACAGAGGAAGAGAAAAACATGAAGACCAAAGCACTCCTGTTGAAGATCAGAGCACCTGTTGAGCTTTCGGGATGCGGTTTTTTTTTTGCGTCTCCTCCACCGAGGTGCGCTGCTCTAGTCCGTATCGAGAAATGTTGTTAGTCCGTGGTGATTTGTCTAAGGCTTATAGCAGAGCTTGACAGTTTGTCTCGCTGGTGGTCAGACTCTCGCAAAGAGCTTGTGACCGGCAAATGGAAAGCAGGAATCGTGCCTGAAGGCCCTGTGTTCTCCCGGGGACCAACCCTCGGGAGAAGGGCAGGCCAAATTGTCTCTAGTCCCAGTGAAATTCATCGCCGAGGTCGTTGGGATCCGTTCTGAACAGAGCGCTGCCATCCCTCCTCGAGCGAGCCCGGTCGGTCGGTCGTCTGGTGCGTGTAGGGGGCCCCTGTCAGGCGGTCCTAGGTCGACAGAGTGAGGGACGGGTGGAACAACCGTCCGTCCGTCCCATCAGTCGGTCCCTGCGGCTGTCCCAGTGAGGCTTTTTACACACCCGTCCTCCGCCGACCGGTGTGTGCTGTATGTACGTCTCCGACAGATATCTGGTTGATCCTGCCAGTAGTCATATGCTTGTCTCAAAGATTAAGCCATGCATGTCTAAGTTCACACTGTCTCACGGTGAAACCGCGAATGGCTCATTAAATCAGTCGAGGTTCCTTAGATGACACGATCCTACTTGGATAACTGTGGCAATTCTAGAGCTAATACATGCTTACCAAGCTCCGACCCTCGCGGAAAGAGCGCTTTTATTAGTTCAAAACCAATCGTCATTTTCCCTCGCGGGGTTGCGGCGTCCCCACTGGTGACTCTGGATAACTTTGTACTGATCGCATGGCGACGCATCTTTCAAATGTCTGCCCTATCAAATGTCGATGGTACGTGACATGCCTACCATGTTTGTAACGGGTAACGGGGAATCAGGGTTTGATTCCGGAGAGGGAGCATGAGAAACGGCTACCACATCCAAGGAAGGCAGCAGGCGCGCAACTTACCCACTCCCGGCACGGGGAGGTAGTGACGAAAAATAACAATACGGGACTCTTTCGAGGCCCCGTAATTGGAATGAGTACACTTTAAACCCTTTAACGAGGATCTATTGGAGGGCAAGTCTGGTGCCAGCAGTCGCGGTAATTCCAGCTCCAATAGCGTATATTAAAGTTGTTGCAGTTAAAAAGCTCGTAGTTGGATCTCAGGCGCAGGTGGGCGGTCCGGCTCGCGCCGGTTCACTGCCCGTTGTCTCCTGCCCTACCTTCTGCCAGCTCTCTCCCACGGGTGCTCTTCGCTGAGCGTCCTGGGTGGCCGGCGCGTTTACTTTGAAAAAATTAGAGTGTTCAAAGCAGGCCTCGGCTGCCTGAATAATGGTGCATGGAATAATGGAATAGGACCTCGGTTCTATTTTGTTGGTTTTCGGAACTGGAGGTAATGATTAACAGGGACAAACGGGGGCATTCGTATTGCGGCGTTAGAGGTGAAATTCTTGGATCGCCGCAAGACGAGCTACTGCGAAAGCATTTGTCAAGAATGTTTTCATTAATCAAGAACGAAAGTCAGAGGCGCGAAGACGATCAGATACCGTCGTAGTTCTGACCATAAACAATGCCGACTAGCGATCCGCAGGAGTTGCTTCGATGACTCTGCGGGTAGCTTCCGGGAAACCAAAGTGTTTGGGTTCCGGGGGAAGTATGGTTGCAAAGCTGAAACTTAAAGGAATTGATGGAAGGGCACCATCAGGAGTGGAGCCTGCGGCTTAATTTGACTCAACGCGGCCAAACACTGACATCATTGACATGCTGAGAGCACTTTCGTTGGGTCTAATATGGAACGGGTGCTGGAATTAGACCCTCGAAAATCTGGGGCTATCCTCTCGGTAACCTGATTGTCTTGCATCTAGTGTTCGCTAAAGGAATTGACGGAAGGGCACCACCAGGAGTGGAACCTGCGGCTTAATTTGACTGAACACGCCAATACTGTAGAACGACTGACAAATCGAGAGCACTACCGTTGGGTCTAATAATGAACGTGTGCTGGTATTAGACTCACGGAAGACAAGTCAGCTCTCTAACATTCTAATGAAAGAACGCTACGGAAATCGTGTTTAACCCCGCAGAAACCGCAGATTTCAAATACCTGGTCATTACAGAGAATATACCAAGAAGAGTCCATAGCTCAATGTTTGCAGACGATCTGGCTATGTGGACCTCTGAAAAGAATCTCACCATAGCAAGAAATCGGATGCAGCAGGCCCTAACATCGCTGGAAGAGTGGGCGAACTCATGGCTGGTCAAAATAAACGAGGAGAAAACCACACGCACAATATTCTCGCTTTCAATCAAACCCCAAAATACCAAATTCAGTTTAAATGGCAAATTCCTGCAGCCAAACGACAACCCAAACTATCTGGGAGTCACATTTGATCGGCGCATGACATGGAAAAGTCAGATCGAGAGAAACCGAATGAGAGCCAGAGAAAGAATGGCAATCATGAGGAAACTTGCTGACACAAGCTGGGGAGCAGACGAAAGCATACTAAAGAAACTGTACACTGGAAGAGTGAGACCAGTTCTCGAGTATGGCATTGCGGCATGGACAACAGCAGCAAAGGCGAACTTCGATAAAGTTAGCAAACTTCAAAACCAAGCCATGAGAGTTATAACAGGAGGCATGAAGTCAACGACAATTGTAGAACTTGAAAAGATTACAAAACTGCAATCCATGACCGATAGAAGAGACTGCAGAGCCCAGCTGCAGTCAGAGAAACTCCGAAGACTGACTGACCATCCAATGCACCAGAGACTAAACAATTTGGGAAATGGGAAACTAAAGCGGAGAAACTTTGCAGAAATAGCCAAAGCAAAGATGCACGAAGATCCCATAAACTCATTAACAACACCAAAACCCATCACTACTGTACGAAAACCTACCTGGAGGCAGGATATATCTCCAGAAGTGGTAGAAAATATACCAGGTATTGGAAACAAAAACTGCCAGACTGAAAAAGAAAGGAGAGATACTACCCTAAGCTTTATATCGAAAAACTACCCAAGCATGGACTGGACCCATGAATACACCGACGGTTCTGTAACAAACACTACACAGAACGGAGGGGCAGGAGCATTCCTGAACCTACCAAATGGCAGAAAAATAACACTGTCATTCGCTACTGGTAAGTACACAAGCAATTTCAGAGCGGAGGCAGAGGCACTGAGGGCGGCAGTGGAAGAAATGGTGACACACAAAGAAAATGAAAGCCATAAAGTCCTTCTTACAGATGCTCGCGCCGTAGTCACAGCGCTAAAAAGCCAGAAAAACACTGAGCTTAATGACTTAAGAGCAGCACTCTGCAAACTGTGCCAGCAGTCCGCACCAAAAAGGGTAGTGGTACAGTGGGTCCCGTCACACTGCAACATCCAAGGCAACGAGGAGGCAGACAGACTGGCAAAAGAAGGTGCAAGACTACCACAAACAGATACTAGTATGACGTACGAAGAGTCAAAACGGCTTATCAAAGCCAGATACATGACCAAATGGGAAACCGAACATACTGGTTACACCAAAAACGATGCCTATTACCAGTTGAACAGAAGAGAGCAGGTCGTTGTCTTCAGACTTCGCACTGGCCACAATAGACTGAGGTACCACCTATTCAACAAATTAAAGATAGGTGGTACCGACGAATGCCCGTGCGGTACCGGTAAAATTACCGCTGAACATCTGCTGCAGAACTGCCCGACATACGAGGATCAGAGAGAGCAGATGTGGCCATCACCAGTGGAACTGCAAGACAAGCTCTATGGCAGTGTCGACAGCCTCAGGATGACCGCCGCTTTTTTCGAAAAAATAATGGTGACTGCGTACGAAGAAGAAGAAGGATAAAGTATATACTCGTACAAATTTTTTTTTAATACAAATGTTCTGACTGGTACTATACTGAGTGTTACTTCGATCTAAATCACAGAAACAAGTAGTTACACTGAACCTAACAGGCATGTTGGAAGAGGTGACTAAGTAAGGATTTGCATCCTGTATTTTCTATAAACCACAAAAGAATATGGGAAGACCTCCACACCCTATGGTAGAAGAGGAGCGGCAAAGCCAAATCAGACTAAAAATAGAACCTATATGCCATAAGAACAGACAGGACAACATGATTTTTCTCTACTTTACCTTTGTAAACTGTTATACAATTTTGCTATTTATCATTCAGGAGTAGCACTAGAATCGTCCAATCCACCTGGGTTTCCAGTCTACGATAAGTCTCGTGATCGACTGTGGGTCAAGTGTCAAGTGAGTACTTCTTCTTCAGTTTTTCTCATCTGTTAACATGCCTCATTTACTGTCGTTTTCTTCTTCTTCGTCTTCTATAGTTCTATTTTTGTGGATCTGATGTCTTGATCATGTTGGGGTTATTTTTGTGGATCTTATGTCTTGATTATATTGAGGATTATTTTTGTGGATCTGATGTATTGATCATATATTCCAGGATCCTTTGCTGAGGAGAGAAGAATAAGTTAACAGCACTAAACTATGCATATCACAACATTTGATACTATCCTTTTATTAGCAGAGTGGTAGAGTGATCGCTTGACATGGCAGAAAGTGCTGGGTTTGATCCCAGTTATCGACACACTCCAGTTTACCCAGCTGTAAATGGTACCTTGCTTACTATTAAGGAAGGAAAGGGGATCAAGACGCTGAGCAGCGCATGAGCTACAATGGTCAGCAACCCATAGCTGACTGCTAGCAACAGGGCCAGCGAACCAGAGCTGCCAAAACCGTTCTACACCTCCACGTGGTGATCCTGAATAACAGGGCAGACTGGCTAAGGAGAAGGGATTGAAGAGGGATGCTAACCCATTACTAAAAAAATGCTTGATGAAGTCGGATGTGTTGGACCGAAAGGTGCAAATATCGCAGTCAAGCTGTAAATTACGACACAACGCATTCCGTTCTCTGGACTACATTCTGCTACTTAAGCCACTTTCAGTGTTTGGTAGCGGGAGATTGAGATCGAACGAAGCCAAGGAAGGAAAGACGAGGAAAAGGACTAACCTCATTTTAAAAAAAGGCTACGGCCTAGTACAATAAAGTCTCTAACATTCGATCCCTGACAGCACTGTCTGTCATTTAGAAAAGACAAAGGTAGAACCTTACTTGACGCTGAGGTCAGAGATGAAGTGTTAGAGACTTCATTATACAAGGCTTGTTTATGAGGTAGGTGACCAGGTCCCTTCCTCGCTGCTTTTCTGTCCCTAATAATTTGTCAACTAACAATTTACAGTCCCGCGTGATCCGTCTGAATCTTTGTGTATGACATGGACAAGAATAGCACCACTGCCCCACAGAAAGCGATGTCGTAAGAGATGACTAACTGTGTGACATGGCATAACACCAACCATGTTTAGGTGGTTTATAAAGAGCAGCATAGATGGTGCCTAACAGACTGCAGGTCTACTTTGATCTAGTGTTTGACTTGCACATCAGTTAACCACCCTTCGTAGCAGAGTAATAAACTGCTTGAGCCTAGTCCACGAAGCAGTAAATCCCTCCCCTGCTACATCCAGCTCATGCCAGAGTTGGGACCTGCACAGGGTCATTGGTCTCTGTAGAAATACAGGTCGACTAAAACAATTGACAGATTAGTCGATTGAAAGTTGAACAGAGTTGAACCCTGTACCTCTACCATGTAAATCGAGTGCTCTACCACTACGCTAATCATTCACTCTGCTTTTTACCTGTTGTTGAACCCATTCAAATTCTCCACAGGGTGGCTGGGTTGCCTTTGCTAACGTAATACTGAAGAAGAAGATGTCAGCACAGTCGTTTCACAATGGCTACCTGTCTAAAAAACACTTACAGGGGATCTCATTTAAGAGTATACCCAACCACCTGTTTGATGACCAGTACCAGGAGTGGATCAAGCACCCGAGACATTCATGATAGCAGTGGCATTCATGATAGCATGCATGCCAGCTTCACCAGACAAAAACCCATTACCTCCAGTTCAGTTGTCATCGAAGAGGCTGGCTGTAAAAGATCTCGAAAGACCTCTGAATCCAGATAACACCATGTCTCTCACCTTGTTGGTACACTCAGTTTAGTTCAGTTGCCATCTTTACATCGAAGGTCAGCTGCAATGGATCTCCAAAGACCTCTGTCTCATGCCTTATTGATACAATCAGTTCAGGTGTCATCTTTACATTGAAGTTCAGCTGCAATGGATCTCCAAAGACCTCTGTCTCATGCCTTATTGATACAATCAGTTCAGGTGTCATCTTTACATTGAAGTTCAGCTGCAATGGATCTCCAAAGACCTCTGTCTCTTGCCTTGGTGTGTCTCTCACCTTGATGGTACACTCAGCTCAGTTGCCATCTCTACATCAAAGGTCAGCTGCAATGGATCTCTGGATCTCCAAAGACCTCTGGATCTCCGAAGACCTTTGTCTCTCGCCTTGATGGTACACTCCGTTTAGTTCAGTTGCCATCTCTACATTGAAGGTCAGCTGCAATGGATCTCCGAAGACCCTTGGATCTCCAGACATCTGTCTCTTGCCTTGATGGCACAATCAAATCACTTCAGTTGCCATCTCTACATTGAAGGTCAGCTGCAATGGATCTCCGAAGACCCTTGGATCTCCAGACATCTGTCTCTTGCCTTGATGGCACAATCAAATCACTTCAGTTGCCATCTCTACATCGAAGGTCAGCTGCAATGGATCTCCAAAGACCTCTGTCTCATGCCTTATTGATACAATCAGTTCAGGTGTCATCTTTACATTGAAGTTCACCAGCAATGGATCTTCTAAAACCTCTGCCCTATGCCTCGATGACACAATCTATCTGGCTTTTTCCAGTCCAACTTTTGATGTTATCTTCCCACTTATAACATTATTGACCTCTGGCATGTCTGCCCTCTACTTTTCCTTCAAGTTCAGTTTTAAAGAAGGCATCAGTTTAACTTGGACACTTGAAATCCTGGTATTCAAACAGGCAGGTTATGCATGCTACCAGGTAGCTGAAGGCTATCCATAGTAATTTAATTATTTTGCTCTGACTCTCCGCCAATTACTATTTTTGGCTCTCTTTGAGCTCGAACTCTCCACCAATTACTATTTTGGACTGTCTTCTAGAGCTCAAACTCTCCACAAATTACTATTTTGGGCTGCCTCTCTGAGCTATGCGTAAGCCTCCTTTTTCATCGTTCTTTGCCAGTTGTTCTGTGGGCTCCCTACTCATTTCTTCTCATGTCATTTCTAAACTAGTTCATGTCTGATTACAATGTCAGGTATTTTTCTGAGGGGTGCGTCCAATCCATCTCCACTTTCTCTCCCTAATCTCCAGCTGTATTGTCATGATCTGTGTTAGTTTTTTTGTTACCCTTGATCATCTAAACCAAAGTATGTAATGGAAGAATCTGCTAGTGAAGATCTGCAGCCTCCATCTTAAACTCGAAGCCATATAGCAGACTAATTTTACATTGGTGCAGAACATCCCTACAAATCCTACTGTTGAACCTCAGTGCGAGAGTTTTTTTAGATAGTTTTTTTTCATATTATTTTTAGATAGTTTTTATTTCGTTTTTTTTTTCATGTTGTTTTTAGATAGTTTTTATTTCGTGTTTTTTTTTTCATATTAATTTTAGATAGTTTTTTTTAAATATAGTAAACAGACTGATTGTATTTTCTATGTTGAGTTCCCATATTGGGAACTGAGGGTTGAACGATTATCTGGCTTTGTTAATCCTGATCTTCTTCTTCGTTCATTCTCAATCTCCCGCTACCAAACCCTGAAAGGGCTTTAGTAGCAGAATGCAGTCCAGAGAACGGAATGCGTTGTGTCGTAGTTTACAGCTTGGCTGCGATATTTGCACCTTTCGGTCCAACACATCCGACTTCAGCAAGCATTTTTTGAGTACCGGGTTAGCATTCCCTCTTCGATCCCTTCTCCTTAGCCAGTCTGCCCTGCTGCATCCTGTTATTCAGGATCACCGTGCGGAGGTGTAGAAGGGTCTTGGCAGCTCTGGTTCGCCGGCAATGACTCTAGCAGTCAGCTATGGGTCGCTGACCACTGCAGCTCATGCGCTGCTCTGCATCTTGATCCCTAATCCTGGTCTGAACGTTTTGATTTGTTTTTCCATCTTTACCAAATGGATAAAACTGAACTTCTTCATTTATTTGACTATCGATCTTGAAGAGCTTTTTTTTTTTAAAATCTTTTGAAAATCACGTAAGAAGAAAAACTAAATGCTCACAGAGGCAAACATGTGTTATTTTTACACATTTTTGTAATTTAAAAAAATTCAGAAGGAGGCAACATTTTTAGTCTTTTTTTTTTAATTACAAAAAAAAAAAAATTACAATTGAATGCATGTGCTAGTGGCAATGGAAACATGAAAACTAGCTGATGAGATGAGGTTTTGATGAAGATAAACCGGTTAGCGGAATGCTAAGCAGCCCTGCCACTTTTCAACTGTAGCAGTAAACAGGAAATAAGTTTGAAATGCCCTATTTGTTTTCACTTCAAATTACTTGGAATTCTGATATCAAAACAGGCAGGATATACAGGTAGCCAAAGGCTATGTGTAGTGCGTTCTTTATTTTGCAATGTTCACTTCCTGCAGTTTACTAGGCCTGATGGATGGTAAATTACGTCTTGTGAATGAATTTTATTATTTTGTATTTTTTGTTTGTGAACCTGAAATGTTGGCCATTAAATTTTAGAGCTAATCTGAAATGAATTTATTATTTTACTGCATGACAACCTTACACAAATTCTATTACAAAACATCCAAAAGATCAAATATACTCATGCAATTATGAATGAGAGTTTGAGGGACGCAAGTTTCCTCTCTCTGCAGAATTAAGTATTTATGAAAATCCATAGCCTAAATTTGGTATAAACGATTGATTCCAATGCCATTCACTGGCATGGTCACTGTATGCATCACAAGATTCAAGTATGTGTGGTTCTAGTCTGCATATGCTGCCGCACACATAGAACATAACTCATGTGGCTTGAAACCACACTTTGAATAATCAAGAGATTTCATCCATCCATGCCTGGTGCTTGTGAAGCATGATGAGATAATTATATAAAGATTCAATACATTTTATTTCAAGCGTTTGAAGAAGAAGAAGAATACATTTTATTTCAGACTTTGCAGACAAGAATATCCTTTTGGGAGGGATATGGTTATAAAATTTGACACATACGTACTTCTTCTTCTTCGTACGATGTCAGACGTCAACTTAAATTTGTTCGAAGAAAGCAGCTGTCATCCTGAGGCTGTCGACACTGCCATAGAGCTTGTCTAGTGTTGGCACTGGTGATGGCCACATGTGCTTTCTCTGGTCCTCGTATGTCGGGCAGTTTTGCAGCAGATGTTCAGTGGTCATTTTCCCTGTACCACAGGTGCATTCATTAGTGCCACCTATCCTCAGTTTATTGAATAAATGGTACCTCAGTCTGTTGTGGCCTGTGTGGAGTCTGAAGACCACGACCTGCTCTTTTCTGTTCAACTGGTAGTAGGCATCATTTTTTGTGTAGCCAGTATGTTCTGTTTCCCATTTGGCAATGTATCTGGCCCTAATAAACCTTTTGGACTCTTCTTAGGTCACACTAGGATCTGGTTGTGGTAGTCTTGCACCTTTTTTTGCCAGTCTGTCTGCCTCCTCGTTGCCTTGGATGTTACAGTGGTATGGAACCCACTGTACCACTACTCTTTTTGGTGCAAACTGCTGGCATAGTTGACAGAGTACTGCTGTTAAATCTTTAAGTTCAGTATTTTTCTGGCTTTTTAGTGCTGTAACCACGGCCAGGGCATCTGTAAACAGGACTATCTGGCTTTCATTGCTTTCGCCTGTCAGCATTGCTTTTACTGCAGCCTTCAGTGCCTCTGCCTCCACTCTGAAATTGCTTGAGAATTTTCCAGTTGCCACTGACAGTGTTATTTTTCTACCATTTGTTAGGCTCAGGAATACCTCTCCCTCCATTCTGTGTTGTGTTTGTTACAGAACCGTCGGTGTATGCATGGGTCCAGTCCATGCTTGGGTAGTTTTCCGCTATGTACATCAGGGTTATGTCTCTTCTCTCTTTTTCCGTCTGGCTGTTCTTGTTTCCAATACCTGGTATATTTTCTACCACCTCCAGAATGATAGGCTGCTTCCATGTGGGTTTGCGTACAGTAGGGATGGGCTTTGGTGTTGTTATGGTGTTCATAGGGTCTTCGCTCATCTTTGCTTTGGCTATTTCTGCAAAGTTTCTCCGCTTTAGTTTCCCTTTTCCAAATCTATTTAGTCTTTGATGCATTGGATGGTCTGTCAGTCTTCTGAGTTTCTCTGCATGCTGCTGGGCTCTGCAGTCTCTTCGACACATAAGTACAAGATGGCTTCAATTGAAAACCTTAAAATTTAAATATAAATTTGAAACATCATTCTATTGTCATATGTGTTGGCAGTGTTGTTGCTAAGGACTTCAAGTATGTCCTGCATGCGGTATCATGGTGCAGATGGGCCACATAACATCATAGTATCCATTTAAAGATGGTTGCCCTACTAGTGACATGCACCAAAGAGAAGTAGTGTTGAAGTATCAGCTTTTTTAGCAGCAAAGAGGTGAAACCTATTGAAATTCATCTACGAAAATAGTTTCAGAGAACAAACAAAAAGGCGTGCCCAATTCCAAAATATGCAGAGCTGAAACATAACATGTTGAGCCAAAAGGTGCAGATATTACAATTTCGCTGTAAACTATGACACAATATAACAAAATGTCCTTTTCAGGATGATCAAAGAAGAATGGAAGAGGACAACATATATATAAAATATGAAAAAAATCTAAATAATTTAGATGATAGCTTTTCAAGACATTCCTGTATGCTAAAGAAAATTTGTTGTGCCAGAAGGAGATGCAGGATGGGACATAGAACATGGAAAGTTGTTGTTGTTGTTTAATGCCCACAATGCCTCATCACATTTTTATCAGTGATGAAGGATCAAAATGTGAAGTGTTGGCCAGAATAGCACAGACAAAAGCGGCACTTGCACGGCTTAACAAAATCTGGCAAGATAAACGGTTTGCACTATGCACGAAAATCAGATTAATGCGTACGCTGATCCTGTCAATATTCCTTTATGCTTATGAGACATGGACAGTTACAGCTGACCTTCAACGAAGGATACATGCCTTGGAGATGAGATGTTTCTGAAGACTTTTAAACGTCACGTACAAAGATAGAGTTATAAATGAGGAAATACGAGATAGAATTACAACAGCAATAGGGCCTTTTGACGACCTCTTGGCAACTGTCCAAAGAAGGAAACTCACTTGGTACGGTCACATATCGAGATCAAATGGTCTTGCAAATACAATCCTCCACGGAAAGGTGCAAGGCAGACGACGAAGAGGCCGTCCCAAAAAGAGATGAGAGGACAACATAAAAGAATGGACCAATCTCCAACCAGAAGAGGCACAGGCAGCGGCCGCTGACAGAGAAGGGTGGCGTGGTGATGTGAGGATGTCTTCATGTGTGCCCCAACGACCTCACCAGTTACGGGATGACCTGACCTGAAAAGTAGGTGGACCGTGGTCCTTCAGGCAGTTGTGCTATGCTTGACTTCCACATCGATCCACATCTCGTCATACAGTCTGCCTTGAAAACAGCCTGTTTCCATGGAACGCTACATGGTAGAGAGATTGTGGTCTTTGTCAGTGTTTTGTGTCTGACCCTGACACGACATCCTGGTAAATATGTTGTGCCTGGCTGGACTAGCAATATGATTATTCTCCTAAGTGTTAGCACGGTCTGAAAGTGGAGCATACAATAGTAACACTTCAACCTGCCTGTCAAGTCATAAAAGAAGAATTAGGAGGGTTGAGCATGGAGCCAGCTGCGCCTCCTGTAGAATCTATAAGACATAGGAAAATGTGAAGACCTCTACACCCCATGGTAGAAGAGTAGTGGCCAAGTCAAATGAGACTAAGGATGGTTGGGTAATAAGGTCAGCTGCCCCTCCTGTAGAATCTATAAGACATAGGAAAACGTAAAGACCTCTACACCATATGGTAGAAGAGTAGTGGCCAAGTCAAATGAGACTAAGGGTGGTTGGGTAATAAGGCCAGCTGCCCATCCTGTAGAATATATGTTAATACATTTGGGGTGAACCATTAGACCAACATTTTTAAATAACTGTGTGAATCACAACGGCCCATTGTTGGTGGAAAACAATGGGCCTATTATCTTTTAGTAACAGACAACTAAGGAGGGTTATCAGGCTGATATCAAAGACAAGAAAAGGAAGTTATCAGGCTGATATTATCATGTCCAAGACAAGAAAGGGAAGTTATCAGGCTGATATCATCATATCAAAGACAAGAAAAGGAAGTTATCAGGCTGATATCATCATGTCCAAGACAAGAAAAGGAAGTTATCAGGCTGATATCATCATATCAAAGACAAGAAAAGGAAGTTATCAGGCTGATATCATCATGTCCAAGACAAGAAAAGGAAGTTATCAGGCTGATATCATCATATCAAAGACAAGAAAAGGAAGTTATCAGATATCATCATGTCCAAGACAAGAAAAGGAAGTTATCAGGCTGATATCATCATATCAAAGACAAGAAAAGGAAGTTATCAGGCTGATATCATCATATCAAAGACAAGAAAAGGAAGTTATCAGGCTGATATCATCATGTCCAAGACAAGAAAAGGAAGTTATCAGGCTGATATCATCATTGTAACAGATCTTAGCTGTATAAGCAATATATAGGTAGGAGCTTACACAACCATTTATTTCTTGCTTCTTCGTGGGATTTGAGCAACCAAATCGAACAACGACGTAACCCGGTGTAAGTTACAGGCCACGTGTTAACACCCGGAACGATAGTGATTAGTGAGACGTAGACTTGTTGCCGCCGACAAACCCGCGTCGTCTGGAAACTATGCGAATAGAATGGGGGCCTTCTCCTTAGCCAGTCTGCCCTATTACAGAATGTTATCCGGGATTATTACGTGGAGGTGGAGACAAGTTTTGACAAGTCTTGGTCGCTGTAATAGAGGCAAATTGTCAGGAACTTGAGGTGGTAAAACGTTTCAAATATCTGGGATCATTGATCAGTGAAGAGGGGTCGCAGCCAGAGGTAATTGCAAGAATAGCACAAACAACAGCGGCGCTTATTCGACTGAAACCTAAATGGCAAGACAAGCGGCTCGCCCTCGGCATAAAAGTTAGACATGCGCTCTTTTGGTGCTATCAATATTTCTGTATACCTGCGAGACCTAGACCATTACAGCAGATACCCAGGGCAGAATACATACAATGGAAATGAAGTGCTATAGAGAACTCCTAAATGTTAAATATAAAGATCGTGGCAAGAACGTAGAAATACGACAGAGAGTTGAAGATGATATTGGTCCTTTTGAAGATCTGTTCACAACAATCAAAAGACGAAAGATGGCCTGGTACGGGCACGTCGCGAGGTCCAACGGAATTACCAACTCGATACTCTTTGGTTCCGTACCAGGACAGAGAGGGCGAGGGCGTCCATGGAAGAGATGGGTGGACAACATCACTGAGTGGTCAAGCCATCGTCCCGGTGAGATACGACAGGCGGCGGCAGACAGAGAAGGATGGCGTGGGATTTTGTTAGTGTCTTCAAGTGTGCCCCAACGACCTGATGGGTTACGGGATGAACAGAACTGAACTGATCGCTGGCTTGGAAGAAAGGGAAATCACCGAGATGTAATGATATACCAACTTTATTTATACAGGCAGAGGGGTAGTTCAGCGTCAATATTTACCGCACAATATACCATAAGACCTGGCACAGCACAATTTGGCCAAGAGCATATAAAAGATATGCGTGGTTCATTAGCCCCAATAAAGCTAATCTGAATTGCTGTATTCACTAACTACCGCAGTCGCCCCAGCAAAATCCTCATATGGGTCATTATTAAGAGGTTAGAAAACAAAACTCAGCGAGGTAGTACCAGTGGCGGATCCATCTATGGACGTGGGGGGCAGACCGCACCATCGCCCCCTTGCCGAAAATGTGACTCTCCCCTGGACGGAAATATCAAACTATAGACATACATGAATAAATGGGATCCTGTCAACATATTTTTTATAAACATGCGTAATTCGCCATTAACAAACTGAAACCAGCATCAAGACCGCACACCGTAAGTATATATCCACAGTGTATATCCTAATATAATTAGAGGTCAAGGTCCAGTTTAACAACGCACCAGACATACTGGTGAGATAAATTTCTCGGAATCGCAGTAATTTTAAGTTTATGTTGACGGTTGACTAATCGAAAGTTAGTCCTTCTAGTAACTGTGTGCGCTTCTAGAGACTGCAAGTTTTCAATTGTCTGCCAATATAGTTCGTTTTATTAGTGTTATCTTCCCACATTGGATTAAACGACAAAAAGTACCTCTATGCGTAAATTGGCGAAGGAGGTCAGTCTCCAGGTAGATGCAAGTAAATTACTATCATTTACTACTAAAGTAATTCAATCAGTTGAAGTTCCTGCTGAATATAAGCCAGTATATGGCCGATCAGCACGCAGCTACAAGTTCCAATAGAGAGCCTACTGAGGCTGAAACACGATCATCTCCTGGCTTGAAACATAATAAGCAGACTGATTTAAAATGTGCAGAAGTGGAAGAACATAATAAGCAGACTGATCTGGAATTTGAAACATTTGCCGAAACACAGGTACTATCCAAGAACCACGTCTGCCTCAAACAGAATTCCATACAGATCCAGGACTCTTCACATGACTCTTCTGATCAGAAGTATGTGATTATAGAAAGTCAATGTGTGAGGTGAACATTCTGGTCAGAAGTATGTGCTTACAGAGAGTTAATGTGTGAACATTCTGGTCAGAAGTATGTGTTTACAGAGAGTTAATGTGTGAACATTCTGGTCAGAAGTATGTGTTTACAGAGAGTTAATGTGTGAACATTCTGGTCAGAAGCATGTGCTTACAGAGAGTTAATGTGTGAACATTCTGGTCAGAAGTATGTGTTTACAGAGAGTTAATGTGTGAACATTCTGGTCAGAAGTATGTGCTTACAGAGAGTTAATGTGTGAACATTCTGGTCAGAAGTATGTGCTTACAGAGAGTTAATGTGTGAACATTCTGGTCAGAAGCATGTGCTTACAGAGAGTTAATGTGTGAGGTGAACATTCTGGTCAGAAGTATGTGTTTACAGAGAGTCAATGTGTGAACATTCTGGTCAGAAGTATGTGTTTACAGAGAGTCAATGTGTGAGGTGAACATTCTGGTCAGAAGTATGTGTTTACAGAGAGTCAATGTGTGAACATTCTGGTCAGAAGTATGTGTTTACAGAGAGTCAATGTGTGAACATTCTGGTCAGAAGTATGTGTTTACAGAGAGTCAATGTGTGAACATTCTGGTCAGAAGTATGTGTTTACAGAGAGTCAATGTGTGAACATTCTGGTCAGAAGTATGTGTTTACAGAGAGTCAATGTGTGAACATTCTGGTCAGAAGTATGTGTTTACAGAGAGTCAATGTGTGAACATTCTGGTCAGAAGTATGTGCTTACAGAGAGTTAATGTGTGAACATTCTGGTCAGAAGTATGTGCTTACAGAGAGTTAATGTGTGAACATTCTGGTCAGAAGTATGTGCTTACAGAGAGTTAATGTGTGAACATTCTGGTCAGAAGTATGTGCTTACAGAGAGTTAATGTGTGAATATTCTGGTCAGAAGTATTTGCTTACAGAGAGTTAATTGGTGCATATTCTTGAAAAGAACTGCGATAAAACCACTAGTTATTCCCCTACTCCAAAGCAGATATTGATCTGTTATTCATTCAATCACATGGACCTAACGATAACCAAATTGAGAACCCGAACGATAATACGTGTAAAAATGTGCGTTACGTTCGGCGTTAGATGAGTAGAACAAATCTGCCAAAACTGTGGCGTTTCTTTTCATGCAACATGTCTTCCTCCTTTTCCTGTGAATCGTAAAAATAGAATATTGAAACAGGGGACTTAACTACACTAATCACCGACTACGTGTTTGATGTAGACACTGGAATCGGTGAATCAGAAATACACCGACAGTAGCAATAAAATCAATCAATCATCAACCGAAACCCTTCAACTCATAGTGGAGCATAGATCCTCAACCAACAATCTCCAAGTCAGTCTTGAGTCGAACCGTTTACCTTTTTGTTGCTTCTTCGAAGCCCTTTCCCTGGGCAGCTACTGTTGTATCAGCAGCATATATGAATTTTGTCACCTAAGTATCTATAGGTTGATTGTTGGTGTATATATTGTACAGCACAGGTGCCAGGACACTTCCTTGTGCCAGCCCATTTTTGTTTGTTTCGCCATCGACTCCCCCCCCCCCCCCTTTCCCCCAAGTGACGTAGAATATCCTGTTCTCCAGGATACATTTAAGATCATTTTAAAGTCAAGCCCTCGACCTGACGTCACGATGTAAGACAGTATATCAGATAAGTACACTATTGTTTCCTTATATGTTGACATCCCTCATACATGTATTCTTCCCTTCTTCTATGATTTGCTAGTTCAGCAATGTTGTTATTTGTTGTCCCTGATGATGGCCTATTGGTAGTAACGTAGGTTCTGTTTGTGTTCTCGTCTCGGTGCAATATCTGACCATACCCATTAACAAAAAAATGTGGTTAAATTTAATTTTAATCAACTTTCAACTTTTTTTTTCATAAAATTTTTCTCATTTTTTTTTCAGAATACATTTAATGAGGTTTGTGAGACGCCAGTTCTTTATTATAGAGTATAGCTTTGCGTTGAAAAGAATAGATTCACCGTAACATGACAAGCATGTCGTAAATGACGACTGCAGAGTTTGACTCTGCAAATGCTTGAATACCTGTTCCATTGAAAGGGGCAAAACTCTACAAAGGTGCTTGTGTTCTTCACATTCGAGGCGAAGGGCTAACCAAACCAGAAGAGAGAATGGTCGTCTATCAAAAGAACTAATTTCACGGTGAAAAGAAAGACCTGTAACTAAATTACTCAGTCTTCTATTTGAACAAATACGAATCCTAAACGTTGTCTATGTTGTTGTCTATGTCGTTCTCTGCGGGCTGTCGGGATCAATGACGAAACTGTCACTCTCTGGTTGACAGACTTGGGCTGTAACCAAGATCTTATCACATGTGTTAGATTGGGCTCCCGAAGGAGGCTTAGGGTACAACTCACTCCTGGACCTCCAGACAAGTGTTGGGAACGTGTCCCTCTGGTACCCGTGTTACACCTGTACTGAGTATCCCTCTGGTACCCGTGTTACACCTGTACTGAGTCTCCCTCTGGTACTCGTGTTACACCTGTACTCAGTTTCCTTCTGGTACTCGTGTTACACATGTACTGAGTGTCCCTCTGGTACACGTGCTACACCTGAACTGAGTGTACCTCTGGTACCCGTGTTACACCTGTACTGAGTGTCCCTATGGTACCCGTGTTACACCTGTACTGAGTGTACCTCTGGTACCCGTTTTACATCTGTACTGGTGTCCCTCTGGTACCCGTGTTACACCTATACTGAGTGTCCCTCTGGTACCCGTGCTACACCTGTACTGAGTGTACCTCTGGTACCCGTGTTACACCTGTACTGAGTGTCCCTCTGGTACCCGTGTTACACTTGTACTGAGTGTACCTCTGGTACCCGTGTTACACCTGTACTGGTGTCCCTCTGGTACCCGTGTTACACCTGTACTGAGTGTCCCCCTGTTACCCTTGTTACACCTGTACTGAGTGTCCCTCTGGTACCCGTGCTACACCTGTACTGAGTGTCCCTCTGGTACCCTTGCTAAGTCTGTACTGAGTGTCCCTCTGGTACCCGTGCTACACCTGTACTGAGTGTCCCTCTGGTACCCTTGCTAAATCTGTACTGAGTGTCTCTCTGGTACCCGTGTTACACTTGTACTGAGTGTCCCTCTGGTACCCGTGTTACACCTGTACTGAGTGTCCCTCTGGTACCCTTGCTAAATCTGTACTGAGTGTCCCTCTGGTACCCGTGTTACACCTGTACTGAGTGTCCCTCTGGTACACGTGCTACACCTGTACTGAGTGTCCCTCTGGTACCCGTGTTACACCTGTACTGAGTGTCCCTCTGGTACCCGTGCTACACCTGTACTGAGTGTCCCTCTGGAACCCGTGTTACACCTGTACTGAGTGTCCCTCTGGTACCCGTGTTACACCTGTACTGAGTGTCCCTCTGGTACCCGTGTTACACCTGTACTGAGTGTCCCTCTGGTACCCGTGCTACACATGTACTGAGTGTCCCTATGGTACCCGTGTTATACATGTACTGAGTGTCCCTCTGGTACCCGTGCTACACCTTTTCTGAGTGTCCCTCTGGTACCCGTGTTTCACCTATACTGAGTTAATGCGTTCATGCGGGCTCTTATGATGCCCCTCCCTTTTTTGTACCACGAGTCTTTGGGATTGTAATCCCATGATTTCACTAGAACCATTGGAATCGTAATCCTGGAATTTTACCAGAACCATTTTCGTGTCACAAGCCAAAGAGAAAAGGAAAAATGCAGATATCCTACGAGAACTAGATATCGGGGAAAATTGGTTAGTAAAGACCGAAAAGAAGTTGGACACAAGACATCACGTGGGTCCTGAAGATGACAACGACAAAGGCGAGACAAACTAAAGGTCGGGAGGCTTACAGATCGGCTATTATGATAACGACGTTCTACTCCAAATGCATGCTACACAATGATCATGTCTCGAATGATCATAGAAGGGTCCATTCACTCCTAAAGGATCAAATGCAATGGCCCACGGAGCATAGGGAGACAGCCTTCTAGATCCACTCCCGCGTCGTTGTATGCCGAAAATCGGGATCAAGATGCTGAGCAGCGCATGAGCTGCAGTGGTCAGCGACCCATAGCTGACTGCTAGGGTCAGGGCCAGCGAATCATAGCTGCCAAGACCCTTCTACACCTCCACGCGGTGATCTTGGATAACAGGCTGCAGCAGGGCAGACTGGCTAAGGAGAAGGGATCGAAGAGGAGATGCTAACCCGGTACTCAAAAACTGCTTGCTGAAGTCGGATGTGTTGGACCGAAAGGTGCACATATCGCTGCCAATCTGTAAACTACGACACAACGCAATCTGTTCTCTGGACAACATTCTGCTACTTAAGCCCTTTCAGGGTTTGGTAGTGTTAGATTGAGAACGAACGAAGAAGAAGTATGCCGAAAATCCACTGTACTCTGTCTTTAAAAAAATCAAGATGGCGACGAATGTTCTCTCCAAGCCAACCGGTCATCCGTCGATCATAACTTGGGCTCCTCCCATCGCGAATCGTACTATTCTCGGCCGCCATTTCGACTCCACCCCAATCTGACACTGGCGCTGTGTTGAATCTTGCCCTCCCCAATGTCGCGAAAATAAACTGTTGTTTCTACCATCTTTGCTTTTTCTGTTCGGTAGACCCGTTATCTACTACTCACTAATACATTACAGTGTTAGTCTGCTACACTATCTTCAAACAATTTGAAACTGTGCCCTCTTGTTCTTGTAGCCGGTTGTACTATGAAAAACTTGGTATTTTCTCATTTATCCTTTCCATTGCTTATTGAATAAACTTGTATTAAGTCACCTTTAATTCTTCTCTGGTCTAGACACTATAAATCAGTTTTTCTGAGTCTTTCCTCGTAACTAAAATTATGGAATTATCGGATCATTTTTTAATCTTATCTCAATCTAATCTAAAAAATACCACCTCTGCGCGAGAAGAGACCCTGCCACATAAATTTGCAATCATTGGCCCGATATCATTTTTCAAATCATTTATATCTATCTAGAACAAAATTTGTCCCAATACCAATCCCTAAGGCACTCCACTTATTACATCACACAATCAGAGTAACGTACTCCTTATTTACTTCTGCCAATTTAACCAATTTTCTTTTTAATTGGCAATTCTGTCCTCTAAAACATGTGATTGCAACTTCATAAACAATTTCTTTATGAGGTACTCTATCAAAGACCTTTGCAGAATCCAAATAAATAACAACCTCCGGCACTCCAGCATCTACGAATTTGGTCTTCTTCTTCTTTTTCTTTTGCGTTCGTTCTCAATCTCTTGCTACCAAATGCTGACCAAGGCTTGGGAAGTAGCAGGATGTAGTCCGGAGAACGGACTTTTGGTAACCTCCATGAATTCCAACAGATTTGTTAAGCACGATCTCTCCTTTAGTAAACTCAAGCTGGCTATTCCTGATGAGATTAAACTTGTCCAAGTGCATTACTATGTTGTCCTTGATAATTGACCATTTAAATTGAACATTTTACAAAGTATGCTCGTCAAACTCACTAGTCTATAATTGGCTGGATCTGATTTCTTGCTCTTTTTGAACAGGGAGATCACACCTGCATCATTCCAATCCCTTGGAACAAACCCCTTCTCAACAGTGAAAATAAAATATAGCCAAAGGTTTTGCCAGAAGGTCTCTAAGTTCAAAGAGGAATTTTGGATGAATTCTGTCTCGACCGGGACATTTATCCACTTTCAACCTATTAATTGTTTAAAAACAATTTCCTCAGTAATGCAGAATGATTGTGATTTATAGAGATTCAGATTTAAGGCAACAAGAGAGCTGGTATTGATGCCTTGTCATGCATTTGACAAAGACCTATGTTTCAAATGCAGGTGACATGGTATTGATTAAATAGTTTTATCTTGTTCTCAGACGCTTAATAAATTGCCCCACAGTCCAGTATTTTCCTGAAGGAGTCTATGAGATAAAAATATTCTTCTGTAGGTCCCGGTGTGTTCATCCAGCCACATTCAGCATATCGCTCTTCGTTTAAGTGTTTCGTGATGTAAGAAGAGCCACTACAACCCTCTAATAGAGGAAATTCGTAACAGTTGAAGAACTTTCTTGCGAACTTTCTTACCAAAATAACGTCCATGTAAATGTATGGAAAATTAAACTAGGATTTGTTCTCAAATGTCCCCTTTGGTTTTTTTTAACCGGAAGCACCGTGTTTCTGTTTTCGTTTGGCTTGTATTCAATTTGTGACGGTTGGAAGATGCAGCTGTTACTTATTATTTCCTCATTCTGTGCTGTAAAACTGATATCATGCCAAAACAACAAAACTAATGGCAGTAGTAGTCATCTATATTCTATGGACATTGAGAAAGTCATGAACACTAAATTTCAAAGTAAATGTTCAGCGTCATTACCACGTTTACCCAGCTCAGTTGTTACGCATACAGAACTTCGTCTGCATGCAAATGATCTTCTACATCGTTGATCTCTTGCCTTGATGGTGAAATATGGAAATATGACAAGCTTTTTTCCGTCCATTTCATGATATTATCCTCCCACTTATAGCGTTATCTTTCATCTGGTCAATGTTTGCACTCTTCTTCCAGTACGGTTTTCTGTGATATGCTTGGCTTCGTTCATTTTCAATCTTCCACTACCAAACACTGAAAGGGCTTAGCAGAATGTAGTCCAGAGAACGGAATGCACTGTGTCGTAGTTTACAGCTTAAATGCGATATCTGCACCTTTCGGTTCGACTTCAGCAAGCATTTTTTGAGTACCAGGTTAGCATTCCCTCTTTGATCCCTTATCCTTAGCCAGTCTGCCCTGCTGCAGCCTGTTATCCAGGATCACCGCATGGAGGTGTAGAAGGGTCTTGGCGGCTCTGGTTCACTGGCCCTGACGCTAGCAGTCAGGCTATGGGTCGCTGACCACTGCAGCTCATGCGCTGCTCAGCATCTTGATCCCCTAAACTATTTTAAGGTGAGAGAAGCTTTCATTGCATTGGGGAACTTATGGAAATCAACAGAAATTCAGTCCAATGCAAAAATAAAAATCTTCAACTTCTTTCTATTGTCTGGCTTTCAACCATGGATAGCAACAAAAATAACAACCAGTTAGGTACAATATAGGATTTAATAAATGGGTTCCTGTGTAGAATAGATGGATCAAAATGAAAAAAGTTTGAAGAAGATTATACACATGGAAAAACCCAGGAGATATAGTAAAAAAATCAGATTGACTTTATAATGATAAAGGAAAGTTTTAAAAAAACTCAGCAATGTCAAAAATGTATCCAGGTGCAGATATAAATTCCGATAACAATTCTGTGGGGATTAAAATGGCCGTCAGATTGAAAAATATAGAAATAAGATATACACAGGACCCCCTAATTAGATATATCAGCATTAAAGCAGCCAGATATTAAACATAAATATATTGTAGAAATAAAAAATAAATATGATAGCCAACTGTCAGAAAGCATGGAATTATACAAAAGAAAATGCCAAGAAGAAAATGTAAGCACTAGGCATAGCTGTCTAAAAACAAACATACAAGTTAACAAAAAAAAAATCTACAGTGCAAAAAATCATATGTGGATGCCATATGGACTCCTAAGCAAAAGAGAAGAAAGAAAAAGAGCAAAAACTACTCCAGAATATATAGTACTGAACTTCTTCTTCAATCAACTGATGCTATGCTTCTAGTCTGGTAAGGTTCACAAAGGACACTGTGCCTTTCAGGTCTTTTCCAGTACCCCACAGCTTGTTGATCATCGTCGTTCCCCCTGGGCCAGACTGCCTCTCTTTGGTCTGTATAAGTAAGACAGTCCTGCAGGATATGTTCAGGTGTTTGCTTGGGTGGTCCACAATCACACGTGTCGGTGTCTCTGAGACCCATTCTGTGTAGGTGGGCCTTGAGTCTGCAATCTCCTGTTTTGAGTCTTAAAATCTTTGTATGTCCATCTCTGCCAAGTATGTCTATTCTGTCATTTTTTGTGCTAGTCTCTCTATTCTGTCCTTATGTATCATTTGATGAGTGTCTTTGCTTCTTTAAGTTCTGTGGATGGTGAGCGTGCATGCCGCCACTTCCGGCTTTTGTGAGCTCATCTACTTTCTTGTTTCCAAGGATCCAATAGTTGGCTGGAATTCACTATAGGACTAGATCTGTTTTTTGAGACAGCAATCTGATGTTGTATTTTATTTTGTGTGAGAGTATCTTGTTTGGGGCTTGGAGTATAGTACTGAACAATATGATAAGTATTAAGTGCAGACATGTAAAAGAACAGTCAAAATACAAGGTAAAAGAAGACATTGGAAAGAAGCACAGCATGAGAGCTATGCATGCATAAATAAATCGTTTTTTGGACATGATAAAGCTGGCTCAAGAAGGAGGATGCATTAAGAACAAGAATGAAGACATCTTGCTTGATGAGAAAGATACAAGGTGAGCTGTTCAATGGCAGCAGAGGGGACAAACCATCACCATTTAATAATGAAGGCACCAGCATTCTCAGATCAGAAAATAATAGATATGAGCAAGGGGAAAGAAACGTGCATGGACCCAGTAAATATAGCAACAATAGAGGCTCTAAAGGAATTTGTTGTGGATGAAAATCACTGAACTGTGTTATGATATATAAAATACATGATCTATACGAAGTGACCTAACTACCACTGGCTAATAACACAGTCCAAGAACCTCATGCAACTGAATGTTCAGATTTGAGAACAAACAGCAAGATGAGGCACACCATTAGAATACAGCTTTAAATAGTGCAGGAGAACATTATACGGTATATTAAAAAAGACAATAAAGTTCCAGGTGAACAATTAGGATTTAGACAAAAGAGCGGAACAAGAGAAGCAATAATCTGTATAAGGAGCCTAGCAGAAAAAAAAGTTGAACAGAACATTGTCTTTGTAGACCAGGAGAAAGTATTTGATCGAGTGGACAGAAACAACCTATGGGAAATCCTGAAAACTATTGAATGAAAGGACAATTATTGAGAAATAAAATAGCAATATATAAAAACAGCCAAAGTACTGTGAGAACACCAAGCAGACTCACTAACTGCTTTGTGTTTAATACCTGGGTAAGACTGGGATGTGTATGATCACCCCTTTTGTTCATTGTATACATGGATCGAATAACAATTGAAGCAGAACCAGAAACCACCACAATGAACAAGCTCCTTTTTGCAGATGATCAAAGTCTCTTTCATTCAAATGAACATAATCTCCAAGAACATCTGAATGTGATTGACAATACCTGCATAGATGTAATATGAGGATTAGTACAGCAAAAGCAGGGACAATAATAAAGAGCAGAATAGAGAAAACACAAAATATTCAGTTAAAAAGCACATAACTTGAACAGGTTAAAGAATTCAAATACTTGTTTACACAAGATGAAAGTCTGGATAGAAAGATGTAATCAGGAAAACAGAAAGCTAATGCAATCTCTAATCAGCTCGCATCACTACTAAAAAACACACACATCCTAATGGAGACAAAGAGGCTATTAATAAATAGTATTTTTATACCAGTTCTCTGCTACCAGTGTCAGACATGTAGTGTCACCAAGGCACAAGAAAGAAAAATCATGGTGTACAAAATGAGGTGTTTGAGAAAGGCTTTTGGGGTCACAAGGTTGGACAGAGTATGAAACAAAGAAATCAGACATAAGGTAAGTCCTGTTTACAGATGCCCTGACCATGGTTACAGCACTAAAAATCCAGAAAAATACTGAACTTAATGATTTAAGAGCAGTACTCTGTCAACTATGCCAGCAGTCTGCACCAAAAAGAGTAGTGGTACAGTGGGTTCTATCCCACTGTAACATTCAAGGCAACGAGGAGGCAGACAGACTGGCAAAAGAAGGTGCAAGATTACTACAACCAGATTCTAGTGTGACCTAAGAAGAGTCCAAAAGGTTTATTGGAGCCAGATACATGGCCAAATGGGAAACAGAACATACTGGCTACACAAAAAATGATGCCTATTACCAGTTGAACAGAAGAGAGAGAGCAGGTCGTGGTCTTCAGACACCGCACAGGCTACAACAGACTGAGGTACCATCTATTCAATAAACGGAAGATACGTGACACTGACGAATGCACCTGTGGTACAGGGAAAATGACCGCTGAACATCTGCTGCAAAATTACCCGACATACGAGGACCTGAGAAAGCACATGTGGCCATCACCAGTGCCAACTCTAGACAAGCTCAATGGCAGTGTCGACAGCCTCAGGATGACAGCTGCTTTCTTCGAACAAATTTAAGTTGACGTCTAACAGCGTACGAAGAAGAAGAAGACATAAGGTAAGAGGGAGACCAAGTAAAACATGGATAGATCATGTGAGTGAGACACTGAAGAAACATGAAATTACAACAGTATTGGCAACAAATCTGGACTTCTTCTTATTTAGTCCTACCCCTTGCCATACGGCATCATAGAGAGACCGGGTGTGTAGATTTTTTGTTATCACCAATTGGAAGGCTTGTGCTTTCGTTAGGTGTAACTTCCTGAGAGTGTCAGAGACACCCTCGATTCATCGAGGTCTGCCTATAGCTTGTGGACTGGACCCGGCACACTGCCAGGGCAAGCATACATTACTTATTCCTGAATCCGATTAATCACATGAGAAAGGAAAAAACACTGAATTGATAGTTTTATCTATATATAAATATGTTAATTCATCTTGTCTTTTTACAAATCTTTTCTCAGTAATTAAAACTGAGCCAGAATATACATTTGGAGTCAAACAGGCAATATTGACTTGCAAGGTAAAAATACTCATTAACAGCAGGTTAAAGTCATATAACGTGACTTGGTCGAAAGATGACATTCCAGTGAGCATATTAAAAAACAGTAAAAAATTCAAAATGGAGAACTACAGCCTGTACATTGAGAAACCTAGTAAGATAATTTCTGTTGACTCATTTGTGTGTGTTTGATACTCTCATTATCATCACCATCGACCTGAGTAGTATCCAGGTTAAAAAGAAAAGGGCCACTGTAGCCTTCCAAGCATGTCACACAAGGCAGTTAAATAAGGTTGTGTGTAGGGCTAGCTGCTTCATCATGTAAAAGCATTGCTTTTGAAACTACCACTGCAAATTGATTGCATACAGGTTTCACTTGGAGTGAACAATCACATATATCAGTTATCATCATATCATTTATTCACTTATGTTGGTTAAACAACACTTTTCTGTTGGATACCATTAATCATGCCTGCGTGGTTCCCCGGGATCTTTGTGTATGATAAGGACGAGAATAGCACCACTGCCCCACAGAGAGCATGTCGTAAGAGGCGACTAACTGTGTGACATGGCATAACACTGGCCATGGTCAGGTAGTTTGTTAAGAGCAGCATAGATGGCACCTAACATGCTGCAGGTCCACTTTGCTCTAGTGTTGGAGTCTATTAAGATTGACTCGCACATCGGTTAACCACCTTCTGCTGCACTTGTCCCAACGCAGCGAAGTAATAAGCTGGTCGAACATAGCCAGCTAAGCAGGAAATCCTACTCCCAGCTACATCCAGCTCAATCCAGAGCTGGGTCCTGTACAGGGGCATCTGCCTCTGTAGAAGTACAGGTAGACTAAAACTTAGACCATTAATAAAGATTTTGTTTGCGAATGTCCACAATGAGTAGGTTACTCTTTTGTGTGCCCTGAAAAAGACATCAAGTGGCGGGTTGCTGTAGCTTTCCTCACATCTCGAGCGTGCTGATGAAGGTGGACCTGGGTCCTCTAGGCGGTTGTGCTATGCTTGGCTTCATCTGCATGTCACTCACTACTACACCTTGTAAGCCCGGCATGAAAACAGCCCGTTTCTTTGGAGTCCTACTAGGAAGCCAAGGTAAGGGTCTTGGCCAGTATATTTTGCCTGACCCTAACTAACATGTCTGATCAGTATGTTGTGCCTAACCATGACTAACATGTCTGATCAGTATGTTGTGCCTGGCCCTGACTAACATGTCTGATTAGTATGTTTTGCCTGACCCTGACTAACATGTCTGATTAATATGTTTTGCCTGACCCTGACTAACATGTCTGATTAGTATGTTTTGCCTGACCCTGACTAACATGTCTGATTAGTATGTTTTGCCTGACCCTGACTAACATGTCTGATTAGTATGTTTTGCCTGACCCTGACTAACATGTCTGATTAGTATGTTTTGCCTGACCCTAACATGTCTAATCAGTGTGTTGTGCCTGATTAGACATTAGTCTTCCTCCCCATTAATGAAGATAATTAGTACATAGCTGAATTATAAATTGTATATTTCCACTTCTGTCTACTTGCTTGTCTGAATCAAAGGTTTCCTTGTTTATTTCATAATATTATGTCCAGTCTGCCTCAGGATTTCCTCTTTTTATCATTCCCAAAGATTGCTCCCTTGAGTGGAGTGTTGATCAGATCTTTTCACATGACATTGCTACTGGGGATTGTGTGTTAGGTCAAGTGTCTGTAGGTCTGTGTAGTCTGGTATTCTGTTAGATTGTATTAAATGTACTCACATTTGAGATATAACGTGTGCGTTGCGTCTGTGTGTAGTATAGTATAGTAAAGTATAGTATAGTAGCCCCTTTCAGTCATTATTGACTATAGGATGATGCAACCTCCTTGGAATGGTAGTTCTCTACTGAATTTTTGGGTTTTTCTTTTCCTTGTGTGCTACTGTTTCTTCTTCTTCTTCTTCATTTTCTTGTTCTTCGTACACTTTCAGACATCAACTTGAATATATCTAATGAAAGCAATAGTTAATCTGAGGCTTTTGGTATCTCCTGATAGTATGTCCAGGAATGGTATCAGTGATGGTCACATGTTAAAGTAAAAAATTGGACACACGGACATGTGCCCACGTGTAGAGAACAAACAAATGGTAGAAGATGTTCTGCAGGTCTGCCAGTGCCACGAGAGGAGTAGAGTGACTACATGGCCTTCCCCAACCCAATTGCCAGATAAACTATTGCAATGAGAGAAGTCTGAGAGTGACTGCCGAGTTTATTGGGCAAATAGATACAATTATTTGAGAGCAAGCAAAGAAGAAGATGCTCAGCAGTTATTTTGTCAGTGCCACAGACAAATTCATCTGTGTGCCCTATTCTTAGTTTGTTGTGGCCTGTGGTAAGTAAAGATTACCACCGGCTCACCTCTGTTGAGCTGGTAACATGTGTCATTTGGTTGATGACCTGCATGCTCTGTTTCCCACATGTTCCCGTATCTACACCTGGTAGACCTCTCAACCACTTAATAAATTATACCTATATCAGGTTGAGGTAGCTTTACACCTTTTCTTGACGGTCCGTCAGCTTCTTTATTGCCAAAAATATTGCAATGAGATGTAATCCACTGTATCATAACTCTCTTGAATCAATGATATAGTTTATAGAGTATCACTATTTGCTTCTTTAGTTCTGTATTTTTCTGATGCCCCAGTGACTCAACCACTGACAGTGCATCTGTGAAGAGTACAAATGGTCTCTCTGTATTTTCATCTGTCATTAGTGTTTCTGCTGCAGTTTTCAAGGTCTCTGTCTCTGCTCTGGTTACTGGAACGCTTTCTAGTCTCCACTGATAGCTCTCTTTGTGTATTATTTTGTAGGCTAAGAAAGATCCCTGCACATCCATTCTCTGTTGCATTTGATGCTGATTCATCTGTATGCACATGGGTCCAGATGTTGCTTATGTAATTGTTTTCTATGTATTTTACAGTTAGTTCACTTCTTTCTGTTTCTGCCTGGCAGCTTTTTTTTTCCCAACACCCCTGAATGTTTTCTATCAGTTCTATAATATTTTTTTTATTGAGTAAATTCTAAAAAAAAATATTTTTTCATTTCAGTGCGAAATGATTCTGGAATATATAGAGCTGACATCCTACTCGTTTTCGATGCTTTCAGTCACAACCTTCATTGTAATGTAAACTATTATGGTAAGTTACATTTGCGAATTCTTGTGTGGATCCCTTGGCTCCCTCCTCTCGAGTAATAATAGGATTGATGTACCCTCATGCATGTCGTAAAACGTGACTGAAGAGAGTGGGAGTAAGCAACCTCAACATGAATAAACACATTGCTACAGAAACCACTACTGAAAAAATACACAAAGTGCGAGTATTCTGATGCAGGCTTCCTGTAAGGATTCTGTTCTGCCCTGTTAAGAATCAACATCATCGCACTCTGAGCAGACTCATAGAACCTCTGTCTCTTTCAGTAAATGGTGAAACATGTACATATTAATGGTTTCCATAATGTTCTGGCTGTACACACTCTTGCTCTGTTCTCTCAGACATCCCTATTTGCTGGTCAGGTCAGGTTATCCTGTAACCAGTGAGGTCGTTGGGGCACACATGAAGACATCCTTTCAACCCCATGCCATCCTTCTCTGTCAGCGCCCGCTGCCCGTGCCTCTTCTGGTCGAAGATTGGTCCATTCTTTTATGTTGTCCTCTCACCTCTTTTTGGGATGACCTCTTCGTTGTCTGCCTTGCACCTTTCCGTGCAGGATCATATTTGCAAGACCATTTAATCTCGATAGGTGACCGTACCAAGCGAGTTTCCTTCTTTTGACAGTTGCAAAGAGGTCTTCAAAAGGCCCTATTGCTGTTGTAATTCTATTTTGTATTTCCTCATTTGTAACTTGATCTTTGTACGTGACGTTTAAAAGTCTTTGGAAACATCTCATCTCCAAGGCCTGTATCCTTTGCTGAAGGTCAGCCATAACTGTCTCACAAGTATAGAGGAATATTGACAGAACCAATGAATGCATTAATCTAATTTTCGTGCATAGTGTTGACCGTTTATCTTGCCAGATTCTGTTAAGCCGTGCAAGCGCCACTATTGTCAATGATATTCTGGCCAACACCTCACATTTTGATTCTTCATCACTGACAATCGATCCTAAATGTTTTTCTTTCTTTTTGTGCGTTCGCCGAATTTTTCTAATCCCCAAGGCAGTATGCGTTGTACTGTGGTTTTTATGTTGCGCCTGTTGGCCCAGTGCATCCGACTTCAGAATGCATTTTTATGAAGGGTCTGCTTCCTCCTGCATTTTCTAAGGGTTTTCTTCCCCCCGGGAAACGGCCTGTGCTGTGGTGGGGATCGAACCCAGCACCTTATGGTTGTGAGCCGTATCACATAACCACTAGCCCACGCTGTCCCCTGATCCCAGATATTTAAAACAGTCAACCACTTCGAGTTCCTGGCCATTAGCTTTTATCCTACTATTGAAACCCTCGGCATTGTTGGTCATTAATTTTGTCTTTCCAGCGTTTATCTCCATACCATAGTCAAGAGCTGTTTCATCGAGCCTTCTGACCCATTCCTGGAGTTCTGCTTCTGAACCTGCAAATCTGTCTATGTCATCTGCAAAACAAAGGTTGGTAATCGTTCTGTCCCCTATCTTGACAGTACCAACGTGACCTCCAAGTGACTCACTCTTAATTCCCTCAAAGAATAAATTGATAAGAGTATACAACCCTGTCTCACACCAACTGATGTGTGAAACCAGTTCCTACACTTCCCATTCACAAAAACTGCGCTGGACACCTTGTCAAACAGGTGTTCAAGGACTTTATACTTTCCGTTGATTTTATACACTCTCATGGTTGCCCATAGCGCTTTATGCCATACCATATCAAACGCCTTCTTCAAATCAACAAACACATGAAACAGTTTTTGCTGCTGTTTTAGATATATCGCTTCTTTTCTGTCTGAACCCTGCTTGCTCCTCAGCAATGATGTTCTCTGCTTGGGGTTTCAATCGGTCGAGGATTAATCTAAGCATGACCTTGCTAGGGTGGGTAATGAGGCTTATTGTTCTGTAACTTTGGCACAGCTTTAGGTTTCCAGACTTGGGTAACGGTATAACCATTGATTTTGTCCATAAGTCCGGCCAGTTTCCTGTCGCCCATATTTTATTGCAGATGTGTGTCAAGCCTTCCACCACTACCTCCCCACCTGGTGTAGGTGCCAGTGCTGTGATTGGGAGTGAAAACAGCACCTTCTGATTGTGAGCTGTGTCACTTAATCACTAGCTCTCGCCATCCCCTATCAGTATATTAATATATTAAATGATAGTATCAACATTCTGGGCATTTTCACTTATTAGTTGTTTAACCTCAAGGTCCACTTATCCACTGCACCAGTCTCTGCATCCTCTCCCCTGGGTCAACATAACTCAGCGGTATTTTGTCATTTGTCTGTCATTTTATCTACAGTGTGGGTCCATTCTTCCTGTAAGGAATAGGGGCCACCTATATTGGTGACTCTATTCTGAATGAGGAATGAAAAACAGTCAATAGCACTGATAAACATATTAACTTCAGTCAAGTCTTCACTTTCTTTGTCGTTGGCTCTCTCAAATAATCACATAACTTAACTTAACTTAACGTATTTATACTGGTTTAGAAGACTGCAGTTTATATACAACGAGTTTCATTTACAGTTCCTTGCTCTAAAAGCTATGCGCATTCAATCTATTCTTAAATGCATTAACTGTCCCTGCATCCACTACTTTCTGTGGCAATGCATTCCAAACATTTACCACTCTCTGACTAAAAATGTATTTCCTAATATCTAATCTGGACATGTGTTTCTCTCATATATGTAGTGATCTGTCACTCTGCTTCTCTCATAGAGTTCCCAGATTTTGTGAATATTTTCTAATCTCAGATAAAGAAGGTGAATATATTCTAATCTCAGATAATGAAAGAGAAGAAAAATCAGGGTCGGATGAAACACACTAATCGACACCTCACATATCCATTTGTGTTCCTGGAAACAGACTGTCACAGCAGCCTGACCAACAGAGTAGGGATCAACACTATTATCTCCATAATTGTGAGCTTAAAGGGGAACCTTGCATTGCACTACAGTCAGGAAGGTTCCAGTGCACCTCATGCTCCCGTCGGGATGTAAGAAGAGCCATAGTAACCCGCTACCAATGAAACGTTGCCAAGAGTTGACTCAGCATGAGTGCCTTTGATCAACAACAACATGTTTTTTTACGATGTCTACTCCATCATCTGAGTAGTTATAACACTTCCTTCTTAAGGCCATGTTTAGTTTCCAGTCTTGACACACATGATCCACCCATCCACAAATTGGTACCCGAGTCACATCCAGAGAAGACAAGATGACGAGGATGGGAAATGGTCAACACACACACACCACACACACACACACACACACACACACACACACACACACCCCCCCCCCCCCCCAGTTTTAATTGTGTGTTTGTTTCTTCATTCTAGCTAAACCATTGGTGCTGGACTTCCCAAGGTCAATCAATATACAAGAAGGTGGCAATTTGGAGCTAAAATGTGTTGTGAAGGGTTTTCCACCAACTGTTGTGACTTGGTACAGAGGCAACGATAAGGTGACAGTTCAAAAAGATAACTCCAGTCACATACAAATGGGAATACTGGATAATCACACCAATGCTTACTTGCTGATCAAACAATTGACTCAAAAGGATGCTGGAATTTACATGTGCGAAGCAAGATCGGTCTACTTCAATGTCTCAGACTCTAAAACAGTTTTAGTCAGAGTTACTGGTGAGTAATGAGGATTCCTATCAAAGTAGTACATGAGGAAGAAAGAATAGAACCACTGCCAACTTCCATGCATGTAGTAAAATGGGACTAAAGAAGGTTGTGCATGTTCAGTCATCCCATTTGTTGAAGCATAGGTTCAACACTACATTTGTTGAAGCATAGGTTCAACACTACATTTGTTGAAGCATAGGTTCAGCACTAAATTTGTTGAAGCATAGGTTCAACACTACATTTGTTGAAGCATAGGTCCAGCACTAAATTTGGCTTACCTTAACCAGCTATTAGGATAGCCCGATTCCAGTTATTTGTTGAAGCATAGGTCCAGCACTAAATTTGGCTTACCTTAACCAGCTTCTCAATGCAAAACATGAAGCGCACAAGGAATACCAGAGGGACACACCATCTCCGGCAGTAAAAGCTGCCTTCAATACTGCTCGCAAAGCTGTCCAGACCAGGTTTAAAGAGATGCAAGACTCCTGGCTCGGCAAAAGAGCTGACGAAATTGAGATGTTCGCCGAGCGTCATGACACCAAACGGTTTTACAAGGCACTGAAAGCTCTCTACGGCCCGCAGCCCTCTAGTAATACTCCAGTTCGCAGTGCGGATGGGGCACTGCTAACAGATAAGGTTCAGATTCTAGACAGATGGGCAGACCACTTCTGAAAATATCTGCTATATATCGGGCAGACGAGGTTTGTAGAAGGTTCCCGCTGTTTGGGATTTCCGGGTCTTGCGTCTACTCTGGGCTTTCAGAATACGGTCGTCTTCGCCAGTAGCTACACCCGATTTGACTGCGCTTCTCCAGTGAGATCTGTTTTGCGCAAGACACTCCCAGGTGTCGATGTCTATCTGGCAACTTTTCAGTGAGTCCTTCGGACCGTCTTTAAAATGTTTCTTTGGGCGCCCTCTCTCGTGCCATCTCTCTCTCAGCTCACAGTAGAGAAGCTTCTTTGGGAGCCGCTCGTCTGACATACGGACGAGGTGTCCGGCCCATCCTAGTCGTAATTTTTCTAGCAGTGCATGGATGCTGGGCATGTTAGCCCTCGAGAGAACCTCGATGTCAGTGACCCGATCTTGCCATCGGATGGGGAATATTCGCCTCAGGCAACCTGTGTGGAAGTGGTTTAACCTCCTTGCATGTCCAGAGTATACAGTCCAGCTTTCGCAAGCGTATAGTAGGGTTGGAATGATGGTTGCACGGTAGACTTTGAGTTTGGTCGTGACGCTGATGCCACGACGTGCCCAGACCATCGAGCGCATTCTACCAAAGGCTGTGCTGGCCTTTGCTATTCTGCTTGCCACCTCATCGTCTAGGCTGAGAGATCTCGACAGCGTGCTGCCCAGATATGTGAATTTTTCTTTGACATTCAGCATCTGCCCGCTGACTGTAGTCTCTGGTTTTGTGTACGTCATGCCTGGTGCTGGTTGGTACATGACCTCTGTTTTTTTTTGCATTTATGGTCAGGCCAAAATTTTCACATGCGGCAGAGATCCGGTCCATTCCAACCTGCATGTTCAGTTCTGAGTTGCTCATTAGAGCGCAGTCGTCGGCAAATACAAGTTCCCTGATTATGTCGCCAGCCACTTTGGTTTTGGCCTTCATTCTTCTCTGATTGAGTAACTTGCCATCTGTGCGGTACTTTATGGGTATTCCAAGCTCCAGTGATCTGAAGGCATCTGTCATCGTGGCCGCAAACATCATGCTGAACAAAGTCGGGGCGAGTATACATCCTTTTAGAGATTTCTCTGCTGTCCAGTACACGAGTACACATGCCTTCGTGTAGCTGTTTCACCATGATTATGAACTTGTTGGGGCAGCCAAACTTGGACATTATTATCCACAGCCCTCCTCTGTTTACTGTATCAAATGCCTTTGTCAAATCAATAAATGGGGTGTACAAGGCCTGATTTTGTTCCCGACACTTCTCTTGTACTTTGCGAGCGGCAAAAATCATGTCCACTGTTCCTCTTCCGGCTCTGAATCCACATTGGCTTTCTGGGAGGTGGTGGCTTTGTTCAAGGTGTTTGTTGAGCCTGTTTAGCAGTAAGCGCGGTAGGATCTTGCCTGCTACGGATAGTAGCGATATTCCATGATGATTGTCGCATTCCTGACGGTTGCCTTTACTTTTGTACAGGTGAACGATTGAGGCATCCTTTAGCTCCTGCAGAATTTTTCCTTCAGGCCACATGTGGCAGAAGAGTTCAGTGATCCTTCTGGTGAGGGATGGGCCAGCTGTCTTATATACCTCTGCTGGTATTGCATCAGCTCCTGGAGCTTTTCCTATAGATAGTGAACTAATTGCCCTGTCGACTTCCTCCTCAGTGATGACTTCATCAAACGCCAGGTTCAGTTCCACCTGCGGCATTCGCCGGATGGCCTCTTCATATATGGACGATGGGTGGTTTAGTATTTTGGAATCTGTGACAAGAATGTGACAATGATGGACAGCTATTATTAACCAGCTTTTAGGATAGCCTGATTCCAGTCATTTGTTGAAGCATAGGTCCAGCACACTAAATTTGGCTTACCTTAACCAGCTTTTAGGATAGTCTGACTCCAGTTATTTGTAGAAGCATAGGTTCAACACTACATTTGGCTTACCTTAACCAGCTTTTAGGATAGCCTGGGGATCAAGATGCTGAGCAGCATATGAGCTGCAGTGGTCAGCGACCCATAGCTGACTGCTAGCGTCAGGGCCAGCGAACCATAGCTGCCAAGACCCTTCTACACCTCCACGCGGTGATCCTGGATAACAGGCTGCAGCAGGGCAGACCGGCTAAGGAGAAGGGATCGAAGAAGGAATGCTAACCCAGTACTCAAAAAATGCTTGCTGAAGATGGATGTGTTGGACTGAAAGGTGCAAATATCACAACCAAGCTGTAAAGTACGACACAACGCATTCCGTTCTCTGGACTACATTATGCTACTTAAGCCCTTTTGTGGTTTGGTAGCGGGAGATTTAGAACGAACGACGAAGAAGAAGAAGAGGATAGCCTGATTCCAGTCATTTGTTGAAGCATAGGTCCAACACTACATTTGGCTTACCTTAACCAGCTTTTAGGATAGCCTGGGGATCAAGATGCTGAGCAGCATATGAGCTGCAGTGGTCAGCGACCCATAGCTGACTGCTAGTGTCAGGGCCAGCGAACCATAGCTGCCAAGACCCTTCTACACCTCCACGCGGTGATCCTGGATAACAGGCTGCAGCAGGGCAGACTAGCTAAGGAGAAGGGATCGAAGAAGGAATGCTAACCCGGTACTCAAAAAATGATTGCTGAAGACGGATGTGTTGGACTGAAAGGTGCAAATATCGCAGCCAAGCTGTAAAGTACGACACAACGCATTCCGTTCTCTGGACTACATTCTGCTACTTAAGCCCTTTCGTGGTTTGGTAGCGGGAGATTGAGAACGAACGACGAAGAAGAAGAAGAGGATAGCCTGATTCCAGTCATTTGTTGAAGCATAGGTCCAGCACTAAATTTGGCTTACCGTAACCAACTTTAGGGAGCCGCGTAGTGCAGTGGTTAGCGCGCTGGCTTCACATCTGAGTGGTCCTGGGGTCATTCCCCAGTTGAGGCGGTAATGTTTTTTTCAGACCTCAATGGCTCCCGGGTCGACCCAGCCTTAAATGGGTACCGGTTCAGTCCAGGAAGTAAAAGCGGCGAGGGAGAGGAGATGACTACCGCCTTCATATAGCCGAGCCTTTGAAATGTGAGATTGCTAACACCTCACACCCCTACGGCAGTAATGCAATGGGATACTTTACTTTACTTTACTTTAACCAGCTTTTAGGATAGCCTGATTCAGTCATTTGTTGAAACATAAATCCAGCACTAAATTTGTCTTACCTTAACCAGCTTTTAGGATAGCCTGATTCCAGTCATTTGTTGAAGCATAGGTCCAGCACTAAATTTGTCTTACCTTAACCAGCTTTTAGGATAGCCTGATTCCAGTCATTTGCAATATACTTTCACAGCAATGGTTTTTAAATGATTTGATTGAAAGTCACATGCACAATCCTCTTTAGTCACCTCTTATGACATGCAAGGAAAGAAACAGAGGTCCTATTCTGTATGTCCCGTGACTACTCAGTGAAACACATCACAGAGTAATTTTTACATGTTTGTTCAAATTAACCCTTAACAGTTCGATTGGTTGAACATCACTAGCCCAGGCTGCTTTACTTAACGGCAGAGCCACCCCAAATCAACAGCCTGACCCTCCTGTTAGCATTTTTAGCATGGTAACTCTCCTATCTACTTTTTCATCATTCGCTCTCAATTACATCTATGTCTCTAATAAATGGAGTTGTCTGTCCCAGGTTTCTCTTGTAACCAAACCAATATATGGTTTGGCTTCGTTCGTTCTCAATCTAGAGCTACCAAGCCCTAAAAAGGGCTTAAGTAGCAGAATGTAGTCGAGAGAACGACCGTACTCATGTGATCCTTGGTTTGTAGGCTACACCTGTTTTCTGTCATAGGAGTTCATATATCCTTCTGACGTTCGTACTTGTGCGATGGGATGTGATCCCTAGTGTCTAGGCTACACCTGTTTTCTGTCATAGGAGTTGATATATCCTTCTGACGTTCGTACTCGTGCGATGGTATGATCCCTAGTGTCTAGGCTACACCTGTCCCTTCTGTTGTAAGGGTTTGTCTACCCTTCTGATGTTTGACAGATTCTTATTGGAGTCAGACTATAGTGTTGTTCAAAGGCAATCAGCACAAACATTTTAATTCACCGAATATTCTGAAACCATTTAAGTATTGTTCAGGCACAACCTAAATTTGTCACCGCTTAAATAGTTAACACAGGCAACTCAAAATGAGTACTTCGGGTCACTGTCCCTGTCAAATCTCTCTCCTACGATCAGACTACTGTGTCATCCTGGAGACATCTTTGGGGTCGATCTCGCAACATCTGACTGAAACAGATCGTCACCTCCCCAACAGAACTGCAGGCTGCCTGAGATGCGGCCATCAGACGTGACAGTACCTGGTCGCCTAAGTACACTATTGGTTGATTGATTGATTTACCACTACTTTGTTTAGATATATTCAAGTTCACATCTGAAACTTTTCAGGGAAAGGCCAGCTCTATTGAGATACTATAACCTCAGACTGACCAAACATTTTTTTAGATATATTCAAGTTTACATCTGAAACTTTACGAAAAAGGTTTTCGCAATAAATGTTATATCTATTTAATCAAAACATACTCAGCAACAGATGTGGCTCATCTATTGATGCTTGCTTTTTGTTTTGTTGTTCTATTGCATAGATAGATTGGCAGTTGTATGGCCCATGATTGGCATTATGATCACTGCTGTTTTATTATTCCTGTCAATCATTTTGTTTGAATCGAATAAAAATAAGCGAATAAGAAAAGAAGAGGCAGTGCTCTATCATTCGTCGTAAGTATATTTTTTGGTTTTTTATCTATCTATAATCTGTCTGTCTGCCTGCTACCTGCCTATCGTCTGTCTATCTATTTTCAGTCCACTTGTGTCGGTAGACATCGCGAAGAGGTGTGACCTCCATTGTTTCATATTTTATGGCAGGTGAAAATCCGCTGGTGACTTTTCAGGGCCAGCCCAGTAATCTGTTACCAACCGTTAGGTTGGTAGTTCCTGGAATATACAATCACCTATTTTTGGGACTGGTGGTGATGGAAGCGAAAATTAGAGCAAGGTAGACCCACAGCCTATCAGGGAGGCGGCCATCAGACGTGACAGTACCTGGTCGCCTAAGCGCACTATTGATTGATTGACCAGTATTTTTTTTAGATATATTCAAGTTTACATCTGAAACATGCCACTCTGTAACAGGGTTATGTGTCAGGGAGCAGTATGTAGAAGGATCATCAGTCAGAAAAACATATGGGTTAGAGACAGCAATTTATTCTCTGTAGCTAAAATTAGTTGGTACAAATATAGAATGTCGCATTCATTGGGCACAGGTCAGTTAGAGTTCACATCGGGTCGTCCCGTTAACAAGATCAGCGTTTCGTGAAGAATGATGAACTAAAAAAATGGTAGAGGGCATAGTCTGGCCATTTTGGATGTAGTATCGAGAGCTCAGAGTAGGGGTGGAGGAGTTGGTGACAATTAATCACACGTAAGGCTGTCACATTTAGAATGACAATGACGGGATTAAGATGCTGAGCAGCGCATGAGCTGCAGTGGTCAGCGACCCATAGCTGACTGCTAGCGTCAGGGCCAGCGAACCATAGCTGCCAAGACCCTTCTACACCTCCACGCGGTGATCCTGGATAACAGGCTGCAGCAGGGCAGACTGGCTATGGAGAAGGGATCGAAGAGGGAATGCTAACACGGTACTAAAAAAATGCTTGCTGAAGTCGGATGTGTTGGACCGAAAGGTGCAAATATCGCAGCTAAGCTGTAAACTACAACACAACGCATTCCGTTCTCTGGACTACATTCTGCTACTTAAGCCCTTTCAGGGTTTGGTAGTGGGAGATTGAGAACGAACGAAGAAGAATGACAATGACAAGTAGCCATAGGACTCAATAGGATTCAAAAGGGGAATAGCTAAGCAAGATTGACTGCTGACTAGTCAACTGGGAAGGAAGAGTGGATCTAGGGACTGCGCCATCTTTGTTTAGGTAGGGCTAAAGAGTGGCTATAAAACCAAAAGACAGAGCTGATCTGGGTAGGTTATCCCACCATATATCAGGAGCATTGCACTACTGCTGATTGGCACGAATTGTGAATTTCCTGTAAGCGACATAAGAAGGAAATCTGTTCACTTTGAATTACAGAATTGGGAAAACGTATCTGTAGTCTTCAGTCACCAGCTCAGGATGATCTGTTGAAGGTAAGAGATAACTGATCGTATGCACGATCGAATTCGGGACAGACATCATATCTGTCATTTTCACAGACAGCTGTTCTGATACTTACTTTCCGTGTCCAAGCACCACGTTATATATCTTGCATCCAGTATTCAGCAACATGGATTGCCTTGTCATTTGCCTCCAGCATGTCGCGCCTATTGCATGTTTCCTGGAGGTTGGGGCGGTTCATCAGGTGGTCTGGGTCCTGTATTGTGTCGCAATCACATGTGTCATGTGTCATCATTTGTGTATCCCCATCGCTTCATATTTCTCTTGCACTGTGATACACCAGTTCAGAGTCTGTTCAGTGACTTCCCTGTTGTGTATGGTAGATGTCTAGAAGCAGGTTCCTGCCGAAGTTCCATCTCTGGGGCCTGCACCAATTTGTGCCACCTCTCAATACGGCAACTTTCAGGGTTTGTATGTAGGGGGTTTGTTGTTTTTAGAAAGCTATGTCTGGATTTGAGTCTTGTGTTTTGTACCTGATGTCCAAACATTGGGTGCCTTGGGCCGTGCTCCTTTTTTTCTCGTTCGATTTCTTCTGCAACGCTTTTTCGGATCTCAGGGGTGCTATGCCAATTATGGGGTATATTTTATCGGGGGGGGGGGGGGGGGGGGGTTTAGGCACCCTGATACTATCCGACCCGCCTCATTTATTGCCGTATCAACTAGTTTTGCATGAGCAGAGTTTTTCTAGACTGGCGCAGCGTATTCAGCTACGGAGAAACACAAGGCAAATGTAGATATCCAAAGGACTGATGGCTGTGCCCCCTATGTTGTGCAGGTTAGTTTTCTGATGATATTATTTCTTGCGTGTATCTTACGCTTTGTGTCTTGCCAGTGCGTTATGTAAGACAATGTGTGGTCTAATGTCACACCTAGATATTTGGGAGCCATGCCGTTTTCAAGCTCCTGCTCTTGCCACCTAATCTGAAGTTTTATTTTTGCCTCTCTATTTCTGAGGTGGTAGGCACATACCTGGGTTTTACTGGGATTTGGTTTAAGGTGATTCTTGTGGTAGTGTTCTGCAAGGGCATTGAGAGAACTTGACAGTTTGCTTTCCACTTCCTCAAACCCTTTTCCCTGGGCAGCAACTGCTGTGTCATCAGCAGAGATGAATTTTCTTGTGTCTGTGTCCATGGGTAGGTCATTAGTATATATGTTATATAGCATGGGCGCTAGGACACTTCCTTGTACCAGGCCGTTTTGGTTTCGACATCTGCTGTCTTTTTTTCCCCAGAGTTACACAGAATCGCCTTTTTTTCAGGAGGCATTTGATGATATTGGTCAGACGCCAGTCTTTTGTCATGGTGTATAGCTTTGAATAGTAGTCTCCGATGGTTTATTGTGTCATATGCTGCTCTTAGATCAATATAGACCACTCCTGTAACCTGTTTGCGTTCGTAACCATCCTCTATTAATTGTGTTAGATTGAGGATTTGACTGCTGCAAGATCTTCCAGGTCTGAAACCAGCTTGTTCCTTTATCAGCTTCTCGTCTATCGAGGGGGAGATGCGGTTCAGGATCAGCCTTTTGAAGATCTTATTTGGTGACTTAGCAGTGATACTGGACAGAAATCTTATGTGCGGTTGGTGGTTTTCCTGGTTTTATCAGCACAACCACATGAGATTTCCTCCAGATCTTAGGAATTTGCATTTTGTCAATGCAGTTCTGATGATCTGCTGAGAAAGAGAGAAAAACGGCCCATGTCTGAATATACGAAAAAGGTGTAAAAGCAGGCACCTAAAAGAGCAGTCTTGCAGATTGGCTTTTGTCTGCTCATGTCAGGTTATATAGACAAATTATCTGAATCAGAATGGTCAGAGGGGTTGGCCATAGCCCCCTGATCGAAAGTGTCGTAACCTGAAACCTCAGGGAGCAACCCCACAATAATAGCAAGAAACTATTATCTCATAGCGCAGGACCGATGGCCACCAGAAATCAACTTCACAACCAACTGCTAGAGGGTACATGTGACTACATAGTAGGTAGCAGTTAATCAGTGTAGAAAAAGATTTGTATAGAGTGTCATAGATATTAGGTTAGACTACAAGACTTTGTAAATAGTTCCAGGGATTCAATTCAAGCTCATGCTAACATTCCCTGAGATAAAAAGATTGAGTTATTCTTCTTCATTGTACGCTGTTTACAGCGATATTTACATTGCACAGTTTTATTTTGTTAAGCCTGTGGCTCAGTGCATCCGATTTCAACAGGCGTTTCTGTAGGGATGCCCTCCTTAGCCTTTGGCTGTCCCCAGCCTATCTGCAAGGCAGCAGTTGTTTTTGGTCAGAGTTGTCTCTCTTAGGGAAGTTGTCTTGCAGGACTAACGTGTCTTCCCCACCCGTGTCTACAGGGTTTGGCAGTGATATGATATGATGGACTATGTACTAGTTTGTACTATCCCGGAAGAGAGGCAGTCCAGTGTGACTGTGTCTCAGGATCGTCACGTCCTGCCAGAAACGTAGCATATGCATGTGAGTGAGGTATCTCTTTGCTCCCTTTATTTTCTCGGCTCATCTGCAGTGATGGCACGCCTAGCATTCCCTGCCACCTGGGACGTTGTCACAATAGGGCAGAGGTGCAATGTCTGCTGGACTGCATCTCTTCTGCGTCTATTGGGATGGCTGATAGCAGACAGAGGTAAAGAGCGAGGCAGGAGTGCATTTGGCCAGGTGCATTTCTGCGGCTCGACCGGGCCGGGCTGAGACGCGAGCCCCAGGTCCCAACCATATCGTGGCCTCCCATCACAGCGGTGCTGAGATTTAGGGCGGGATTCTGGCTTAGAGGCGTTCGGCCGTAGTCCCTCAGGTGGTAGCTTCGCACCATTGGCTTATCAGCCAAGCACGTGGACCAAATGTCAGCGACCTGCGATTCCTCTCGAAGGAGTGCATTTAACCAGGGGACAAGCCTGGTAATGGCACGGAGATGGTGTTCGCCTGGTGTGCGGACATACCTCATGATCAAAGGGTTGCATCTCAACAGTTCGCAGTGAGGTGGCTGCTCTACTGCTTACGACACCCCGACCGAGAACTAAGTCTTCTACTAGTGGTTTCAATCCTCATTGCCATATGGGGTGAGTATCGGGCAGCTTCCCGCCCGCTTTGATCGGCGGACGGCAGACTTCTTTCTGCGGCTCAACCGGGTCGGGCTGGGACACGAGCCCCAGGTCCCAACCCTATCGTAGCCTCCCATCACAGTGGTGCTGAGATTTAGGGTGGGATTCTGGCTTAGAAGCGTTCTGCCGTAATCCCTCCTATGGTAGCCTCGCGCTGTTGGCTTATCAGCCTAGCACGTGGACCAAATGTCTGCGATTTGCGATTCCTCTCGAGTTGAGCAGGACTACCGTAGCAACGCCCTGTCATTAGTAGGGTAAAACTGACCTGTCTTTTCCAAGGGTCTAATACCAGCACCCATTCACTATTAGACCCAACGAGAGTGCTCTCAGTCTGTCAGTCATTTTACAGTGTTGGCGTGTTGAGTCAAATTAAGCCACAGGCTCCACTCTTGGTGGTGCCCTTCCGTCAATTGATTGAGTTATTAATTAATAGTTTAGTTTTATCCATGTTGTAAACCATAGATTTGTAATAAATTAATATCTTGTTTTTTATTCACATAAGCTTTTAGAGTTTTGTTAATGCTAGAGTTGTAACGTCATTTATTAAATGTTTTAATGTTAACACACAGTCAGAAAGGAATCCTAGCTCTATCACATGAAGATAAACTGGTTCTCGTGACCAGGACAGTAAATAACAAGATGGCTCTATTCAGGTCAGGTCATGTCATCCCGTAACCGGTGGTGAGGTCATTGGGGCACACATGAAGACATCGTCACAACTCCACGTCACCCTTCTCTGTCAGCGGCTGCTGCCTGTGCCTCTTCTCGTCGCAGATTGGTCCATTCTTTTATGTTGTCATCCCACCTCTTTTTGGGACGGCCTCTTCGTCGTCTGCCTTGCACCTTTTCGTGGAGGATCGTATTTGCAAGACCATTTGATCTCGATATGTGACTGTACTAAGCGAGCTTCCTTCTATTACAGCTCTGCTAACCACATATCCAAGACCTGCTGTTATAACCACACAGTCCCATTTTGTTGCGAAATATTCTCTGTTGGGCGACAATCCCTAGAATAATTTAAGTTGATTTTTACTGAAATTTTGCTCGAGCCATGACCGTTAATCCTACTCTTTTCGATTTCCATCTGCCAAGGGATTTTTAACATGCGCGCCACTGCACAAGGGTGTCTGATCTCACTACTCAGAGATCAGGGACAATTTTTACCAGATGATCCCCCTGAAAAAGTCAAAGTCTCCACCGTGATTTGAACACGCGACCTCCAGTATCCGAGGTGAACACCTACCTCGAGACCACAGGGTCTTCATGTTTTTTATCTTCTGGCCTTTACTCCCAAACAAAGTGAATGGGAACCAGTCACTCGCTCTGTTATTCCTATATTACATATGAAGTATTCTGCAGTGTGTAGCAACAGAAGTAACAGCAGAGGCAAGAGGCCTTTATTCCTCAACCTTTTAAATCCTCCAAATGTATCTACACAGTGGTAATAAACATTGAAAGAAAAATGCTTTTCCATAGAGCATCCGAGTAATAGACTTAACTTCATGTCTTTATACTGGTTTTTATACTTTTTATACAATCAGTTTCTTTTACATTTATTTGATCTATAAAAAAAACTATTTTATCTATTCTTGAATGCATTAATCGACCCTGCCCTCACTACTTCCTGTGGCAATGCATTCCAAGCATTCACCACTAGCACACTAAAAAAATATTTCCTGGTATCTAATCTGGACCTTTCTTTAGTTAATTTGTTGCTGTGCTGTTCTTGTAGGCGGCTGTATTTTGAAAAAAACATGCTATAGTCTAATGTATCCTTTTCTTTGATTATCTTATAAGCCTGTATTGTCGCCTTGAATTCTTCTCTTTTCTAGACATAGTAGGCCGGTTTTTCTGAGTCTTTTCTCATAACTATAATTCTGGAATCTCACTATCAGTTTTGTCACTCTACTTTGTATCTTTTCCAGCATGTTTATATCCCCTCTATGATAAGAACTCCACACCTGTACACAGTACTCCAATCTAGGTCTAACTAAAGCTTTATACAGTTTGACAATCACTTCCTTGCTCCTATGTTTAATATTTCTTTTTATCATACCTAACATTGCAATTGCCTTTTTCACTGCTACCTGGACTTTCACACCCCTAGATCTCTTTCCTTTTCTATCATTTTAATATCGTTCTCGCCATTCTGTAATTATCTTCATTATTGGATCTACCCATGTGGATGACTGTACATTTATGTACATTTAACTCCATTTGTCAGCTCACAGATCATTCTCAGTTTACCTAAATCTGACCTCAATATATCGACTTCTGCTTTAGATGAAACACTACTGCATAGTTTTGTGTCATCCGCGAATTTTGCAATCATGGATCCGATATCATTGTCAAAATCGTTTATGTATATCAAGGAAAAAATTGGTCTCAAAACTGAGCTCTGTGGCAATCCACCTTTGAGCTCACACCACTCAGAGTACTCCTTATTTATGCCCACTGTCTGCCTTCTTCCCGTTAACCAATTTTCAATCCATTCTGCAACTTCGCCACCTATTCCATGTGTTTTTAACTACCTAAACAATCTTTGATGAGGCACTCTATCAAAGGTTTTTGAAAAATCTAGATAAATAATATCCACCAGCTCCTTTCCATCTATCATTTTGGTAACCTCGTCTATGAATTCTAATAGATTTGTTAAGCACAATCTCCCTTTAGTAAACCCATGCTGACTATTTCTGATTAGATTAAATTTGTATTACAATGGTTTTTTTAAAATATTGACTCTAAAATTGGGCTGAATATGATTGTTAAAATTGCTGGTCTATAATTTGCTGAATCTGATTTTTTTTAACAAGGGGATCACTCCTTCATCTTTCCAATCCCATAGAACAATCCCTTTCGCAAGTGATTGAGAACATAATATAGCAAATGATTTTGCTAACTGGTCTTTAATATTAAACAACAATTTTGGATGAATGACATTTTGACCTGGACATTTATCCACTTTCAACACCTCCAATTGTTTGAAACAGATAGGCCAACTCATAAACACTTCAAAAACAAAACAATGCGTCTTACAAACAAAGCCACTGATATCAGAACCGAGTGGAAATATATTACAGATGGTCAAACATTTCACCTACTTAGGTAGTAAACTACCACAGGTTAGTGACACAGTAAGGGAAGTCTTTACTCAAATCCACCTTTGCCTCATTTGCATTTAACCAATTAACAAATATCTGATAGTCGAAAGCACTGAGAAAATACATCAAAGTAAGGCTGTTCAAACCCTTCACAGTAGCAGTATTAACATATGGAAGTGAAATCTGGAAAATTACTGAAACTATTGAAAAAAAGCTGAATGTATTTGAAAATTATTGTATTGGAAAAAAATAATTGCACATTGGCTGCAGAGAATTGAAGACAAATCAAATAAGACTAGAGACCAAACAGCAATATGTTGCTACCATTATAAGGTATCTGAATAGCGTAGTGGTAGAGCACTCACTTATCTCAGCAGAGGTACAGTATTCAACTCACCAATATGCTTAAGTTGACACAACTGTAAAAAGCTTACTGTTATAGTAGGAAAGGCAGCGAGGAAGGAAACTGGCCATCCCACCTCATTAACAGGCTGGGGCCTCATACAATAAAGTCTTTAACACTTTAACCACAACAGCAATGTTCACAATGGGATTACCTTTACCCTTCCCACTTCTATCCTGACGTTTGGGGAGAGTAGTCAAGCAAAACATACCGATCAGCCTATGTTAGTAAGCGTCAGGTGAACATACTGACTAAGACCCCACCTTATTTTCATGCAGTTCTCCCTGGAAACAGGCTGGTTCATGACAGTCTGACTAACAAGGTGGGGATCAACATGATCCCCATAGTAGTGAGTGACACGTATATGAAGCCAAGCAGAGCACAACAGCCTGGAGGACCCCAGTCCACCGTTATCAGCATGCTTGGGATATGAAGAAAGCTACTGCAACTCGCCACTTAGTGCCCTTTTCAGGGCACGTGAAAAAGGTAAACATACTTCATCAAGGGCATGCAAAAACAACAGCAACAATCCTGGGGCATAGAGGGTCTTCTTTTATTAATTGTAGTGGCTTGTATTTTCTACATGATATTACCAGTCCGTACTTAAAACAGTGAAAAAGTGGATCACCGGCGACATATTCCGGATATTTCTTTCATGAATTTCACTTAAATCTATACTCACTATATAGCAAGAGCTGCTCAGGGGAAGGCAGACATCCATGTTTATCTCTTTGTTTCATGTACTTCCTAGTTAGTTGCAAATTTTGCTTGATTGTGTTTTAACTGTATATAATATCATGTGAACAGGGCTTCTCAAACTTTTTTTCATCTGCGGCCCATTTGGATCAGACACACCTTTTCACGACCCTTCACTCAATGCCATAAATGCAATTGGTACTAATACTGTAAATATACCGTATATACCCAAGATAATTTTACTGAAGGCTAAAAAAAGATAAGAATAAGTTTACCTCTAATGAGATGGACTTGATTGCTTATTCTGACACAACTCGATTCGTGGCTTAATTCGTCACTGCATGTCTCATAGCAATTTCAATGTTCTTAAGACTTGAGCCGTATTTTGTTTTAAGTGCCGTAAATGTTGAAAGTACAGATTCGCACAAATAGGTGGTAAAAAATTGTAGAAGAGCTGTCATTGCTAATTCCAACAGTATAGGAAATTCTGCTTAAACTTTTTTTTTTTTTTTAAATGCTACTGCGCCTCCTAAAAATACTTGTGCAACCACCAGAGGGGCCGCAACCCCCCGAGTTTGAGAAGCCCTGATGTAGAGATTATTAATGGATTGACATTTTTATATTGATTTAGATTCTTGGAAAATGATCCAGCAAGAAAAAACAAAATTCAAACCAATATTGGGAAACGTTAATCTGAATCCAGTCAAGTCTACATGTGCTGACTACAAGTAGAAGTCTTTGAGATGTGTTCAAGATATTCCTACACAAATTGGTTACTTTGCACACACAAAAAAAGCTTAAAATAGTATGAGAATGTTGTGAACTTAGACGAGTATCTGTGTTCTCAATGTTAGTCCATTATGCATAGAAGTCTTGCAGATATAATCAAGTTACTTGCAAAAATAGTTTACTTTATTTTAAAGAATGAGAGAAAAGTAGGTAAAGTTTTGAACTTAGATAAGTTTCAGTGTGTTTTATTTTTGCACATTACAAATAGTTGTCTTTTCAGAAGTTGAAGTTTATAGATAGAAGGAAGAGCAACAAAACTGATAGTGGAATTCCGGAAAGACTCTAAAAAATGTGCCTACAATATCTAGAACAAACAAGAATTAGAGATGATTGAATACACGTTTATAAGATAATCGAGAAGGACAGATTAGACTAATACCAGTTTTACAAGAACAAGAGGGCACAGCTACAAATTAAAGAAAGGTCCAGATTAGAATACTAAACTTAACTCAACGTCATTACACTGACTTAGCTGACTCTGCAGAGTCTGTATATAACTAGTTTCTTCCACTTCTTGTCTTGTCTTATCTTTCTTGTAACCCCAAGAGGTTAAAGGTGCATTACTCAGTGTCGGACACACCGTGTTTTAGGCATCTTGCTAACCAGACATGGCCGAATCTCTTCTGGGGGATGAGTTAGTCCATTATTGACCCATGTGTTTATTTCCTAGGCACACCAAAACCTTCACAGTTAGCAAACAGGGCGAAGGGTGCCAATCTTGGAAAGTTCAACTGTGTATTATATTCGGAAATATTTTAAGGCAGAAAGGGGTGAATGCTTGGAATGTATTACTACAGTCAATAGTGAGAACAGGGTCAGTTTATACATAAAAAATAGATTGGATCCACACAGTTATTTTTAAATGAAGTAGAGTAGAAGAAACTGGTTGTATTCAAACTCTGCAGAGCCTTCTAAACCAGTATAAAGAAGTTGTAAGTTAAGTAGAAGTCTTTTCAGAATGATCTGAAAAAAATGTGAAGAAAGCTATTAATTAAGTTGAGTATGGGTGTGTTCTTTGTTAGCCCATTACAAGAAGAAATCTTTTCAGAATGATCTGAGAAAATAGGAGAAAGCTATTAATTAAGATGAGTATGGATGTGTTCTTTGTTAGCCCATTACAAGAAGAAATCTTTTCAGAATGATCTGAGAAAATAGGAGAAAGCTATTAATTAAGATGAGTATGGATGTGTTCTTTGTTAGCCCATTACAAGAAGAAATCTTTTCAGAAGAATCTGAGAAAAGTTGAAGAGAGATGTTAATTAAGATGAGTGTGTGTCATGTGTATGTTTAAATAATGGTACTGTTGTTTTCCACCACATCATTTAACCACATTATCTACTTGAGGGCAAGGGATTTGTAGTGGTAGGTTACAGGGATAAACTTCCGCTACTGGCATTCCCCAGCATATAGCCTAGTCGACAGTGAGCTGGCTTGCTAAGACTGGGATTACACCGCGCCAGAGTTCGAAATCACGGCCAGACAAATAAAAATCCGGGCGTGATTCGTTCTTGGTACAGCCGCTCCTCCAGTCGACCCAGCTGTAAATGAGCACCTGACATGAATTGGTAAGGGTATAAACAATAAGGAAGGGAACTGGCCACCCCACTAGACATTGGCTGCGGCCTAGTCCATGAAGAGTTATTTTCATCCCTGACGGCAATTGTTGCCATGGGACCCACCGTTATCTTTTACAGACCCAGCTGTATCAGAGTATATTTGTAAATGGGTACGTGACCTACTGTTAAAGAAGGAAAGACAGCAAAGATAGGAAACTGAGTCATCCACCTCATACAAACAGTGGCTTAATACAATGAAGTCTCTAATATTTTATCCTTTGCTGTGATGGTGGTTTCTTCTATGGTACTTAATTGTATCTACTGGAACATGTCAGAGGCTTTGGAACTACTTGATCTACTTGGACATTTCACAGACTTGGGCACTTTAGGGGACTGAGTGGCCTCGCGGTAAGACGTCGGCCTCGTGTGCTGGAGGTCGCGGCTCAAATCACAGTGGAGACCGGGAATTTCACGTGAACTTTCTGGTATTTCCCCGTATCTCTAGGTAGTAGAGATTAAACGTCCGTGTGCAGTGTCGCGCACGTTGTTGTTGTTGTTGAATACCCACAATGAGTAGGGTTACTCTTTTGTGCGCCCTAAAAAGGACGTTAAGTAGCGGGTTATCGTAGCTTTCCTCACATCCCAAGCGTGCTGAAAAAGGTGGACGAGGGTCCTCCAGGCGGTTGTGCTATGCTTGGCTTTATCTGCGTGTTGCTCACTACTATGAAGATAACATTGATCCCTCACTTCGTTAACCAGGCTGCCATGAATGAAAACAGCCCATTTCCAGTGAGGGCTATGAGAAAGTTGAGGTGAGGGTCTTGGCCAGTATATTTTGCCTGACAATGCCTAACATGTCTGATCTACTAAGGCATTTAATTTATCAACTTGAACGTGTCATAGACTTTGGAACTATTTGATCAACTTGAACATGTCACAGACTTAGGAGGCTCACCCTGGGGGCCACTCTTCCCCTTCTCTCTCCTCTCACCTCACTCTGTTTCATTTGACTCTATCCTACAGTCACACTCTTGCACAACTTTCACACGCGCCCTCATGGTGAGGCCCTTCCATTGCACTTTGGTTGGGCTAGCTTCTGAGGGCGCACAAACCTAGCATAGGTACATACAGACGCACACACGCATCCAAGCACTGGTTTATGCGTCCTGATATCGCCCAATGGACTACGGTCTGGGGTGGGAAATGGCGCGCCTCCGCCAGTAGAAACTAGTGAGGCAAACATCTAAGCAACAAACAAAAAAAAAGTCACAGACTTAGGCACTAAATTTATCTACATGAACATGTAACAGACTAACACTTAATTTTCTTTTCTTTAACATTTCATGGGCTTTTATTTTAAACCATAGTTTGCTAAATTTGTGAGAAGTACATACAAACTAGTCCATGACAGTTCACATGTGATGAATACAAATAAAAGAGACCTTAATTTGTAAAATAAATTATACAAATTGCATGATAATGTTCCTGTTTCATTATAAACTTGAAGACAGAAGTAATATAAAGTTATATAAATGTAGTGTCATAGCGATCACTGCTGTTGTCATGAATGAAGTGTTAAATACTTCATTTTGCTAAGCCTCAACTTTTTATAATGTTGTCCTTCCTTCCCTAACAGTAAGCCAGGTGTCCATTTATAGCTGGGTGGGCTGGAGCATGTTGATAATGGAGATTGAACCTTAGTTTTGAGTGCTCTGCTGTTCAGGCGCTATATCAATAGAAGGCCTGCTATTTTACACTTTATTCAGCTTTTTGACATTCCTCTGTTACAATTATGATTATCTGTTTCAGGCAGACACACTTAACGCTGATGTTATGTTACAAACTCCTCATTGTCGTCATTGGTATCTGTCGAGGAAATATTGTCATATATTTTGATAACATAAGTTCTTTCACCACATAAATTAAATCATGAGATCCTTTCACTCTGTAAACTGAATTGTGAGATCATGTCACCATATAAACTGAATCATATGGTGTTGTCCCTACATAAACTGAATCACGTGGTGTTGTCCCTACATAAACTGAATCATATGGTGTTGTCCCTACATAAACTGAATCACGTGGTGTTGTCCCTACATAAACTGAATCATATGGTGTTGTCCCTACATAAACTGAATCACGTGGTGTTGTCCCTACATAAACTGAATCATATGGTGTTGTCCCTACATAAACTGAATCACGTGGTGTTGTCCCTACATAAACTGAATCATATGGTGTTGTCCATACATAAACTGAATCACGTGGTGTTGTCCCTACATAAACTGAATCATATGGTGTTGTCCCTACATAAACTGAATCACGTGGTGTTTTCCCTACATAAACTGAATCATATGGTGTTGTCCCTACATAAACTGAATCATATGGTGTTGTCCCTACATAAACTGAATCACGTGGTGTTTTCCCTACATAAACTGAATCATATGGTGTTGTCCCTACATAAACTGAATCGCGTGGTGTTTTCCCTACATAAACTGAATTGTGTGGTGTTTTCCCTACATAAACTGAATCATATGGTGTTTTCCCTACCTAAACTGAATCACATGGTGTTTTCCCTACATAAACTGAATTGTGTGGTGTTTTCCCTACATAAACTGAATCTTGTGGTGTTTTCCCTACATAAACTGAATCATGTGGTGTTTTCCCTACATAAACTGAATCATGTGGTGTTTTCCCTGCATAAACTGAATCATGTGGTGTTTTCCCTACATAAACTGAATCATGTGGTGTTTTCCTACATACACTGAATCATGTGGTGTTTTCCCTACATAAACTGAATCATGGGGTGTTTTCCCTACATAAAATGAATCATGTGGTGTTTTCCCTACATAAACTGAATCGTGGGGTGTTTTCCCTACATAAACTGAATCATGTGGTGTTTTCCCTACATAAACTGAATCATGTGGTGTTTTCCCTACATAAACTGAATCGTGTGGTGTTTTCCCTACATAAACTGAATCATGTGGTTTTTTTCCCTACATAAACTGAATCATGTGGTGTTTTCCCTACATACACTGAATCATGTGGTGTTTTCCCTACATAAACTGAATCATGTGGTGTTTTCCCTACATAAACTGAATTGTGAGGTGTTTTCCCTACATAAACTGAATCATGTGGTGTTTTCCCTACATAAACTGAATTGTGAGGTGTTTTCCCTACATAAACTGAATCATGTGGTGTTTTCCCTACATAAACTGAATCATGTGGTGTTTTCTTTACATAAACTGAATCATGTGGTGTTTTCCCTACATAAACTGAATCATGTGGTGTTTTCCCTACATAAACTGAATCATGTGGTGTTTTCCCTACATAAACTGAATCGTGTGGTGTTTTCCCTACATAAACTGAATCATGTGGTGTTTTCCCTACATAAACTGAATCATGGGGTGTTTTCACTACGTAAACTGAATTATGAGATCATTTCACTACGTAAACTGAATTATGAGATGCTTTCACTACATAAACCAAATAATGAAAGTTAATGCTCTGTCCATGATTGATTGACTGATCCACCATTTCCCTCCAAGTTAAATATAGGGCTACTGCTACAGGGTTCTCATTTTCAGAAAAACTAAATTAGTTTTAAATACATGTTTGGAAATGTAGAAACTCTGAGAAGGGAATAATAAGTAAATAAAAAAGTGACAACAATTGTAAAAGACAGATAGGTTTACAAAATTCAGAAGAACTACACACACGACAACAGTAAAGAAAGTAAAGTAGTGGGTAATCTGGAATCAAACCACAGACCTCCATAGGATGAATGCACCTTGCAGCAAGAAAGACAAGATTATGGGAATTCAGCCAACTAGGCACACCAATAAAAGAAAGTGTTACTATTAACCAAGCCTGTCTCACGTTAAGCTATTGCAAATATCAACTACATCAATCCAGATATTACTATGTTTCCTTACTTTCAAAATTTCATCATTCGAAACTGCCACTGTCCATTGTGGTCTGTTTATCACCAAATCAAGCAAAAGTGAGTTTTATACGTGTGGTTTATGCTTGATGATAGGAAAGTTTGGAAGAAATGGAGTCTGTATATTTCTTTGTATTGGCTTAGGTCTATATTTCATAGTTGCATTAGTGTGGCATGATATAAATCATTTCCAGCACAGGTCTTCAACAAATATATGCCAATTTTTCATGCTCTGGACCATGCGTTCCAGCTGTGTCCACGTCTTTCATGTCACCTTTATGTTTGTCTCGAGCTCTCTTCTCGGTGTGTGCTTGTCTGTCTCTACTTCTTTTGCCTCGGGGATTCCAGAACAGAGACTGCTGGTTTTTTTAAGGTATATATTTCTCAACGTCTTCTCCTCATATCATGTTACCCTGTGGTCTGTCTTGTTCTTTCCAACAGTTTGTGATCTTATCATACTATTTCCATGCTAGAGTTGGATGTGTCGGACCGAAAGGTTCAAATATCGCAGTCAAGCTGTAAACTACAACACAGTGAATTTCTTTCTCTAGACTACATCCTGCTACTTGCAAAACCCTTTTCAGGGCTTGGTAGTGGGAGTTTGAGAACGAACAATGAAGAATAGTACTATTTCAGTTTCACTATTCTTTCACAAGCACCTATATATGAAAGTCTGTACCTTCTTTTTTATTGTTGTTTTTGTTATTCTCTATGTTTCAGAGCCATAGGAACATACAATAGAACAGACTACATTGGAGTTAGAGATATTTATTATTGTGTTGGACTTAATTACTTTTGATTTCTATGTTCCCTTAAAAGCAAAATGCAATGAAAAGCTCCTCTCGCCTTTTGTATTCTTATTTTAGTACCTTTATCTGTACCGTCTACTCGTCTATATTGTAGATATATGAATTATTCCAATGCAATGTGAGTGTTGTTACTTGCATTCATGCTCAGAATTTTTGTTCTTCATGTATTCTCTAACCCAATTTCTATGACCTATAATTAAGTATGCTTATTTTATTTTGCATATGATTGTGGTTATGGGACAGAAGAGCCAAGTCATTGGCAAAGCTCAGATCATCAAGTTGTTTCGTCAAATTACATTTTTGTTGGTTGATGTTGTTGTCTTCATAATCCAGAATGTGAAATGGTGATAAGAGACATCCCTACCGAACTAACCAGTTCATTTCTCAAAAGACTCGCAAGAGAGCGCATGAGCTGCAGTGGTCAGTGACCCATAGCTGACTGCTAGCATCAGGGCCAGCGAACCAGAGCTGCCAAGACCCTTCTACACCTAGACGCAGTGATCCTGGATAACAGGCTGCAGCAGGGCAGACTGGCTAAGGAAAAGGGATCGCAGAGGGAATGCTAACCCGGTACTCAAATAATGCTTGCTGAAGTCGGATGTGTTGGACCGAAAGGTGCAAATATCGCAGTCAAGCTGTAAACTATGACACAACGCATTCCCTCTCTGGACTACATTCTGCTACTTAAGCCCTTTCAGGGTTTGGTAGTGAGAGATTGAGAACGAACGAAGCCAAGCCAAAAGACTCAGAAAGCTGGCCTTCATGTAGAACTCTACATTTCACATCTTCATGTTTTCATAACTGAATTTCAGATGCACTCTATATTATCTGAACAATTTCCGAAGTGATTCATGTCTAAGCTGCCAAATATGGTTTCGTAGTCCATGAATCTAATATAAAAGAGTGTGTTGCATTCCACACTTCGTTAAACTATTATTCTCATTGTAGCTATCTGATGTGCACAGGACCTATTTTATCAACATTTGTCTGTTCCCTCAGCTGTTTGTCTATCATCTCTTGGAACATCCCTAATGTGATACTGTTAAGTATTTTCCCAGATGCTGATAATAACATTATTCCTCTTTAATTTGTAACTACATGCTTTCCTTCCAGTATGCTGGCATTTCTTAAGTTTCACAAACATTACCAAATAGTTTGTATAATATCTCTATTGAAGTGTCAATTTCTGCTTTGATTGCCTCTGCTGACATATCATCTGGACCAGTGATTTCTAATAAACCATTATAACTTTCTTGATTTCTCCTTTGGTTTCTAGTAATTAACTTGCAATTCTGTTTCTACTTACTGAATGTCTAGGGGATGTGGTGAGGCCGGTTTTTTTTTTTAAAGTTCTTTGAAATATTTGCCCATCTCTTCATCTGCTCATTATTGTTGCTAATCAAATTTCCTTCCTTATCTTTAATCAAACCATTTACTTGCTTATATTTACCTATTAGATTTTTTGTGCTGTTGTACAGGTCTTCCATAATTTCTTTTATTGTAGTTTCCTCTGCCTTTTTTGCCAACTCATCAATATATTTTCTCTTGTCTCTTCTTCTTTGGCGTTTGTCTTGAAAAGGACCTTTGTGACATTGTGCCGTAGCTTACAGCGAGGCTGCTATATCTGCACTTTTCAGCCCTACACATCCTATATCAGCACAGCATTTTTGGGACTTGGTTTGCCTTCTCTCTTCAATCCTTAATCTCTTAACCAAGTTGCATGGCTGCAGTCTGCTTCCAGAGCTGTCATTTGCAGGGGAATAGGGTCTTGGTCAGTTATTAGTCACTGACCCTGGCACAAGCAGCCAGCTAAGAGTCGCTGACTGCTGTCAACTCATTCACTGCTGCATCTTTACGCCTTGTCTCTTCTGGTGCTTTTTCTTACTTCAGTGAACTTTTCATGAGCCTTGGCTCTAGTATTTTTGGTTTTGCTTCTTTTAAAATCTTCCTTCTATATTTTCTTTCCTTTATCTTTGCAGTAGTTTATTTTGTTATTCATGTTTTGTATCGATGCTCTTTGTTACCCAGAACTTATCCACAAGTCTCATTCTATATATCTTGTATCTGTTGGCAGTACTCTTCATTTTAAATGCATGTTTCAAAGTTTTGTTTCAAGCAAAAGTAGCTTTATTACATTTTATAATAATTATACTTGGAGTTATTTTGAGAAATTGATGATGCTTTAAAATGCATAATGACAGTAATTTTGTTTAGATTAAAAAAATTTCTTTTTTGAAGTTAATGGGGGGGTTTGATATACATGTGTATAATTATGTTTGAAAGTTTTGTTATAGACAAAAATAATTGTAATTACATATTATAATTATGTTTGAAGTTTTATCATAATTATATGTTTTCAATGCATGTATGTAATTTTTGTTTCAGTTGTTTTTTTTAAACTAAATTTGTTGGAAAAAAATTGTGAAATTATGTTGTGATTTTTAAAGTTAGAAATAATGAGTTTTAGAGGAATGAACTTGACAATGTAACTGCCAGAAAGTTGAGAATAATTAGTTTTAGAGGAATAAACTTGACAATGTAGTTTCCAAAAAGTTAACATTAATGAGTTTTAGAGGAATAAACTTGACAATGTAGCTGCCAAAAAGTTAACATTAATGAGTTTTAGAGGAATAAACTTGAGAATGTAGCTGCCAAAAAGTTAACATTAATGAGTTTTAGAGGAATAAACTTGACAATGTAGCTGCCAAGAAGTTAACATTAATGAGTTTTAGAGGAATAAACTTGAGAATGTAGCTGCCAAAAAGTTAACATTAATGAGTTTTAGATGAATAAACTTGACAATATAGCTGCCAAAAAGTAAACATTAATGAGTTTTAGAGGAATAAACTTGACAATGTAGCAATGAGTTTTAGAGGAATAAACTTGAAAATGTAGCTGCCAGAAAATTAAGAATGATGAGTTTTAGAGGGATAAACTTGAGAATGTAGCTGCCAAAAAGTTAAAATTAATGAGTTTTAGAGGAATAAACTTGAAAATGTAGCTGCCAGAAAATTAAGAATGATGAGTTTTAGAGGGATAAACTTGAAAATGTAGCTGCCAGAAAATTAAGAATGATGAGTTTTAGAGGGATAAACTTGAAAATGTAGCTGCCAGAAAATTAAGAATGATGAGTTTTAGAGGGATAAACTTGAGAATGTAGCTGCCAGAAAATTAAGAATGATGAGTTTTAGGGGGATAAACTTGAGAATGTAGCTGCCAAAAAGTTAAAATTAATGAGTTTTAGAGGAATAAACTTGAAAATGTAGCTGCCAGAAAATTAAGAATGATGAGTTTTAGAGGAATAAACTTGAAAATGTAGCTGCCAGAAAATTAAGAATGATGAGTTTTAGAGGGATAAACTTGAGAATGTAGCTGCCAGAAAATGTAATGATAATGAGTTTTATGGGAATGAACTTGACAACGTAGCTGCTAGAAAGGGATCCACACTTCAGTGGCTACCATTTACGCATGGAACAAGAAGGTACATGTGCTTGCAAAAATGGTAGGAAATTGTGAGCACCAAAACATTGAAATCAAATACTCTGAGAAAAATATAGCTATCCAGGCTGTCAGAAGAGAACAGAACCGACACATTGGCGACAAATACCCTCTACCAGCATGGATGGATCACGATTCTTCGCTTCAGCTCAGGGCACAACAGACTGAATAAACAACACGCGTAAGCTTTGACTGTCTGCTTCACCACTGTGCACATGTTGACCAAACGAAATCTGCGACTTGCTCTTTCATTAGATTTAAGCGAGGAACATTTGCGCTACAATCATAAGCACTCGCTTGCACTGAGCTATCTTGGTTCAGTGATAAAATGTGTTAGTCAAGGCGACTGGAGATAGCACGTGATATATTTAATTTTTTAAACATTTTTTTTAGATTTCTTCTGGTCATGTAGGCTTGCGTGGAAATGAAATTAATTTCCTAATGATTTTGCCAGGACAGCCACTTACAGCCTGCTATTTTCAATTGACAACTGCAAAGGTTTCTTTTACTTGCACATATGTAAACATGGCCTCAGAATATATCATATCATCCGTCTACGAATGACTAGGTCTACGATCTCACTAGCATTAATCCTTTTTTACAGTCTAGTCTAATCTATTAGATGTGTGTCTTAATCCTTTACAGTCTAGTCTGTTCGATTAGATGTGTCTTAGTGCTTTACAGTCTAGTCTTGTTGTTTAGATTCATATCTTAACACACCGGCCTAATTGATAATGTTTGTGTCTTCAGACGCAAATCTAATAAATTATACTTGGCTGTAAATAGTTAAGACCACGGATTGCTTGAAATTTATGGGATTCGAACCCCCACTGTTTCGTGCTTTTGTTCGAGTCTTTAGGCTGCAGCAGTAGTGTGAATTAAAGTGTTTTCAAACATGGATAAGTCTGATTCAGATACTGCGCCGGAACAGAAACAAGAACGAGACCAACGTTACTACCAAACGGTCTTCGCCAGGGACAGCACATGTAAGAACTAACACATAATGAAAAAGAAATGAGCACATAGGGTGAGTAGAGAGTAACAACATGGGTTTAAAATAAGCACGAATTTGTCAAAAGAAGGTCACACTTTTCTTCGTCTCCTCAATAATTTCACTATTTTCTAAGCATATGGACATCATTATGGAAAGCTTCTTACAGGAAGCCTGCACTAAATCACTTGGTATACTCTTACAGAAGTGGTTTCTGTAACAATTTATTTTTATATGATGAGAATGCCCTATGCTCAAACCTATTTAGTCGCTTTTTTTTAAACGACGTAAGTGAAATTAAGTGGGCCTATTCTTTCGTCCTCTGTATGGAACCACAGTATCCACAAGGAGATGTATAAACCAATATTAATAGTTGCCCATCACAGGATAACATGACGACATCATCAGACTTGTGCTGTGTGATGTGATCTCGTATGACTATAAAGATCAATCCTTACAACAGACTATTGACTTGGGACACATGTGTGGGTTTGTCGTGCGTTCTGTTACTTAGGACTGCTCGCTTTCTCTGAACCTCGGCGATGATGTTTTGCTCTGCGATTTGAGCACTTTGTGTGATGCTAGCACGCCAGGTGGAACGGTTTGTGCAAGCATGTCCCAGGAGGTGACTTCAATTTGAAGCTTTTTAGGGATATTTTTAAGGAGTCTATGTAGCGTTTCTTTTGACGAACAAATAATTTACGTTCTGCAGGAGCTCAAGAGACACCTGTTTACACAGATGAGTCGGCCTCGGTGAGCTAAAAAAGGAGAGTGAAATCTATATCGCACACTCCAATGGCAACACAGAAAATCACTCTATACCAGCAAGAGAGAACTGTACCAATTTCAGATCTGAAGCAACAACTGTTCATGATGCAACTCCAATTCTTATCAGTCAAAACAACTGCAAGAAAAACTCTTTCTAACAGACTCCAGGAGCGTACTCCAAGCCATCTCAAGCCCCAAACAAAATAGGTTCTCAAATGAAATAAAATATTACATCGAATTGCTATCTTTAAAAAAAAATATCTAGCCCACTGTGGTATCCTTGGAAACGAGAAAGCAGATAAGCTCACCAAAACCTAAAGTGGCGGCACGCAAACTTGTCACCCACAGAGCTATAAAGAAGCAAAGACACTCATCAAACGATCCATGGGGACAGAATGGAGAGACCAGTACAAAGAAACAAGCCAGAAAAGGACAGAATAGATAAACTTGGTAGAGATGGGCAGACGAAGATCGTCAGATTCAGAACGGGACATAGCAGACTCAAGGCCCACCTCCACAAAATGGGTTTTTAGAGACACGGCCACGTGCGATTGTGGAGCACCCAAGCAAACACCAAAACGTACCCTACATGACTGCCCTGGTTATACAGATGAAAGAAAAGCAGTCTGGCCCGGGGAAGTGACCATGCGTGAACATCTTTATGAGACCAGCGACTACCTGGAATGCACAGTCTCCTTCGGTGAATCTCACCTGGCTAGAAGCATAGCATCAGTTAATCAGGAATGTGAATAACATATCTCCTTCTTTCAAACCTGTACTTTATGCAGAAGTGAATGGAAGCTCAACATTGTTAAGTATTTCAGAGTTAGGTACTTTGTCCTACCACCCGACCCAGTAGCCGAGGAAGATAGTTCATTTTGAGACGATTTAACTGTCTGGTATGTCTGCTTTACAGTGTCCATATTTCGCAGGCATGCAACAGAATGGTTAGCACTACAGAATGGTTAGCTATAGAGTGGTTAGCTATAGAATGGTTAGCACTACAGAATGGTTATCTATAGAATGGTTAGCACTACATAATGGTTAGCTATAGAATGGTTAGCACTACAGAATGGTTATCTATAGAATGGTTAGCACTACATAATGGTTATCTACAGAATGGTTAGCTATAGAATGGTTAGCACTACATAATGGTTATCTACAGAATGGTTAGCTATAGAATGGTTAGCACTACATAATGGTTTGCTATAGAATGGTTAACACTACAGAATGGTTAGCACTACAGAATGGTTAGCTATAGAATGGTTAGCTATAGAATGGTTATCTATAGAAGGGTTAGCTATAGAATGGTTAGCTATAGAATGGTTAGCACTACAGAATGGTTATCTATAGAATGGTTAGCACTACAGAATGGTTATCTATAGAATGGTTAGCACTACATAATGGTTATCTATAGAATGGTTAGCACTACAGAATGATTAGCACTACAGAATGGTTAGCTATAGAATGGTTAGCACTACAGAATGGTTAGCTATAGAATGGTTAGCACTACAGAATGGTTAGCTCTAGAATGGTTAGCACTACAGAATGGTTAGCTATAGAATGGTTAGCACTACATAATGGTTATCTATAGAATGGTTAGCACTACAGAATGATTAGCACTACAGAATGGTTAGCTATAGAATGGTTAGCACTACAGAATGGTTAGCTATAGAATGGTTAGCACTACAGAATGGTTATCTATAGAATGGTTAGCACTACATAATGGTTAGCTATAGAATGGTTAGCTATAGAATGGTTAGCACTACAGAATGGTTAGCTATAGAATGGTTAGCACAACAGAATGGTTAGCTATAGAATGATTAGCACTACAGAATGGTTAGCTATAGAATGGTTAGCTACAGAATGGTTAGCTATAGAATGGTTAGCACTACAGAATGGTTAGCTATAGAATGGTTAGCACTACATAATGGTTATCTACAGAATGGTTAGCTATAGAATGGTTAGCTCTACAGAATGGTTATCTACAGAATGGTTAGCTTTACAGAATGGTTAGCTCTACAGAATGGTTAGCTTTACAGAATGGTTAGCTCTACAGAATGGTTAGCTATAGAATGGTTAGCTACAGAATGGTTAGCTATAGAATGGTTAGCACTACAGAATGGTTAGCTATAGAATGGTTAGCACTACATAATGGTTATCTACAGAATGGTTAGCTATAGAATGGTTAGCTCTACAGAATGGTTATCTACAGAATGGTTAGCTTTACAGAATGGTTAGCTCTACAGAATGGTTAGCTTTACAGAATGGTTAGCTCTACAGAATGGTTATCTACAGAATGGTTAGCTTTACAGAATGGTTAGCTATAGAATGGTTAGCACTACAGAATGGTTATCTACAGAATGGTTAGCTATAGAATGGTTAGCACTACAGAATGGTTATCTACAGAATGGTTAGCTATAGAATGGTTATCTACAGAATGGTTAGCTACAGAATGGTTAGCTATAGAATGGTTATCTACATAATGGTTAGCTACAGAATGGTTAGCACTACAGAATGGTTATCTACAGAATAGTTAGCACTACAGAATGGTTATCTACAGAATGGCTATCTACAGAATGGTTAGCACTACAGAATGGTTATCTACAGAATAGTTAGCACTACAGAATGGTTATCTACAGAATGGCTATCTACAGAATGGTTAGCACTACAGAATGGTTATCTACAGAATGGTTAGCACTACAGAATGGTTAGCACTACAGAATGGTTCTCTTCAGAATGGTTAGCACTACAGAATGGTTAGCATCACTGAATGAAACACTCACTTGTACATGGAAGTGACTCTAATGCCTTGCTGGTTTCAGATGTTCTCTTGTAACTTCATAAACGAAGAAAATGCTATTGCAATTCTGATGTTGGGCTCGGAGTCAATATTCACTTTCCTGATGAGGGTATTGCCTAGACAGATGAAGCTATTGACTGTTTGGTTTTGTAAGTAGATGTTTGGTTGGCTGTACAGCTTCCCAGGAACATGCTGGAAGAGTATCTGTATAAGCCCGCCTACAATAATCTATAGTTAAACTCTGCAGAATGAAATTAGTTTAAAGGATTATCTATGACGTGGGTTTTTCATGGTATGACCGTTTTTCCCAGTTGACCCAGCTGTAAATGGGTACCTGACAAAGCCAGGGGAAGTTTCAGAGCTGCCATAGGAGCTTTGGAGTTCGTGCTCATTGCCACTTTCAGCAATGAAAGGGACTAAGCACATATAGAGACGTCCTAGTACAATGAAATCGGTTCTGTGAGCCATTTTTCATTTCCAAATTGGTCAGCAAATACTAGTCGCATGGCACAGGATGTTGATGATTATTTTTATGTTTATAGAAATAGTAACTATATGTATCGCGACAGGTAAAAGAAAGTAAAACGCAGATATATTCAGTTCAGTTCAAGTGCCATCTCCGCATCAAAGGTCAGATGCAATAGATCTACATAATACCATAATGGTGCAATCTAACAGACTTTTCCCAGTCCGTCTTCTAATGTTATCCACCCACTTATAACGTTGTCTACCTCGTGTACCACTGCTTTCCACCCTACCCTCCAGTATGGTCTTCAACAAGGAGGTATGTCTTGTTATATGACCAAAATAATGTAACTGCCTAACCCTGATTTAGGTCATTAATTCTATTTCCACCCCCAACTTTTTCAATACCTTTCCCCTCTTTCTAAGAAATGCAAATCAATCTTCTATATACCGACATCTTGAAGGCCTCAACACTATTTTCCAACTTGTTATTCAGTGTCCATATTTCTGCGTCATAAAGTAGTGACGAGTATACATAACATCTGACAAGTCTCATTGTCAAGATAACAGTAGTTGATCTTTAATTTGTCATACATGGTTTCTTGCCACTTTACCCAATTATCATAGTCTGTTTTTTTTAAATGTTTATGTTTAATCCAAACTCTTGACTTATTGTGTATATTGTTGTCACAAACTCCTGTAATTCTTACTCACTTTTTGCCATAAAAACTGTATCGTCCGCATATGGCATCCCCTCTGTCTGTTGGAATATTTGTTCTGTGTATTAAAAAGACAAGAGGCAATACATATCCCTGTCTCACTGCTCTTTTTACATCTGTACTTGGAGAGTATAACTTTCCTGATTTAACTGTTCCCAGTACAGATTACGGAGCAGTCTTATGTCTTTACCATCTAGACCTATTTCTTTGAGACATTTAATTAATTTTTTATGTTCGGTTCTGTTAAAAGCCTTCTGGTAGTCTATGTAGCAAATATAAATGTCATCATGTATTTCTATACATTTTTCTGTCACAGTTCTCACACAGAAAATTGCTTCCATTGTTCCATTATACTTTCGAAGCCCAAATTGTTCTTCCTAAACTTCCCTTTCTACTTTACCTCTTATTCTCTCTTGTATTATCTTGAGCAGTATTTTAATTGTGCAACTCATTAGACTTATTGTTCTAAGGTCTGAACATTCTGTTGCATGAGATTTTTTCTGGAGTGTTATAAACGTTGATGTGTTAAAGTCAGTTGGTATATATCAAGTATTGTATATGTCTTGTATGTGTCAGATATATTACAAGGAAGCAATATCACTGCAAACTAAAATAACTAAAAATGTTGCTGGTATTCTAAATTGTCATTCTTCAGCGACACGTCTTAGTCCTGGTCAGACAACTACAGCTCCCCACGGCACAAGGGGATGAGTATCGATGGAGTCGTATAAACTGGTTGTATACAGACTCTGTAGAGCCTTCTAAACAAGAATATAAGCCAGTATATGCCGATCAGCACGCAGCTACAAGTTCCAATAGAGAGCCCACTGAGGCTGAAACACGATCATCTCCTGGCTTGCAACATAATAAGCAGACTGATTTGAAATGTGTAGAAGCGGAAGAACATAATAATCAGACTGATCTAGAATTTGAAACATTTGCCGAAACACAGGTACTATCCAAGGACCACGTCTGCCTCAATCAGAATTCCCTACAGATCCAGGACTCTAACTCAGATTTAAGCACAAGATTGATACGGAAATTGATTGAAATTGGACCAAGTCAACCAGGTCTCGATGAACGATTGAAATGTTCGACAGATGAATCTGGACGCAAGTTTCAAATTTCTTGGCACATAAAACGTTTGAGAAAGGGTAGTACGAAAGAGGAAAGAAATTGGCTTGTCTATTCACCAACAAATGATGTACTGCCAAGCTTGTTAGTTATTCGCTGAACCTAAATCTGAAAATTATAGCAAGGAACAGTCTGGCCCAGATTCAGAAGTTTTCAATCGGAAGAAAGGTATGGAAAAAATTGTTAAACACGAAACTTCTAATCAACATCAAATTGCAATATGCCAATATTTGCTTGCTAAATATCATATTTCAAATGACAAAACTGTAATATCTGGTTTGATCAGACAGGAGAGTCGCCAAGTTGAAAAGAATAGAGAAGTTCTTAGCAAAACAAGGTTTGTCATTTAGACATAGTGAACATTCTTCGTTAAGTGATAGTGAAAATACAGGAAATTTACATGAAATGTTATCTTTATTAGCCAAATATGATTCAACTTTGGACAATCATCTAAAGTTTGAAAAGAAAAATGAACTTTATTCAAGTCATAATGTGCAAAATGATTTAATTCAATCACTCGCATCTGAATTATCGGTGACAATTGGTAATGAAATTAAGTCTGCAGTTTGTTTCTTTAATTATTGATTCAACTATTGATAAATCCAGAATTGATCAGATGTCAGTTTCTTTACAATCAGTTTCGAAATCAGGACATATTGCTAAAAGATTTATTGGCTTCTATAAACTGGAAACAGCAATGCCACAGCATTTACTGGGGTCATTTTAACAGAGCTTCAACTGTGAAACATTGAATATTGATATTACACTCTATCGAAGATAGGCATACGATCGCGCCTCTGTTATATCTGGAGTTAAGAGTGGCCTTCAAACTCAGATAAAGACACTTTCACCTAGCACTATCTATGTTCCTCTGTGATGTCTAGAATTAAGAGTGGCCTTCAAACTCAGATAAAGACACTTTCACCTAGCACTATCTATGTTCCTCTGTGATGTCTGGAGTTAAGAGTGGCCTTCAAACTCAGATAAAGACACTTTCACCTAGTACTATCTATGTTCCTCTGTGATGTCTGGAGTTAAGAGTGACCTTCAAACTCAGATAAAGACACTTTCACCTAGCACTATCTATGTTCCTCTGTGATGTCTAGAATTAAGAGTGGCCTTCAAACTCAGATAAAGACACTTTCACCTAGCACTATCTATGTTCCTCTGTGATGTCTGGAGTTAAGAGTGGCCTTCAAACTCAGATAAAGACACTTTCACCTAGCACTATCTATGTTCACTGTTGTGCTCATGTTTTGAATTTGGTGACCATCGAAGCAATGTCTGTCAACAGTGATGTACAGTTACTTTTCGGCACAACAGAAAAGTTGTATACGTTCCTTACGTCTAGTTTACCACGACTACATACTCTTGAAAAACATATAAAATCTAAATAGATCTCAACGTTAGATACTCTGAAACGACTATCTGAAACAAAGTGGGCAAGCCGAAGTATGCAGTTGTTGGATCTTTCTCTGCTATTCTAGCCACTCTAGATGATTTAAATTTAGGGGAATCAAAAGAACATAAAGGAAGTGTCAAAGCAGAAGCTACGGGATTATCTGTTTTGCTAAAGAAATATTCTTTTGTTTTTCTAATGCTATTTCTACAAAAGCTGTTATATAGTATATGTGTGTTATCAAATTACTCGCAACGCAGCGACATTTACATATCCTTTGCAAAACAATTGATCAATGTTGCAAGTAAACATTTGTTGGTATGATAATTGATGAAGCTTTTGAAACTCTAAATGTAGCTGTCAATTCATGTATTAACGAAAAATGTTCCTGACTAGATGTTGAAACAGAATTTAAAGAAAAGCGAATATCAAGAAAGAAACGTATAGCAGGCGAACTAAGCAGAGATGAAAGGATTGATGATCCAACTACACTCTTTAAATATGAAACGTACTTCACTGTACTGGATACGCTTGTTACCTAAACAGATGAACGTTTTATGGACTTTTAAAATTCTGTTACTTATTTCTGTTCTCTTGATCCATCACAAATATTGGAAGAAAATAAATATTCTTTTAGAAGTTTATGGGAAATTTACAAAAACCATATTAACATCGAAGAAGCAATCGTAGAATATGATACATTCAATTGGTCTAGTTCGTGGCGGTGCTGACCGTTTGGGCTGACATGTGTCCATCGTTCTAGATGCGGCTTTTTAGAGAAAATAAAAACTTGCCATAGTAGAAGTGATGTGTCTCGAAAAAGGTTGCCAGTTTCTCTCCTGTCTCGTCCCATCTTTCCGCGGAGAGTGGTCCTATGTGTCTCTCGGTTTTTTTCTGGATCCAATGCCGGTGTTGAAGTCTCAGATGACAACTTTGAAGTGGGTGCGGCATTCTTGGAATGTATCGATGAGCTGGTCGTCGAAATTGTCGTGTTCCTCGTCTTCTGTTGCTGGGTTGTAGGGTGTTGGGACAGTTTATTCCCGAGTCGTTTGTAGCCGTTCGGTGTCTATCCTTCTCAGCGGGTTGGGCTTGAGCAGGGCTGGGTGATGTCAGCAGACCTACTGCCATGGGCACTTTAGTCAGATCATGGTTGTGTGTTGATCCGGAAGCTGGCTTTGCTCTTTTCTGTTTCGTTTCCTTTCTCTGATTTTCTTAAACCGGGTCTACGTGATTCTAGCCAAATTGAGGATACAGAGGTAGGAGAGTTTATTTGAGAGGTCGTAGGTGTCAAGAGGAGGGCTCTTGAATACTTAAAGCGTAAATTAAAACTCTTCTCCGGCAGAGGTGAATCTATTGAGATCTAATTTAGCTGCGATTCATAAATGGTTTGTAAGCTGACAGATGAAGTTTAATGTTAAAAAAATGTACAGTCATCCACATGGGAAGATCCGATATGGAACGTAATTTCATGATAGGAGTGAACAATATTAGACAGACAAGGAAAAGGACATATGTGTTATAATACGGTAGATCACACATGTAAGGTGTGGGAGCAAGTCCACGCAGCAGTGAAAAAGACTAATGCGATGCTTGGTATGATTAAAAGACACATTACAGATAGTGATAGTCAAACTTTATAAGTCATTGGTGAAATCTAAATTGGAGAACTGTATTCAGATGTGGAGTCCTTAACACAGTGTGAATATAAACATGATAGAAAGGTTACAAAGAAGAGTTACAAAAATGATCGAGGGATTCCAGAGTTATAGTAATGAGGAGAGACTTAGAAAAACTGGTTTTCAGTGTCTAGATCATTATCATCATCGTGTAGCATGTCCTTTATAGAACGTCGCTCCCATCACATCCTGTCTGAAAGAAACTCTTTACCTTGCCAAAACTGCAGCCTGCGCCAGACATACCCAGGCATTCCTGGATATCTTGGTGCCATCGTCTTCTTGGTCTATCCCTTCCTCTTTTGCCTGGCACCATACCATCCATCACTGTTCACTCAAGACCGTTGTGTCTCTTGATGTGACCAAAGTATTTACATTTTCTGGCCAAAATGGAATTGATAAACCAGTTCTCTTCTATGTTCAACTCTCGCCGAATGTCTATATTTGTCTTTTTCTCTGTCAATGTATTATAAGGATCTTTCTGTAACATTTTGACTCGAAGGATTCGATTCTTTGTCTGTGACAGGTAAAAGGAGTGAAAGCCATATAGTCTTGCTTACAGATGCCTTGGCCGTAGTCACAGCACTAAAAAGCCAGAAAAATACTGAACTTAATGATTTAAGAGCAGTACTCTGTCAACTATGCCAGCAGTCCGCACCAAAAAGGGTAGTGGTGCAGTGGGTTCCATCCCACTGCAACATCCAAGGCAACGAGGAGGCAGACAGACTGGCAAAAGAAGGTGCAAGACTACCACAAACCAGATACTAGTATGACATACGAAGAGTCAAAACGGCTTATTAGAGTTAGATACATGACCAAATGGGAAACCGAACATACTGGTTACACAAAAAACGATGCCTACTACCAGTTGAACAGAAGAGAGCAGGTCGTGGTCTTCAGACTTCGCACTGGCCACAATAGACTGAGGTACCACCTATTCAACAAATTGAAGATATGTGGCACTGACGAATGCCCGTGTGGTACAGGGAAAATGACCGCTGAGCATTTGCTGCAAAACTGCCCGACATACGAGGATCAGAGAGAGCAGATGTGGCCATCCCCAGTGGCAACACTAGACAAGCTCTATGGCAGTGTCGACAGCCTCAGGATGACCCCTCCTTTTTTCGAAAAAAATAAAGGTTGATGTCTGACTGCGTACGAAGAAGAAGAAGATTCTTTGTCTAGAAGTTTTGATAATCCCCCATGATTCGCAGTCATCTGCTGCCACAGTGTCTAGAACAGAGACGAATTCGAGGTGACTTATTATAGGTTTCTAAATTAATCAATGGAAAGGATCAATTAGACTATACCAAGTTTTTTTCAAAGTTCAACCGGCCACAAGAGCTGGTGGGCACAGCTTCAAATTATTTAAAAACAGATTCAGATTAGATATTAGGAAATATGTGTGTAGTCAAAGAGGAGTGAATGCTTGGAATGCATTGCCACGTGATGTGGTGGAGGCAGGGTCAGTTAATGCAATCAAAAATAGATTGGATGATCACAGTCATTTTTAGTTGCAGTGGAGTGGAATAAACTGATTGTATACATATTCTGTAGAGCCTTCTAGACCAGTATAATAATGTTATGTTAATTTGTGTTCAGTATTGGCAGTTGACGGTGCTTTAGTAGACATTTTAGCAGTGGCGTATGCTTGTCCCTGATATAAGGTGTGCTAGCCTTGGAATTTTTAACTCTTGTCAATGTTTCTAGAATGACTTTAACACCGTATATGTTCATTTAAATGTAATTAATTTAATTGAACAATGCTGATGAACAGTATATATAATGTTTGTTTAATCTTAGTGTTTAAAGTAAAATAGTTAATAGTGATGGGAAAATACATAAATCTTAAACAGGGGAAGACACGATTGACGTTTTGACTACCTGATGACCTGCCCCAATCGCCTGGAAACGTGGAATAGGTGCGACATGTTGGAGGCAAATGACGAGGCAATCCATGTTGCTGAATAGTCAATACTGGAAGCGGCAAAGTAAAACGTGGTGCTTGGACAAGAAAAGTAAGTAAGTAGGCGAAGACATAGAAAAAATGATCTAGAATGTCATTTAAAACTGAATAAGTAAGTAGGCGAAGACGTAGAAAAAAAAGAACTAGAGTGTCATTTAAAACTGAAGTGGAAAACAGAGATAATATGAAGTGTCGAAAAGCACAAAGGAGACGGCCACAATGTGGAATGAGTTGATCATCAACGGAATTTGAAATGAGACAATTTACGATGCTGACGATATAATGTCACATGGTTTTGGTCATGTGCTCAATTTAGGCTATTTTTAGACTTCGTCAGACGATCTCTCGAAGCCTAAATCTTCTGATGAGATGAGAAACCGCCAACTTCTGCTCCATCTCTACACAAAATGACTTCCATAAAACAAGACATCTCAATTTTAGCGATCACAGTATTATCTGTGTGTTATGTTTCAGCTCAAATCAACATTCGATATCCAGTTATTTTAAGTAAGTTTATACGTTTTGTTAATTGACCGATTTTTTGTATAATTATCATCATTCATAACAACAACAACATACCGATACTGGCGATACTGAAATACTCAATGTCGGTCAGTGGGTCGGTAACATTCAGACCAGGTAAACAATAAGGTAAAGTTAGTCTCACAACAGACACTGCAGTCAGGGAGGAGGCGTTAGATACTGTATTCTACTAGGTCTCAGCTTTTGTGACGTGGGATGAACAGTTCCACTTCTCGTCGCTCTTCTTATAGTTATTTACCTAACTAGTAACTTTAAACTTAAGGCCCTAGGTCTAACTCAACTAACTGCACTAAATATGAAATCATAGGACCTATGAACTTCCCTTGCTTGCTCTTTTGTCTTTTTCTTTGTTTCATGACAGATATAGTCTAGTTATACTGATTTTGGAGGCTTTAATAATGTGTGTGCTTTCCAACGCCACTTTCTTCCTAAGATTTCATGTTCCACCTGTATTTGTTTTGTTCTCTCATAAACTTTTGTTACAAACCCTTGTTGAACCACTTCAGGCCATGAATCTTTCTCAGGGTTTATTGGTAATAATATATGGTAATCTCTTGATATTCATTTTAGTCATCTACAATGTTTCTGCAGTATATTACTATATATATTGAAAGAACCGACTTCACATTGGAATTGACCAATCCTTAGCCTAAGTTTAGCTTAGTATACATTTTGATCCTTTTAGAGTTTCATATAATAATATATATTTTCAACATGGCAAAGGCCACTCCTGCTTTTTGTATTCTGTTTTTTTACATTCACTTGTCTTGTTTTGTTTATGATCCTCTCTACTACGTAAGTAAAGCTCACTACCTCATCCAATAGTGTTCCTCACAGCCATGTTGTTGGCAGCATTTGTGTACATTTTATGTTTCTTCTTCAGTATTCGTTCTGAAAAAGATGTTTGTGACATTGTCATAGTTTACAACAATACCGCTCTTTCTCTTCTTCTTTGATCAACGGATGTTATGCATCTAGTCTGAAAAGATTCATGAAGGAGACTGCAATTCTGAAATTTTCTACAATGTTGAGCTTCCATACACTTCTGCAAAACGCACAGATATGATGGAAGGAACTTGTTTTTCGCATCTCTGATTAGCGCCTCCCCAAGACGCTGCTAGACAGTGAGTTCAAAACAGGCAGAAGCTCGTCAGGGGACAGAAGAAACTTCTTCTTCATTGATTAACTGATATAATGCTTCTAGTCCAGTGAGGTTCAAGAAAGAGACTACATTTCAGGTCTTCGCTGGTACCTCACAGTTTGTCGAGCATGGTCACTTCCCTGGGCCAGACTGCCTCTCTTTGGTCTGTATAAGTAGGACAGTCCTGCAGGATATGTTCTGGTGTTTGCTTGAGTACCCCGCAATTGCACGTGGCAGTGTCTTTGAGACCCATTCTGTGGAGGTGGACCTTGAGTCTGCAATGTCCTGTTCTGAGTCTGAAGATCTTTGTGTGCCCATCTCTGCCAAGTTTGTCTATGCTGTAATTTTCTAGCTTGCATTCTTTGTGCTGGTATCTCCATTCCGTCTCCATGAATCGTTTGATGAGTGTCGTTGCTTCTTTATAGCTCTGTGGATGGCGAGTGCATTCCACCACTTTCGGCTTTTGCAAGCTCATTTGCTTTCTCATTTCCAAGGATTCCGCGGTGCGCAGAAATTCACTGTAGAACTAGATCTGTTTCTTGAAACAGCAATCCGATGTTGTATTTATTTTATTTCATGTGACAAGGGAAGCCTGAGATAGGCCACCCAGGGAAATAGATGTAATTATTTTAAAGCGAACAACCATGGATGTCAAATCGTCTTTAGTTGTTAGTTTGGTATTTTTGTACCTCATATTATGCTCTACATAATAGACATGACTGGACCACTGACATACTCAAAGGCACTCATTCACTTTCAGACAATGGCTGACAAGTGTAACATGTTATATATTACACTATCTACTTTCTTTCTTACAAATACCACTCCTTAACTCACAACCCTAATGAGAACACTAACAATTATTTGAACTGCAGCAATAACAAATGAATATTTATTTTTACAAACACTAATTGCATTATAACATTAATATCAGTAAATAAAAACTAAATATAACATCTCTCAAGAGGTTTATGGAAATATCACACGTATGTCTTTTGTACTTAATAAACTACAAGTCCTATTATCACTTGATCATTCCTAGCTAATGTTCCTCGTAATTTAACATATTTTAATTCCGTAGAGTTGACGCAAACTCACTATCAAGCTAACTGGTTCTTGTCAGGTGCCAATCTTCTGGTCCTCACTCGTTTTGTGGCCATCTGTCCTTCCGCTCTGCTCCTATAGAGTCTGAGTCTTCTGAGCCTCCTGTCTAGTCTTCAAGTCAGAAACTCTATGATGAATACAGCTGTTCTTACACCTTGGTGGTTCTCCAAACAAGGATAACGCCATTGATGTCAGGGGTTCTCGTGTCGACAACAGTGGTTCTTCTTCTGTAGGTGTCAGGTCAATAACAAACAACACCTTTGTTATGATGGGTTGTTGGGATGACAGCTTCATATTTAAGGAAACACGTCTACTTCTGACTTTTATGCAGTTGGATGCCACTTTAGGAACTTCAAAGTCAACATCATGTGTGACAAGGTTTCAACGATGATTCATCAGGACAAAACACAAAGTCAAATGCTTACAAGTGCTGGTTTGTGTTGGCAGTCTTTACCACTCAACCAAGTGCTTGGTCGAGATCTTCCCTCTGACTGGCTAGAGTCTGCTTCTGTGATTTTTCTATTGTCCTAGTGCTGTGCTATCTGTCCTAACTGCACTTTATCTGATGGTCTATCTATGTCCTAGCTACTCTACTATCTGCTCGGTGGTCTTCTGTTCTGTGGTCTATCTAGAATACCGTGATCCCCCTGCTTATACAGCATATACATTATTCTTCTCATTTGGGTCCATGTAATCAATCTTTGACGAGCTCTGGCGTGTCATTTCCCTGAACTACCGTGCCGCTAAAAGAAAGGATACCTTGTCATGAACTTTCTATGTGATCTAAAAGGTCATGGGATTTCCCAGTAGGACTGTGAGAGAAAATCCAATTTGGCTGGATACACCCTTAAACGAGTATTGTTGAAGGATTTCAAACAATGACAATTCTATTAACGCCATCTTTCAGACAGGGTTCTAAAGTTATGTGTGGGTACCTCGAACTGTGTTTTCAGGACTTCCCTGAACCTGGCTCTGTTAACCTTGTAACTCTGTTACACAAGCACATCTTCTAATATAATATATGCCCTCGATATGATTTCAGTTCCAGGTGATGGAGGCTCACAGCTTGTTGTCAAATTGAATAGAACTTGGACCCCACATTACCTCTGTCACAAGTACACTTCAACTTATGAGTCCATTTGGCTGAACCTAGAGGAGTTTTTACCAGAAGTTATTGACTGCTTCGTGGACAACATGAGGTATTGCATTGACTTGGGTACAAGAGATATACAATTTAATTGCCATCTTGTATGAGCTACACATAAGGGGTAAATTTAGTTTTTCATATTTCCGCCAGTGTATGAATGTACACAGCTTTGTACAAGCCTTTTTTCTCCCAAGAGTCTCTTCTTCTTCTTCTTAGTTTTTTTCCTTCTCTCCCCCCACCCCTTTCTCTCCCGCCCCCGCAATTGCTTTGAGATGCATATGCCCCTAACCAATCCTCTCAAATAAGACAAGTTGCGTGCAATTTTCTCTAGTTCTTTCCAACTTCTCCCTGTTTTTCTTTTATCATCGTCTAGGTCTCTTCTCCATGTGTTCTTTTTCCTGTTTTTCCGCTGTCGGTTCCGGGACAGAGATTATCTAGTGGTATTGGCTTGGGACTTTTGCAGTGTGTGACATTTCCAGTGTCACCTTCTTCCTAAGGTTTCCTATTTCTTTGTGAGTTTTGTCATTACAAATTGTTTAAATGTATATTTTATTGTCTAAAAAAATGTAGAATTCAGACATTGATTGTTTTGCCTTTTTGCTCCAACTGAAGCATAGTGTCACCTCTGCTGCTGGCCCATTTACAGGAAGCCTGTATACAAGCCTTTGCAGTAGCCGTTTCAATATCAGGGGTTTTTGTTCTACCTATGATGTTTGTCTCCTTCCACCATTCTTCACTAGGTATTCTTTGGCCTCTATCCTGGTGGGTTTCCAATCCAGTACATGTCTGGCTATATTGCTAGGTTCTTTCTAAGGGTGTGTCTAATTGATCTCTACATTCTCCCCTCAATCTCCAACAGCTGTATTGTTCATTCTTATGATTTTATTTGTGACAGACTAATTTGAAGTATGCACCTGAAACATACGAGGACTGATCAGAGTATTTAACAAGGTTTGAAAAAAAAAATGGAATAAGATGCTGAGCAGCGCATGAGCTGCAGCAGTCAGCGAACCAGAGCTGCCAAGACCCTTCTACACCTCTACGCGGTGATGCTTGATAACAGGCTGCAGCAGGGCAGACTGGCTAAGGAGAAGGGATCGAAGAGGGAATGCTAACCCGGTACTAAAAAAATGCTTGCTGAAGTCGGATGTGTTGGACCGAAAGGTGCAAATATCGCAGTCAAGCTGTAAACTACGACACAACGCATTCCGTTCTCTGGACTACATTCTGCTACTTAGGCCCTTTCAGGGTTTGGTAGCGGGAGATTGAGAACGAATGAAGAAGAAGAAGAAAGAAAAAAATTACTGATCTATTTAGTTCAAAACCTAGTCCCAGTCGAAATAGGCCACTCCATGAAAACATCTTAATCGCCAGAGAGATCCCAGGAATAGAAAAGAAAAATTGCAAGGCTGCCCACCTAAAAACCCTAGCTGAGATGATGATTGTAGGAAAATGCAGCACTAAGGATTGGACTCATGTATATACAGATGGAGCCACATTGTAAGATATAATAATGGGAAAATACCCCACAAGGCTTTCCCTACTTGAAAGATCGCTTCCTCTTTTAGGGCAGAGTCAGTGGCTCTCCAACAGGCAATAGAATGTTCATCAGATCGGATGAACACTTGCCAACTCAGATTTTATTCTTTGCAGATTATTATTAGAAGCAATACAAAACACCAGTGATGAATGAATGCTGCGGAAAATTAGGTCTGAGCTCAACAAAATCAGTTTCTACACTCCCATTGTGGAATGACAGGGGATGAGAGAGCTGATGCCCTGTCCAAAGCAGGTGACAGGATGGAGCAACTTATCCACACAGTGTCTTACAGTAAGTCAAAAACTATCATCCACAATCAGTGCAGCTCACCATGAAAGAAACACATGGACTTGAGCAATAGACCTGACTCAATGCACCAGCTCCACAGACACCAACAAACCACCATCTTTCGCTTGAGAACAGGCCACTGTAGACTATTTGGCCACCTACATCGACCTAAGATATATACAAGTGAGTGCCCATGTGGAAGTCCAGACCCCTGAACACATCCTACAGAGAGCATATAGAGAGCCAATCTAACGCAGAAGAAGCTGTGGGACTGCCACCCAGACCTGGAGAGGACTGTGAAGTTCATCCTACTGATGGGGCTACTGATCTAGCATGACCAAAAGCTTGAACGTAAAAGAAGAAGGCCATTTCTCCTAGCAGATGGTACTATGAGGCTAACGTCTGGTCAGGCAAAACACATTGATCAAACAACGTTAGCCAGGGTCAGGAGAAATATACTGGCCAAGACCCTCACCTGACCTCATTGTTGGTCATCCTGGAAACAGGCTATTGTCAAGGACAACAGTCTGGCTAATAAGGTGAGGTTCGACATGATCTCCATAGTAGTGAGCGACACGCAGATGAGGTCAAGCATAGCACAACCGCCTGAAGGACCCCGGTCTACCTTCATCAGCATGCTCGAAAAGGGAGGAAAGCTACTGCAACCCGTCACTTAACACCCTTTTCAGGGCGCACATAAGAGTAGCCCGCTCATTGTGGGCATTCAAAACAACAACAGCTCCTAGCAGATCTGGAAGTAATTTTTGGAGGGTCTGCATCAGGTGGTTTGTAGCATCTGTCTTTATTTCTTCTATGTCATGAATCTAGTTCCTTTCAGTGGCCTTTGATTATTGGAAAGAACAAAAAAATCACATGGAGTCATGTCTTGAAAGTAGGCGAAATGCCAAACTTGTCCAATGCCAGGTCCCAGCAAAAAATCCTGGGTAGGGTGTGATGAGTGGGGTTGGACAGATCCATCATGACACTGCTCAGGTACTACTCAAAGGAGAGCACAGCAGGGAGAAGTGTGTCAACTCAGAAGAGACCTATTTAGAAGAGGATTAGCTTTTGAACCAAATTTGCTAGTTAATTAGTTAGTTTTTTTGCAGCCTTCATTTGAATGTTGGTGAAATCTGTTCGTTGTTACAAAACTATGGGGAGGGGGCCCAATGATCTCGAAGTAAGGTGTTTGCTTCGGGTGCTGAAGGTTGCGTGCTCGCCTCGGTTGCTGGAGGTCACGGGTTCAAATAACGACGGAGATCAGGATTTTTTCACGTAAAAATGTTGCCTGATCTCTGCGTAGTGAGATCAGACACTCGCGTGCAGTGGCACACATGTTAATATTCTCTTGGCAGTTGGAAATCGTAAAGAGTAGGCCTCACAGCCGTTGCTCAAGCAAAATCAAGTTAAAAATCTACTCAAATTATTCTAGAGATTCTTGTCCCACAGAGAATATGTCGCAAAAAGGGCACTGTGTGGCATCAGGTCTTGGTTATGTGGTTAATGGAGTGGCCTGACAGACTGCGGGTCTACCTTGCTCTAATTTATGCTTGCACCACCACCACTCAAGATGTCTAAATGATATTGCTCTTCAACAGGTCCATGAGTTCAAGTATTTGGGCAGTATTTTTTTGGCAGACGCTAGGATCGACAGGGAAATCGAGACAAGGTGTCAGAAAGCATCTGCGGTGACATCAGCTGTCCCCACTGCTTAGACACCCGAGCATTAGTTTGGCAACAAAGCAACAGCTGATAAACAATATATTTATGCCGATTCTGTGCTACCAGTGCCAAACATGGCCTCTGTCAAGGGCGCGCAAGAGCAGAATTTCAACCTGTGAAATGAAGTGTTTGAGGAAAGTCATTGGTGTTACCAGAAGAGACAGAATGCGGAACGACGACATTCGATGTATGGTCGGCACTACGTCTTGTGCCGAATACATTTCCAGGTAGAAAATAAGCTGGTTTGGTCATCTCATTGAGAATGCACGCTCATCATCTTCCACTGATGGCTTACAATGCTGGTAGATCTGGCTACAGGGCAAGGGAGTGGCTGCGAGGTATGTGGATAGATGGCATTATAGTGATTGTGCAGCGACAAGGGTTCACAATGACCGACGCAACGCACTTGGCACAGGATAGACGACTTAAGCTCCCCATGTAGCTAAAAGGCACAAGTGGAAAGAAAACTAACTAACTAACCACCACCATCAGTCACAAAAATAGGTGATCCAGACTGGGTTTGACCTGACAAGTCACCAACTGATTTTCACCTGTCAAAAAATATGAAACAAAGGTCACACCTCCCTTACGACGCCTAACGACACAAGTGGACTGAAAATAGATAAGTAGGTAGATATGCAGACAGACAGATAGATAGACAGTTAGATAGAAAGAAAGATAGATTCAGGATTGGAATGGATGGATAGAGATAGATATATATAGATGGATGGATAGATAGATATATAGATAGTTTACAAAGCTATGAATCTGCGTAATATAGTAGAACTGATAACACAACATAAAATGCTGTTATTTTCAACAATCCAGATTGAGGTATGATCCGGTTACCAGAAAAACTTCTAATGCTGAAGGTGTGGATATCCGCACAACAGGATTTGGAGACACTTCATCTGTGGAGTATCTTGACCCAGATCCTGCGACACATGTGTCTTCCAGAAGTAAGTGCTTCGGAGTTATTATTGGTGCATGGTTTATAATTGGTTACTTAGCTCGAGGACCAGAGAAAGCACATGTGGCCATCACCAGTGGCAACACGAGACAAGCTCTATGGCAGTGTCGACAGCCTCAGGATGACCGCTGCTTTGTTCGAAAAAATACAGGTTGACGTCTGATAGCGTACGAAGAAGAAGAAGAAGAAAGGTTACTTAGCTTATAGTTGGTACATCCTTACTTTCCGTGTTCAGCAGCTTCACATAGTCTTTGCCCAAAAACCAGCCACTGGAAGTGCTCTTTCATTTGTCACCATCAGGTCTTCCACTGCACAGGATTCCTGCACCCTAGAACATATAATCAGGTGTTCCGGTTCATGGACAGCCCCCACATTTGCAATATTCATTGTCTGCAAATCGCCACTTTTTCAGGTTATACCCACACCTGGACACACCTGTGTCTAACCTGTTCAGAGATCCCCATTTAATATATGGCAAATCATGTCCTAGTGCAGGTTCTTCTTTGATCTCCATCCGTCCTTCACCATTGTTTTGGCCCCACTTTTCTATGAGGTTTCTCTATATAGTTGGTGCATAGCTGATAACTGGTGCACAGTTTATAATTGGTGCATAGCTTATTCTTCTTGGTCTGTTCTTACTCCATATGACATATAGGACCACTACCACAGTTAGTTCCTTACAAGAGGTTTGTGGCAAAGCACGATGTGTATTCTTGCAGTGGTAGTTTCTATGAAAATTAGTTTTACATGTCGAGGTTGCTAGCCCAAGCACAACTGTCTTTTATGAAATTATTTGAAGGTTTCAGTGACTTCATTCTTTACTTACTGAGACTCACTTGAACAAAATAGCTTATTATAGTGCTTTTCACAATGTTTGCCGCAGTTTAAAATTAAGTATCTCAGCTTACATTTGAACAAAATTATAACCTGCAGATCACCATGTCCCAAGTGTGAATATTGTTTTCTTCTCACAAACATATGGTATACAATTTTATTTATTTAGGGTATACAAAAACCATCCCTCCTAAGGAAACCAGTCTTTTGAAATGATTACCCCTTCATAGCAGTGCATATTTTTTGGAAATAATATTTTACACGTTTCACTAAATCTTTCCATCTTCAACCCAAAGCACACTAGTTTTGAACAGTTTTAATGAGCTTTCCGTTGTGTTTAATTTGTCAAATAAATTTTGTACGCTAGTGCTATAACTAATGTTAATGTTCGCGACTACAATGAATCTGAAAGTTCAGTTCCTTACATTCCATACTCCATTGAGATGTATCATTATTTTTGTAGAGAAGCTAAGCGTTGCAAACTATATCAGAGTATCTCAAACCCTGAAAAGAGAACTATTCACGCTTTGATTGATTATTCCAAGACTATAGAAATATTCCATCAAGGCTAGTACGCAAGAAAGAAAGAAAATGGTAGATAGTTTTGACAGGGAATATGATTAGAAGAGAGGTTTGTAGATTGTTTGATTCCAATGAAATAGTGACCCTAAGGCAACGGAAGTTTTGTCTGAGAAAGTTGCAAGCGGAAGAAACGTCAGCTGTGAGAAGCCGCATCTAGTATCCATGAGAAGCCGCATCTAGTATCCATGAGAAGCCGCATCTAGTATCCATGAGAAGCCACATCTAGTATCCATGAGAAGCCGCATCTAGTATCCATGAGAAGCCGCATCTAGTATCCATGAGAAGCCGCATCTAGTATCCATGAGAAGCCGCATCTAGTATCCATGAGAAGCAAGTATATACATGAAGTAAAACTGGACCATTCCATCTAAAGTATTTACTTTCTGTGTTCTATATATCATGTGCTTGAACATCTTCACACATTCTTTCTACAAAATGCGCAGTTACTTCTTACAGTTCCTTAAACATATTAACTACATTAAAAAGGACATTATGTGTTATCTAATGTAGAAAATCTAATTCGAATTAGAGAGAGGCCTATGCCTAAAATCAAACAATTTTTTAATTTACAGTAAATAATTTTCTGCAGGGATAAATTAATCCTTTACTAACAAAGATCAAAGGAACTAGACGCTTTAAGAAAAGGGAACTACCTGACAAAATGTAAATTATAAAGTCATTAGGACATTGGCAAGATAAAACCACATGCAAAAAAAAAATTACATTTATCGGTGCAAGGATTATTGAGGTATTAGACGGCAATTAACGGCAACCATTGTGATACGGATTATAGTAATTTTGTACTGTCAGTTTTTGATTTGTATACCTGCCAACTTGTACGGACTACAAGCATTTTGTATTGTTTTAAACATTTCTTTCAACATCGGTGCAGTTTAAAGTCTGTCATTTAAAACATTTTAAGAAATAAGAAACAACTTTTTCATTTCAAATTTTAAGTACTGGAGACAATATTTTCCTCTTAGCTATTTGCGGTCCAGCATAATTTGTCAGATTTGTTATCTTATAGTTCACGGCAAGAGCTGCAACCTTGTACATGTCAAATAGTTTTTAAATAAGTGGAGTTAAAATTAAGATTAATTGATCCAAGGACACATAATTATCTTATTTAATTGATCCAAGGACACATAAATATCTTATTTAATTGATCCAGGGACACATAATTATCTTATTTAATTGATCCAAGGACACATAAATATCTTATTTAATTGATCCAAGGACACATAATTATCTTATTTAATTGATCCAAGGACACATAAATATCTTATTTAATTGATCCAAGGACACATAAATATCTTATTTAATTGATCCAAGGACACATAATTATCTTATTTAATTGATCCAAGGACACATAAATATCTTATTTAATTGATCCAAGGACACATAATTATCTTATTTAATTGATCCAAGGACACATAATTATCTTATTTAATTGATCCAAGGACACATAAATATCTTATTTAATTGATCCAAGGACACATAATTATCTTATTTAATTGATCCAAGGACACATAAATATCTTATTTAATTGATCCAAGGACACATAATTATCTTATTTAATTGATCCAAGGACACATAATTATCTTATTTAATTGATCCAAGGACACATAATTATCTTATTTAATTGATCCAAGGACACATAATTATCTTATTTAATTGATCCAAGGACACATAAATATCTTATTTAATTGATCCAAGGACACATAATTATCTTATTTAATTGATCCAAGGACACATAATTATCTTATTTAATTGATCCAAGGACACATAATTATCTTATTTAATTGATCCAAGGACACATAATTATCTTATTTAATTGATCCAAGGACACATAATTATCTTATTTAATTGATCCAAGGACACATAATTATCTTATTTAATTGATCCAAGGACACATAATTATCTTATTTAATTGATCCAAGGACACATAATTATCTTATTTAATTGATCCAAGGACACATAATTATCTTATTTAATTGATCCAAGGACACATAATTATCTTATTTATGACATGAAGTATTGATAATAAAAATATGTATTAATGTGAAGTGTTTAATGTCATTATTGTGGAGTTGGAGATATCACTTAATTTGTATCTTTTTACTCAGCATTGATTTCCATATTTCTATGTATTAACACCTGACTGTCTAACACAACGTATGCAATCAAGACATATCTCTTGATGAATGTGTGCAGTCTGAATGAGATGTGACAGTCTAAGTTACACTACTTAAATGTGTTTATTAAATTCAACTGATTCTTTACAATATTATAGTAACATTTAATCTCGTCCATGTTTTTACAGTGACATACTTCAGTCATATTGTAGATGATTTGGTTGCCATGGGTTACACGAGAGGCTTGTCAGTAAGAGGAGCTCCATTTGATTTTAGAAAGGCACCAAGTATGTTTATCTATTTATTCATTGATATGAATATTTTCCTAATGCAATGAAATCAAAATTAGTCATCTGAATTGAACTGAGTTGAATTGCTGAAATCAAAGGAATGTTGTTGGTTGCGTTCGCCTTTTTTATCTAATCCCCAAGGGGTGTACGTTGCACTGTGGTTTTTTATTTTGTGCCTGTCGGCCCAGTTCTTCTTCTTCTTTTTCTTCTTCTTCGTTCGTTCTCAATCTCCCGCTACCAAACCCTGAAAGGGCTTAAGTAGCAGAATGTAGTCCAGAGAACGGAATGCGCTGTGTCGTAGTTTACAGCTTGACTGCAATATTTGCACCTTTCGGTCCAACACATTCCGCAAGCATTTTTTTAGTACCGGGTTAGCATTCCCTCTTCGATCCCTTCTGCTTAGCCAGTCTGCCCTGCTGCAGCCTGTTATCCAGGATCACCGCGTGGAGATGTAGAAGGGTCTTGGCAGCTCTGGTTCGCTGACGCTAGCAGTCAGCTATGGGTCGCTGACCACTGCAGCTCATGCGCTGTGCAGCGTCTTGATCCCCCAGTGCATCTGACTTCAGCATTTTATGTAAGGGTCTGCTTCCTCCTGCATTTTCTAAGAGTTTGCTGCCCCGGGGTAACAGCCGGTGCTGTGATGGGGATCGAACCCAGCACCATCTGGTTGTGAGCTGTGCCACTTAACCACTAGCCCACGCGGTTCCACTTTTCAAAGGAATAAGAGTTAACGTCAATATAAATTCAGATGGAACATGCTTTCAGATTAGTACATCTTCAATCTGTATTCATCCCATCATTGATTTGTTTGTTGTTTTCATTTGTGTTGCTTTTTTGTCTCTGATGAAAATGTTTTGGTGGTAACATGTTTTGGTGGTTTCATTTGTTTTTCTAGGGGGGACGGCATGGCCTACTGGCTAGAAACAGACCCTTACTTAAAATGTATGCCAAAGTCGGATACACTGGGTTGACAGGCGCAAAATGAAAACATAGTGCAAAGCATCGCCTTGGAGAATATAGAAATAAGGCAAATGCCAAAAATAAAAAAAATATTTCTGGTTGGCGCAGTATCTGTGCTATACTTGTCAACATTATTATCATCACAGAATGAAAATCAAGAGAAGAATTGCATAGATTGTGAAAGTAGAGACAATGATTGAGCACAGCTGAGATTCTAATAGAAGGAGAAAAATGGACCCCACAGCTGACAAACTCACGGCATCTCATTTCTATATCTTCTTCTTCGTTCGTTCTTAATCTCCCGTTACCAAACCCTGAAAAGGGCTTAACAAGCAGCTGGATGTAGTCTGGAGAACAGAATGCGTTGTGCTGTAGTTCACAGCTGGAATGTGATATTTCTTCCCGAGTGGTCCGCTGGGGTCTTTTGTGTATGACAAAAAATCTTCCTCCCGGCTACATCCAGCTCATACCAGAGCTAGGACCTGCACAGAGGCATCTGCCACTGTAGAAGAACAGGTCGACTAAGAACTAAGAGTGTGATATTTGCACCTTTTGGTCCGACACATCCAACTTCAGCAGACATTTTTGAGGACTGGGCTAGCCTTCCCTCTTCAATCCCTTCTACTTAGCTCTGTTGAAGCCTGTTATCCAGAATCACTGCGTGGAGGGGTAGAAGGGTCTTGACAGCTCTGGTTTACTGGCCCTGATGCTAGCAGTCAGCTATTGGTCGCTGACCGCTGCAGCTCATGCGCTGCTCAGCATATTGATTGCAACAAACGAGTTCATGGTGAACATGGCCTTGGATGAGATAACAGTGTCGAGGTGCACCGTCTTCAGCACTTTGTAGATGTAGAGGCTGTAGCTTTCCTTTCTCCTGCACTTCTTCTTCTTGTCACCTGTGCAGACAGAGTCTTAGCCTTGCCGGCTTTCTTGGTTCCTCTGGATGACACTTTCAGCGGCATTGTTGCAGTTGTGGCAAAATGATCCTTTCTATACATTTATTCTTATCTTTAATTCTCTCCCTTGAGTTGTAATTTACACGACAATTTTGGGCTTAGCAAAGTTAAATTCACTATTATACAGATGACAATTATTACATTATTTCTTCTGGTAATTTTAATGGTTAGATGAGTTTTTGTTGAGGCTTTATCACTTTCTGCTGATATATCCACAGTGAGCACATAATAGTAGTGATATGCAGAAGATATTGCATGTGTAGTGTCAAATTACATTCAAAATACATTGGCAAGTCAGAAAATAGTTCACAAATTGCTAATAAATCAAAACTAAATTAAAAATGAACTTGAAAACCATATAATATTGCACTTACATTGTCCTTGATTTCTCGAATAATTTCTACCAACATTGATACACTTATCCCATCGCTTTATCAGTGCACCAAAACCTGCAGTATAAAAGTCTTTGGTCAGCTGTCTCGGCCACATTTCCACTTCACATTCAACCTCTTTGTCATTTGCAAAATGTCTCTCGCCAAGGTTTGGTTATGCATTGCTGAACTATACGGAAACCCTATTGTCTTCTTCTTCTTCGTACGCAGTCAGACAGTAACCATTATTTTTTCGAAAAAAGCGGCGGTCATCCTGAGGCTGACGCCACTGCCATATACAGCTTGTCTTGCAGTTCCACTGGTGATGGCCACATCTGCTCTCTCTGATCCTCGTATGTCGGGCAGTTCTGCAGCAGATGTTCAGCGGTCATTTTACCGGTACCGCACGGGCATTCGTCGGTACCACCTATCTTCAATTTGTTGAATAGGTGGTACCTCAGTCTATTGTGGCCAGTGCGAAGTCTGAAGACAACGACCTGCTCTCTTCGGTTCAACTGGTAATAGGCATCGTTTTTGGTGTAACCAGTATGTTCGGTTTCCCATTTGGTCATGTATCTGGCTTTGATAAGCCGTTTTGACTCTTCGTACGTCATACTAGTATCTGTTTGTGGTAGTCTTGCACCTTCTTTTGCCAGTCTGTCTGCCTCCTTGTTGCCTTGGATGTTGCAGTGTGATGGGACCCACTGTACCACTACCCTTTTTGGTGCGGACTGCTGGCACAGTTTGCAGAGTGCTGCTCTTAAGTCATTAAGCTCAGTGTTTTTCTGGCTTTTTAGCGCTGTGACTACGGCGAGAGCATCTGTAAGCAGGACTATATGGCTTTCATTTTCATTGTGTGTCACCATTTCTTCCACTGCCGCCCTCAGTGCCTCTGCCTCCGCTCTGAAATTGCTTGTGTGGAAACCCAATTGGAGTTGCTTCACTGTCTATCGTTACTCATCTGTCAGATCGAATTATCACCATCACCTGCAGCAATGAAAATTTATGTTGTAAACTGAACAGGATGACCGGGTCAGGCTTCATCAGCAATTTGTGAGTGTCCTTGAGAAAATTTATTGACCCAGTTATGCACATGACAAACACTTCTCACCATAAACAGGAAGCATTTCTTAATAAATATCCTTTGCAGAAAGTCCTTTTGCTCCAAAATATGCACAACAGCATGCTGTTCTTTGGTTGAACACTCTGTGAGCATGAACACCATTTTATATCTGCATGTGCTTGCGACACCTAGCGTCTTCTACCTACAGTAATCACAAAGGTAGATGACATCTTAAGAAACTGCCAACTAAATTTTTCAACTATCCTATGGCAGTTTGTGTCATACTTACTGATTAAATTTCATAATATAGCACACAATCTGAACTTTAAAATATGATGCTTGTTTCTATATGTTATGTAGAACTTTGAAACAGTCTTTATACCAATGATACTGTAAACGATAGTTTGAATATGGAAGAGGGCTTAAAACATGAGCTGTTCTTATTTTGTCAACTGATATTCGTTATTTAAATACAGCTGCCGAAGATGGATGTGTCTGACCGAAAGATCCAAATATCGAAGTCTAACTGTAAACTAGCGACACAACGCATTCCATTCTCTGGACTACATCCTACTACTTGCAAAGCCCTGCTCAGGGCTTGGTAGCGGGAGAGTGAGAACGTTCAGGGCTTGGTAGCGGGAGAATGAGAACGTTCAGGGCTTGGTAGCGGGAGAATGAGAACGTTCAGGGCTTGGTAGCGGGAGATTGAGAACGTTCAGGGCTTGGTAGCGGGAGAATGAGAACGTTCAGGGCTTGGTAGCGGGAGAATGAGAACGTTCAGGGCTTGGTAGCGGGAGAATGAGAACGTTCAGGGCTTGGTAGCGGGAGAATGAGAACGTTCAGGGCTTGGTAGCGGGAGAATGAGAACGTTCAGGGCTTGGTAGCGGGAGAATGAGAACGAACGCAAAAGAAGAAAAAAATAAATTTTAATACAGTACTTGTTTACAAATTGCAATACAAAGTTAATAGCATTGACAACTTATTTCAGTAATTTTGGTCTAAAATTTAGTTAATTTGTAGAATGTAACATTGTCACTGTCTAAAGTAAGCTTAATTTTATACTAACCTTCATCAGGCTACACTAAAAAATTTACGTAATTTTCAGCAAATCATATTTTACTATTATTGTTGACTTTAAGAGTATGATAACTATTTATTAGTCAGTCTATAGATATGATTTTGTTGTGTGTAGAGACATAAATTAATAAAGCACGTGTTGGTTATTCTTTTTGTTGTGTGTGTATGTTAGTTTAGATAGAAGAGGATGAAGATGAAAATTTATAAAAACAGAGCACAAACTTTTAGACTTGCATATTAGGGAGCGTCACTCCTCATATAATTTATCGAAATCACAACAAAGTATCGATACTGTGTTTATAATACCGGCACAACTGTTAATTTACACTAAAAACTTATTTATTACATCTATATGAACAACATAACTGAGCTACCTCACAAAGATCTTCTACAACAACTTACTTCACCATCCTCAATAATGGGCCAAGTCCACACTGATTGTAAAAGAAGAATATATCCTTTCAAAACACTGTTTTATCAAAGTCGATCTACACATTCGCAGCTAAAGTTGGTAGTGAAGGAAGTGACGAGTGTACTATCAAATCAGCCGCATTTTTGTGCTTTATTTTTGTGTTTTATATGATATCGACGTGTGCAAACAATTTTTTTCTGGAAAAAATTGCAGCCTCTGGTACAGTAAAGGTTAACAACTGAAGAAAATTTGCTAAGGGGCAAATTTGTTCTTACAGCAAATAATTTTGACAAAATATGTTCTTTCTGAAATGAAACCTAAAAATAGACGTGTCAGGGTAATATAATTTTATATTACATTATCATATCATATGAGATTTTCATATGAGCGCATGCGCTGCAGTGGTCAGCGAACCATAGCTGACTGCTAGCGTCAATGCCAGCGAACCAGAGCTGCCAAGACCCTTCTACACCTCCACACGGTGATCCTGGATAACAGGCTGCAGCAGGGCAGACTGGCTAAGGAGAAGGAATTGAAGAGGGAATGCTAACCCAGTACTAAAAAAAATGCTTGCTGAAGTCGGATGTGTTGGACCTAAAGGTGCAAATGTCGCATTCCGTACTCTGGACTACATTCTGCTACTTAAGCCCTTTCAGCGTTTGGTAGCGGAAGATTGAGAACGAATGAAGCCAAGCCAAGCCATATGAGATTTTCTTTGTTAGAAGAATTACATGTTTTCCCTCTCGTGGTGTTGATAGAATCCTAGATGTTAAGACCACAGCAATTGCTTGTGTATAGTTAAAAAGTAACTAAAGAGAGTTGTGCATGGGGCTAGCAATCTCACTATGTAAAACATATTGCTACAGAAAACCACTGCAAGAGCACACATGCTTTGGTTTAGACTTCCAGGAGGAGGTCAACTGTTATGTTGGTTCTATGCTCCGACTGGAGGGTAGAATGACTGGATGGGTGCATGTTTCTGTTTCTTTATGTATTCTGTTGAGCTTATTTGTTTAAAAATTTCTTTATTTTTGATCCCTTGCAGCATCATTATGTAGTAAACATATTATAATACTCATCTTATATAGTCATGTCTGGACTGCCTTTATACCGCTATCCATTCTGTCACGTATCTTAATCTTGCTGTTGTGTCTGCTCTGCATGTGCAGAAACTCATACAATGCCTCTAGTTGTTTTCCCCATTCTAAAAAAACCCAACAAACCCCAACTTTTGAAGATAGCCAAAATATTGGCCCACAGTCACATTTCAACAACTGATGCTCTTTTTATTGTATAATTTGACACATCTTTAGTGTTGCCATCATAGGCAAGTTTCACTTGGCACAAACTATTTATACATTCATTATAAAGGATTTTGCAACACTATATAATTCATAGCTTTTTTTGGTTATTACCCTTTGCGATATGGGAAGTAAAGAGTAGGTAGGTAGGTAGTCTGCTTAGCCGGCAAGGGCCCATGTCAACTATCCATGAACATGATCAATGGCCAAGTCCCAGACTGCGTGCAATGAGGATGTATTTCAGATTTGACCTAATCAGGTGGTTAGGACCATGATGAAGGAGGTTGTTTTCCATCCCTAATGTCCATGTCCTGCTTTAAGAGCTGGTGAGCTGGGACATCCTTGGCGGGGGGTGGGGGGTGGGCACATGTCCAAATAAGGCCAAAAACAACAGTTTCGCTTGATGAATGTGCTTTTGATGCCTGTCCGTTGAGTGACTTTGTTGTTTGAGACTCGGCCGTACCAATGGATTGCAAGTATACGCCTCTGGCTGCACGTGTAGGAGCCTTCACTGCTCTTCTGATATCCGCAAAATAGTTCAGGTTTCGGAACAGTATAGCATAATGGGGACGATACAGGTGTAACTTGGTGTTCAGGGAAAGCCCCTGCTGGTTCCAGACTCGATGCAGTATGTTTATAGAAGAAACAGCCATGCTGACTCTTTGAATGTCCTGGTGGCTTTGTGTGTCAGAGTTTTGTATGCTGCCCAGGTAAATTAAATCCTTTGGGCGTGTAGATGACATGGTTATCATCAACAATAATTCCTGTCATTGTGTAGCTGCAGACAAGGTTTTGAATTTTTTGTTTTTTTGCCTATGAGATGTGGAGGCCTAATCTAGATGCAAGGTCTTCTAGATGCTCCAGTGGTTTTAGCAGTGTCTAGGGGGTTGGGGGGGGGGGGGGGGGGAGCCTAGTATGACAACATCATCTGTATAGTTGAGATTGGTCACAAGCAGCTGTCTGATGGTGACTCCTGGGTTGTACATATTCCGCTGACACAGAATCCCCGGTACATGGAGCAACAGAACAATGCCAGGGCAAGGACACATCCCTGCGGTACATCAGATAATGTAGAGAACCTGTCAGAGAGATTGAGACCCAGGTGGACTCTTGTTCCAGTGTTGAAAAAAAGGGACATAACTAAAACAAAATATGCTGGGAACATGGTGTCTTCTAAGAGTCTTCATGGCCATTGCCTGGGAATACAGAGAGTAATGCACATGGAAAACGGCTTAAAGTTAAATAGCTGTTAAGCTATAATACTTAGGATAAGGATGCTGTCATATATATTGATGCGTCAGGGCTATGAGGTGAGAACTCTGCTAAAGGGAGAGGTAAAGCTGTTGCCTAGCAGACTGGAACATATAAGACAAGGATCTGCAGTATCAGAATTGCTGGAGTTACTGCAGATCTAAGACGTAAATATAGGCATTCATCTTCTCTGACTCACAGTTCCGTCTTCAGAATATCCACAGGTGTTGATAACAGAATGAAGCCTCACTCCTTCATAGACCTGTCTGGATCTACTAATCTAGCAATACACGTCACTCCAGCTGAGACGATAGCCAAAGGGGAAGAATGGGTCTAAACGGGTGATAGAATGATAGAGTACCAGAGAGTCATCATAACCTTAAAAAAAAAATTAAAAATAACATGACATGACTGATGTCCGTCAGAGTGGACTTCTATTTCTTCTAATGAAATCAACTTCCCATAATCTACACAGCTGAAATTTTGTACACAGGCTATACTAGTATGTAAAAAAAAAAAGTAAACATCCCATTTCACACTATGCGGTGTATAGGAAATATGGGCCTAACCCCATATTCTTCGTGACCCACAGCACGTAATGAATGATGTGGTCAACATCACACTGGCCACCTTTATTTCCCAGATTTTTTCTAGTACCCAATTTCTGTGACTGGGTCGACCACATGAGCCCAGTTTGCGGTCGGAAAAATCCTGCACCAACTGGGGATTGAACCCTGATCGCTTGGCTGGGAAGTCAGTGCACTAATCACCAGTATTACTTTTTAATTTATCAAAATTGCACCCTGTAGTGCCAAAAATAACAAAAACATCTTAGCATTTACTCGTATTTACATGTTTACAAACAAAAATGAATTTACTTACACAAACACTAACTTTGTCTCTCTGACTTTATTTGCTCACTTTCCTAACAGATGAGCTTGGAGATTACTTCACAGACCTGCAGAACCTCATAGAAGATACCTACATGAAGAACAACAATACCAAAGTGGTTGCTGTCGGACACAGCATGGGAAATCCTGTGTTTTTATATTTCCTTAACCATCAGCCTCAGTCGTGGAAGGACAAGTTCATACAGTCATTTATCACACTGGCTGGGGTGTGGGGAGGGGCTGTTAAGACACTCAGACTTATGTCTTCAGGTACTGTACAATATTTGTTTTTAGGAAATCTCACCTATATTTCTTTTTCTTCAGGTTGGCAGGAAAGTTATTCACTCATTTATTGCTGTTATAATACGACCATTAAAGGAATGTTGTGCAACAAAACCTTGTCGCTGGAACTGAGAAAGAGAGTCCGTGTATGCTATGTGGAACCAGTACTGACATATGGCAGTGAGTCATGGACATTAGCAAGCAAACACTTAGATCTTTGGAAGCAACGGATATGCGGTTTCACAGAAGAATGCTGGGGATTCCATGGACTGCACAGAAGACTAATGATACAGTACTCGTGAGGCATGTACTTAAAGACAACTTATTGCAAGGATCAGAACAAGGCAGTCATCGTTTTTTGGGCATGTTATGAGAAGAGGTGGCTTAGAGCACATTGTGACAACGGGAAAGATAGCAGGAAAGAGAGATAGAGGAAGGCCAAGAGAGAAGATCTTAGATAGCCTGAGAGAATGGCATGGGCGACAATCAAAAATAGAGATGGTAAACGACACACGTGATCGAAGTGAATGACGGTCCATGATCGCCAACGCCAACCGGCAGGACACCTGATGATGATGATAATACGAGCTCTGTTCTTCTTCTTCGTTCGTTCTCAATCTCCCACTACCAAACACTGAAAGGGCTTAAGTAGCAGAATGTAGTCCAGAGAACGGAATGCGTTGTCGTAGTTTACAGCTTGGCTGCGATATTTGCACCTTTCAGTCCAACACATCCGACTTCAGCAAGCATTTTTTGAGTACCGGGTTAGCATTCCCTCTTCGATCCCTTCTCCTTAGCCAGTCTGCCCTGCTGCAGCCTGTTATCCAGGATCACCGCTTGGAGGTGTAGAAGGGTCTTGGCAGCTATGGTTCGCTGGCCCTGACGCTAGCAGTCAGCTATGGGTCGCTGACCACTGCAGCTCTTGCACTGCTCAGCATCTTGACCCCGAGGTCTGTTCAAAAAGCTCCAGACTTAAATTATCTTTTTTATATTGGCTAAGAAGGTTCTGCAGAGTTTGTATAAATAAGTTTCTCTTAAAAAAATAACTATGCATCCAATTTACTTTTGTATGCTTTAACTGACCCTGCCCTCACTATTTCCTGTAACAATATATTCCAAGCATCACGACTCTCTGACTACAAAAATATTTCCTAATATCTAATCTGGGCCTTTCTTTAATTAATTTGTAGCTGTGTTTTCTTGTTCTTGTAGCGACCCTGACTAACATGTCTGATCAGCATGTTTTGCCTGACAAGACATTAGTCTTCCTTCCTGGTCTTTGAATGTTTCAGTTCAGTTCAGTTTAAGTGCCATCTCTACATCAAAGGTCAGCTGCAATGGATCTCCAACAACCAATATCTCTTGCCGTGATGGTACAATCTGCCCGACTTTCCCCTGTCCATCTCTTGATGTTACCCACCCACTTATAGCATTGTTTACCTTTAGCATATTTACCCTTCAACATTCCTTCCAGCATTGTTTGCCCTTAGCACTTTTTCCACCAACATTCCTTCTAGCATTGTTTACCTTTAGCATATTTACCCTTCAACTTTCCTTCCAGCATTGTTTACCTTTAGCACATTTACCCTCCAACATTCTCTTCCAGTATTGTTTACCTTTAGCACATTTACCCTCCAACATTCTCTTCCAGTATTGTTTACCTTTAGCACATTTACCCTCCAACATTCTCTTCCAGCATTTTTTACCCTTAGCACATTTTCCGCCAACATTCCTTCTAGCAGTGTTTACCTTTAGCACATTTACTCTCCAACATTCTCTTCCAGCATTTTTTACCCTTAGCACATTTTCCGCCAACATTTCTTCTAGCATTGTTTACCTTTAGCACATTTACCCTCCAACATTCTTTCCAGTATTGTTTACCTTTAGCACATTTACGCTCCAACATTCTTTCCAGTATTGTTTACCTTTAGCACATTTACCCTCCAACATTCTGTCCAGTATTGTTTACAACAAGGTGTTATGTGACCAAAACATCCTGTCTGATTTTGTTCATCAATTCTCTTTGAGCCCCTAATTTCTCCAAGATTTCCTTATTTGCTGTATTTTATTTCAATATGTGCCTTATTCTTCAATGTATTCACATTTCAAAGGCATCAATTCTCTTCTCTGTTTGTTCATTGTCCATGTTTCTTGCCATGCGGTAAAGATGAGCATACATAGAATATTTCACCTGATCCTGATGCTAGTCTTGGCCCCCTTTTTGAGGGGCATCTCTTTACATTATTATTTATTCTTCAGGTCTCCAGAAAAATAAGCTATTCACTCTCTCCTTCCTGTATTCCATGTGTGATCCCTCTTGTGAATTCAAGCACTCCTTACTGGATCCTAGTGTCCCTTACTGAGGAGGAAAGAATAGGCCTTCAAGCTTGTTGTAAAAGGCGCAATGAAAGCGAGTTGTGTATGGGGCTAACAATTGCCTCATCTATAACAAAGGACTATAAAAACTCCCACTGGAACAACACACATCGTGCTTGCCAATGCTTCATGTTAGGGGCCATTTTGAGTTGTGGCCATATGCTTTGTATGGAGCAAAATAGAGAAAAAATAATCAATTTTATTTTTGTCCATGAAACATTTTGTGAGATAGGACCAAATATGATTTGGACGTTGTACGAAAACCGTACTGTACAAGATCTGTTCAAAACGTATAAGACCTTAATCTTTCCTGCGGAGACAAATTAAGAATTGGAGGTGTACTCTGGCAGGAAAGTGTAGGGGACCTTCATGTACATGCGTACATTTTTTTCCATCCTCAGAGATTGTCAGTCACTGGCAGTCAGTCTGTGAGTGTAGTGAACCAATCAGATTATCATGTGTTACAAAAAGACGAGTCGACTTAAACAGCGGTAGATTTTGAACAGACCTCATTTACTTAAAAAAGTTATATCGGATGCTGTAGTATACCCATACTGACTAAATGTTCTAGATTTTGAACAGACCTCATTTATTTAGAAAAGTTATATCGGATGCTGTAGTATACCCGTACTGACTAAATAGTCTAGATTTTGTCCTACATACAGTTCTGTATTTCAGCCAAGGTGATGTATTTTTAAAGAAAATTACTCAAAGATAACACTACAACGCTTAAGAGACAGAGATTTACAAGGTTTGATACTTTTCCTTACAATTCAATGCACACTCTGTTATACAGAAACATTTTTATTTGTAAGTAGGGGAAGTTCACATTAAAATAACAATAGAAAGTACGTATGCCAGTAACATGGGCTTTTATTATGACTATCAAGACATGTTCTGTACTTTAGTATGAAGACGTCAAGACACTTACCTGGAAATTGGTGTGAGCTGAAGCCCTTCTCTGCGTATTCACCCTGCAAGGCAATACATTTCTTCCATCTATTCTTCACCTTCCTGATGCCCTAATTGTAGAACTCCTCCATCTGGGCCAGGAACTATGTCTCCAGTTTAGTTTAGTCGAAGAATCAACATCGTTGCACACGGTTGTCCCATATGTGCTCTGTTCTTCTCCATATTTTTTGAGAATCTCAACACAATGCACCAACTCCCGTTGGGATCCCGTAATAGATTGGGTAGATGTTTAACATAATTTTGAATTTTGCACGGGCAGAGGCGGTTAAGCCTACTCTTTTCAATTTCCAACTGCCGAGGGATTTTTAATATGACACTGAACACGTGCGTCCAATCTCTTCTACATAGAGATCCTGGGAAATACCAGAAAATTCACGTGAAAATATCCTGGTCTCCACTGTGATTTGAACCCATGACCTCTGGCACCCGAGGCCGACATCTTACCGTGAGACCACTTAGTACCCATGTCTTAAGTTCAGTAATCAAGTCCTGAACGTCAGAAAAATGTGCAGGTATAAAATCATACCCCATCCTCTGCCGAAGACGGATGTGTCGGACCGAAATGTGCAAATATCGCAATCAAGCTGTAAACTAGCAACACAACACATTTTGTTCTCCGGACTACATCTTGCTACTTGCAAAGCCCTGTTCATGACTTGGTAGTGGGAGTTTGAGAACGAACACAGAAGAAGAAGGATACCCCATCGACCATACTCTACCCGTACTTGATACCTAATGACTTCTTTCTGTTCCCAAATATGAAGATTCTGCTTCATGGATGTAATTTTTGGTTTGATTAGTCACGTTCATATACTCTAGGATGCAGTAAGACATATGATGATGATGTTGGTTATCATCGACGATGATTGACGACGTTTATTATTGTTACTAATGTTCACAACTTTTCGACATTTTACCTCATATTATAGGTTATGTATGTACTGTACCATTGTACGTTTGTCATATTGCAATTACTATGTACTGTATGCAAGAGATATGAAATGTACATGTTGCATTGGAAAGCTGTCCCTTTCGCTACGACTGGTTTTCATATCTGGATTTGCAAATTTGATAACCTTGTGGCCACTATAAGGCCTTCGACGCGGTAAAACATCAAAATCTGTGGAGAATCATGAAGGAAATCGGGTTTCCTTTACATATAGTCCATCTCATTGAAACATTATACCAAGATCAACAAGCCGCTGTCCGAGTATCTGGGCAAACATCAGATTGGTTTGCAGTACAAAAGGGAGTCCGACAGGGATGTATCCTCTCACCTTATCTGTACAACATATATGCGAAATGTATAATGAGAAATGTTCGAGAAGATGAGAACATTGAAAGTTATGACCCATTTACGATTGGGGGGTACGAGATTCCAGAGTTACGATATGCAATGACACAGTGATACAATCAAGAAGTGCAGAAGGGCTAGAGCAGCTACTTTCAGCCGTTAATGGACATAGTAAAGATCAAAATCTGTTCATAAACATAAACAAAACAAAGATAATGACCACCGATAAAAACACAATGTCAGCATAAATTTACATTGGGTGATGAGGAAATAGAAACAGGTCACACATTTTGAATATCTGGGCTCCAGAATTGACAAAAATAGTGACTGCTCGAAAGAAATCAGAAGAAGGCTAGCTATGGCAATGCAGAGACTGAACAGCCTGAAGAAATTATGGCAGGGCACCAACAAAACGATAAAAGTAAAAGTTTTGAAAGCCTGTGTTTTCCCTGTGGCAGCTTATGGCTGTGAAGCATGGATGATTACCAAAACTTCTAGACAAAGAATCGAATCCTTCGAGTCAAAATGTTACAGAAAGATCCTCAGAATACCCTGGACAGAGAAAAGAACAAATGTAGACATTCGGCAAGAGTTGAGCATAGAGGAGAACTGGTTTATCAATTCCATTTTGGCTAGAAAATGCAAATACTTTGGTCACATCAAGAGACATAACGGTCTTGAGAGAACGGCGATGGAAGGTATGGTGCCAGGCAAAAGAGGAAGGGGTAGACCAAGAAGACGATGGCCCCAAGATATCCAGGAGTGCCTGAGTATGACAGTGGCGGAAGCTGGTGAATTGGCAAGGGAACGAGTTTCTTTCAGACAGACTGTGATGGGAGCGACGTTCTACAAATGACATGCTACATGATGATGATGATAACTTCATGGGACCTCATATCTATATGCAGTTGCCCGTTGTCCGAACGGGCGCAATGTGTCACATGACTGTGTATGGGGTACTGTTTCTAAAGCTTCTTTTCAAATCCAGAAGGTTACTCTGTAAATCTGTTCTAAACAGGCTTTTGACTTGTGTGAATGACTGGTTGTGCAAGGCAATGGGTTGAAGACTCTTCTATCCTAAATGGGTTATACTGTACTTTTAGTCGTTACTTATGATGCACTCTCAGAATATGTTAGGCATAACATTGTTCCTACTTTTGTAGGATTTCTTCATGTCTCACAGTCTCTGAATTTGACAGCTTTTCACATGTATCTCATTTCACATGTTCTGATCTTTCGTCTTCACTCAACACTACTTAACTAATTTAACTTAACGTCTTTATACTGGTTTAGAAGACTCTACAGAGTCTGTATACAACCAGTTTCTTGGAGGGTGGTTTAACCGATGTGCTAGTCCATCTTAATAGACTCAAACATTAGAGCTAAGTAGACATGCAGCGAGTTAGGTGCCATCTATAGCTGCTCTTAACAAAGCACCTTGGAAAAGGTAGAAATAACTTGTGCCTTGGTCATGGTCAATGTATGGCACTGGTTAAAGAGAGTTTCTATAAGTTTCTCTGCCGAAGACAGATGTGTTGGACCGAATAGTGCAAATATAGCAGTCGGACTGTAAACTAGCGACACAACGCAAATTCATTCTCCGGACTACATTTTGCTGCTTGTAAAGCCCTGTTCAGGGCTTGGTAGTGGGAGATTGAGAACGAACGCAGCAGAAGAAGAAGAAGGTATGAGTTTCAATCAATTAATTAAACAATCAATCAATCAAAACCTTTCAACTCTTTGCTGAGCAAACATCATCAACAAAACGTCTTCCTGTTGGGCACCGTCATTTCCAGCTTCCCCCATCGTCACTCCTGCCGTTTCCAGGTTTGGTTCACTTCCCTTCTCTGTGAGTGTCTAGATCTGCCTCTACTTCTTTCTCTTGTCTTGAGAATTCTAGAGCAATGACTGTTTTGTAATGCTATCAGCTGGTTTTGTAATGTGCGTCCTATCCATCACTAACGCCTTCACTTAACATCTAGACTGACTATCATCTGCTCGATTTTTTCCCACAGTTCAATATTAGTGATTTTATCATACCATTATACCATTTTATTCCTCAATTTGGTGCAAGTATCCATTGATGAAGGATTTGACCTTATTAATTATACTTTTCTTTGTTCCCCACGTCACAGTGCCATACAAAGTATGGACTTGACATTGAAAATCTGTATTTTTGTGGTGGACTTCATTTCTTTAGATTTCCACCAATTTCTTGAAGCAATAAAAATTCTAGCTCTTGTAGTACCGTGTCTCCCAGTACAATCTGATTGCTGTTATGCGCTTTTATTCTCATATGTGATTTTACTCTGTTTAACCTCAGACCTAATTTCAGTGACAATTCATTCAGTATATTAATTTTATTTTGCATTTAGTTGTGGCTGTGAGACAAAAGAGCCAGGTCATCAAGTCTTTTTTATCATGTATGAAGTACTGTTCATCATTTCTCTTCATTGGAATGATTAATTTATATTTATTAATATTGTTAATCTGCTGTTGCCAGGTGACAATCTTGGAGTGGTCATCGTTGATGTAATAAAGATTCGCCCGGAACAGCGTGCCATGCCCAGCACTGCATTTCTGATGCCCAGTGCCAAGTTTTGGGATCCGTCAGCGGTTCTGGTTGCCACATATGATAAAAATTACACAGTCAACGACTACAAGACTTTCTTCTCTGACCTTAATTTCACCGACGGCTACAACATGCGGATGGATACAGAGGGTCTCATTCAGGATCTCACGCCTCCCCAGGTGTCTGTTCACTGCATCCACGGGTCAGGTGTTCCAACTGTTGAGACTGTAATCTTTGGTAAAGGTCAGTTTCCAGACACATACCCAGGCGAGGTTGATGGCGATGGCGATGGAACAGTCAACCTCCGCAGTCTCCTAGGCTGTTTAACATGGGTCGGGAAACAAAAATACCCAGTGATACATAGATCTTACAATGGGAGCACCTCTGAGCACATGGCCATTCTGGCAAATCCAGATGTGAGACAGTACATTTTAGAGGTTGTAACTGGGAAAAGACAATCAAAAATTTAAGGAAACCCCACTAGTGTAGAATGCTCTCCAACTGATGGGATTGTTCAGTTTGCGATTCACACACCCAAAAGCCTACTGAGTGTGAAGTAGTCATGGGAATTTAAAAGAAATTAATTTGTCTGATCCTCAGGAGAACTAGTTATGTACTCATCTATCCTGTATCATAAATTAGGTTTGTTTCTGAAGCTTTCTTTCAAACTCACAAGGCTATGTCCATAGTTAACATAATTTTGGTATCATAAATTAGGTTTGTTTCTGAAGCTTTCTTTCAAACTCACAAGGCTATGTCCATAGTTAACATAATTTTGGTGTGTGTGAATGATAGGGTGTGAAAAACTAAGAGCTGCAGAGTATTCTACTCTAGGGGGATTAGACTGCGTTTTGACATGACATGATGTTAGTGTAGGATATGTCATATTCTCATCAATGTCTCGTAAAGAGTTCTCGCAAGAATTCCACAAGGGTAAAACTGATTAAATCGCGCACTTTGTCATTTACTGAGACCAATATAAAACAAGTTGTCCACTTTTTTCCTCTGTATGATATATGCATTTTTTTCTTGATTTAAACAAATTAAACCCAGTCGTAGTTCATGCCTGGTACGACCGCTTCTCCAGCCGGCCAAACTGTAAATTGGTACCTGACATATGTTGGAGAAGGTAAATACAGCAAGAAAGGGAACTGGCTACCCCCACCTCACACAGGCTGCGGCTTAGTACATAATGAGTTATATGACTCACCTTCACCTTTATATGAGATTGATTAGGCTGCACAGTTTGTAGCCTCTCATGACATGCTCCCATTATGACAGAGGCCTTACTCTCATCTATGGTACACCTGAGCCTTCTACATGAAATGGGTTCGGCTGCTCCACTCTTGCCATTCACACGCACCTAGTCTTCTACCATAGAGGAGTTAAACTCCTGACATTGCTGCACACCCCACCATTTACACAGGATGTCCTCTAACTAACTCAAGGTACAGCACACTCCACCATTTACACAGGATGTCCTCTAACTAACTCAAGGTACAGCACACTCCACCACTCACACAGGATGTCCTCTAACTAACTCAAGGTACAGCACACCCCACCATTTACACAGGATGTCCTCTAACTAACTCAAGGTACAGCACACCCCACCATTTACACAGGATGTCCTCTAACTAACTCAAGGTACAGCACACTCCACCACTCACACAGGATGTCCTCTAACTAACTCAAGGTACAGCACACCCCACCATTTACACAGGATGTCCTCTAACTAACTCAAGGTACAGCACACTCCACCACTCACACAGGATGTCCTCTAACTAACTCAAGGTACAGCACACTCCACCACTCACACAGGATGTCCTCTAACTAACTCAAGGTACAGCACACCCCACCATTTACACAGGATGTCCTCTAACTAACTCAAGGTACAGCACACTCCACCACTCACACAGGATGTCCTCTAACTAACTCAAGGTACAGCACACTCCACCACTCACACAGGATGTCCTCTAACTAACTCAAGGTACAGCACACTCCACCACTCACACAGGATGTCCTCTAACTAACTCAAGGTACAGCACACTCCACCACTCACACAGGATGTCCTCTAACTAACTCAAGGTACAGCACACCCCACCACTCACACAGGATGTCCTCTAACTAACTCAAGGTACAGCACACCCCACCATTTACACAGGATGTCCTCTAACTAACTCAAGGTACAGCACACCCCACCATTTACACAGGATGTCCTCTAACTAACTCAAGGTACAGCACACCCCACCATTTACACAGGATGTCCTCTAACTAACTCAAGGTACAGCACACTCCACCACTCACACAGGATGTCCTCTAACTAACTCAAGGTACAGCACACTCCACCACTCACACAGGATGTCCTCTAACTAACTCAAGGTACAGCACACCCCACCACTCACACAGGATGTCCTCTAACTAACTCAAGGTACAACACACCCCACCATTTACACAGGATGTCCTCTAACTAACTCAAGGTACAGCACACCCCACCACTCACACAGGATGTCCTCTAACTAACTCAAGGTACAGCACACCCCACCATTTACACAGGATGTCCTCTAACTAACTCAAGGTACAGCACACCCCACCACTCACACAGGATGTTCTCTAACTAACTCAAGGTACAGCACACCCCACCATTTACACAGGATGTCCTCTAACTAACTCAAGGTACAGCACACCCCACCACTCACACAGGATGTCCTCTAACTAACTCAAGGTACAGCACACCCCACCATTTACACAGGATGTCCTCTAACTAACTCAAGGTACAGCACACCCCACCACTCACACAGGATGTCCTCTAACTAACTCAAGGTACAGCACACTCCACCACTCAAACAGGATGGCCCCTAACTAACTCAAGGTACAGCACACTCCACCACTCACACAGGATGTCCTCTAACTAACTCAAGGTACAGCACACTCCACCATTTACACAGGATGTCCTCTAACTAACTCAAGGTACAGCACACTCCACCATTTACACAGGATGTCCTCTAACTAACTCAAGGTACAGCACACTCCACCATTTACACAGGATGTCCTCTAACTAACTCAAGGTACAGCACACTCCACCATTTACACAGGATGTCCTCTAACTAACTCAAGGTACAGCACACTCCACCATTTACACAGGATGTCCTCTAACTAACTCAAGGTACAGCACACTCCACCACTCACACAGGATGTCCTCTAACTAACTCAAGGTACAGCACACTCCACCATTTACACAGGATGTCCTCTAACTAACTCAAGGTACAGCACACTCCACCACTCACACAGGATGTCCTCTAACTAACTCAAGGTACAGCACACCCCACCATTTACACAGGATGTCCTCTAACTAACTCAAGGTACAGCACACCCCACCATTTACACAGGATGTCCTCTAACTAACTCAAGGTACAGCACACTCCACCACTCACACAGGATGTCCTCTAACTAACTCAAGGTACAGCACACCCCACCATTTACACAGGATGTCCTCTAACTAACTCAAGGTACAGCACACTCCACCACTCACACAGGATGTCCTCTAACTAACTCAAGGTACAGCACACTCCACCACTCACACAGGATGTCCTCTAACTAACTCAAGGTACAGCACACCCCACCATTTACACAGGATGTCCTCTAACTAACTCAAGGTACAGCACACTCCACCACTCACACAGGATGTCCTCTAACTAACTCAAGGTACAGCACACTCCACCACTCACACAGGATGTCCTCTAACTAACTCAAGGTACAGCACACTCCACCACTCACACAGGATGTCCTCTAACTAACTCAAGGTACAGCACACTCCACCACTCACACAGGATGTCCTCTAACTAACTCAAGGTACAGCACACCCCACCACTCACACAGGATGTCCTCTAACTAACTCAAGGTACAGCACACCCCACCATTTACACAGGATGTCCTCTAACTAACTCAAGGTACAGCACACCCCACCATTTACACAGGATGTCCTCTAACTAACTCAAGGTACAGCACACCCCACCATTTACACAGGATGTCCTCTAACTAACTCAAGGTACAGCACACTCCACCACTCACACAGGATGTCCTCTAACTAACTCAAGGTACAGCACACTCCACCACTCACACAGGATGTCCTCTAACTAACTCAAGGTACAGCACACCCCACCACTCACACAGGATGTCCTCTAACTAACTCAAGGTACAACACACCCCACCATTTACACAGGATGTCCTCTAACTAACTCAAGGTACAGCACACCCCACCATTTACACAGGATGTCCTCTAACTAACTCAAGGTACAGCACACCCCACCACTCACACAGGATGTTCTCTAACTAACTCAAGGTACAGCACACCCCACCATTTACACAGGATGTCCTCTAACTAACTCAAGGTACAGCACACCCCACCACTCACACAGGATGTCCTCTAACTAACTCAAGGTACAGCACACCCCACCATTTACACAGGATGTCCTCTAACTAACTCAAGGTACAGCACACCCCACCACTCACACAGGATGTCCTCTAACTAACTCAAGGTACAGCACACTCCACCACTCAAACAGGATGGCCCCTAACTAACTCAAGGTACAGCACACTCCACCACTCACACAGGATGTCCTCTAACTAACTCAAGGTACAGCACACTCCACCATTTACACAGGATGTCCTCTAACTAACTCAAGGTACAGCACACTCCACCATTTACACAGGATGTCCTCTAACTAACTCAAGGTACAGCACACTCCACCATTTACACAGGATGTCCTCTAACTAACTCAAGGTACAGCACACTCCACCATTTACACAGGATGTCCTCTAACTAACTCAAGGTACAGCACACTCCACCATTTACACAGGATGTCCTCTAACTAACTCAAGGTACAGCACACTCCACCACTCACACAGGATGTCCTCTAACTAACTCAAGGTACAGCACACTCCACCATTTACACAGGATGTCCTCTAACTAACTCAAGGTACAGCACACTCCACCATTTACCCAGGATGTCCTCTAACTAACTCAAGGTACAGCACACTCCACCATTTACACAGGATGTCCTCTAACTAACTCAAGGTACAGCACACTCCACCATTTACACATGATGTCCTCTAACTAACTCAAGGTACAGCACACCCCACCATTTACACAGGATGTCCTCTAACTAACTCAAGGTACAGCACACTCCACCACTCACACAGGATGTCCTCTAACTAACTCAAGGTACAGCACACTCCACCACTCACACAGGATGTCCTCTAACTAACTCAAGGTACAGCACACCCCACCACTCACACAGGATGTCCTCTAACTAACTCAAGGTACAACACACCCCACCATTTACACAGGATGTCCTCTAACTAACTCAAGGTACAGCACACCCCACCACTCACACAGGATGTCCTCTAACTAACTCAAGGTACAGCACACCCCACCATTTACACAGGATGTCCTCTAACTAACTCAGGGTACAGCACACCCCACCACTCACACAGGATGTTCTCTAACTAACTCAAGGTACAGCACACCCCACCACTCACACAGGATGTCCTCTAACTAACTCAAGGTACAGCACACCCCACCATTTACACAGGATGTCCTCTAACTAACTCAAGGTACAGCACACCCCACCACTCACACAGGATGTCCTCTAACTAACTCAAGGTACAGCACACTCCACCACTCAAACAGGATGGCCCCTAACTAACTCAAGGTACAGCACACTCCACCACTCACACAGGATGTCCTCTAACTAACTCAAGGTACAGCACACTCCACCATTTACACAGGATGTCCTCTAACTAACTCAAGGTACAGCACACCCCACCATTTACACAGGATGTCCTCTAACTAACTCAAGGTACAGCACACTCCACCATTTACACAGGATGTCCTCTAACTAACTCAAGGTACAGCACACTCCACCATTTACACAGGATGTCCTCTAACTAACTCAAGGTACAGCACACTCCACCATTTACACAGGATGTCCTCTAACTAACTCAAGGTACAGCACACTCCACCATTTACACAGGATGTCCTCTAACTAACTCAAGGTACAGCACACTCCACCATTTACACAGGATGTCCTCTAACTAACTCAAGGTACAGCACACTCCACCACTCACACAGGATGTCCTCTAACTAACTCAAGGTACAGCACACTCCACCATTTACACAGGATGTCCTCTAACTAACTCAAGGTACAGCACACTCCACCATTTACCCAGGATGTCCTCTAACTAACTCAAGGTACAGCACACTCCACCATTTACACAGGATGTCCTCTAACTAACTCAAGGTACAGCACACTCCACCATTTACACATGATGTCCTCTAACTAACTCAAGGTACAGCACACTCCACCATTTACACAGGATGTCCTCTAACTAACTCAAGGTACAGCACACTCCACCATTTACACAGGATGTCCTCTAACTAACTCAAGGTACAGCACACTCCACCATTTACACAGGATGTCCTCTAACTAACTCAAGGTACAGCACACTCCACCATTTACACAGGATGTCCTCTAACTAACTCAAGGTACAGCACACTCCACCATTTACACAGGATGTCCTCTAACTAACTCAAGGTACAGCACACTCCACCATTTACACAGGATGTCCTCTAACTAACTCAAGGTACAGCACACTCCACCACTCACACAGGATGTCCTCTAACTAACTCAAGGTACAGCACACCCCACCACTCACACAGGATGTCCTCTAACTAACTCAAGGTACAGCACACCCCACCATTTACACAGGATGTCCTCTAACTAACTCAAGGTACAGCACACTCCACCATTTACACAGGATGTCCTCTAACTAACTCAAGGTACAGCACACTCCACCACTCACACAGGATGTCCTCTAACTAACTCAAGGTACAGCACACTCCACCACTCACACAGGATGTCCTCTAACTAACTCAAGGTACAGCACACTCCACCACTCACACAGGATGTCCTCTAACTAACTCAAGGTACAGCACACCCCACCATTTACACAGGATGTCCTCTAACTAACTCAAGGTACAGCACACTCCACCACTCACACAGGATGTCCTCTAACTAACTCAAGGTGCAGCACACTTCACCACTCACACAGGATGTCCTCTAACTAACTCAAGGTACAGCACACCCCACCACTCACACAGGATGTCTTCTAACTAACTCAAGGTACAGCACACCCCACCACTCACACAGGATGTCCTCTAACTAACTCAACGTACAGCACACCCCACCACTCACACAGGATGTCCTCTAACTAACTCAAGGTACAGCACAACCCACCACTCACACAGGATGTCCCCCTAGCTAACTCAAGGTACAGCACACCCCACCACTCACACAGGATGTCCCCCTAACTAACGGGAATTTAAAGCTCTTTAAACAAAACTGAAAGGATGATACAAGAAATAGAAGAATCAATACCAAATTTTCCTAAGTATAAGAAAAAGTAAATTAAACAAAATATAATTATCAACTCAATTTATTATTGGTCACAACTGATGTTGTATGAGAATGACACCACAAAATCCATTATATTTATATATTTATTGGCAGACATGCTAGGCAAGCAAATTGTGATGTACAAAGAAAACAGTTTGTATATTCTCTGTTATAAAGTGGTATAGTCCACACACTTCCCTGCTATAAATTGGTGTAGATATTAACATACTTCTCTTATAAACTGGTATAGTTCACACAATTCTCTTCTACAAACTGGTATAGTTCACACAATTCTCTTCTACAAACTGGTATAGTTCACACAATTCTCTTCTACAAACTGGTATAGTTCACACATTTCTCTTCTACAAACTGGTATAGTTCACACATTTCTCTTCTACAAACTGGTATAGTTCACACATTTCTCTTCTACAAACTGGTATAGTTCACACAATTCTCTTCTACAAACTGGTATAGTTCACACATTTCTCTTCTACAAACTGGTATAGTTCACACAATTCTCTTCTACAAACTGGTATAGTTCACACATTTCTCTTCTACAAACTGGTATAGTTCACACAATTCTCTGCTAGAAACTAGTGTATCCACATACTTTGATGTCTGAATATTATGTTGGGTTTGTGCAATGAACATAATGATCCCTTTGGAATGTTTTGACTGATATGTCATTTAGCTGCATGTGAAGCATAGGATCACCACTACAGTTGGCTGCTTTACAGAAAGCCTGTATTCAAGTATTTGCTGTAGTGGTTTTAATAACAATTATTTTACATGTTGTGGTTGTTAGCCACATGTAAAACTCTCTTTAGTCGCTTTTATTTATTTCAGCTGATATACTAGGTGTGATCAAAAAGTATCCGGATAGGCATCATAATTCCAGAAGTGCGGAATCTGGCTGAAAACTGCTAGGCACAGGTTGACTTCTGAACTTAATGGGATTGTAGTCTGAGTCACATCTGCCCTGCTTGTCTGGTTTGTGTGCATTGGTGCTTTGTTCTTACATGTATCCCACAATCGCATCCTATACGTGTGAACCTCATTTGTCGTATTGTCATGGCAACAAAAATTGATCAATGAATTTGTATCAGATTTTGTTCAAAAAGTTATGAAACATGTGGAGATACATGCCAGTCTCAAAAGTTACGGGTAGTCTACAGAAAAGATTTAATGAGCCGTACACAAGTTTATGAGTGACATAAACATTTCAAAGATGGTCATGAAAGTGTTGTGAGCAATGAGCAGTCTGGGAGGCCTTCAACCAGCTTCTTCTTCTTCATTTGTTTTCAAACTCCTGCTACCAAGCCCTGAAAAGGACTTTACAAGTAGCAGGATGTAGTCCCAGAGAATGGAATGTGTTGTGTCATAGTTTACAGCTTAACTGCGATGTTTGCACCTTTCGGTTTGACACATCCGACATCAGCATGGCATTTTTGGGTACCGGGTTAGCCTTCCCTCTTCGATCCCGTCTCCTTTGCCAGTCTGCCCTGCTGCAGCCTGTTTTCCAGGATCACCGCGTGGAGGTGTAGATCTTGGCAGCTCTGGGTCGCTGTCCACTATAGCTCATGCACTGCTCTGTATCTTGATCCTCCTTCAACTAGCAAAAGTGAAAACAATATAGAATTTGTGCAAACAACTGTGTTGGGAAATCAGCGAATTACAATTCGTGAGTTGTCTGAAAACGTACGCATTAGTTTCGGTTCAGTCCAGTTGTTTCTTACGGACAAATTGAACATGAGATACGTCTCACACAAAATAGCTCTCCTCTGACAGAAACTTATGTTTCAGTTGCTCCTGATCTGCTTGCTTGAGTGCATCAAAGTGACAATAACTTTTTAAAAACAATCATAACCAGCAATGAATCGTGGGTTTTTATGGGCATGACCCTGAAACTAAAGCCTAGTCTCCACAGTGGAAGAGACCGAGGTCTCCTAGACCCCAAAAAACACAACAGATCCACAGCAATATTGAGACGATGCTGCCTCTTTTTTTCTCAATTGTAAGGTAATTGTGCATCATGAATGTGTACCATCAGAGCAGACAATCAAGTATTACTGTCACGTTTTGTGATCTTTGAGGGACGCTCTTCATAGTAAAAGGTTAAATTGCATGAGATTGTCAAGTGACAACTCCATTATGACAACGCACCTGCCCATGCATCACAACTTGTGCAGCAGTTTCTTGCTAAGCACTACATTTCACAGGCGCCCCCCCCCCCCCCCCCCCCCCCCCCCTAATTGGCAGATCTCAGATCTCACTCCCTGTGGAGACTTTATCGCTTCCCAAAAATTAAGTACCACTTGAATGAAAAAAGATTTAAGAATGTTGAGGAGATGCAAGGGAATGTGGCGACACAGCTTTATGCTGTTATTTCAGAAAATGATTTCAAAAGATGCTTCGAGTGCTGAGCTAAGTTAATGGCTGTAGAGGGGGACTACTTCAAAGACGATAAACATGCAAATCTTTAACTCTTGTATTTAAATAAATAGAAATTCAATCCAGATACATTTTGATCAAATCTTATATACATATCTCACAGACATACACACACGGGTAAGTCGGTAATTTGGTCACAACCTTATATGGTTAGCTTAAAAATGTAGTTGATAGTTTCTAAAGGTGTCACTAGGTGGCAGCAACATCCAGCTTTGTGATTACTAGGTGTTGCATGCACATACGCAATTCAGATGCAAAATGGCAACCGTACTCATAGTGTACAATCAAAGAACTGTGTGTTTTTTGTGTGTAGACAAAAGTACTTTCTGCAAATGATATTCTTAAGGAAGCACTTCCTGTTTATGGTGAGAAGTGTTTGTTGTGTGAAGTTGTTGGGTCGATGGATTGTTTCAGGTATCCCCAAAAATTGTTGATGAAGCCCGACCTAGTTATGTTGCTCAGATTGCAACAGAAGCATCTATGCGGCAGATGATTTAAGCTGACAGTAACAATAGACAGTGTAGCAACTACAATAGGGTGTTCACATTGTTTAGTCTGCAGCACAATGCATGATTCAAGCTTGGTGGGAGACGTTTCTAGAATGATCAAAAGGCTGAACGGGATGCCAAAGACTTCTATACCGCAGGTTTTGATGCACTGATGAAGCAATGGGATAAGTGTATCAATGTTAGTGAAAATTATGGGGAGAAATAAGGGGCAAGTTCTGAGTGGTCTACCAGGGACTTAGTGTATGAAAAGGACAAGAATAGCACCACTGCCCCACAGAGAGCGTGTTGTAAGAGGCAACTAACTGTGTGACATGGCATAACACCAGCCATGGTTGGGTGGTTTGTTTAGAGCAGCATAGATGGCACCTAACAGGCTGTGGCTCTACTTTGCTCTAGTGTTTGAGTCTATTAAGATGAACTCGCACATCGGTTAACCACCCTCCGTAGCGCTTGCCCCAACAAAGTCGAGTATTAAGCATGTTCAAGCCTAGCCCGCTAAGCAGGAAATCCTTCTCCCGGCTTCATCCAGCACATACCAGAGATGGAACCTGCACAGGGGCATCTGCCTCTGTAGAAGTACAGGCTGACTAAGAATAAGAGGCAATGTAAGTGTAGTAATAAATGGTCTTTGAACTCATATCTCAACTAGTTTAACAAAAAATAGTAATTGATGACCTATTTACTGAATTGCCTCATGTGTGTGTATGTGCATGTATTTATATTTTATATATATATAGTATTTGTTACATTCCAAGCAAGATATTGTTTGGCAGTGCTTCCAAGCCCCCAAGAACGATGAAAAAGGTGATCATGATACGAACCAAGGACTTTCACAATGTGTTGAAGAAATATATTTTACAATATAATTATCATTATTATGTGCCGTGCTGATTAGCGTCAAAGATCATTAAAGCTTCAGAAAAATATAATTTGATATCATTTTCCAATACATTACTACCATGAAAAGAACATTAAACACAACATTTTCTTTTTGTTTTTATTTTAATATAGTAAAAATATTTTTCATTCTCAAATATTAGTGCCTTTTTCTATACATAAAATGTTGAGCATCTTTGTCTTTTGTAAGTGACCAGGACACAATGGATATATTGGCATCCTGTCAGTCTCGAAAGATAATTGAATTCACGCTAGAGAGGGGACAATCAGCTGTTGCCCTTGTTTTAATCGCACACGTTTGTAATCTGCATCTTGTCTTCACCTGCCTGCAGACCAACACACAAAGCCTGCCTCCAGCCAGGTCTGTCCTTGACACATCTTGTCTTCACCTGCCTGCAGACCAACACACAAAGCCTGCCTCCAGCCAGGTCTGTCCTTGACGCATCCTGTCTTCACCTGCGTGCAGACCAATACACAAAGCCTGCCTCCAGCCAGGTCTGTCCTTGACACATGTTGTCTTCACCTGCCTGCAGACCAACACACAAAGCCTGCCTCCAGCCAGGTCTGTCCTTGACGCATCCTGTCTTCACCTGCGTGCAGACCAATACACAAAGCCTGCCTCCAGCCAGGTCTGTCCTTGACACATGTTGTCTTCACCTGCCTGCAGACCAACACACAAAGCCTGCCTCCAGCCAGGTCTGTCCTTGACACATCTTGTCTTCACCTGCCTGCAGACCAACACACAAAGCCTGCCTCCAGCCAGGTCTGTCCTTGACACATCTTGTCTTCACCTGCCTGCAGACCAACACACAAAGCTTGCCTCCAGTCAGGTCTGTCCTTGACACATCCTGTCTTCATCTGCGTGCAGACCAACACACAAAGCCTGCCTCCAGCCAGGTCTGTCCTTGACACATCCTGTCTTCACCTGCCTGCAGACCAACACACAAAGCCTGCCTCCAGCCAGGTATGTCCTTGACACATCTTGTCTTCACCTGCGTGCAGACCAACACACAAAGCCTGCCTCCAGCCAGGTCTGTCCTTGACACATCTTGTCTTCACCTGCCTGCAGACCAACACACAAAGCCTGCCTCCCGTCAGGTCTGTCTTTGGCAAGTTCCTCCCAGTTACAAATGTTCATATCCAATGCCTTCAGGTCACGCTTCCAAACATCTTTGTAACGGACGAAAGGTCTACCTTTGTTACGCTTGCCTGTAGTCAGCTCTTCGTATAGGATATCTTTTGGTTTTCGCCCATCCTCCATTCTCCGGTGCTGACGGAGGATCGTAACTACGCTGACAATCTTTGTACGGTCCAACACTTCGTTGTTAGACACTGTCACTCTGTGAAATTCCACGGATGCGTATTCTATTGCAGAACACAATAAGCATTTATTAAGTCTCTACAGAAAGTCAGTAGAACTGAAATATCAAATGTGAACGCCCATGATGCATTGTCATTTGTTGATATCTGTTCTGTAAAAGTGATCACTGTTTATCTCAGCATCCATGTGACTCACTTTTTGAATTCTTTCCCAATCGTCGTCGTTTTCATTCTTCAGACTCTTTGAAATGTTTTTTTTTTGGAAGTCCTCGTGATTGTCTTCCCTCACTCAGCTCACTATACAGAAGTCTCTTTTGATGCTTTTCACTTGACATTCACATGAAGTATAATATAATATCAGGCTGCTGTCCCAAAAAATAGATTTAGTCCTACTATGGATTCCTAGTAACGAGAAGGCAGATGAGCTCACAAAAGCCGGTAGTGGCGGAGTGCAAATTCGCCATCCACAAAGGTATAAAGAAGCAAAGACACTCACAAAATGATCCATGAGGACGAAATGGAGAGATCAGTACAAAGAATGCAAACAAGAAAAATTACAGCATAGATACCAGACAAAGATCTTCAGACTCAGAACGAGACATTGCAGAGTCGAGGCCCACCTCCACAGAATGGGTCTTAGAGACAGCGTCCCTTGTGAATGTAGAGCACCCAAGCAGACACCAGAACATTCGATGCAGTACTGCCTCACTTATGCAGACCAAAGAGAGGCAGTCTGGCCCTGGGAAGTGACTATTCGAAAAGCCGCGGGGATAGGTGAAGACCTGAAACCAGTCTCCTTCGTGAACCTATGCTTGAATCATAGCACAAAAGTGTGTCGACGACAACAGTAAAGAACTGGACAACGATGTTTAAAGCAGTACATGAGTTAAAGAAAGATCTTCCGAGACCAGGTCAGGTGCATATTGTTGCATCAGATGATGCCATCGTCAAAATTGATGCAGCAATTCTGGTGGACTGTTGCCGGAGCTTACATTCACCACACGTTTGTCACCATACACTGCCTGCATTCTGTGATGAATGTCAACTATTCGACATCCTTCAGCTGTTAAAAACGGAATCACAGCTCGCTGATCAACTTTGGACGGATTCCGTATCATACCCGTCATGTTTTCAATGGTCTGCTAAGGAAACTGAGTCGGAGGATAATGAAATTTTACAAACTTGACGGTTGGTACTTGATGTTTACATCAGAAGTGACGTCATCATGTGCATCGTACGTATGTTCACTTAGGTCCGGTTTCATTTGAACATGCCTCGTATTATTACTTGAGCTGTCTATACAACCTACAGGAATATAGGAACTGCTGGTAACAAATGTTCAACAGAAATCAAGAACATACATGGGTTTGTCTACCCTCTGTGATACAAATCTCCTAGCCAGACTACAATAGTGCAGCCTGTTTTCGGGTCGCCACTTGGAGACGGAATATAGGGTTGGTGCTGCCAAAGACGAATGTGTTGGACCGAAAGGTGCAAATATTGCAGTCAAGCTGTAAACTAGCCATACAGCACATTCCGTTCTCCAGACTACATCCTGCTTCTTGCAAAGCCCTGTTCAGGACTTGATAGCGGAAAATTGAGAACGAATGCAGAAGAAGAAGAGGCTGGTTTGCTGACCCTGATACAAGTGATAGGAGTCACTGGCTGCTGTCAGCTCATTCACCGCTGCATCTTCGGCCGTTGTTTTTCTAAGCTTTTTGTGCTGAGTTAACTCTTGACTGTTTTTCTTTGGTAGTGGGTTACAGTGACTCTTCTTATATCTTTAGACATACTTGAGCTGAACTGGCGTCCTCCTGGCTGTAGTGCAATCCAAGGCTTCTTAGTAAACTTACAACCATGGGGATTACAGTGTAGATCCCCCATACTATTGACCAGACTGCTGTGACACAGCCTGTTTCCAAGAGCACAAGAGGTGGTGTCTTGATCAGTATGTCTTATGTAACCATGTTGCTCTTCACTCCAGCTGAAGTTCCGAGAAATGTGCATGTATTCAAGTTATAATTCAATTCACTGCAGTTTTATACATTGCTGCCCATTGTTCATTCAATAAACTTCCCAAATTGAATTGCTGTGGAGTTTGTTCCCCTACATGTAAACTTTTCAGTTGGGCTGGTGTACTTATATGTTTGATCTCTGGGAAAACAAGTTTGTTCCCCTACATGTAAACTTTTCAGTTGGTCTGGTGTACTTCTATGTTTGATCTCTGGGAAAACAAGTTTGTTCCCCTACATGTAAACTTTTCAGTTGGTCTGGTGTACTTCTATGTCTGATCTCTGGGAAAACAAGTTTTTCACCTACATGTAAACTTTTCAGTTGGTCTGGTGTACTTCTATGTCTGATCTCTGGGAAAACAAGTTTGTTCCCCTACATGTAAACTTTTCAGTTGGTCTGGTGTACTTCTATGTCTGATCTCTGGGAAAACAAGTTTTTCACCTACATGTAAACTTTTCAGTTGGTCTGGTGTACTTCTATGTCTGATCTCTGGGAAAACAAGTTTGTTCCCCTACATGTAAACTTTTCAGTTGGTCTGGTGTACTTCTATGTCTGATCTCTGGGAAAACAAGTTTGTTCCCCTACATGTAAACTTTTCAGTTGGTCTGGTGTACTTCTATGTCTGATCTCTGGGAAAACAAGTTTGTTCCCCTACATGTAAACTTTTCAGTTGGTCTGGTGTACTTCTATGTCTGATCTCTGGGAAAACAAGTTTGTTCCCCTACATGTAAACTTTTCAGTTGGTCTGGTGTACTTCTATGTCTGAGCTCTGGGAAAACAAGTTTTTCACCTACATGTAAACTTTTCAGTTGGTCTGGTGTACTTCTATGTCTGATCTCTGGGAAAACAAGTTTGTTCCCCTACATGTAAACTTTTCAGTTGGTCTGGTGTACTTCTATGTCTGATCTCTGGGAAAACAAGTTTGTTCCCCTACATGTAAACTTTTCAGTTGGTCTGGTGTACTTCTATGTCTGAGCTCTGGGAAAACAAGTTTTTCACCTACATGTAAACTTTTCAGTTGGTCTGGTGTACTTCTATGTCTGATCTCTGGGAAAACAAGTTTGTTCCCCTACATGTAAACTTTTCAGTTGGTCTGGTGTACTTCTATGTCTGATCTCTGGGAAAACAAGTTTTTCACCTACATGTAAACTTTTCAGTTGGTCTGGTGTACTTCTATGTCTGATCTCTGGGAAAACAAGTTTGTTCCCCTACATGTAAACTTTTCAGTTGGTCTGGTGTACTTCTATGTCTGATCTCTGGGAAAACAAGTTTGTTCCCCTACATGTAAACTTTTCAGTTGGTCTGGTGTACTTCTATGTCTGATCTTTGGGAAAACAAGTTTTTCGCTGTTATAAGTTTCTTGATAGGTGTGCAGTACGGCAGGTTGCCATTACTTTCCGTACATGGAGAAATGAATGTACCAAGAAAAATCTGCGTGTCTGCCAAACTGGACACAGCGGAATTCGTACACAATGCATTGGGAATGTGAAGAGAACATTTCCACTACTAGGCCACACTGCCTCCAAGAAACTTGGACAACATATGCAAACAAGAGCAAAGGCTTATCACATTCTGATAACGGCACCTGGGATTCATTCTTGGTGTTTCATGGAGAAACAGAGTAACAAACACAGGAGCATTCTTGCACCCAGCCATGTACACTCTTTCCTGGCAGCAAAGCCTATGATGGATTATTTATGCTCACCCACAAACCCCCCCCCCCCCCCCCCCCCCCTTTTATTTTTTAGCCCATGGAAGACAGTCGGATTCCCAAAGATATTCTGTTCTGTGGTCAAGCAAAACATACTGATATGGCATGTTAGTTAGGGCCAGGTAAAACATACTGTTATGGCATGTTAGTCAGGGCCAGGTAAAACATACTGTTATGGCATGTTAGTCAGGGCCAGGTAAAACATACTGATATGGCATGTTAGTCAGAGCCAGGTAAAATATGCTGACCAAGATGCCCACCTCGACTACCTCGCAGTTGTCCCTAAAAACGGGCTGTTTTTCTTGGCAGCTTGGCTAACGAGGTGGGGGAATCGACATGATCCCGTATAGTGAACAACACACAGATGAAACTAAGCATAGCACAACCGCCTGGAGGACCACAGTCCACTTCATCAGCACGCTCGGGATGTGATGAAAGCTACTGCAACCCGCCACTTAACGTCCTTTTTTGGGCGCACAAAAGAAAAAACCTCACTGTGGGCATTCACAACAACAGCAGCAGCACTCCATTGGCCCACCATCCTATGGTCAGCCACTGCTGAAAACGGCTAACTACCACGTACTACTATATGGCTTGGCTTAGTTTGTTCTCAATTTCCCACTACCAAACCCTGAAAGGGCTTAAGTAGCAGAATGTAGTCCAGAGAATGGAATGCGTTGTCGTAGTTTACAGCTTGACTGTGATATTTGCACCTTTTGGTCCAACATGTCTGACTTCAACAAGCATTTTTTGAGTACCGGGTTAGCATTCCCTCTTCGATCCCTTCTCCTTAGCCAGTCTGCCCTGCTGCAGCCTGTTATCCAGGATCACAGCGTGGAGGTGTAGACGGTCTTGGCAGCTTTGGTTCGCTGGCCCTGACACTAGCAGTCAGCTATGGGTCGCTGACCACTGCAGCTCATACTACTATATGACATGCGAGTCTGCTTCTGGGTAGCAGAATGGGTCAAGTGCTAACCACTTGCTTCAAAGGTATCAGGTTCAAATCCAGGTCTTAACATGCTGTAAACTGGCTACCCAAATTACTGTTAGAGAATGCAAGGCAGAGATAAAGAGGAACCAACCACTCCATCCCAATATAAAAACTAGGACTTCTTAGTTCAATGAAGTCCAACACTTCATCCTTGATTGCAGTTATAGAATCACCCTCATCCTTATTCATATTGTGGCGAACTTTGTACAGAACAAAAGAAAGCAAAAAATAATATGAACGAATGCAAGATTTTTGTACGTATGTTTATAATGCAAACCAAATGAGATTAATTGTTGTACAAGATGAAATATTTACATATGATCATGATTTTTCTATATTCTTATATCCACTTCACTCCATATGGAGCATAGAACCACCACTATAGCTGCCTCCTTACAGGAGGCCTGTATGAAAGCACAGCTGCGTTTCTGTAATGTTGGTGTCTGCAGCATTTACAGCTTGCTAGCCTCATGCACAACCCTATTTAGTGGGGAGCTAAGAGTAATCAGGGTCAGGTGAAACATAGTGATCAAGACTCCACCTCATGTCCACGATCCCCAACCTGGAAACAGGCCGTGTCAAAGCGGTCTGGCCAATGAGATGGGGATAGACACTGTAATCCCTATTGTGGTGTGCTTACTGAGGAGCCACGCATTGCACTACAGCCTAGAGGACCATGGTCCACCTTCTCAAGTATACTTTGGTATGTAAGGAAAGTCAATGTAACCCGGTTGATGCAAAAAGGAGAAAAGAAAAGTAGGGAACAACTTGTTTTTTTCCCCTAACGATTGGTAGAAGATACAAGACCCAATGAGCTGCTCACATGTCCTGGACTCACTACAGAAAAATACAAGACATTACAACAGTGCTGCTCACGTGTCCTAGACTTGCTGTAGAAAGAAACAAACTACAACTGGACTTCCCAACAATCACTAAAACCTTTATTGAGCATACTGATCAACTACGAAACACACACAAATTCCTCAGTCTGACATTGGCTGCAATAACAGAGCAAACAGTTCGGGAACCTTGGGTAAACAATACACCTAGAACTCACAAAAGAAAGCAAAATAGTTATTGCCGAACTGCCCAACAGCTACTAATAATACTTTTATGATGTCATTATCAACTACAAAACATGAAATTTCAGAATGTGACTTTGACTGTATTGGTGAACAACTTGTACAGCTTTAAAACCTTCAGCACGCCACATTATCTTTGCGAACATTTGCGCAACTTTATATCTCGCTATTGTAGTTGACTTTCAAAATTTGTAACTTTTCTGTTTGTTTGTCAATAAATATGATTTTCTTGTGTGTAGAGACACAATTGAATAAAGAACTTGTGGGTGTTATTGTTTTTGTTGCGTGTTTGTTAGTTTCTGAGATAAAAAAAAAGATTACGGTGAAAATTTTTTGGAAAACCCCCCAAAAATTTGGACTTGACGGCTACACCTAGTTTCTCAGATAGAAATCCATGGAAACAACAACAATGTATCGATACTGTGTTTACAATATCGACACCACTGTTAGTTTCCAATCCAAACGTAGTTATTACATCAAAATAGACAGACTTACTCGATAAAGATCTTTTCCAACAACCTACGTCACCTTTTGCAAAAAGTCAGCTTGCTCCAATCTGCATAATAAGATAAATCATTCAAAATCTCTTTGTAATCTAACATACGATACTTTTACCGGCAAAATATCGTGTGTAGTTGGATGATTCAGATCACACAAAAATGGCTATGGGTATGGCTCCGTGCAAAAAAAGTATTTTTTTTTTAATTTTGATTTTCTAGGTCGAGTGTGTCCAGTGGCTGTGGACCTAAGCGTACTAAAGGTTAATTACACACTGACATGCCCAGAACTAACAACAGAGACAGAAAAAAATAAAGATATTTCAAGACAAGCCCAAAAACTACTAACACTTTATTGACACCTTGGATCAACTACAAAACACATACAAATTCCTCCACCGGACAATAACTGTAGAATGGGCTGCTAGTTACACAACGACATGCCCAGCAGGACTTGCCACAGACAGAGAACAGCTATTGCCGAACTCCCCAACAATCACTAACACTTTATTGACACCACTGATCAACTACGAAACACATGCATTGGTTGTGAGGGAAGAGTGAACAACTCGGCAGCCACCTGTCAAACTACAACATTTCATTGTGGAGCATGGGGGCTACAAATTTTGCTGGTCACCACTTTTCAATTCAGTCCATCTTCAGATGCTCCACCAGTGACATGATGATTGGTTTGCTTTTCTCTACTAGCATTCCCCTCTGGGTTATCTTTGGTCTCCAAACTCATTTATTACCCTGTGGGTTTCAGTCAATTATATTTTTGATTATTTCTGGGCTGTTTCCTGGGGGTAGTTCTATCTAACTCTTATTTCACTCTTTGTATAATCCTAAGATGTTCTGGCTGTCTGTTTTATACAATGTTCTGGCTGGCATTGACTATTTAGTTTTCTTTCGTCATCACATCTGTCCACTTATGCCAGAAGACATCATTGAGAGATACAGCCTTCAATCATCTGTCCTTGTAATTATTCAATCTTTGCCACTGTCCTTGGCCTTCCTCTTGATTCGAAGTCCTGCTATCTGATAATATCGGCTCGTGTCCTGGGTAAATTTGGAGACAAAAATGCCATATGTCCTAAACCATGTAATTATACCTGGTCATGTATTATAAGCCACAAGTCATCTGTTACATAAAGACTTGCTTGTTGTAGAATCACACATTTTGAGTTGTTTCAATGTTCCATCTATTGTTGAGTTGTTTCAATGTTTCATCTATTGTTGAGTTGTTTCAATGTTTCATCTATTGTTGAGTTGTTTCAATGTTTCATCTATTGTTGAGTTGTTTCAATGTTCTGTCTGTTGTTGAGTTGTTTCAATATTACGTCTATTGTTGAGTTGTTTCAATGTTCCGTCTATTGTTGAGTTGTTTCAATGTTCCGTCTATTGTTGAGTTGTTTCAATGTTCTGTCTATTGTTGAGTTGTTTCAATGTTACATCTATTGTTGAGTTGTTTCAATGTTCCGTCTATTGTTGAGTTGTTTCAATATTACATCTATTGTTGAGTTGTTTCAATGTTTCATCTATTGTTGAGTTGTTTCAATGTTTCATCTATTGTTGAGTTGTTTCAATGTTTCATCTATTGTTGAGTTGTTTCAATGTTTCATCTATTGTTGAGTTGTTTCAATGTTTCATCTATTGTTTAGTTGCACTGGCTAGATCTTGTGCTTCATTTTCTTGAGAATACTGCACTGATCTGTGGCCACCTTCCGTTTCTTCTGTGGAGGAAATATAATGCAGTATGTCAAACATTACTCACTGTGGATAATTTAACATAAATGGATGCCTCGTTATTCGAATGAATCAGATACCTGTAACATCAGTATTCTAAATCAAACCATTTTCAATACATTCAAGTTTTTACAGACTGAATCATTTGTCCATGTAACACAACATACAGTCCAAATCACCCACCTATATATCACAACATACAGTCCAAATCACAGACTCATATATCACTACACACAGTCCAAATCACCGACCCATATATCACTACACACAGTCCAAATCCATATGGTTCATTGGCAATGAAAAAGCTTCAGAGAGGCTTTTGTGGATCTACTATCCTGGCCAAGCTGTTTTGTAGTGTAACATAGGAAAAGCAGAGAGAAAGCGAGAGAGAGAGAGAGAGAGAAATGCATATGAGGATAAATCAGGAGTGTGTATGATCGAACAGCTACAGGAATCAGCAGCATACATATACTTTACTGACTACTGAACAGAGCTGAGCACCCGTAGGTTTGTCCAGGTACAGTGATATCTTTTCAGTTTAATCACAATTTTAGCTCAACAATGAATTTACTTTTTAAAAAAATACTGTCATGTGGAGTTGTGGCCTGTAAGACACAGATCGGGAGAAGGTTAATCCTTTCCAGTTTCCAATAATTTTGCTAATTGCTGTCTTTCAGTACTGGAATTCTGTGTGTCACGGTTTTGTTCAAAATAAAATAAATTAACCCTACCAGACCGCTGTACCCATTTTTCTGTAATTTCCTTAACTGCTGCTAAACCGCTGGACCTAATTTTCGGTACTATGGGTAGTACTTGATTAAAATGCGTCAGAATCTAAAAATAACCAACCAATCGTGGTCAAACCTCATGGTTAGTCATTGCAAATGTCTGCCCCTCATGTTTGAATTGATTTTGTGTTGTTTAACGTGAACAAATTAAAAAAATTGACAATGAAATGAGCGGCTGATGAACCAAGCACTTCAACAGGAAAGCAAAGTAAGTCTAGGCGTATGACAGTCCAACAGGTGATCGATAATTTGGTTGATTCAGACTCTGAGGAGTCAGAATTTAATCAAGAATACTTTTCTAGTTCAAGTGAAACAGACAGTGAGAGCTCGAGTGATGAGGAGAATCTTGAACCTTGTAGATCTAGAGCTAGATTGATCGTAAGAGAAGGGGGGCGTGTCCCTCAGACAGCTGATGGGGGAGATCTAGGTGGTGATGAAGGTTGGACAGGGAATTTTGTAAAACCAAATACAGATCTGAATTTCAATGAGGATGGAAAAGGCCCAGTGAACATTCCTGGGTATATCACAGAGGAGAGTGAACCGATTGACTTTTCATCCTTGTTTTTGTATGACACTTTCTGGCAAAATTTGACAGAGAAAACCAACCTCCGGGCACACCAATTGCATATAGCAAAGCCCAACTCCTACAATGCAAAAAATTTCAAGGATGCCACAGTGGAAGAAATGAAGGCTTTTCTTGGACTGAGGATTTATATGGAGTATTTATGTATAAAGCCCAGCTATCGGGATTATTGGACAAATGAAGGCTCTTTGTTGGGTTTACTCCCGGATTTCGAAGTGTTATGACTCGAGACAGATTCTTGGCACTTTGTAGTTTTTTTTACACATAATTTATGAGGAAGACACAGATATCGATAAGACAGATAGAATATATAAAGTTAGGCCTTTCTTGGAAAGTCTGCTCCCCATGTTTCTCCACTTCTATCTGCCAAAGCAACATTTGAGCCTAGATGAGGGGATGATCCCGACAAAAACCCGCTTGGCCATCAAGCAGTACATCAAGGCTAAGCCCACAAAGTGGGGCATCAAGTCTTTCCTTCTCTGTGAAGCTGAGACTGGCTACATATTGAATGCAGAAATATACACTGGTGCTGCACCAATGCCTATAAAAGACTTGGGCGCGGTAGGAAATACAGTTGTTCGTCTCCTGACCTCATGTGCAATGGAATATAAATCTCATGTGCTTGTCATGGACCGGTTCTACAACTCTGTAACCCTTGCAAAATATGCAATGTCAGAATTACACACAGGAATTGTGGGAACCCTGCAGCAAAACAGGAAGCAGTTTCCCAAGTTGCTGAAAAGTGTAAAAAAACTTGCTAGGGGTGACAGTCGCTATCTATGTCAAGAAAGTGTAACATGTTTAGTTTGGCAGGATAGAAAACCCATCACATTTAGTTTGGCAGGATAGAAAGCCCGTCACATTTAGTTTGGCAGGATAGAAAGCCCATCACATTTAGTTTGGCAGGATAGAAAGCCCATCACATTTAGTTTGGCAGGATAGAAAGCCCATCACATTTAGTTTGGCAGGATAGAAAGCCCATCACATTTAGTTTGGCATGATAGAAAGCCCATCACATTTATTTCTAACTACCACGATCCAGCCCAAAATGGAGTAATAAACAGAAGAAATAAAGATGGCAGTGTGCAAGAAATACAGATGCCACAGCTGGTGAAGGACTATAATAAATATATGGGTGGCTGTGACAAAAATGACCAGATGACCCGCCTTCATCGGTCTCGTCGTCATTACCGCTGGCCCTGGCGGCTTTTCATAAAATTTGTTATGTGGGCCACTTATAATTCTTACATCTTGTATGCTTCAAAGCAGCAAGCTGCTTCAAAAAAGCCAGTTTATTTCACTAGATATATTCAGAAACTGTGCCTGCAACTTATTGGTGGATACAGGACATCAGCTCACCGACACTCACAAAAGGAACCCTGCCCTCAACAGATGACCCCAGGCAATCATTTTCCAGATTCCCCCTGGGACATCATTGAATCATATCTGTGTTGTGTGCATGGAAAAGCACTCCAGGTACAACAAGCAAAATCCTGGAGTGCCTTACAAAGACAATCCATGCAAGGTGAAGAGTAACATCTGGTGCTCACTTTGCAAGAAGTACCTCTGTGTAAAACAAGGCTCATCCTGCTGGGTGGATTGGCACACAAAGGTGGAATATTGGCGCTAGATGAAAGGTAGACCTATTTTCTACAATGTTTCCAAGTTACATCTTATTCTAACCACTTCTTTGCATGTAACTAACATTTTTCTATATCATGTTGGTTTTATCTCTTTAATGCTCATGAGCCCAGGTATGGGGGACAGTTAGGTTCAGGGCCTTAGGTCTGGTAGGGTTAATATTAACAAAATTGAGCTACAATTACAATCTAAACATCGTAAGACGCATAATTAAAGTATTTATGACATGAAGTGTTCATAATAAAGATTATATATTAGTTTGAAGTGCTAAATGGCATTTATGCAAAGATGAAAATTTGAGACAATAAACATTTTTTTTGGTACCCGTCACATTGTTCTGTTATGCATACTTTTCGTATTATGCGTCCCAGTCAAAGTTTGAATCGGGCATGTTGGATATGCTCAAGCAATCCATGTGCATGATCATTGGCCTAATCAAATAATAAATAATTTCTCGTGTCCTCGTCAAACCTTTATCTTGATAAATGATCAGGCTTTCAAACACCATAACTTTCGCAAATGTCTACCTATCGAAAATAACTTTACGGCTAACATTGCGCGTCCATGGGTGCCATCATCGTTTACAGCAGTTTAAAAAAATTAAATTTAATAAACTAAATCACAAAATGCAGGCTCATGTTTCAGATGTTGGTTTGGGATCAAGATGCTGAGCAGCGCATGAGCTGCAGTGGTCAGCGACCCATAGCTGACTGCTAGTGTCAGGGCCAGCGAACCATAGCTGCCAAGACCCTTCTACACCTCCACGCGGTGATCCTGGATAACAGGCTGCAGCAGAGCAGACTGGCTAAGGAGAAGGAATCGAAGAGGAAATGCTAACCCGGTACTAAAAAAATGCTTGCTGAAGTCGAATGTGTTGGACCGAAAGGTGCAAATATCGCAGCAAAGCTGTAAACTACGACACAATGCATTCCGTTCTCTGGACTACATTCCGCTACTTAAGCCTTTTCAGGGTTTGGTAGTGGGAGATTGAGAACGGAAGAAGAAGAAGATATTGGTTTTGGTGGTAGCAGGTGACAATGTTCGGTTTTACGCTGGTCGATTTAGACACCTACGAGCTGGAAAATATTAAGACAAGATATATTCTTCTCCCTCCTCCCCCTCAAACACTTACAGTTGGAGTAGTCATTGGTCCAATCATATCCATGGTATCTATAAACTTCTTCCTGGTCGGAGAACTGCTTGTCCCATCTTGGCTGCTATCCCCAACAATGTCTTCTACAGTAGGGCTGTGTAATGATGATCCTCCACCCTTGGATGGTGAGACAAGGAAGGAGCTGAACATGCTTCCACTGCTCTGTGAATACATTAGAGAGAAAGACTGACCACAAATCATGAAGCAGTTCAAAGGAATCACAAAAACAACAATTGTTGATGTATCACCAACATTTTAAATCTTAAAACAAACTTGACACTCCCTGTCAGCGTATGCCGCTAAACATCGCAGGAAGCTCAAGTTTTCTCTCTTTGACCATGTGTGTTGCACCGTTTGATTTTAGCCAGTGTTGTATTCCTGTTATGTCATCTATCCATCTGCCGCGTGGTCTTCCTCATTCCTTGTAACCAGATCTTTTTGTGTTATATCCACGCAGTGGTAGTTGATCAGGTCATATTTTCATGTGATGACCAAACCATCTTATTTTATGTCTTGCTACACATTCAGCATAAGGAGTAGTTATGACAATCTTTCTAATGCATTCTTTCTCTTTCTATCTCTCATGGTGATATTGGATCACTTTTCTCTGACATTTAATTTCATTACACACATTGTCCTTTTCTTCTCTTGCACCTTAGATAAGGACCAAGTTTGACATTGGTAGTGAAGCTGAAACATACAAATATCCAGCTCAAATAAATTCAACAATAAACATGGGGCCGAAGATGCATCACAGTGAATGAGCGGACAGCTATGAGTTGCTGGCTGCTTGCATCAGCGTCAGCGAACCAGAGCTGGCCAAGATCCTGACCCTGGAAACAGGCTGTACTAGAGTAGTCTGGCTAAGAGAATAGAGATCACAGTGGAAAGCCAAACCTGTACTCACAAAAAAGTCAGTTGAAACCGGATGTGTCAGGCGGAAAGGCACAGATTATCACTGTAAACTATATGATAGTGTCACAATCTCCTTTCCAGGAAAACGGCGAAGAAAAAGAAACATAAACATACTCAGGCTACCTAAATTATTCATATAAATTCAACCATAAACATAAAAATACTCAGGCTACCTAAATCACTCAAATTCAGCCTATATCATCGCCATACATCTGGTTCCCCCTGGAACATAGCACTGCAACAGATGTTCTCTATCTGTTTCTATTCTGAGCCATATTCTTGAGTTCCTCCCTTGAGACTCTAGCTTTACTAGCCTAGTCTTTCTTCGTCAAGTGATCCCTGGATTTTCTCACTTTCTCTTCCCTGTGGTTTCCAATCCAGCATATGTCGGGTTATATTGCCAGGTTTCCTTCTGAGGGATTGTGGTATACAACTCAACTTTCACGTCATGGTAGAAGAGGAGCAAGGCCAAAGATGTGGCAGTGAATGAGCTGACAGCAGCAACTCGTAGCTGGCTGCTTAAGTCAGAGTCAGCCAACCACAGCTGACCAAGACCCTATTCTGCCTCAAAGTGGCGACTGTAGAAACAGATTGCATCCGTGAGATCGAAGAGGAAAGGCAAATCTGGCCCCACAAATGTGGCGCTGAAACCGGATATCTGGCCTAAAAGTGGAGATATCGCAGCCTCACTATAGACGTGAACACAATGTCCTTTTCAAGATGAATGATGAAGAAGAAGAAGAGCAATGACTAAGTCAGACTAAAGAGGGTTGGGCATAAGGCTAGCTACGCATCCTGTGGAAGCAACAACAAATAGAAAGGATCACATCTACACCTTCTGGTAGAAGACTTTACACCCTATGGTAGAGAAGAGGATCTATGAAGGGACAGCACTGCAATAGATGCTCTCCGTGGATACTGTAATCCTGGTGTTCACTCTGGCACATTTTGTGCCTTATGCCAGGTAGCCAAATCTCGTCTAAATTCATCTCTGTCCTTTGTCATTAACTACTATGCCGGACCTAGCTCCTGTTGCAGGCCATTTCTCCATCTTATTGGTGGATGTCCGAGGCGACGATTATAGATGTTGGACCACCATGACGTCACTTTACATGTCCATCTATTGCCAGGCTTGCGTACCATGTGGGCTGCCTACCTGTTCTTATCAACGCCATATCTACAATGCCAGTGAAGCAGGTATGACTCCTAATGGCGGTGTTGCATATGTGGTCTTGTAGTGACAGTGTTTTACGCTCCATCGCTCGCTGAGTAACTTGGACCCACATCATGTCATTATTTTGTAGGTTCCACACCTCGCAGCAGGATAAAAATTAGATCAGGTAAAGTAAGGGTTAAAACAATACCACAGCAGACACTACTGTCTGTCCCATACACACTAACTTGAGGTGGTGGGACAGCGGGGCTTGATCATGGCAGCTATGTTAGCCGGGGTCTTGTGCTTCTGGCAGGTTCATCCATGCTGACCAGATCACCAGGAAAGAGCCAGACTAAAAGTGCACAGCCACCCTCCAGGTTTGCGTTAGGTTTAACAACCCAAACCAGGAGTGTAAACAACAACTTTGTTACAGAAGCTGCAACAGATAATCAAAGTGCCAGCAGGATCATCGCAGGTCACTTACAACTGAGGCATATAACGTGACCTGATGAAAGCTGGACAGTCACGTTGCTGAGATGGATCTTGTAGGGAGAACTCAAAAGATGATGGCACATAATAAGAACAATTAGCTGCCGAAGACGGATGTGTCAGACCGAAAGGTGCAAATATCGCAGTCTATCTGTAAACTAGCGACATAACGCATTCTGTTCTCTGGAATGCATCCTGCTACTTGCAAAGCCTTGTTCGGGGCTTGGTAGCAGAAGATTGAGAACGAACACAGAAGAAGAACAACATTTAAAAAGCATCTGTTGCTGCCATACGATGTGACAAGATGATCGCCGGACAACGGAAGTCAGGTTGCTAAGCCAGGGTTGGGGGGAGAAGAGAAAGAGACACTCAAGAGGATGGTACATAATAAGAGCTGATGGATAGCATCTGTTGCTGTCCTAGGTTTCAAACAGAACCAGTGGGATAAATGATTACAATGCACTGCTGTCGGGAATGAAGTGTTAAATTGTTGTATGAAGCTTCACATTTTTATGAGATGGTGTGGCCAGTTCCCATCCTTGGTGCCTTTCCTTCCCTAGCAGTATTAAAAATAGAAATTTACAGTTGGGTTAACTGGAATGTGTCAATAACAGGGAAAAAACATGCCACTCTCTAAATGTCAATGCTTTTTCCAGAATTGAAACTGGAGTCAAAGATCATGGACTGAAAGTATACATATAGGCAGTGAGTGACAGTACTTGATAAAATAATTAAACTACAATAAGCTGAACAAGAAAATAACTTGACTTAACGTCTTTATACTGGTTTAGAAGACCCTGCAGAGTCTGTATACAACCAGTTACATTTACATCACCTTGCTCTAAAAGCTATGCGCATCCAGTTTATTCTTAAATGCATTAACTGTCCCTGCCTCCACTACCTCCCTGGCAATGCATTCCAAGCAGACACCACTCTCTGACTAAAAAAATATTTCCTAATATTTAACCTGGACCTCTCTTTAGTCAGCTTGTAGCTATGCCCTCGTGTTACTGTAGGTGGCTGTATTTTAAAAAACTTGTTATAGTCTAATTTATCGATTCCTCTGATCATCTTATACATCACCACGAATTCTTCTCTCTTCAAGACACTGTAGGCCCGTTTTTCTGAGTCGTTCTTCATAACTGTAATTCTGGAATCCCACTATCATCTTTGTCGCTCTTTTCTGTATTCTTTCTAGCATGTTTATGTCCCCTCTATGATAAGGACTCCACACCTGTACACAGTACTCCAATCTAGGTCTAACTAAAGCTTTATACAGTTTGACGATCACTTCCTTGCTCCTATGTTTAATGTTTCTTTTTATCATACCTAACATTGCATTTGCCTTTTTCACTGCTACCTTAACTTGCTCACTCATCTTTCCTGTATGATCTATTATAACCCCTAGGTCCCTTTCCTTATCTATCTTTCTAATATTGTTTTCTCCCATTCTGTAATTATGTTCCATATTGGATCTACCCATGTGGATGACTGTACATTTATCTACATTAAACTCCATTTGCCAGCTTACAGACCATTCTCGAATTTTATCTAAATCCGACATCAATATATCCACTTCCGCTTTAGATGAGACACTACTGCATAGTTTTGTGTCATCAGCAAATTTTGCAATCATGGATCTCATATCAATGTCCAAATCATTTATATATATCAAGAACAAAATTGGTCCCAAAACCGAGCCCTGTGGCACACCACTTTTCACTTCACACCACTCAGAGTACTCCTTATTTATGCCCACCCTCTGCCTTCTTCCTGTTAACCAATTTTCAATCCATTTGGCAACTTCCCCACCTATTCCATGTGATTTTAACTTTCGAAATAATCTTTGATGAGGTACTCTATCAAAGGCCTTTGCAAAGTCTAGATAAATAACGTCCACTGGCTCCCCTTTATCTATGATTTTAGTAACCTCCTCCATGAATTCTAATAGATTTGTTAAGCATGATCTCCCTCTAGTAAACCCATGCTGACTATTTCTAATTAGATTAAATTTGTCTAAATGCATTACAATGTTTTCTTTGATTATTGACTCTAACAATTTACAGACTATGCTCGTTAAACTCACCGGTCTATAATTTGCTGGATCTGATTTTTTGCCTTTTTTGAATAAGGGGATCACTCCTGCATCTTTACAATCCCGTGGAACAATCCCTTTTGTAAGTGATTGAGAACATAATATAGCCAATGGTTTTGCTAGTTGGTCTCTAATTTCATACAGCAATTTTGGATGAATACCATCTTGACCTGGACATTTATTCACTTTCAACCCCTCCAATTTTTTAAAAACCATTTCCTCTGTAATACAGATTGATCTTAATCCCGCTGTATCCATGTCTCTTTGAAAAATATCTATAGGCTCTGGGATCTCGGAGCAATCCTCCTTTGTGAAGACTGTGCCAAAGTACTGATTGAGCAGATTAGCTGCCTCCCTATTCTCACTTATTATTTTCCCTGAACTGTCTATGAGAGGGCCTACTTTGTCTTTCGTTCTTTGTTTATTTCTAACATAAGAGAAGAAGCTTTTACTGTCAGTCTTGATCCTCTGAGCAAGTTTTTTTTCAAAGTCTATTTTTGCTGTTTTATTCGCTTTCTGGAATATGTTCTGCTTGTCCAAATATTTTACATATGTTTCTTTTGATTTACCTGCCTCTATATATTTTTTCCATGCTTTATTTTTTGCCCTTCTACATTTCACTACAAATCTAGTTATCCACTTTTTACGCTTGGGGTTTACCTCCCTACATGGAACACATTCCTCTTTTAGCGTTTCTAAGTACAAAACAAAAATAACAATCTCCAACTCCAATGTCCATCCTATGGTATGGCTCTAAAACACGGAGAACAACAAAAACAACAACCAAAAAGGTACAGACTTTCAAATGTGGATATTTATGTAGAACAGAAGGATTGAAATGGTAAACGATCTTGGTTTGGCTTCGTTCGTTCTCAATCTCCCGCTACCAAGCCCCGAAAAGAGCTTTGCAAGTAGCAGAATGTAGTCCAGAGAATGGAATGTGTTGTGTCATAGCTTACAGCTTGACTGCGAAATTTGCACCTTTTGGTCCGACACATTCAACTTCAGCAGGCATTTTTGAGTACCATTCCTCTTCGATCCTTCTCCTTAGCCACTCTGCTCTGTTATCCAGGATCACCGTGTGAGGTGTAGAAGGGTCTTGGCAGCTCTGGTTCATTAGCCCTGGCACTATCAGTCAGCTATGGATCACTGCAGCTCATGCATTGCTCAGTGTCTTGATCCAGGGTAAGATCTAATATGAAGCTGTAGGAAAGAACCAGACAGAGAGCATTGGAACAGAAGAGCAGGTCGTGGTCTTCAGACTTTGCACTGGCCACAATAGACTGAGGTACCACCTATTCAACAAATTGAAGATAGGTGGCACTGACGAATGCCCGTGTGGTACCGGGAAAATGACCGCTGAGCATTTGCTGCAAAACTGCCCGACATACGAGGACCAGAGAAAGCAGATGTGGCCATCACCAGTGGCAACACTAGACAAGCTCTATGGCAGTGCCGACAGCCTCAGGATGACCGCTGCTTTTTTTAAAAAAATAATGGTTGATGTCTGACTGCGTACGATGAAGAAAAAGAAGAACAGAAGGGGAGGGGGAGGGGGGCCCGCGAGGACAAAATGATGGCACTAGATAGGAAACACATTTAGGAAACCAGCTGATAGCAATACAAAGTAGTCTTTGTTCTGGAATCCTCCAGACAACAGAAGTGGTGGAAGACCAAGACACATATGGAGATGAGAGCTTTAGATAGACATAAAAGATGCGGAGTGGCCTGAAATTGGTAGCCCAGGACAGGTGCACTCAGAGTGTATTTGTTGAAGAACTGTGCTCAACAGGGAGCTGAAAGATTTTGATTGCGTGATGGAATTGATATACCTTGTTGATCAGCAGCTGATCATATCTGTGTTTGAGTGTCTGGAGCTCGTATTCACAAGTTGACAAGGCCAGCTTTAGCTCATACAGCAGAACTATGTCCTGCCTGAGGGCATTGAAACTGTTGACGATATCTTCTGTAGGCATTGGGTTAAACTCTGAAACAAAACAATTTGTCACTGAATTAAGCTCCGCTATAGAACAAAATTATTTGTGAATGAATTAATAGTAATAATAAAAGTTGTCCACCACAAGCAAAGATGCCGACAGGATCAGACATGTATATTCAGATGTGACTGCTTATGGCTGTACAGTCCGATACGAGAACGACAGACTCTACCACGTGTGCATAGACAGCACAATTGTGACAATGGAACACGCATACAGAAAAAAGATTGATAAAAGAAAATACAAATGCCTGCACGCAAAAGAAAAGCTAGAGACTACTTGACAGTGTCTCTGAAAAGCTTCAATATTGATGTCACCTCCTGGGAGATGCTTGCACAAAACCATACCACCTGGCGTGCTAGTATCACTAAAGGTGCTCAGATCACAGAGAGCATAGCCATCATGGAGGCTCAGCGAAAGTGTGCTGCCCGAAAATACAAAACGCATGACGATTCCACAGCAGGCTTTCCATGTGTGTGCCATGAGTGTAGTAGGGTATGCAGTTCCAGGATTGGTATTTACAGCCAAAGAAGAAACCACATTTCGCAGCAATAGTCTGATGTTGTCGTCATCTTTGCAATAGGCAACTATTATTATTAAAATAACGCTAGGAATATCATGTATAATATTCAAGTATGAATGCATAAGGAGAAGAATATAATGTTCTTACAGGTATCCTGTAACAATCTATGAGTCAACCTCATCAGGGCTAAACCAAGACCGTGTCCATACACAAACGATATAGAAAATATACCCTAGTATAATAAAAATCGACTTGTTAGATGAGGAATGTTTTGGTTCTAAATGCTGTCATAGCAAGGAGTGGAATTGGTGATGAACTATTAGTTCTAACTAAATGTTCCCAAGGAATGCACAAAACATAATCTCCGACAGAAAAAAACTCAGATGCTGATCTTATCCCTCGGCTTCCTCGTAGCCCTTCCTGGAAATGGGCTGTTTTCATAGCAGCCTGGCTAACGAGGTCAGGGATCCACATGATACCCGTAGTAGTGAGCGACACGCAGATGAAGCCAAGCATAGCACAACCATCTGGAGGACCCTGGTCCTCCTTAATCAGCACACTCGGGATGTGAGGAAAACTAATACAACCCGCCACTTAGCGTCCTTTTCACGGCACACAAAAGAGTAATTCTACTCATTGTGGGCATTTGCAAACAACATCCTTATGGAACTCTTCCTACTGACAGCAGAAAGCAAGGTGTGAAGTCAGAATCTATGATGCACTAAAACCAGGATTCTCTGGGTAGATAAAGCCAGCAAGCCATAGGTGGCAATTCATCTACGCGAAAGAAAACTCTTTAAGCAACAGCTAATGGCTACTGAGAGTCAGCTCAAGTAATATGAACTGCTAAAAATAGATGTCCAGGGCCAAAATAAGCATAGATATTGCATCCTAACCTTTAAAATGCAACAGTACCGTTTGCTAAGAAAAGGTAAATAAATTTAACAAAAATAAAATACATTAAAAAATATTATTAAAATAAGCAAGCGAAGAGAAAGAAAATAAAGGGATTTACATCACATTAGGTAGACAAAATAAGAATAACAAAGAAGGAATGAAGATGGTAACTTAACTAGTCTGTGACTAAGATTAAATAATATATTAAAAGTACAAGGAACAGCAAGCACAAGTTAGCCAATAAGACCTTTTTCAAAGTAAATCGAAGGACTGGCAGAGTCCAGAGGCGTATCCTCGGGATCGTCTGGCATGATATGGTTTCCAACAGTGAAGTAGTTCGACGGACTCAGCTTGCAGGCAACATCTCAACGATTGATCGGCGTCGTCTCTCCCTCTTTGGTCATGCTGCTAGCCTTTCCAGGGAAGTCCCAGCCAACGAGATGCTCCAACAGGCTGTGGGGGCGAGTTACGGGAAGAAGCCATGCTCATCCTGGAGACGTCCTCGGGGCCTCCCTCGCAACACCTGGCTAAAATAGATCGCCACCTCCCCAACAGAACTGCAGGCCGCGGCCATCAGACGTGGTCATGGACATTCGACGCGTCGGGCCATGGTCGCCTAAGCATACTATTGTATTGAAGATGAAGCTGTGAATGAGTTGACAGCAGCCAGCAACTCATAGCTGACTGCATGCATCAGAGTCAGTGACCCTTAACTGACCAAGACACTATTCTGCCCCCTAGTGCATCAGAGTCAGTGGCCCTTAACTGACCAAGACACTATTCTGCCCCCTAGTGCATCAGAGTCAGTGACCCTTAACTGACCAAGACATTATTCTGCCCCCTATATGTAGCCTGGCTAAGAGATTAGGGATTGAAGAGGGAAAGCAAACCTGATCTCAAAATGGGACTGCGTTTAAGTGGCATGGCTCACAATCCTAAGGTGCTGGGTTCGATCCCCAAAACAGCACAGGCCGTTACCCTGAGGAAGCAAACCCTTAGAAAATGTTGGAGGAAGCAGACCCTTACATAAAATGCATGCTGAAGTCGGATGCCGCTGAGCCAACAGGCGCAAAATAAAAACCACAGTGCTCGCACACCGCCTTGGGGATTAGAGAAATAAGGCAAACGCAAAAACAAACCAAAAAATCTCAAAAATGAGGTGATAAAATTGGTTGTGCCGAGTCAAAAGATGCACATATCACAGGCTCGCTTCAAACTACAACACAAACATCCTTTCCAGGTCAAACATCAAAGAAGACAGCAAATATAAAAAATAAATTTCAGACAAATAAATTTATCTGAGCAGACGGCAGACGTTCCAAAAAAAGATGGATTTTATAAATGGCTGTTTTTCTCTTCACATGACTATAACTCACCGAGTCCAAGCTCTTCCAGGACTTGCTCAATGGCCTTTGTCTTCTTCTGACCAATAGTAGCGGGTAGTTTCATCTGTAGAAAGTTACATAATATTACTCAAATGTGAGGTGAATCTGGAGTCTCGTTTATCAACTGTTAATGGTTCTTCTTCTTCTTCGTTCGTTCTCAATCTCCCACTACCAAACCCTGAAAGGATAAGTAGCAGAATGTAGTTTACAGCTTGGCTGCGATATTTGCACCTTTCGGTCCAATACATCCGACTTCAGCAAGCATTTTTTGAGTACCGGGTTAGCATTCCCTCTTCGGTCCCTTCTCCTTAGCCAGTCTGCGCTGATGCAGCCTGTTATCCAGGATCACCGCATGGAGGTGTAGAAGGGTCTTGGCAGCTCTGGTTCGCTGGCCCTAACGCTAGCAGTCAGCTATGGGTCGCTGACCACTGCAGCTCATGCACTGATCAGCATCTTGATCCCTGTTAATGATTCAATATGAAGCATGCAAGAAGTTTAATATGAAAATAAACACAGGAAAAACAGAGGTAAAGTATGGCAGAAGAGACAGGTCACTCCACATATAAGGCAGAAACACAGAAACAACAAGTTAGTAGAGCTGAATAACAAGTTTGTGCTGTTTGATACATAACAAAAATATCAATGGAAAGGATAAATTACAAAATACAGCCGCCTATAAGAACAAGAGGGCACAGCCACAAATTAACTAAAGGTCCAGATTAGATACCAGGAAATATTTTTTTAGTCAGAGAATGGTGAATACTTGGAATGCATTGCCACAGGAAATAGTGGAGGCAGGGTCATTTAATGCATCAAAGAATGGATTGGATGCGCATAGGTATTTTTAGATCAAGTGAATGTATAAGAAACTGGTTGTATACAGACTCTGCAGAGTCTTCTAAAGCAGTATAAAGATGTACAGTTTTTTTTAAAAGTTATATCATGTTAGAGAATTCAGAGAAAATATGAAACATGTTCTCAGACAATGGTACAATGCATATGGGGCTAGAAACAAGAATACACAAAAAGTGATATACCATCTATCGCCATTACTAACATTTCAACAAAGACAAAAGGCTAAATTGGAGTACTCCGTTTAGGTATGATGTCCTTAGCAATGAGTGGATATTGAGATGCAAAGAAGAGCTAAAAAAACTGACCAGATGGTTTTATCTGCATGTCGCTCACTACTACAGGGATCATGTTGATCCCTCATCTTGTTAGCCAGGCTGCAATGCAAACAACTCGTTCCCAGGGAGGACTACAGGGAAATCAAGATGAGGGTCTTGGCCAGTATATTTTGTATGACCCTGCCTAACATGTCTGATCAGTATGTTGTGCCTGACCTTGACTAACATGTCTGATCAGTATGTTGTGCCTGACCTTGACTAACATGTCTGATCAGTATGTTGTACCTGACCCTGACTAACATGTCTGATCAGTATGTTGTGCCTGACCAGATGTTAGTCTTCCTCCCCTGTCATATCAATAAAAACTCTTGAGATACCCGGTCTGTCAAACTGAGGAAGATGTGACTCAAACCTTGTACGTTGGATTAGTAGACCAAGCTATCAATCACTAGGCCACCAAATTATATTAAGAGACAAACTGAGAAACAAAGATACCCAACAGAGCAAGTTAACACCAGACACGGAGAATGGTTTATATTGAGAGACAGAGAATTAAATTAACTACGGAGTGTCTGCCAAGGTCTTTGTGTGTGACAAGGACAAGAATAGCACCACTGCCTCACAGAGAACATGTCGTAAGAGGCGACTAACTGTGTGACATGGCATAACACCAGCTATGGTTAGGTAGTTTGTTAAGAGCAGCATAGATAGTGCCTAACAGGCTGTGGGTCTGCTTTGCTATAATGTTTTAGTCTATTAAGATGGACTCGCACATTGGTTAACCACCCTCCACAGTGATTGTCCCAACACAGCGGAGTAATAAGTTGCTCGAGCATAAAAAGGTTGACTGAATTAAATGGTAATCTCCAGGCATGTTGTAAGAGTCAACTAAATAGAATTGGGCATGGGGCTGTTAACCCCATCCTGTAGTATAAGCCATGAGAGACAGAAGAGAAGGTGACGACTACATGCCACAGCAAAAGATAAGTGACTAAGAGAAGACATGTTCTGACATCTTCTTCTTCTTCGTTCGTTCTCAATCTCCCCCTACCAAACCCTGAAAGAGCTTAAGTAGCAGAATGCAGTCCAGAGAACGGAATGCGTTGTGTCGTAGTTTACAGCTTGGCTGCGATATTTGCACCTTTCGGTCCAACACATCTGACTTCAGCAAGCATTTTTTTAGTACCGGATTAGCATTCCCTCTTCGATCCCTTCTCCTTAGTCAGTCTGCCCTGCTGCAGCCTGTTATCCAGGATCACCGATTGGAGGTGTAGAAGGGTCTTGGCAGCTATGGTCCGCTGGCCCTTATGCTAGCAGTCAGCTATGGGTCACTGACCACTGCAGCTCATGCGCTGCTCAGCATCTTGATCCCGTTCTGACATCTAATAATCACATTTTCAGTTATTTGACAAAACTATTTAACAAAAGCAATTACTTCATCTTTGGTGTTTGTCTTGAAAAGGATGCTTATGACCTTGTGTCATAGTTTACAGAACGCTGATATCTGCACCTTTTGGCCTGACATAACCGATTTCAGCACATCCTTTTTAGGATCAGGTTTGTCTTCTCTCTTCAATCCCTAATCTCTTAGCCAGTCTGCACTTGGAAACAGAATAGTCTTGGTCAGTTGTGGGTCACTGACTCTGATGCAAGCAGTCCGCAGCCAGGTCGCTGGCTCATTCACTACTGCATCTTCAGCTACTGTTCTTGACTTTGGACATCCAGACAAAAATCTTGTAAAGTAGATTGGAAAATATGGGGCTAACGAACTGCTCATAGAACGAGGGCAAACACTTACCCTTTGACTTCTTAGACTTGTGCCAGAAGCTTTATAGTCTGAGAATTTGATGCCTCCAGGTTCAGGGGTCATCTGTAGAAAATACATCAAATGGAATACTATACTCAACAGCTGGTTATTAAATTAAAATAAGGAAGAGGATGCAAATTGTGATAGCAATATCCAACAAGACAAGATAGATAATGACACAAATATCTCACAAGCTGATGAAAATGGGAAATGGACAGATATAGATGGATGGAAGAAATGAGGATATGGAAACATTGATAATGAACAGAAAGTTGGAAAGGAGCATACCATCCCAAAAGAAGGTTAAACACATAACAAGAAAGAATACAAAGGTAGAAGACGAGCAACTAGGTCAGGCACCCACACGGGAGAGGAATAGATGTAATGTTTTCAAATCTTCTTCAATGTTTGTCCTGAAAAGGACGCTATGTAGTTGTTTGAAGTAAGGCTGTGATAGCTGTATCTTTCAGTCTGACACATCCAATTTTAGCTGACGTTTTTGAGCACAGGGTTTGCCTTAACTCTGTGGTCCCTACCCCTTAGCCAGACTAAACTTGTGCAGCCTGTTTCTAGGGCCGCCACATGGAGGTAGAACAGGGTCTTGGTCAGCTATGGTTCACTTACTCTGATGCAAACAGCCAGCTATGAGTCACTGACTACTGTCAGCACATTCCATGCTGCATTTTGGCACCATGTTATCAAATGAACAGGTCAACACTCACGGGAGAGGTATAATGTTATCAAATGAAGAGGTCAACTAACACAAGAGAGGTATAATGTTATCAAATGAACAAGTCAACTCACACAGGAGAGGTGTAATGTTATCATAGCCGTGGAACACATCCTACAAAGCTGCATGCTCATGCAGGAAGAGAGAGAACAATACTGGCCTCGCGAAACAGATATGAGACATAAGCTGTATGGAGATTAAACAGCCTTACAAACAAAGATGACCTTTGGAAGAGAAACCGGGACCTTGATCTGAGGATGAATGAAGAAGAAGAAGATATGGCTGAGGCGACTGGAAGGTTTTGCCATACCATGAAAAAATTCCTGACATACCCGGTCTGCCAAACTGAGCACGACAAGATTCGAAGCAGGTATGTTGGAATTCTAAACCGAGCTAACAACTCCTATGCCCCCAAATTGGTGGAACTTTTTGTGTTCGTCTCGTTATAATATTGCTACATCATTTAAGTTTAGATCATTTTGATTCATCATGTAGCATGTTTTTTGTAGAACATCGTTCCCATCACAGGTCGTCTGATAGAACCTCGATCTGTTGTCAGATTTCCAGCTTGCTCCAGAGTAATTCCCTAGCATTCCTTGACGTCTTGGTACCATCGCCTTCTTGGTCTGTCTCAGCCTGGCACCATGTCCTTCAATTACCACTCTCTCAAGACAGTTGTGTCTTTTGATGTGGTCAAAGTATTTCAATATTCTGTTCATGGTGGAATTTATGAACTAGTTGTCCTCTATGCCCAACTCTTGTCGATTGTCTGCATTCCTTTTTTCAGTCCATGGTATTTTGAGGACTTTTCTATAAATTTTTTTTTTTTTTGGCGTTCCCCTTATTTCTCTATTTCCCAAGGCGGTGTGTGTTGCACTGTGGTTTTTATTTTGTGCCTGTCAGCCTAGTGCATCCAACTTCAGCATGCATTTTATGTAAGGGTTTGCTTCCCCGGGGTAACGGCCGGTGCACTGATGGGGAATCGAACCCAGCACCTTTGGGTCATGAGCTGTCACTTAACCACTAGCCCACGCTGTCCCCTATATAACATTTTGATTCGAAGGACTCAATTCTCTTCCTTGATGTTTGGGTAACTGTCCATGGTTCTCAAAATTGTCAATATTTTGGGATTGCTGGTATTCTGCCATAGTTTTCTCAGGTTGTGTAGCCTGTCAATCTTCTGATTTCCTTTCTGCAATCACTATTGGTGTCAATTCTAGAGCCTAGATACTCTCAATACACAACCTGTTCTATTTCCACACTCCTAAACTTGAATTTATGTTGGCTTCTTGTTTTATAATCTTGGTTATTTATTATAATATGGCATTTCTTGGATTACAAGAAGCCATCAATTGTAAGATTCACCCCATAATTTCAGAACCCTGAACACAACAAAATATTACAATCTATGACCCTAAGATGCTTAATTGCCACCTCAAAAAAATTAATAATATCAATTAATTTACTAAGAACAAATTGTTTATTAAGTGGTATATCATATATCACTTCCTTCTAAATAAATATCAGTCAACTTCACATTTAGAATTAGATTCTTCTGAATTATTTGTCAAGCCTTTTGATATATGCATTTTCCTATAATATTGTATATTGTCCTCTTAGCCATTGAGAACATTATACAAAAAATATTAAATTACTAACATTTGCTTCCTTAATGTCAAATTTTTGCCCTGTCATTCTATTTCCATGTTCTTCTGCTTACATAATAACTTTTATTTTTGGCAACATTTTAAACGGCAATAAGGGATCAACCTTAACAAAATTTAAATGATGAGACAATATTATAGCTAGACGAACACAGAAAGTTTTGCTACCAAATTTGTGCCTGTGTTAGGTAATGACAATGCTGTCTTAAGTCCCGCAGGCCTTGACTCAAGACAACTATTTTTGACAACAACTGCATAATGCCATCGATTGTAAGACGCATCCCAGTTTCAGAGATGTTTATTTGGAGAAAAATACGTATCATAGAAATACGGTATATGACATTATGTGATATGATAGATCTGTCTCTAGAGTATCTTACCCCTCCATCTTTCAATTTGATTTCTCTGGCTTGCAGTTTCTTCTTGGTATTTTTCCTATCTGCTTTCCTGTTGTCAGCATTGCTGTCTGCAGCTGTTATAAGTTTCTGTAGGTCCTGCTGCTTCTTCTCTCTTTCCTTCTTTCGCAACTCAATCTTCTTAAGCTCCCCTATCAGATACTCTTCTTCTTCCACCTGAAAATAATCAACATCTGTAAGAATGTTTTCATGACAATAAGATTAGGTTGTTTAATATATGAAGATCTTAGGATGACCTCTGTGAATATTTTGAAATGACCCATGTTAATATCATAGAATGGCATGCGTTATCAGCTTAGAATGGCATGTGTGAACATCTTAGAATGATCTGTGCAAACACCTTAGAATAATCTGTGGGAACACCTTAGAATGATCTGTGGGAACACCTTAGAATGATCTGTGTGAACACCTTAGAATGATCTGTGTGAACACCTTAGAATGATCTGTGTGAACACCTTAGAATGATCTGTGTGAACACCTTAGAATGATCTATCGTGCAATTCAAAATCACACTAATCAGCAAGCACAGTAGAAGCCAATTCACTGTGGCACACAGCCACCCCCAGCACTAAAACTATTGTAGCGATAAAATATATTTAAAAATTACCCAAATACTTTTTGATCCAGTCCAAAATTTTAGTTTCTTCTTCTTCTTCGTTCGTTCTCAATCTCCCACTACCAAACCCTGAAAGGGCTTAAGTAGCAGAATGTAGTCCAGAGAACGGAATGCGTTGTGTCATAGTTTACAGCTTGGCTGCGATATTTGCACCTTTTGGTCCAACACATCTGACTTCAGCAAGCATTTTTTGAGTACCAGGCTAGCATTCCCTCTTCGATCCCTTCTCCTTAGCCAGTCTGCCCTGCTGCAGCCTGTTATCCAGGATCACCACGTGGAGGTGTAGAAGGATCTTGGCAGCAATGGTTCGCTGGCCCTGGCGCTAGCAGTCAGCTATGGGTCGCTGACCGCTGCAGCATCTTGATCCCAAATTTTAGTTTCAAATCAACCCCCCCCCCCCCCCCCCCCCCCCCCCCATATCGGATAAAAAACACTGTCGACTGATTAACTTACGTTTACACTTTTCAACTAGAGGTGTGTCTATAATTTCAGCTGTAGTTTGTTCAATTTTCAACTGATTTAAAAAATGGTATACCATTTTATAAATAAGTGACTGTGCTGTTTAAATAACTAAACATTTTGGCATATTTATATGATTTTGTAGATAGTATAATTATCACAATGTGACTAGGAAAAAAAACATATACAAAAATTGTTTATTAAAATCCTGGCGTTCTAAGGTATTTGATGTATTTTTCTAGATAATTACAATATAGTGTATCCAATTATGAATATAAATTATCCAAGAACATGCACATATACTAATATTTTGGAAGAGGAGACTAACGTCTGGTCAGGCAAAACATACTGATCAGACAATGTTAGTTAGGCCACCATCTCACTTCCATGCAATTCTCCTTTGAAACGGGGGTCTCTGTGGCAAAGTGGTCAAGCTGTTTGCCTTATGTTCAGACGGTCGGGGTTCGAATTCGAGCTGCGACGGTCAGTCCATGATGTCAATTTTTTCCGGAGATCCCTGGGTTCATCGCTGGAGCTACGGAGTTCATGCTTTGTGCTATGCTCTTGACAGATGGGGTACCCATCTGCCGAGAGAGACCGAGCTAAATGGGGAAAACCCGAGGCGATGAAGTCGAGCCCCCGCTTAAGGTTTTTTGTTAAAATATTACAATAACATTTTAAAACATGTGGACATTGTTTGGATTAGAAAGATTGTTTCCTATACTATTTCGAAAATTTGGATTGATTTGCAATAAAGTTAAACCTACAAATTTATAACAATAACATGGATTTTAAAACATGTGGACATTGTTTGAGTTGGAAAGGTTGTTTCTGTGCTATTTAATACAGCATTTTCCATATTTAAAAATAGATCATGGAAAACTACACACAAACCTGTTCTTGGGTTCGATCAAACAACTTTGTTAGCTGCAACTTCCTGCGCCTCTCATGCTCTGCATCAAAAGCTTTGATCTTTGGTTCACTTCCTTGAGGAGCTCGTAACTAAACACATAAATGCAAGCGAGTGAATCATTTATATTGACCATGTCTTTACTATCATAAGCACACAAATAGGTCCACACTAAGGCAGAAATACAGGGGTCTTCAACTATTTTTGCCCCATGCACTCTTGACACCATACATCAGAATGCAATTCAGGGATCAAGATGCTGAGCAGCGCATGAGCTGCAGTGGTCAACAATCCATAGCTGACTGCTAGCATCAGGGCCAGCGAACCAGAGTTGCCAAGACCCTTCTACACCTCCACACAGTGATCCTGGATAACAGGCTGCAGCAGGGCAGACTGGCTAAGGAGAAGGGATCGAAGAGGGAATGCTAACCTGGTACTAAAAAAATGCTTGCTGAAGTTGGATCGAAAGGTGCAAATATCGACGTCAAGCTGTAAACTATGACAACGCATTCCGTTATCTGGACTACATTCTGCTACTTAATCCCTTTCAGGGTTTGGTAGCGGGAGATTGAGAACGAACGAAGTCAAGCCAAGCTAAGAATGCAATTCCACCGTTTCCAAGATTATCTCACTCAAAAGAAGCATTCCAAATAATATGCATAAAATATTTAAAATCTTGTGCTTTTTTCTATATTAATACATATACATTTACTTGGATTATTTTTATAGTGTTTTACAAATGTAATGGCAATAAAACATGTTGGATTTTAAAATCTTGAATGAAAGTATTTAAAAAAATATTCATAACAACAGACTAAACTGAAGCAAACTTCCTTTTTATGATCATCGCAACTATTTCTAATCTTTTTTAACCTTTAGCACTCCAATGTCCGATCCCTTTGGACCAGCTCGGCCTGCAAAAACGGTGTGCGTAAAAAAAAATTTTTGTTGTTGAACGGAGTCACTCCTGACAGCCATTTTTTACTGCTGACTACGCCCTCCATATATACACGATATTTTGCCGGTTAAAGTATCGTGTGTTCGATTACAAATGGCTTTTGAACAGTTTTAATTTTGTATACGCCGTTTGGAGCAAGCCGACTTTTTGCGAAAGGGGAAGTAGGTTATTGAGAAAGATTTTTATCGCGTAGATCTGTTTATTTTGTTTGTTTAAATGAAAGAACTACGTTTGAATTGGAAACTAACAGTTGTGTAGATATTGTAAACACAGTATCGATACGTTGTTGTGGTTTCCATGGTTTTCTATCGAAGCGACTAGGCCTAGTGGTCGAGTCCAAATTTTTTCCGAGATTTTCATAAATTTTCAACTTCATCTTTTTAAATCTCAAAAACTAACAAACATACAACAAAAACAATAACACCCACATGTTCGTTATGCTATTGTGTATCTACACGCCAGAAAATCATATTTATTGACAAACAAACATAAAAGTTACAAATTTTGAAAGACGACTACCACAGCGACTAATTAAGAAAATTAATTAGGTCAAATTTTTTTCAAAAATATATTGGAGTGCGTACGGTTAATATCATTGCAACTATTTCTAATCTTTGTTATGATCATTGCAACTATTTCTAAAGTACCTTTGCAAGAGTGTTACATATGTTGTAGTATCTCTCTTTCAGGTCTTCCACACTTCGGTCCTTGTATTTCTCCCGATCCCAGCGGTCGTGGACAGCGACGAACCTTATATCAAACCTCTTGCACAGATCAAACAAGTGGTCTGTCTCTTGTCGTGTCCAATTGTCGTCATGTAGATGTTGCTGGTACTCCAAGTCAGAAAATGCTGGCACATCCACTGTCTAAACATAACCAAAAAAAAAGGTTTAAATATGGAGAAAAATAGACAAAAAGAGAAACAATTTAATGTGAATCTAAATTAAAATTTTCTTGAGACATTTAGGCATTGTAGTAGATATACAACTAAACTCATCAGAGCGGTAAACATTGAAGGGAAAAATTAAACCACTGCTCATCAGAGGGGTACCGTGTGAGGGGGAAACATTAAACCACTGCTCATTGCTAATCAGAGGGGTACCGTGTGAGGGGGAAACATTAAACCACTACTCATCAGAGGGGTATCGTGTGAAGGGGAAACATTAAACCACTGCTCATTGCTAATCAGAGGGGTACCGTGTGAGGGGGAAACATTAAACCACTGCTCATCAGAGGGGTATCATGTGAAGGGGAAACATTAAACCATTGCTCATCAGAGGAGTACCGTATGAGGGGGAAACATTAAACCACTGCTCATCAGAGGGGTATCATGTGAAGGGGAAACATTAAACCACTGCTCATTGCTAATCAGAGGGGTACCGTGTGAGGGGGAAACATTAAACCACTACTCATCAGAGGGGTATCATGTGAAGGGGAAACATTAAACCACTGCTCATTGCTAATCAGAGGGGTACCGTGTGAGGGGGAAACATTAAACCACTGCTCATCAGAGGGGTATCATGTGAAGGGGAAACATTAAACCATTGCTCATCAGAGGAGTACCGTATGAGGGGGAAACATTAAACCACTGCTCATCAGAGACGTATCATGTGAAGGGGAAACATTAAACCATTGCTCATCAGAGGGGTATCATGTGAAGGGGAAACATTAAACCATTGCTCATTGCTCATCAGAGGGGTACCATGTGAAGGGGAAACATTAAACCACTGCTCATCAGAGGGGTATCATGTGAAGGGGAAACATTAAACCATTGCTCATCAGAGGGGTACCATGTGAAGGGGAAACATTAAACCACTGCTCATTGCTCATCAGAGGGGTATCATGTGAAGAGGAAACATTAAACCATTGCTCATCAGAGGGGTATCATGTGAAGGGGAAACATTAAACCATTGCTCATCAGAGGGGTACCGTGCGAAAGGAAACATCAAACCATTGCTCATCAGAGGGGTATCGTGTGAAGGGGAAACATTAAACGACTGCTCATTGCTCATCAGAGGGGTATCATGTGAAGGGGAAACATTAAACCATTGCTCATCAGAGGGGTACTGTGTGAAGGGGAAACATTAAACCATTGCTCATCAGAGGGGTATCGTGTGAAGAGGAAACATTAAACCACTGCTCATTGCAAATTAGAGGGGTACCATGTGAAGGGGAAACATTAAACCACTGCTCATCAGAGGGGTATCGTGTGAAGAGGAAACATTAAACCACTGCTTATCAGAGGGGTATCGTGTGAAGGGGAAACATTAAACCATTGCTTATCAGGAGGTACCGTGCAGAGGAGTAATTGAACCTTTGCAGTTTTCTAAGTTTGACATAAATGGCAATTAAAAAAAAGGTTACGTTATTTGAGAAAAACATATAAAACATAGAGCTGGTGAAACACAGAGAGCTTGGAAACATTACATAAAGCATGGGACTTGCAAACATTATGTAAAAATAGGGTTTGCTAAAATTATACAAAACATGGTACTTGCAATAATTAGAGAGCCACATAGCGCAGTGGTTAGCACACTGGCTTCGCATCTGAGTGGTCTTGGGTTCATTCCCCAGTTGAGGCGGAAATGGTTTTTCAGACCACAATGACTCCCGCGTCGACCCAGTCTTAAAAGGGTACCGGTTCAGTCTGGGAAGTAAAGGCGGCCAGCGTGATGCTGACCACATCATCCACTAAGTGCCGTGGGTTACAAAATAATATGGGGCTAACACTATATTTCCTAATTGCCGCATGGCGTGACAGGATCTTTCCTTTTTTTTTTTACTTGCAATCATTACATTCAATAAATTGCTGCAAGAGTCCCCACTGCTAGAGTGCAGAAAAGTGGTTTGATACAGGCTCCCTGTAAGGGGGCTGGATGCAGCGGCTAAATGGTCATTTGCTTTGTAAGCTTCTTCTTTTTCTTTATTTATCCTCAGATCAAGGTCCTGGTTTTTCATACAAAGGACACAGTTGTTTTAAGGCTGTTTTATCTGTGTACAGCTTTTGACTCATATCTGTCTCTCTTCCTGCATAAGCATGCAGGTTTGTAGGATGTGTTCCACGGTCAAGCTATACTTTTCACATGGACACTTGCTATGAGAACACTAAAGAAAAGGAAATCTCCCGGAAAAGACGGGATAACAAACGAAATGCTGATGGGGCTGGGCCAAACAGCGAAGAAGAAACTGCTATCGGTCCTAAACCAAAGCTGGAAAAGGGGAATTGTACCACAGGCATGGAAAGATGCAATACTGGTACCAGTACCAAAAACAGGAAAGGACAAAACAGATCCAAATGGATACAGGCCCATAAGCCTACTGAGCTGTGTCGGCAAGCTGATGGAACGGATGATAAACACCAGACTGATGTGGCATCTGGAAGAAAAACGAATACTAATTCCACAGCAAGCCGGCTTTAGACAGCACAGATCCACTGAGGACCAGGTCATCCTCATAGCCCAGGAGATAGAAGATGCCTACCAGGCACAGAAACACACAGTAGCTGTTTGGGTGGATCTGGAAAAGGCATTTGACAAAGTCTGGAAGGATGGACTTAGAGTCAAGCTAAGAAGAAGTGATGTCTGTGGGAAGATGTACAAGTGGATCAACCACTACCTCAAACAAAGAACGGCCAGAGTCCAAGTACAAGGGCAGATGAGCAAAAAGGTGACACTTGAGCAGGGAGTACCCCAAGGGGGAGTATTGTCACCCACACTCTTCCTGGTATATATAAACGATATTACAGAGAATATACCAAGAAGAGTCCATAGCTCAATGTTTGCAGACGATCTGGCTATGTGGACCTCTGAAAAGAATCTCACCATAGCAAGAAATCGGATGCAGACGGCCCTAACATCGCTGGAAGAGTGGGCGAACTCATGGCTGGTCAAAATAAACGAGGAGAAAACCACGTGCACAATATTCTCGCTCTCATTAAAACCCCAAAGTACCAAATTAAGTCTAAATGGCAAAATCCTGCAGCCAAACGACAACCCAACCTATCTGGGAGTCACATTTGATCGGCGCATGACATGGAAAAGTCAGATTGAGAGAAACCGAATGAAAGCCAGAGAAAGAATGGCGATCATGAGGAAACTTGCTGGCACAAGCTGGGGAGCAGACGAAGGCATACTAAAGAAACTGTACACTGGAAGAGTGAGACCAGTTCTCGAGTATGGCATTGCGGCATGGACAACAGCAGCGAAGGCGAACTTCGATAAAGTTAACAAACTTCAAAACCAAGCCATGAGAATTTTAACAGGTGGCATGAAGTCAACGCCAATTGTAGAACTTGAAAAGATTACAAAACTGCAATCCATGACCGATAGAAGAGACTGCAGAGCCCAGCTGCAGTCAGAGAAACTCCGAAGACTGACGGACCATCCAATGTACCAGAGACTAAACAATCTGGGAAATGGGAAACTAAAGCGGAGAAACTTTGCAGAAATAGCCAAAGCAAAGATGCACGAAGATCCCATAAACGCACTAACAACACCAAAACCCATCACTACTGTACGAAAACCTACCTGGAGGCAGGATATATTTCCAGAGGTGGTAGAAAATATACCAGGTATTGCAAACAAAAACTGCCAGACTGAAAAAAGAAAGGAGAGACACTACCCTAAGCTTCATAACGAAAAGCTACCCAAGCATGGACTGGACCCATGCATACACCGACGGTTCTGTAACAAACACTACACAGAACGGAGGGGCAGGAGCATTCCTGAACCTACCAAATGGCAGAAAAATAACACTGTCATTCGCTACTGGTAAGTACACAAGCAATTTCAGAGCGGAGGCAGAGGCACTGAGGGCGGCAGTGGAAGAAATGGTAACACACAGTGAAAATGAGAGCCATATAGTCCTGCTGACAGATGCTCTCGCCGTAGTCACAGCGCTAAAAAGCCAGAAAAACACTGAGCTTAATGACTTAAGAGCAGCACTCTGCAAACTGTGCCAGCAGTCCGCACCAAAAAGGGTAGTGGTACAGTGGGTTCCGTCACACTGCAACATCCAAGGCAACGAGGAGGCAGACAGACTGGCAAAAGAAGGTGCAAGGCTACCACAAACAGATTCCAGTATGACGTACGAAGAGTCAAAACGGCTTATCAAAGCCAGATACATGACCAAATGGGAAACCGAACATACTGGTTACACCAAAAACGATGCCTATTATCAGTTGAACCGAAGAGAGCAGGTCGTTGTCTTCAGACTTCGCACTGGCCACAACAGACTGAGGTACCACCTATTCAACAAATTGAAGATAGGGTGTACCGACGAATGCCCGTGCGGTACTGGTAAAATGACCACTGAACATCTGCTGCAGAACTGCCCGACATACGAGGATCAGAGAGAGCAGATGTGGCCATTGCCAGTGAAACTGCAAGACAAGCTCTATGGTAGTGGCGAGAGTCTCAGGATGACCGCCGCTTTTTTCGAAAAAATAATGGTTACTGTCTGACTGTGTACGCAGAAGAAGAAGAAGACATGGACACTTGTCCTCTGTCCCAATCCTCATTTTGTTGTGAAGATGACCATTGAGTCTATTTTGCCCAGTTCTCAGTCTGAAGATGACGACTTGCTTCTCTCTAGTTCAATCCTAGTTGCTGCCTTCTTTTCAGAAGTTGGGGTGTTGATTAGCTCATTCTCCCCTGAAGTTGGCTTTAATTATGGTCTTGGCCTAATCATCTATCATGCTCATGTCTGTCAGGAGGCTCCTCCACGTTTTGCTAGTTTGTCTGCAGCTTCATTGCCTTTGATATTAAAGTGGGAGGGGATCCACTGAATGACCTCTTCTTCTTTGATCAACTATGCTTCTAGCCTGGTGAAGTTCATGTGCATTTCATGTCTTCGCTGTGCGCCACCCCCCCTCCCCCCCCCACAAACTTTTCGGGCATGGTCGCTTCCGTGAACCAGACTGAATGACCAACCTTCATTGTTCTGCTAAGAGCTGTCAGGGAGTGCATTCATTACTCGAGATCTTCATCTTTATGTTGTCAGGCAAAAAGAATAAATCTATTATTATTGATTGATATTTTGGTGGACTCACTGTTAACTGTTTTGTTTGGCCTCAAAATACAAATAAAAACTTTCACAAAACAAACCTTATTAAATCTGGCAAAAGGGTAGTCTTTCCCTTCATCTGCTACTCTGCCCCAGTGATAAAATATAGCTCCATCCTGCAAATATTTAAAGTCCATTTTTACTTTAAAAAATTTTGGCTAATACATTTTGTAACAATTAATGTTTGAGGAAATATTATTTTGCAAATCTTCTGACTGAAAAAATAAATTTGCTAAAATAATTTGCAGCCTCAAATTCTCTAAATCTTGATATTCAATCAGGCACATGTTTCCAATGTCAGGTAGCCAAATGTTGAGTAAACTCATTTCGGTCTTTTGTCTTGGTGTGCCATGTTGGGTCCAGGGCCTCCTTCAGGTCATCTCTCCACAATTTAAAAAATTGAATTTAAAACAATTTATTATCTTTTTCACACGTACTGTAGCCAGTCCATTATTGAGAATGGTGAAGTTAAGTTGTTGCAAAATATTTTGTGAGATTGATCTGTTTAATTTGTTTATGTAAATGAAATAAAGAAGTTTGAAAACTAATAGATATGCCGGTATTATAAAAGAACAGTCTCAGTGCTTTGTGGTAATTTCAAAGGGTTTTTATTGAGATGTTCCATAATCGGTGCGTCTAAATGTTTGTACTTTGTTTTATCAAGTTTCACCTTCATCTTCTTGTATCTCAGAAACTAACACACACACAACAAACACAATAACACCAACAAGTTCGTTATTCATTTATGTCTTTACACACAACATAGTCATATCTACAGACCAACTAACAAAAAGGTTTCAGGCTCCCAAAGTCGGCAACAATAGTAATATGTGATGTGCCGAAAAATAGTTCAGCTGCAAGGGGAAATTAGGTCAATTTTTGTGTAAAAGTTAACAACGGGGGAAAAAATGATAAAAACATCATACAAGAAAGTTGTTCCGACCTTAACACCAGAGAAAATTACAAAAGATGGAAATTGACAAAAACAAGAGCCCCCAAACAACAAAAGGATAGACCCTGCAGTAACTACACAATTAAATCAACCCTAGGAATAATATCAGGGAAATGTGGCTGAATAGGTGGGCAATAAGGATATTGGGTTACATTGTTTTTAGGAACATATCACAGACAAAAATAAATTATGACATAAACAGACTTCACAGAAAAGAACAGATCCTCGTCTTTCAGTTCTAAACAGGATACAGAGTAAATAGCTGCATCAACCCTCAGTAACTGTCCTTGTGCAGACATTGATTCAGTGAGTGCAAGGTGCATGCGGACATGAGGAAACAATTTTTGCAAGTTCTGCCATAGTTGTCCATCACAAATGACGAAGACCACTCTCTTTGTTCAGCCGTGTGGACAGTCGTATCTCTTGCTGTGTCCGCTGAAATGGGTGACTTGCGCGGTGATTAAAGTGAGGAAGAAACTGCGCCTTTTGTCAACCTCACTCACAGAGCCTAGGCTACCTTTTGCCAGTGGCAAGACATTCATCGAGACGACTGGAGATAGCATAGGATGCAGATTTTGCCTCAGGGTTACCACCGAAGCCTTTCCGTAAACAGGTAACCAGCAGGGCAGAAAAGATGGGATGGCATCTAACGGTGTTTGTCGTGCCTTTTCGATAACCACAAGAGGTCGTATGGACAATACTCAGCGTGTGAGTGAGTCTGGCATCTCTCCTCAGCTGTATTCAGCTCATCATAGTAGCATCTAAAATCCCCACACGCCAAATTCGTGAAGGTGATCCGGCAGAACTAACCCGTGAAATACGACACAGGTATAAGCGTAGTGCCATTCAGCTGGCGTCCAGACCAGGATAAACGGATGGAAGAAATCACACAAAAAAGAACGAAATAGTAAGTCCAGATGGAAAACAACACCACGTTTCCGTGAACACAAGTGTAAGTCGTGGACTAGTGTGAATATTCCAGGCAAATCCAGGGTCTGGCGGCATCCATAATGATCCAAAACAGTAAAGAAATGTAGACTCGCAGCCAGTTATGGCGCCATCTTTGCCAACAATTACAAATTCATTGTATGTTTTTACCAATGTCCATCTTTTGTAATTTTCTCTGGTCTTAAGGTCTGAACAACTTTCTTGTATGATGTTTTTGCTCCCCCCCCCCCCCCCCCCCCCCCTACAAGATCGCACAAAAGACCTGAAGAAGACTTGTATTTATATAATAATGGCATTGGGCTGTCAATAATAGACTTGCTCAGAAGCTATGGGATAGTAACAGCAACATCAGAGTAAATGACAAAAAACACTTTACAAGACAGTTATACAGAACTTAACACTATAGAAAATGACAAGAAACACTTTACGCCACAGTTGTACAGAACTTAACACCATAGACAATAACCACCAAAAAAAACAATTTACAAAACAGTTGTACAGAACCTAACACCACACAAAAATGACAAAAACACTTTAAAAGACAGTTGTACAGAACTTAACACTATAGAAAATGACAAAAACACTTTACACGACAATTGTACAGAACTAAACACCATAGAAAATAACCACAAAAAAAACCATTTACAAAACAGTTGTACAGAACTTAACACCAGAGAAAAATGACAAAAACACTTTAAAAGACAGTTGTACAGAACTTAACACTATAGAAAATGACAAAAACACTTTACAAGACAGTTGTACATAACTTAACACCATTGAAAATGACAAAAACACCTTCGACACAGTTGTACAAACACCTCCACCAGAGAATATGACAAGAACACCTAAGAAAGTAATGCCTAACTTTACACTCTGCCAGGTAAGTACCCTTTCCTCTCTTTATACCAATTGGGAGTACATAACTGTATGTATATAAAAATAATCCCCATCCCAGCAAATAAAGTTGATTTCCTATGGGGTCCCGGCACATAAAAGTTAAACCATCAAGACTAATACCTTTCTGGCTGGGTTTGTGAAAGGCATCCATTTCCACGGTCTGACTCGACTACTTCCTATACGAGCTTTCATCTGCTTGTAGCCTTGCTTTGAGTCGGAGGGTATGATAGGAGCTGCATCTCTAATGAACATAGAAGAAAAACAGATAAACTGAGGAGCAGGTGGTCAAGTGGTGTAGACAATTTTCTCACCAAAGGGATATGGGTTCTTCTTCTTCTTCTGCGTACGCAGTCAGACAGTAACCATTATTTTTTCGAAAAAAGCGGCGGTCATCCTGAGGCTGTCGCCACTGCCATAGAGCTTGTCTTGCAGTTCCACTGGTGATGGCCACATCTGCTCTCTCTGATCCTCGTATGTCGGGCAGTTCTGCAGCAGATGTTCAGCAGTCATTTTACCAGTACCGCACGGGCATTCGTCGGTACACCCTATCTTCAATTTGTTGAATAGGTGGTACCTCAGTCTATTGTGGTCAGTGCGAAGTCTGAAGACAACGACCTGCTCTCTTCGGTTCAACTGGTAATAGGCATCGTTTTTGGTGTAACCTGTATGTTCGGTTTCCCATTTGGTCATGTATCTGGCTTTGATAAGCCGTTTTGACTCTTCGTACGTCATACTGGTATCTGTTTGTGGTAGTCTTGCACCTTCTTTTGCCAGTCTGTCTGCCTCCTCGTTGCCTTGGATGTTACAGTGCGACGGGACCCACTGTACCACTACCCTTTTTGGTGCGGACTGCTGGCACAGTTTGCAGAGTGCTGCTCTTAAGTCATTAAGCTCAGTGTTTTTCTGGCTTTTTAGCGCTGTGACTACGGCGAGAGCATCTGTCAGCAGGACTATATGGCTCTCATTTTCACTGTGTGTCACCATTTCTTCCACTGCCGCCCTCAGTGCCTCTGTCTCCGCTCTGAAATTGCTTGTGTACTTACCAGTAGCGAATGACAGTGTTATTTTTCTGCCATTTGGTAGGTTCAGGAATGCTCCTGCCCCTCTGTTCTGTGTTGTGTTTGTTACAGAACCGTCGGTGTATGCATGGGTCCAGTCCATGCTTGGGTAGCTTTTCGTTATGAAGCTTAAGGTAGTATCTCTCGTTTCTTTTTCAGTCTGGCAGTTTTTGTTTGCAATACCTGGTATATTTTCTACCACCTCTGGAAATATATCCTGCCTCCAGGTAGGTTTTTGTACAGTAGTGATGGGTTTTGGTGTTGTTAGTGCGTTTATGGGATCTTCGTGCATCTTTGCTTTGGCTATTTCTGCAAAGTTTCTCCGCTTTAGTTTCCCATTTCCCAAATTGTTTAGTCTCTGGTGCATTGGATGGTCGATCAGTCTTCGGAGTTTCTCTGACTGCAGCTGGGCTCTGCAGTCTCTTCTATCGGTCATGGATTGCAGTTTTGTAATCTTTTCAAGTTCTACAATTGGCGTTGACTTCATGCCACCTGTTATAATTCTCATGGCTTGGTTTTGAAGTTTGTTAACTTTATCGAAGTTCGCCTTCGCTGCTGTTATCCATGCCGCAATGCCATACTCGAGAACTGGTCTCACTCTTCCAGTGTACAGTTTCTTAAGTATGCCTTCGTCTGCTCCCCAGCTTGTGCCAGCAAGTTTCCTCATGATTGCCATTCTTTCTCTGGCTTTCATTCGGTTTCTCTCAATCTGACTTTTCCATGTCATGCGCCGATCAAATGTGACTCCCAGATAGGTTGGGTTGTCGTTTGGCTGCAGGAATTTGCCATTTAGACTTCATTTGGTACTTTGGGGTTTTAATGAAAGCGAGAATATTGTGCATGTGGTTTTCTCCTCGTTTATTTTGACCAGCCATGAGTTCGCCCACTCTTCCAGCGATGTTAGGGCCGTCTGCATCCGATTTCTTGCTATGGTGAGATTCTTTTCAGAGGTCCACATAGCCAGATCGTCTGCAAACATTGAGCTATGGACTCTTCTTGGTATATTCTCTGTAATATCGTTTATATATACCAGGAAGAGTGTGGGTGACAGTACTCCCCCTTGGGGTACTCCCTGCTCGAGTGCCCCCTTTTTGCTCATCTGCCCTTGTACTTGGACTCTGGCCGTTCTTTGTTTGAGGTAGTGGTTGATCCACTTGTACATCTTCCCACAAACATCACTTCTTCTTAGCTTGACTCTAAGTCCATCTTTCCAGACTTTGTCAAATGCCTTTTCCAGATCCACCCAAACAGCTACTGTGTGTTTCTGTGCCTGGTAGGCATCTTCTATCTCCTGGGCTATGAGGATGACCTGGTCCTCGGTGGATCTGTGCTGTCTAAAGCCGTCTTGCTGTGGAATTAGTATTCGTTTTTCTTCCAGATGCCACATCAGTCTGGTGTTTATCATCCGTTCCATCAGCTTGCCGACACAGCTCAGTAGGCTTATGGGTCTGTATCCATTTGGATCTGTTTTGTCCTTTCCTGTTTTTGGTACTGGTACCAGTATTGCGTCTTTCCATACCTGTGGTACGATTCCCCTTTTCCAGCTTTGGTTCAGGACCGATAGCAGTTTCTTCTTCGCTGTTTGGCCCAGCCCCATCAGCATTTCGTTTGTTATCCCGTCTTTTCCGGGAGATTTCCTTTTCTTTAGTGTTCTCATAGCCTCTTCCATTTCGCGCATTGTTAGTTTGGCCATCATGTGCTCTTCAGGTGCCGTATTCATGTTTTCGTGTCCCTTTAGCTCTTCGCTAATGTCTGTATGCTTATCTGCAGGGACCTCGATGTGGTTTGCTCTGGCATAGTGATCGACAAAGGCGTTTGCGGCTTTCTTACCTGTGATCAAGTTCTCGCCCTGCTTGATAGTAATTTGCTTATTTGACGGGGTTTCGTCGGTCATGGCTCTGACTAGCTTCCATAGCTTGTTCCCGTCTTTGTCCAGGTTTAGACTTTCCGTTTTATTTTTCCAGCTTTCTCTTGCTGTTTGCTTGAGAGTGTGTTTGTACTTCGCCACGGCGGCTTTGAGGGCGATGTTTGCCTCCATGGATTTTTCTCGCTCTGCCATGTTCCTAGCATTTGTTACTGCATCTTCCACTTTCTGCAACTCATCATTCCAGTAGGGCTTATAGTTTTTCCTAGCTCCTCTTGGGATGGTTTCAGTGGCGGCTTGCATTATTGCCTTGCTTAGGCTCTCTACCATGGGCTTCATTTTTGTGTTTCGTGTGTTGATGGTTTCACACAGCCCATCTGTCAGGATTGCAAATCTGTCCCAGTCGGCTCGTTTGTAATTCCAACGTGGGAGCGGTTTTGTTTCCTGTGGGCCTACTTCCATGTCAATGGTTAGCCTGATCGGCCTGTGGTCGCTACCTGCCAGTTGGTTTAGCACCTGGCGGTCTATTTTATGGTGTTTGTCCTGTGTGGAGAAGGCCAAATCTGGAGTCGAGGTGGTATGCCATGTTCTTGAATAGAAGCTAGGGCTATCCTCCGGCCTATTGATTAGGGAGAGATTTGCATCTATCTCCCAATCTTCCACTTCGTCACCTCTGCTGTCTGTGTCAGAGTATCCCCATCTCTCCGAGTGGCTGTTGAAATCTCCAACTACTATGCAGTTGGAGTCTCTGACCTCCATACTCGAGAGCGATAGGTCTCTATTTGGTGGTCCGTACAGATTGAAAATGCGGAGCTTCGTCTCTTGAGCCATTATGTCAACTCCTACAATTTCTGCTTGTCCGGTGTGATTGACAGATACCGCGCTACTCGGTATGCAGTTTCTGGTCAGTATCAGGACCCCTCCTTTGTGGAATTCTCTATCCAGACGGAAGGTCTGGTATCCTCTGATTGAGAATTTATGATTATTGTTGAGGTGCGTTTCCTGGATACATGCCACGTCAATCTTACCTTCATGCAGGTGATGTGTTAGGGAAAGTTTTTTGTTAATGACTCCCTCCGCATTCCACTGTAGTATTTTGAGGGTCTTGAGGTTTTGGTCAATAGAAATTGCCCCATAGCCATGTGCCTTGACTCCACGACACATGGGTGGGTGACCACCAGTAGTCAAGGGTGGGCCCCTTCGAGGCGTGAGGCCCGGCACTATCGCTGCCTGGCGGGACTCCGCAGGATGAGCGCCATGCGTTTTTCTAATAGGTTGTACTGTCATCATGCTGCGATTTACGTTGCACTGTTTTTGTTAGGCTTGCGGCCCCGTGCATCCGATTTCAACAGGCGTTTCTGTAGGGATGCCCTCCTTAGCCTTTGGCTGTCCCCAGCCTATCTGCAAGGCAGCAGTTGTTTATGATCAGAGTTGTCTCTCTTATGGAAGTTGTCTTACCAGACTATCGAGTCTTCACTACTCGTGTCTATAGGGTGCAATGATGATATGTGAGATGATATATGAGATGGACTGGTTTACCCGGAAGAGAGGCAGTCCAGTGTGTCTGTATCCCAGGATCGTCACGTCCTGCCAGAAACGTAGCATTTGCATGTGAGTGGGGTATCTCTTTCTCCCTTTATTTTCTTGGCTTCTATGCAGGGATGGTACGCCTAGCATTCCCCGCCACCTGGGGTGTTGACACAGTGGGGCAGGTGTGCAATGTCCGCTGGTCTGCATCTCTTCTGCGTCCAGCATGATAGTTATATGGCTGATAACGTACAGAGGTAGAAATCGTAGCCGAAGTGCATTTAGCCAGAGGACAAGCCTGGTAATGTCACAGAGATGTTGTTCGCCTGGTGTGCGGACAGCTCTCATGGTCATTGGTTGAGTCTCGACAGTTCACAGTGAGGTGGCTGCTCTACTGTTTTCGACACCCCGACCAGGTACTAAGTTTTTAGTTGGTGGTTTCGCACCCATCGCTGTATAAGGTGAGTATCAAGTTGTCCGCCCGCTTTGATCGGCGGACGGCAAGGACCTCTTGCTGCGGCTCTACCGGATATGGCTGGGGCGCAAGCCCCAGGTCCCGAGCATGTAGGAGCCTCCCATTGCAGTGGTGCTGAGATTTTGGGCGGGATTGCGGCTTACAAGGGTTCGGCCGTAATCCCCCACATGGTAGCCTCGCGCCATTGGCTTATCAGCCTGGTACGTGAGCCAAAGTGTCTGCGGCTCCTCTCGATATGAGCTGGTTTTCCGTAGCAACGCCCTGTCATTAGTAGGGTAAAACTGACCTGTCTTCAGATGGTCTATTTCCAGCACCCGTTCACTATTTGGTCAGACGAATTTATTGAGGGCTTTTGTTTGTCAATGACCAGGTATTTGAAATCTGCGGTTTCTGCGGGGTTAAACACGATTTCCGTGGCGTTCTTTCATTAGAGTGTTAGAGAGCTGACTTGTCTTCCGTGAGTCTAATACCAGCATACGTTCATTTTTAGACCCAAACGGTAGTGCTCTCGATTTGTCAGTCGTTCTACAGTATTGGCGTGTTCAGTCAAATAAAGTCGCAGGTTCCACTCCTGGTGGTGCCCTTCCGTCAATTCCTTTAGCGAGACAATCAAGTTACTTAGAGGGTAGCCCCAGATTTTCGAGGGTCTAATTCCAGCACATGTTCACTATTAGACCCCACGAAGGTGCTCTCTTTTTGACAGTCATTCTGCAGTATTGGCGTGTTAAGTTAATTTAAGCCTCAGGCTCCACTCCTGATAGTGCTCTTCCGTCAATTCCTTTGTCAGAACACTCGATGCAGACCAACCGAGCCACAGGGGGCATAACCCCAGATTTTTGAGGGTCTAAATCCAGCACCAGTTCCATATTAGACCCCAGAAAAGTGGTCTCGGCATGTCAGTCATTTCAGTGTTGGCCGTGTTGAGTCAAATTAAGCCGCAGGCTCCACTCCTGGTGGTGCCCTTCCGTCAATTCCTTTAAGTTTCAGCTTTGCAACCATACTTCCCCCGGAACCCAAACACTTTGGTTTCCCGGAAGCTGCCCGCAGAGTCATTGAAGCAACTCCTGCGGATCGCTAGTCGGCATCGTTTATGGTCAGAACTACGACGGTATCTGATCGTCTTCGCGCCTCTGACTTTCGTTCTTGATTAATGAAAACATTCTTGACAAATGCTTTCGCAGAAGCTCGTCTTGCGGCGATCCAAGAATTTCACCTCTAACGCCGCAATACGAATGCCCCCGTTTGTCCCTGTTAATCATTACCTCCAGTTCCGAAAACCAACAAAATAGAACCGAGGTCCTATTCCATTATTCCATGCACCATTATTCAGGCAGCCGAGGCCTGCTTTGAACACTCTAATTTTTCAAAGTAAACGCGCCGGCCACCCAGGACGCTCAGCGAAGAGCACCCGTGGGAGAGAGCCGGCAGACGGTAGGGCAGGAGACAACGGGCAGTGAACCGGCGCGAGCCGGACCGCCCGCCTGCGCCTGAGATCCAACTACGAGCTTTTTAACTGCTTTAACATACTTTAATATACGCTATTGGAGCTGGAATTACCGCGGCTGCTGGCACCAGACTTGCCCTCCAATAGATCCTCGTTAAAGGGTTTAAAGTGTACTCATTCCAATTACGGGGCCTCGAAAGAGTCCCGTATTGTTATTTTTCGTCACTACCTCCCCGTGCCGGGAGTGGGTAAGTTGCGCGCCTGCTGCCTTCCTTGGATGTGGTAGCCGTTTCTCATGCTCCCTCTCCGGAATCGAACCCTGATTCCCCGTTACAAACATGGTAGGCATGTCACGTACCATCGACATTTGATAGGGCAGACATTTGAAAGATGCGTCGCCGGCACATGAGGCCATGCGATCAGCACAAAGTTATCCAGAGTCACCAGTGGGGACGCCGCAACCCCGCCAGGGGAAACGACGATTGGTTTTGAACTAATAAAAGCGCTCTTTCCGCGAGGGTCGGAGCTTGGTAAGCATGTATTAGCTCTAGAATTGCCACAGTTATCCAAGTAGGATCGTGTCATCTAAGGAACCTCGACTGATTTAATGAGCCATTCGCGGTTTCACAGTGAGACAGTGTGAACTTAGACATGCATGGCTTAATCTTTGAGACAAGCATATGACTACTGGCAGGATCAACCAGATATCTGTCGGAGACGTACGTACAGCACACACCGGTCGGCGGAGGAAGGGTGTGTAAAAAGCCTCACTGGGACGACGGCCGCAGGGACCGACTGACGGGACGGACGGACGGTTGTTCCACCCGTCCCTCACTCCGTCGACCTAGGACCGCCTGACAGGGGCCTCCCACACGCACCAGACGACCGACTGACCGGGCTCGCTCGAGGAGGGATGGCAGCGCTCTGTGCAGAACGGATCCCAACGACCTCGGCGATGAATTTCACTGGGACTAGAGACAATTTGGCCTGCCGGCCTGCCCTTCTCCGTAGGAGATCGCAGGGCCTCGAGGCAACGATTCCTGCTTTCCATTTGCCGGTCACAAGCTCTTTGCGAGAGTCGGACCAACAGCGAGACGTACTGTCGAGCTCTGCTATAAGCCTTAGATAAATCACCACGGACGGACCACGTTTCCTGATGCGGACCAGACGAGCGCATCTCGGTGGAGGAGCCGCTACAACAAACCGCACCCAATTCGCTCTACGGGGATAGGCAGGCGAGCGTTTTCCGCAAGCCCGCGCTATCGCTCCGCCTGGCGGGACTGAGATCGCTTTACGAACACTGGTTGAAATTGAGTCGCTGCGGCGAGACAACTACCCCAGATGGATATGGGTTCAAAACCTCTGTGTGCCATATGTTGTTTTGTCTTTCTTCGACCAGAGGTAAAATAAATACCTAATCAGTTCACAGCGTGGCGACTGCAGGGGCAAGTGGGCTCTATTCTAAAGCACTATAAATCCTCACAGTGGGTCCCAGCAATAGGAATATAGGGTGTCTTCTTCTTGCTACTCTTTCACTGCAGCTGGAGTATAGGGTTACCACTAACGTTGGCCTTCTTTAAGAAGCTGCACCAAAGCATTTGCAGTCGTGGTTTCTACAGCAATTTGTTTTATATGATAAGGTTGCTAGTCATATGCACAACTCTGCTTAGTCACTTTTTATGACATGCATGGATGTGCAGTAGTGCCATTCTTCTTCTTCTTCTTACGCTGTCAGACGTCAACTTGTATTTGTTCGAAGAAAGCAGCTGTCATCCTGAGGCTGTCGACACTGCCATAGAGCTTGTCTAGTGTTGCCACTGGTGATGGCCACATGTGCTTTCTCTGGTCCTCGTATGTCAGGCAATTTTACAGCAGATGTTCAGCGGTCATTTTCCCTGTACCACATGTGCATTCGTTAGTGCCACCTATCTTCAGTTTATTGAATAGGTGGTACCTCAGTCTGTTGTGGCCTGTGCGGAGTCTGAAGACCACGACCTGCTCTCTTCTGTTCAACTGGTAATAGGCATCATTTTTTCTGTTTCCCATTTGGCCATGTATCTGGCCCTAATAAACCTTTCCTTTTGGACTCTTCGTAGGTCACACTAGAATCTGGTTGTGGTAGTCTTTCACCTTCTTTTGCCAGTCTGTCTGCCTCCTCGTTGTCTTGGATGTTACAGTGGGATGGAACCCACTGTACCACCAGTAGTGCTATTCATTCCTCCTCAGCAAGTGGGGGCGGTAATGCAGTGGTTAGTGCACTGGCTTCCCAGTCAGACGATCAGTGTTCAATCCCCAATTGGGGCGGGATTTATTTTCTGATCCCAAACTGGCTCCTGTGGTCGACCCAGCCACATAAATTGGGTACCAAAAAATCTGGGAAGTAACGACGGCCGGCATGATGCTGACTACATCATCCTCTATGTGCTATTGGTTACAAAATAATATGGGCCTAACACCATATTTCCTATGCGCTGCACGACGTGACAGGATCTTTACTTTCTTGGGTCCAGGAATTCACTTGGGGAATATATAATGTAATGATAGTTTTTCTTAGATGACTGTTACAGCAACAAATTACATCTGACTGATTTCTCCTTTCTTTGGACATAATCAAGTTGGCATAGAAAAACGTACGGAGAAACCAGCATTTATGGATATACTAATTGCCTCCAGCTGGCTTATCCTTTCTTTAGATATATCAAGTTGGCGTCTAAATACTTATTAAAAATAGCTAAAATATTTTACCACTGACGTTTGATATCTGCTGTCTGTATGGAGCAAACCCCACAGTTCCCGGTGCATGCCATCTGGTCGCTTAATTGCAGCATCTGGTTTTTTCACCTTTTTCTGAAAACAAAAAAAAATTAGATTATATTTATTATAGGTTATATACTAGAGGTGTTAGGCTATCTTCTTCTTCTTCTTCTTCTCGTTTCTCACTCCAGCCGAAGTATAGGGCCACAACTGGCCTCCTTTAGGAGATCTACACTAAATCATTTTGCATGCTCTTGCAGTTGTGGTTTCTGTAACCATGTTTTTACACAATGAGATTGCTAGTCCTTTGCACAACTCTCCTCAGTCACTTGCATAAAGGTGTGGTGGTCCTATTCTTTCCTCCCAGTACCCTAGGATCCATTCTGGGAGTATTAGGCTGTGTCTATGCAATATTTTTGATTATGGTATTCTCCTCAGCATAGAAAGGTTGTGATGAAACGATGTAGCACAGCTACAGCAGTTTAGTAACCTTGACATAAGAAGAGCAGCACATGAGCTGCAGCTGTCAGCGACCCAGAGCTGACTGCTAGCGTCAGGGCCAGTGAAACAGAGCTGCCAAGACCCTTCTACACCTCCACGTGGTGATCCTGGATAACAGGCTGCAACAGAGCAGACTGGCTAAGGAGACGGGATCGAAGAGGGAATGCTGACCTGGTACTAAAAAAATACTTGCTGAATTCGGATGTGTTGGACCGAAAGGTGCAAATATCGCAGTCAAGCTGTAAAGTATGACACAACGCATTCCGTTCTCTGGACTACATTCTGCTACTTAAGCCCTTTTAGGGCTTGGTATAGCGGGAGATTGAGAATAAACGAAGCCAAGCCATATAACACGAGATCGCGGGGAAGACCTCTGATGCATGTGTCAGAAGAACAACTTGGTTCCAGACATTACAATGGCGGAAAAGAGAGACGATTTTTGTTTAAAAACATTGACATAAAAATATATAGAAGTAAAAAAGAACATTTATATATGCTTTGTATACTATACAAGTAGGCTTTTGATAGAATCCATCAAGAAAGCTGTTAAAAAGGAATCAGAGAGAGGATAGGTTTGGTCAAGACAGTATTTAACAACATGTGACACATAATGATATTCAGGTAGATAAATTAGAATCTGAAAATGAGAATGGTCAAGTGGTATGTATACTCATCACTAGTCTATGACACGGAGATGTGGACACTGAAGAAACATGTGAAAAAGAGAATCGAGCCATTCAAGATGTGGGTTTATAAAATATTTGGCCATGTCTCGTGGAAAGAAAAGAAACCAAATGCGGAAGTACAGAAAATGTTGAGGAAATTGCTGTCAGAAATTAGGGTTAGATATGTGAGATATTTTGTTCACATAACAAGGCATACCAAGTTGGTAAAGACAATACTAGAGGGAAAGGTAGAAAGCAGTCATCCAATAGGTAGATGTCATAAGTGATTGGATAACACCAGACAGTGGTATGTTTCTTTAGCAATGTGTTTTTGCATAATGAGGATGCCAATATCATACACAATCCTCCTTAGTCACCTTTTACAACATGCACAGTATAGAGCAGTGGTTTTATTCTTTCCTTCCTCAAGAATTCACATGATGAGATCAATAAATTAGATGAGAATAAACAGCAATAGTACCTGAGTGAAAAATGGCTCATAGAATTGACTTTATTACATCAGGGTACCCCCAGATGTACTCAGTCTCTATCTTTGTTGAAAATTCTGACAACAGAGCACAAACACAAATTATTTCCTGAATTCGTCAGGCACCCATTTACAGCTGGATTGACAGAGAGAGGTGGTCATACCACGAAAAAAAACCTATGACAAACTCGGTCTGACAAACCATGGCCTACTTTAGATAGCCCGTCTGACTGACAGGGTAAACTCCTTGAAACGTCCCACCCCCCACGGATTAAATAACAGAATTCATATTGTGCCAGGGTTTATAATCAACCCATGCTCCACATAGAAATAAAACAAATTCATGGAACAAAACAGAAAAAATCACTGTTGAGAGTGATCATTTCACAAAATTCTGTCCTGAAACCAACTACATATTCATCTGTTTCCCAAACACGCTATTATATTTACACTGATAGTTGACACATGCAAGTTTCGTTATTTAGTTAGCATTGGAATGTGACATTTCAAAGGGATTTCTCCCATTAGTCAGGCCTGTATCTACAGTAGGCTGTGGACAAACTGAACGCTGCCTAATTTGAATCTAGCATGTTGGGATTATAAAATATGCTCACAACCTCTATACCACACGCACTCCCATTTTCCGGTGCCTGAGTGGTAGAGCAGTCAAAGACCTTGTTCTACATTGCAAAAAGAATCAGGTTCAATCTCTGGTCATGACATGCTCCATTCTATACAGCTGTAATGGGAACTTGATTCAAAGTTAAGGAAGGTAAATCAACCAGAAAATGAACTGGCAAATCCATCTCACAAAATAAGTAGAGACCTCAAACTATGAAGTCTCTACAGCAGTATTTGCGCTCATGGACTCCCTATTTTTTTTTCTCCAGAGATCAAGCAAGTGTCAATGGAAGCTCATATTCTAACAAATATATACTGAAGCTTCATAACAAATCAATCATGATTGATGACAATCTCACCTTCCTGTAGTCATTCATCAATGACTCCTTGGTCACAAAATCTGCAGACCCTTGCCCAGAGTCCAGCTCCAGTATGTCCCGTACATCAAGATTGGCAGCCATCTAGAAATATTTGACAGAACTCACTAGCACAACAGTCTCTTAGAAAAATTCAACAACGTTGTTCAGTAATACTCTATTGTTGCTGTTTTGGAAACTGTTTGCACCTACTTGCAATTTTGGTATACAAACATGCAAGTTATGAAATTTTGTACTTCCTGCAGCTTACTAGGCTTGGGGAAAGATAGGCTGCGTGTTAAGTATGAGTTTCATAACTTTAATAAAAAATGTTGCTCTACAATGTCAGCTGCATTTATTCTCATAATCTGAGTTTTTTCCTCTCTGTGTATTCTCAGTTTCAATTTCTGTAACCTCTCATAAAATATACTTATTAAATTTTGCATCTCATTGGCTGCGGTTAGACAGAAAAGTCGTTATCGGCAAAGTCAAGATTTCAAGTTGTTTTGTCAAATTCCATTGAATTGATATAAGAAGTTCAGATGTACGGCTTGCACATCTCCTGGACGAAGACGAAAATACACAACCTCAGCAGGGGCCTCTCTGCATTGACCATCACCACAAACGACAACCCTGTTGCAGCCACTGAGGACTTAATCTACCTCGGCAGTCTTCTGACGCACACAACAGTCATAACATCACACACAGGATGGGCTTAGTGGCTTCATCCATGCACTCATTCCACAGATTCTGGTCACAGCGAAGGCTCTCCCTGGAGACCAGGCTTCTTATTTACTCCTCTTGCATTGTCCTGAGTTCTGGACACTACTACAGCGAGACCGGCAGCGGCTTGAGGCCTTCCACCTGCGCAACCAGAGGTGCATCCTAGGAATCGTCTGACACGACATGATTTTCCAACAGTGAAGTAGTTTGACGTACTCAACTTGCAGGCATTGTCTCAGCGATTCATCGATGTCATCTCCCTCTTCGGTCCCGTTGTTTGCCTTTCCCATAAGTCCCAGTCCCTGAGATGCTCCAGCAGGCTGTGGGGTGAGTAAAGGGAAGAAGTCATGCTCATCCTGGAGACATCCTTGCAACACCTGGCTAAAACAGATCGTCACCTCCCCAGCAGAACTGCAGGTCGCCTGGGACGCGGCCATGGACATGGTCATTCAAAGCGATGGGCCCTGGTCGCCTAAGCATACTATTGATTGATTGGGATGTAACAAGAAATACAGATCTGTCGCAAAGAACATAACAACAACTAACACATAAGGAGATGGACAGGGCACATCCTCATGAAGAAACAACAATATAGCCAGACGTAAGTTGGGGGTGAACTCAAGAAAACCAAAGAACGCGTGGTAAAGAACAATCGAAAAGGAAATGAAGGCAACAAAAGTCTCATGAATCGTAGCAGAAAAAGTTGTGCAAAGAGAAACAAATGCTGGAACATGTGCTTTCAATGTACAAGTTGTCCCTAGTACATGAGGCCTTCTATGTCAAAAGTGTGAACTTACCATGATCAGAATAGAGAGAAAACTCACTGTGATGTGAATGGAGAAACAACTTACTGTGATGTGAATGGAGAGACAACTCACTGTGATGTGAATGGAGAGAAAACTCACTGTGATGTGAATGGAGAGAAAACTCACTGTGATGTGAATGGAGAGAAAACTCACTGTGATGTGAATGGAGAGAAAACTCACAGTGATGTGAATGGAGAGAAAACTCACTATGATGTGAATGAAGAGCAAATGCACCGTGAACCGAATGGAGAGAAAACTCACTGTGATGTGAATGGAGAGAAAACTCACAGTGATGTGAATGGAGAGAAAACTCACTGTGGTATGAATTGAGAGCAAATTTACCATGATGTGAAAGTAGAACATCTTACCATGATCCAAATGGAGAACAAAAAATAATGATCAGAATGAGAGTTGCACATGGTAAGACTCGATGTGGTTTACGTAGGATGCCCCTGAGCTGGTCCTAACTCTGGCGGGAGCTGTATGTAGCAGGGATTTCCTGCTTAGCTGGCTAGGCTCGAGCAGCTTATTACTCTGCTGCGTTAGGATAAGTGCCGCAGAGGGTGGTTAACCGATGTGCGAGTCCATCTTAAAAGACTCAAACACTAGAGCAAAGTAGACCCGCAGCCTGTTAGGTGTCATCTATGCAGATCTTAACAAACCTCCTAACCATGGCCGGTGTTATGCCATGTCACACAGTTAGTCACCTCTTGCGATATGTTCTCTGTGGGGCAGTGGTGTTATTCTTGTCTGTGTCATACACAAAGACCCTGGTAGACCACTTTGGTATACATAGTGACACAACAAAATACTGTTTCAGCTGGCAGTTACAAAGAATATTGAAAAGTAAAGTAAAGTAAAGTAACCCATAGCATTACTGCCGTAGGGGTGTGAGGTGTTAGCGATCTCACATTTCAAAGGCTCGGCTATATGAGGGCGGTAGCCATCTCCTCTCCCTCGCCGCTTTTACTTCCCGGACTGAACCGGTACCCATTTAAGGCTAGGTCGACCCGGGAGCCATTGCAATCTGAAAAAAACATTACCGCCTCAACTAGGGAATGAACCCAGGATCACTCAGATGCGAAGCCAGCTCACTAACCACTGCACTACGCGGCTCCTTAGAATATTACAATGTTAAATATTTCTGCTACCCGACAGCTCAGTCAATCAGTGTCTACACTAACTGACGATGGCTTACTAACAATCATGGATAACATAAATTGTTAAAAAATGACAGTAGTGCTACCTGGATTTGAAACAAACTTGGAGCTCATTAAAGATCAAGATGGTCTTGCAGCAGATGCTGAAAATGGGGTGGAAGTATCGGAGACTTCATTGTACTAGGTTTCAGATTTTTTTTAAAGTGAGGAGAATGCTTTTCTAAACTAACTGGACAGGTATCCATTTATAGCTGAGTAAACTGGAGTGTGTTGAGACCTAGAACTGAATGCAGTATTCTTGGCAAGTAGACAGGATCTTGAAACGGTGAAGCGCTCACTGGTTCTTTTGATATTCCTCTTTGACTGCAAAACATGGAGAAGAATCCAGGCCATGGAGATGAGATGTTTTAGAAGATGCCTAAATATCACCTACAAAGACCGTATCATAAATGATGAAGTATGACGTAGAATCGAGAATGCAAATGGACTGTTACGACGACCTCCTCACAATGATCAAAAGCTAACTTGGTATGATCATGTCTCAACAAGGTCCAATGGACATGCAAATACCAACCATACTACAGGGCAAGCAAAGGCGAGGAGGTCCAAAAAAACTATGGGAAGACAACACGCATGAATGGACTAACCTACAACCCGAGGAGGCACAAAAAGCAACCACAGACAGAGAGGGATGGCGCAGGATTGTGGAGGTGTCAGCAGGAGTGCCCCGGCAATCTCAGGATGAAGTGAACTGAGACAGTCACAACTTCTTAACTATTTAATTAACATATTTTATATAGAATTTTGCAAAAATGAATGCATTTAAAAAATCATTTATCTCCAGAAATGACATACATACATGAATAAGATGTTGCTGAAATGCATTTTCAAGTTCTATCTATATTTGTATCTAGTTGTTAAATTTATGATGCTGAAAACTATTTTGAAAATTTTTTATTTGAGTGTTAGCGGGGCCTGTAATGAAAACAAAGAATAGTAACACTGTAGCCTGTCATAAAAGATGACTAAGAAGGGTTGGGCATAGCACTGGCGTCCCCATCCTGTAGAAACTTTAAGCCCCAAAAATGTCAACAGATATGGACCTATGCTCCACAGGTAGCTGAAAAGGTTTTCATTTGATTGATTGACCTATGACAAAGGCTTGATCCCTGTTATCATACTCCAGTCAACCTAGTTATAAAATGGGTACCTGGCTTACTGCTAGACAAGGAAATGCAGCATGAAAAAGGGGGGAGGGGGAGTTTAGGCCTAGCTCAATGAAGTTTATAATGCTTCATCTCTGACAGTAGTGTCTGCTATGGGACCTTTCCCATTTTATTTTGCCAATAACTCAAATGAATAATGGTGAACATATGACATATCATAGTGAATTGGTCTTTAATTAGTTCCATGTCTGTTTTAAAAAAAGCAACCAACCTATTATAATAAGAAGATTGAAGCAAAACTTCATTGTTTTAAATTGAATAATAATTATGAATGTGCCATGTATATGGGCTATAGCCATAGATACTGACAGTCCATAGGATAGGGCGAGGGACTTTCTTTTCGAATACTTAAATAACTATTATTAATACTGACTATTAGTATTAAGTATTACTATTAGTGTCTACTGTATATCATATTAACTCATTCACTCCCAAATATTTTGGACCTCTGGACACAATTTTATTTTTATGTAAAACTGAAAAACAGCATCACTTAGTTGCGATCTATTTGTCTTCAATAGACGTTCACTAAAATAACACGTATTATATACCAAACTGTTCACAATTGAGGCTAGAATAGAATGGAATACATATATTTTACAAATGCAGGTGTAAATTTGTATTTGATGAATTAAAGTTGCATAATCGTTTGTTATTTTTAAAAATTATGAACAAAAATGTTCCCTACATCAATACATTATTCAGCTCTAAACCAATATACAAATAACGTAATTAATTTCTATTGACGGAAATCCTCAAAGGACGATGTTCTGAAAGTTGCACCTAATTTGGTGCAGTTGTTTTCACAGTATTTACATTTTACTGAAGGCACGTGAAGTTGAAAACTTTCTAAAAAATAAAAGCTCCGATCAACATCAGCGTGAGTGTTTACAATTTACGCGCACACGGAAAGAATGTTCTTGCTGTATTCAAATTATATATACACATATTTACATTATACACACTAGAATGATTGTGTCGGATCTTGAACCTTTACTGAATTTGTGAACTGTTATTACCATTGCTTGAGACAAAAGAGAGCACCGCCCCTTCGTCAGTAAATTTAGTTTTACTTTCATCGCTCGACTTAGAACTAAGACTAGATAAATAAATTGAAACAGCGCTATCATAATGATCGATATCTTCATCATCACTACCATTAGCAATAATATAATCTATCTATTCTCGAGCTTGTACTGAAAAAACTCTATTTGATGTGGCTGAAGGTGCATGGGATAGCTTCAAAGTTGCCCTCCGAAAAAAAATTATATTTTCCAAGTTACGAAACTAAACATTTTTTAAACGAAACTCAAACTAACTCTTCCGGAATGAAAAAGTGCAAAATCTGGACTTCCGCCAATAACCAAAATAAAACATTTAGGAGAACTAGGAATGGGAAAATATGTGATTTTGTGAACACAGTAACAAAAGCCGATACACCGGCTTCTGGGTTTTCTAGAAAAAACCGGAAGCCGTTGTATCGGCTTGTGGGAGTGAATGAGTTAAATCATATTTAAGCTTTCTAATGCATTATTTTTGCCATTGTCATTAACGAACTGTTATTTTGTTGTAGAACCAAAAATATTTTACCAGCACAGGAGCACTCTGTGCTAAAGAAAGCTCTAAAAATAGAAAAGGGCAGCAGCATTTGTTAAAGAATTCGGTGTCTTAAAATGATCACAGAAGAAGAAACTAATAATGCCAATTTCCAATCAATGGTTATCCTATTATTATTATTTTTTCATGATAAAGATAAAGGGCAAACCGCAAAGGCACTGTTGAGTAATACAGTGAATGCTCCATGCACTCGCTCAGAAAACGATAATGGCAAGAGTGTCACCAGCAAGATTATAACTATATAATAGTTAAAGTTTCACTTTGTTTGACTCTTTGTGAGTCAGCTTAGTACTCTTCCTTTTGAAAGTCTGAAGGCGAAGGAACTTGAAGTGAAAGACAAAAGTTAGTCTACAAAACTACAAATGAAATTTATGTTTTTGTAATTTGAAAATGATTCAGTATTGATTCAGTCCTTTCATTCACTGTGCAATATTTTGTTTACATCTTTACTGCAGCAGTTTAGCATATTTTTTATTGTTGTTACCTCTGAAATGAAATGTAGTCTCTATGAGCAAATAGAACTGAAATTGTCGCTCAAAGACCTGAAGTTGTGTTTGTTAACATTTTCTACGACTTTCCATAAATTGTGCTTAAACCGGAAATGTCTTCAGATTATTGTTTTTAATTTTTCAGACAATATAAAAAGTTAAATGAAAGAAAATAGGGAATCTTACTCTCGAGTTGATACCGGTAGATAGGAATAATTTGCAGTATTTTGATATCGTGAGACGAAAATTATTAACAAGTGTACATAATTTTGACCTAAATAAGATATTTGCAATATTACTATTGCCACCGATGTGAGTGTCTGATACTAGAAAACCAACAAAAAACTTTAAATAATAATGAATTAAACATTTATAAAGTTAAACATTGTGAAGTTTGTAAGTTTTGTGAAAACGAAAAAAGAAATGACGTGAGTTTGTGTTTGTATTACTGTAAGTGATGTAAATTGTTCAACTTACTTTCCCTTCAGTCTAGCTGCTTAATCCAACCCCCCCCCCCCCTCTCTCTCCTGTCTCTCTCTCTCTCTCTCTCTCTCTCTCTCACCACACATTCACTTGATCTCTCTCCTAAACGAGTTTATTAATTTATTAGTATTATTAGTAGATTAGTATTACTAATAATAATAATTAGCAGAACTTCTAATATATTAAATAAGTTCTTAACATCGCTTGCCAATCACAATATCCTCCGTATCGTTTTTACTAGACCATTGTATGATTGTGACGTTTGATGTGGCCAAAGCATGTTATTTTCTTAAATCTAATATTGTTTGCTGTTGCAAGCCAATTTAATCCTTTATGCACCTTTAGGATTTCTGTGTTATACTCTCTTGCATTCCATGGTTACATGGTATTTTGAGAACTTTTCTGTAGCATTAAATACAGTTTTAGCTTGAAGGATTCAAACTTCTTTAGTTTTGTGTAGTTGTCCATGTCACACATGGGAATGCTGCGTTGAGAAGACACAAGTCCTCAGGACCTCTTTATTTTTTGTAATTTTGTTAATGTTAAAATTTAAGAAACCTCTACAATGCCATGGCCATTCTTCCTACTTCTTTTTGGCAATCTCCATTGTTGTTTTGTTTTTTTGTGGTCGCCTTATTTGGTGTGCATTGCACTGTGGTTTTTATTTTGCACCTGTCGGCCCATGCACCCGACTTCAGCATGATTGTTGCTTATAATTGAGATAATAAAAACTAGTGATGTTCGTAAATTCTTGCTTCTCTAGGATAACTTTACAAATGGTTTCTTGCTTTTGCTGGCTGTTCAGGTTTAGATTTTGTGCTTTGCTTTATTATTTAACTGACATGATTATCTGTTTCACCCTGTGAAAGGACAATTGTATTATCATATGCATATCTCAGTTCTGGTATTTCATTTCCACCAATTGTGAACTGGTTGAACTTTTCATGCTCTTTGTCATTTTGGATGTTTTTCGTTATGTTTTCAACATAAATGTTAAAAAGGTAAGATATTTGTAATATTACTATTGCCACTTATAGACACGTGTGAGTGTCTGATATTAGAAAACCACCAAATGACTTGAAAGTTTGGGTTTGTGAGAAAACAAAAGTAGAAATGGGAGTATATTGTAAGTGATGTGAATTGTTTATCTTTCTTTCTTTTCAGTGAACCTACTTCCCCCAAACTGTTCTGCTCTTTCTCACTCTCTCTATCTCTCTCCTAAATAAGATATTTGTAATATTACTAGTGATAGGCATGCCATGTGTGACCTGTGTCTGATAATAGAAAGCCAACAAATGACTTGAAGCATTGGGGCTATGAGGAAAAAAAAGTAGAAATATGAATAACTTGTAAGTGATGTGAACTGGTTAACTTTCTTTTCTGCCATCCTACCTCTTTCCTCTAATTGTTCTCTCTCTCAATCTTTCTCATATGGCTTGGCTTCGTTCATTCTCAATCTCCCACTACCAAACCCTGAAAGGGCTTAAGTAGCAGAATGTAGTCCAGAGAACGGAATGCGTTATGTCGTAGTTTATAGCTTGACTGCGATATTTGTACCTTTCGGTCCAACACATCTGACTTCAGCAAACATTTTTTGAGTACCGGGTTAGCATTCCCTCTTCGATCCCTTCTCTTTAGCTAGTCTACCCTGCTGCAGCCTGTTATCCAGGATCACCGCGGGGAGGTGTAGAAGGGTCTTGGCAGCTTTGGTTCGCTGGCCCTGACACTAGCAGTCAGCTATGAGTCGCTGACCACTGCAGCTCATGCGCTGCTCAGCATCTTGATCCCATCTTTCTCATATACTCAGATGTGAAGAGAAAAACAACATTGCGCAATAAACCAATATTTTAAAAAAAGGTTATGTTTTTTTAGAGTTATAGATAACTTGATTCTTTTCCAACTCATAGATGATCAATCACTCTAAGCAAACTCTCAAGGGTATAGATACTGATTATTTATATAGCTAACTAGGTAAGGATATGGCGTGAGCTAGTGGTTAAGTGACACGGTTCACAATCCGAAGGTGTTGGGTTCAATCCCAATCACAGCACCGACCGTTATCTCGGGGAAGCAAACCCTTAGAAAATGCAGACCCTTACATAAAATGCATGCTGAAGTCGGATGCACTGCCTTAGGAAATAGAGAAATAAGGCGAACGTACACAAACAAATATATAAAAATAGCTCACTAGTGTCTATAATCATTCCTACTATTACAACAGTTTGATTCACTACCATCATATTGAACAGATGTGTTAACTGTGTGCATAATTAAATGTTGAAATGTTAATGCTATGTTTTGTCAGTCTGGCCTGGCCCTTGAACACCTGTATAACTTTACATTAAGTTTGCGTATCCCAAATGGAATTAACATGTCTGGCATTAGATGGTGGTCACGTTGAACACTGATAGCCCCATGTACACACACAGAAATTTTAAAAATTCAAGAAATGTTGAAAGTGTGTACATGGAATTACAGTTAGGTAAACTGCTGAAGATGGATGTGTCAGACCGAAAGATGCAAATGTTGCAGTCAAGCTTAAATTAGCAACACAACGCATTCCGTTCTCCAGACTACATCTTGCTACTTGCAGAGTTCTGTTCAGAGCTTGGTAGCGGAAGAAGAAGAACAGTTAGGTAAGACAGGGTAACAAAGAAAAAAACTAGTCACCTCATCTCACAGGAAGAAAACTAGCCACCTCATCTCATAGGAAGGAAATTAGTGAATGATCTCACATACATGAAATAAACTGACCATCTCATCTCACAGGAAGGAAACCAGTCACCTCACAGGAAGGAAACCAGTCACCTCACCTCACAGGAAGCATACCACTGATCTCACAAGAAGCACACCACTCACCTCACAGGAAGGAAACTGGTCACCCCACAGACAGCTAAGAACTAGTACAACAAAAGTCTCTATCACTTCATCCCTCATGGCATCACCTACAGTGGGAGTACCTTCACATTTTTAGCGATCTTTCCCAGCTATAATTTTGTAATTTTATAACTAATATTTGCAAAATATTTTTTCATAGAATTTAGAGAAGCAAAAACAATTTACCCACTGTACGCAATGACTAGTGGAGGAAGCAAATCTAGAGCTGGGAATGACTCAAGAAATACAAGCAGTAGTGCCCCTCGTTTCTGGAAGCCAGGTATGATTATTTCTGGCTGTTGTGTAGTGAAATATTTCAGTATGTAGTTCTCAGGCTCTTCACTATTTTAATATTATTTTGATATCCCAAAGTTTCTCAACCTGTGTTCCGTAAAACTTTAGAGCTTCGTGAAGGTTTTTCATGCGCTACATAGAAGATTGTGATTTATTCTTGGCTTGGCTTCGTTCGTTCTCAATCTCCCGCTACCAAACACTGAAAGGGCTTAAGTAGCAGAATGTAGTCCAGAGAACGGAATGCGTTGTGTCGTAGTTTACAGCTTGACTGCGATATTTGCACCTTTCGGTCCAACACATCCGACTTCAGCAAGCATTTTTTGAGTACCAGGTTAGCATTCCCTCTTTGATCCCTTCTCCTTAGCCAGTCTACCCTGCTGCAGCATGTTATACAGGATCACCGCGTAGAGGTGTACAAGGGTCTTGGCAGCTCTGGTTCGCTGGCCCTGACGCTAGCAGTAAAGAACATCTTCGCTCATGGCTATGGGCAGAGACTGGGCAGATTTGTGTGACAGGGCAATTAACCCTTTACAGTCTAACCTAATTTACAAGATGTTAGGACTTAATGACCAAGACAAGAACAGTTCTGTAAGACATGACAATTGTCTCAAGGGTTGTGTGAGACATGACAATTATCTCAAGGGTTGTGTGAGACATGACAATTATCTCACGGGTTGTGTGAGACATGACAATTATCTCACGGGTTGTGTGAGACATGACAATTATCTCACGGGTTGTGTGAGACATGACAATTATCTCACGGGTTGTGTGAGACATGACAATTATCTCAAGGGTTGTGTGAGACATGACAATTATCTCACAGGTTGTGTGAGACATGACAATTATCTCAAGGGTTGTGTGAGACATGACAATTATCTCACGGGTTGTGTGAGACATGACAATTATCTCAAGGGTTGTGTGAGATGTAACAATTATCTCAAGGGTTGTGTGAGATGTAACAATTATCTCAAGGGTTGTGTGAGACATGACAATTATCTCAAGGGTTGTGTGAGACATGACAATTATTTCAAGGGTTGTGTGAGATGTAACAATTATCTATAGGGTTCTGTGAGATATGACAATTATCTCAAGGGTTGTGTGAGACATGACAATTATCTCAAGGGTTGTGTGAGACATGACAATTATCTCAAGGGTTGTGTGAGATGTAACAATTATCTATAGGGTTCTGTGAGATATGACAATTATCTCAAGGGTTGTGTGAGACATGACAATTATCTCAAGGGTTGTGTGAGACATGACAATTATCTCAAGGGTTGTGTGAGACATGACAATTATCTCAAGGGTTGTGTGAGATGTAACAATTATCTCAAGGGTTGTGTGAGATGTAACAATTATCTCAAGGGTTGTGTGAGACATGACAATTATCTCAAGGGTTGTGTGAGACATGACAATTATCTCAAGGGTTGTGTGAGACATGACAATTATCTCAAGGGTTGTGTGAGATGTAACAATTATCTCAAGGGTTGTGTGAGACATGACAATTATCTCAAGGGTTGTGTGAGATGTAACAATTATCTATAGGGTTCTGTGAGATATGACAATTATCTCAAGGGTTGTGTGAGACATGACAATTATCTCAAGGGTTGTGTGAGACATGACAATTATCTATAGGGTTCTGTGAGATATGACAATTGTCTCAAGGGTTCTGAAGGGCGTGACAACTATCCCAGGGTTCCACGAGATATGACAATTATCTATAGGGTTCTGTGAGACATGACAATTATCTCAATTTTTCTGTGAGACATGACAATTATCTCAGGGGTTGCTCCAAGATAAAAAGTTTGAGAAATGTGGCTATATGATTGACTGGGTGAACAAACATGGTGTGTCTGTCATTGTTATTGTGTATGGCTAGCGAAAGTGTATTAATGCAGGAGCAGTTACAGCTCTTGTTTCTTGCAGCATAGAGACTAGGCTTATTGTCTGATCACTACTTTCTTTAGTTTCCCCATTGGTAAAAATAGCATCTGACTGGCTGTTGAGGGCTAGAAAGCAAGAAATGTAATTTGTTAAGCATCATTCCTTTTAGCACTTTGTCATATGTTGCATCAGAAGCTTCAGGAATGACTCTCAAGATGAGAATAGGACTACTGCTACACTGAAAACACTTCACTAAAGACAACTAACAGTATGGCCAATATCATCTAGGGTAGAAGATTATTTAACTCATAATAAAACACACTATGTCATTCACACAGGCATAAGGTATACCGCGCCTGGAGTTGCCTTCTGGGCTTGAAAGAAAGCTCTAGAAACAATACTCCATATAGGAATAAAAGATACCTCTATAAAAAATAGCCTATATATGATACAGGGCTGAAAGAAAGCTCTAGAAACAACAGCCCATATATGATGTAGGAATAAAAGATACCTCTAGAAAAAATAGCCTATATATGATACAGAACTGAAAGAAAGCTCTAGAAACAATAGCCCATATATGATGTAGGAATAGAAGAAAGCTCTAGAAACAATAGCCCATATATGATACAGGAATAAAAGAAAGCTCTAGAAACAATAGCCCATATATGATACAGGAATAAAAGAAAGCTCTAGAAACAATAGCCCATATATGATGTAGGAATAGAAGAAAGCTCTAGAAACAATAGCCCATATATGATGCAGGAATGAAAGTGAAAAACACATTTTTCCTTGGATTGTAAATAGATTGTTTCTCATCATTAACTTCCCAAACAAATATTTCATTGTGATTAGGGACAGCTGCACCAGGCTTGACCAACATATCTGAAGAGAGAACCACATTAGACCAGAGCGGTACTGATAACACCAGTGTAGTATATAACCCTTACAGAAATCTTTCCATCGAGCAACAAAGACAGAAGCTGCCAGTGTTTCAGGTACATTATCTACTTTACCTTGTTAATTTTCTGCTTAAAATTTTCTTAAGCTTATGATACATTACACAGCGACTTATGTTCTGAAATCCCCAAGGCAAGAGAAGAAAGGGAAGTCCTAAACACTCATGGAGAAGACAGCTTAAGGTAAACATGGAGGTAACATGAAAGATATGAACAGAGCTGGAAAGGATGGCACAGGGCAGGAAGACTTGACATGTATTTGTTGAAGACCTATGATCCGTTCAAAAGGTGTTTTTTTTTATTGATTGATTGATTATGATACATTGTGCTGTATTTTACAGTTGGCTTGGGATATCTGTGCCATTCGGCCTGACACATTGAAATTGGACAAGGCTTTTTGTTAAACTCTCATTAGTATTTCACTGTTGCCAGATTACTTGCAAGGTGGAGTGGAATAAACTGGTTGTATACAGACTCTGTAGAGTATTCTAAACCAGTATAATGAAGTTAAATTAAGGCAGCAGATGGTTTAAAACTATAGTGTTCCTTCTCCTTATTGAATTACCAGCTATGGCTTAAGTCTTCATTTATCCAGTGCGTTTTGGTTTTTGGACACAAGAGACTCTCCCCTTTCTTCTGTTAATAGAAGCAGTTCTGTCAGGAGCAGGAAAATATGTCTATATCTGCAATGTATGGAGGCTGTGTAGCCTAGGGGTGAAACTTGCTTGGTTTTCACAATCCCAATGCACCAAGTTCGATTCCCCACCATGTCCAGTTTGGCAGACACTGGGTTTTTTTGCACGGTCGATTGCTCCTCCACATACAGAAAGTAATGGCAACCTACTATACATCACACACCTGCCAAGAAACTTATAACAGCCAAATAGGTTGACAGTTGTAAGGAGCAATGTTATCTCATATAAACTTTGCTGTCTTTTGTAGTTCACATATAGGTCCATAAAGTTTCTGTTCCACTTGTTTTTCTGGACTTTCTTCAGTATATCATATTTGAGACAGTTTTGTAGTATGTGCTATGTCCGCATTTACACATGTCTGAGTTGCCAATCTTCAGTTTTGTGTACATATCACTGTGGAGTTGTATGTGTCCTGTTCTGAGGCAACACAACAGTTTGCTCTTGTCTGTTTATATGTTTATATTATGGTAATCATCTTGCATTTATGTTGATGACCCTCTTTTTTTTTTTATTTGCTCTATTTCTATAATCCCCAAGATGGTGTTCGTGCACTGTGGTTTTTATTTTGCACTTGTCAGCTCAGCTGCATCCAACTTCAGCATGCATTTTATGTAAGGGTCTGCTTCCTCCTGCATTTTCTAAGGGTTTGCTTCCCCGGGGTAACGACCGGTGCTGTGATGGGGGTCGAACCCAGCACCCTCGAATTGTGAGCCGTGCCACTAGCACACGCTGTCCCCTGGATTACCTTCTGATTGATTTGATCATCCTTTTCTTCTGTTAGTATGTAATTGGTACATCTGATTGCTTGTCTGCAGCACCATCTTTTGTCAATCTACCTGCATTTTCATTTACTGGTACTTCACAATGAGACAGCATCCACTACATGACAATCATTCGTTGTTCAGATCAGTCAGTAGAGCTTGTAGACTTGGCATTTTCCTAGACTTCAGGCTTGGCATTTTCCTAGACTTCAGGCTTGGCATTTTCCTAGACTTCAGGCTTGGCATTTTCCTAGACTTCAGGCTTGAAGTGTTGATTTAGCATCTGTCAGAAATATTAAATGTATTATTTGGTACTATCCTCCTATCCCATGCCATCTTTTCCATCTTTCTTGACATCTTCCTTATCTCAATTAATGTCTGTCTTGAGCTCGTTCTCTATGTGTTTGTTTATTTTGTCTACCTTTGTATTTCTTACCCTTGGAATTCTGGAACAGAGACTACCTTCACAGATCCTGGAAGTAGTGAGTCTGCTGAGAAGCCTTACATTACACTACATCCATGAAGGCTTAAACTCAGTTTCTTTATTTGGCCAGGAGATATAAGAATATGTGCTATTACACTCTACCAGATCAAATTAGTCGAGTCTGAAGTATTGAGTCATTTCAAACAACAACATAACCCTTGATAACCCTGCATTTTCATGAATGATTTCATCTAGATTATCAGGAGTCTCCCCAACTTCCTGTCCCGGGACTGCTTATTAACTCTGCTGTCAACTCCTACCTATGCTTCGAAATAAAACGCAGTTAGAAATGAAGAAATCCAACAGAATGTTGGAGCAGCGCCAAACATGATATTTATAGACAAGAGTTAAAGGGTTTTGTTATCACAAAAGAATGAAGCGAAGGCCAATATAAAATACAATATTATTTATGAGGTATAATAAATTATTTTGTTGTGGATACTTCTCATATCGAGTTCATTTAAACTCTTAAAGATGTTTCTTTGGTAGCGGGTTACAGTGGCTCTTCTTACATCCAGATGCTTGCTTAAGAAGGTTCACCTTCTGGCAGTAGGACAATGCATGATTCCTCAGTAAGCTCACCACTATGGGAATTACAGTATCGACCCCCACCTGGTTGGTCAGACTGCTGTGTTACAGTCAGTTTCCAGGGAACCTGACATAAATGTGAGGTGGGGTCTTGATTAGCATGTTTTACCTGCCGCTTATTTTGTTCTTGACTTTCCATAAATTATGTTGTACCTACATGTTTCTTTTATTCCTCTTTATTTTCTGACTTGACCTAATTTTGTTGTTCTTCTTCTCTAAAGGGTGCAGATGTCTTTTTTTCTTTGTAGTATATAATTTCTTAAAAGATGTTGTGGCCAGCTGCATTTGCAACCTTCATGTTTGCCCCTTATGTCTAGCCTGGCATGCTAGTATATCACTATTCTTTGCTTTCCTTTCTTCATGTCCTGGCAACACACAGGGCTCTTTAATTTCGATTTAATATATCATGTTTTTACACAAACCAAACGCTTGTCTTTCTAAAACAACCTAAATAGAAACAGAAACCAAATAAAAACAGAAACCAAATGTTGGATTTAGTGCCTAATATATTAAACAAGGGAAATGATATAGATAAACAGTGCAGAGTTTAATATTTCATTGTTAGCTCCCATCAACAGTTAGCCCATTTGGACACAATTGTTGATATACACTGAGCTGCATACATTATACTGTTAAGACTACAATAATTACCAAACACAGTGTTTTTTTAACCTTGAAATTTTAAGATTTTTATTATTGTTTTTTCAAAAAAATTTAGATATTATTTTGTAGGATTGAAATGATAAGATGAGCCGAATACTAAAAGTAATAGACGGTCGCATAAGTCACAACCAGCGAGCAAGATGCATTTAATTGCTCTCAATTGAGCTGCTTCCATAGTACCACCATAGTAATTTGCAACCACAACTGTCTTGAAACATTAAAATGAAAGTTTTTGATGATTTCTTCAATACAAGGATTAATTTTATATTATGGAGTATTAAAATGATAAGAATCTACAAAACAAAGTTGTATGTTAAAAACCTTTTCACTTTTTAATGTTCAAAAATACCCCACAAGTTATCAGCCACTAACCACACTGGTCCTTTAGTAACACTGCGAAAAAAAACTGCAGAGAATGAGAGAATCTTATTAGGATTGCCTTTACTTTTTTATTTTTTAATTTGTCTGTCAGAGTCGTAACCATATACTGTACCTGGCTGAGAAGTACCAGACTGTTGTCATCATAGGAGAAACTGGGTGTGGCAAAAGTACACAGATTCCGCAGGTGATGTCATAACTAATGTCAATGTTACTTTGGTTGGGAGGAGTAGTTTGCGTTAGATCTAGTTCAGTTATTATTATAGTTGAGAACAAACAGCAAATACCCACAGGACCAAATCAATAGACTGAATAGGAAACAGTATACCACAAATTTTCAATTCAGAACAGGTCATTGCAGACTAAATGCATACTTGCATAAAATTAAAGCAGCACAGACTGCACAATGCAGTCAGAGAGGACCCCAAACTGCAGAACACATCCTGCAAACATGTCCACTGCACCAAGGCTTCTGTGAGAAGACCTGGCCAGAGGAAAGAAACATATCATTCTCCTCCATTCAACTCCATGCAGAGCATAGGTCTTCAACAAGTAATCACCATGAGCTTCGATCAGCTGCCAACCATTCCAACTCTGTCCCCTACCATCCAGTGCTCTCTCTATTTGCCTTCACTTCCCATCTCTATGTGTGTCAAGGTCTACCTCTCTTTCTCTTTCCCCACAAGATTCCAATGCAGACACTGTTGAATGATGCTACCAGTATCTCTCCTCAAGGTGCAGCCAATTCATCCCCATCGTCCCTTCTTCACCTCTTGTGCCACTGACAGTTGATTCGACTTAACGCCACATTTGTAACCCTATCATACCACTTCAAGCCCCAAAACTCTACGCAGGCAGCCATAAGAGAATGCAGTGCCCAGCTTGTTAACTTCTGCATTGTCTGTCACACCTCTAAACCATAGAGCAAAACTGATTTGACATTTGAATTGAAAATCCTAATCTTCACTGAGGACCTGATTTCATAGAATTTCTGCTAAGTTTATCCAACATAATAAACGCTCTACATGTCTTCTGGATTCTTAAGTGGATGTCGTTCTCTGTGTCTCCAATTTTGTTCGTATTGTCTAAATTAAAGAATGAAACATACTAAGTTATAAAAATAGCAGAGCTGAGCAGTTGATGTCTAGAAACATGTACGATGAGCCTCAGCTTAAAACAGATGTGTCAGATTGAAAGGTACAAATATCGCAGTCAAGCTGTAAACTAGCGACACAACACATTCTGTTCTCCTGACTACATCCTGCTACTTGCAAGCCCTGTTCAGGACTTGGTAGAGGAGATTGAGAACGAACAAAGAAGAAGAAGAAAATGTACACTCGGCTTGGCTAATATATTGGCTACCTATTTATTACAATGAAACGAACATGACCATTTTTAATCACTGTCAGAAATAGATTACCTGAAACCACACATTGAACTGATTTGACTGAATGTTTTTTGGGACAGTGCTTCTCAAACTTTTCAATGTGACTGACCAGCAAGCATGGATTTATCCACTACAGCAGGGACCAATATATTTATTGCTGTTCTTTAATGCTCAGCTGAAAATTGTATAAAAATTTGTTTGTATATGAAAAAAATGTCGGACATCTTGTTTCGATTCAGAGACAATGATGGTTATTGAAGATTGTTGAAAGCCAAGACTGAAGTAAGAAAATGTTGATATTTTGTGTCCAGTTTCTTAACACACTTTGTGGACTGGCTATTGATGCCTTGTAGACCAGCACTGGTCAATAGCCTACCGTTATGGGAAGCATTGTTTTAAGAGACCACAAGGGCGTCCAATCACCTATTACTTGTAGAACAATGTATATTTTCAATAATTTGTATAATAAAACAATTTAAGGGTAAAGCCACTACAAAACGGTGCATGGCAGAAAGATATACAAAGAACCAAAGTAATTAAATACAAGTATGTTTAATCCAATGAAAGTTATTGTATATCTTCTTCTTCATCTTCGTTTGTCTGAAAAGGACATAAACGTGCATTGGAGAGGATGACTAACGTCTGGCCAGGCAAAATATACTGATCAGACATGCTAGTTAGGGTCAGGCAAAATATACTTGCCAAGAACCTCACCTCGGCTTTCTCGCAGCCCTCCCTGGAAATAGTCTGTCTTCATGGCAGCCTGGCTAACAAAGTGAGGTATCCCCGTAGTAGTGAGTGACATGCAGAGGAAGCCAAGCATAGCACAGCCGCCTGGAGAACCCCGGTCTACTATCAGCACGCTCGGAATGTAAGGAATGCTACTGCAACCTGCCATTTAACTTCCTTTTCAGGGCGCACAAAAGAGTAAACCTACTCATTGTGGGCATTTGAAACAGTAACAATGTATCATAGTTTACAGCGAGGCTGTGATATCTGCGCTTTATGGCCTGACTTATCCAATTTTAACACATCATTTGGGGGTCTCTGTGGTGAAGTGGTCAAGCCATTTGCCTCGTGTTCCGACGGTCGGGGTTCGATTTCGAGCTGTGGCGGTCGGTCCATGATGTCAATTTTTTCCGGAGATCCCTGGGTTCATCGCTGGAGCTACGGAGTTCGTGCTTTGTGCGATGCTCTCGACAGAGACCGAGGTAAAATAAGGGAAAAACCAGAGGCAATGAAGTCGAGCCCCCGCTGAAATGTTTTTTTGTTTTTTTTCGTTAAACACATCATTATTGAGATCTAGTTTGCCTTACCTTTTCAATTCATAATCTCTTAGTTAAGCTGCATGGTATGCAGTCTGTTTTCAAGGCCGTCACTTGTAGGTGGAATAGGGTCACTGGCAGCTCATTCACTGATGCATCTTCAACCCCATTATTATATATGACCTTTATAAACACTAAGGTATTTTAACTAAATTTCATTTCTTTCCTTCATGTGTGTAGTATCTATTGGAGGCCGGGTGGGCCTCAGATGGTTATGTGATTGGCGTAACACAGCCTCGCCGAGTAGCAGCAGTCACAGTAAGTTTTTACAAAATTGTTTTCTGTGTGTATTGTTTAGGGATGGTGAGAATTATGTAGTTATAAAGTCTGCAGGTTATCCTGTAAACAAGATTGATGCATGATCTATATCAAACTTCTTGTTGTGGATCAAGATGCCGAGCAGTGTATGAGATGCAGCAGTCAGCAACCCAAAGCTGACTGCTAGTTTCAGGGCCAGTGAACCAGAGTTGCGAAGACCCTTCTACATCTCTACGCGCTGATCCGAGATAACAGGCTGCAACAGAGCATTCTGGCTAAAGAGAAGGAAATGAAGAGGGAAGGCTAACCTGGTAATAAAAAATGTCTGCTGAAGTCGGATGTGTCGAACCGAAAGATGCAAATATCACAGTCAAGTTGTAAACTACGACACAACACATTCTGTTCTCTGAACAACATCCTGCTACTTGCAAAGCTCTTCTCAGGACTTGGTAACGCTGGAGATTGAGAACGACGAATGAAAAACTTCTTATTTGTCAAATAATCGCATCTATTTCTCTCATACACTTAACTGTCTTTGTCAGGTTTCTGTCATCGTCAAAAGTTTTTTCCTCAAATAGGTAGGTAACTTGCTTAGGGAACAAGTTTCTTCTGTGTCCTGAAATCTTATCCCTTTGAGTGGCACTTTGAGTCTTGAAAGAGCCAGAAGTCGCAGGGAGCCATGTCTGGGGAGTAGGGGAAGTGTCGGACCTGAAAAATATTGTGGATATGATGTTTTCAGGGCGAGACAACCATGTTTGTTCTGCTTCTACTTCTACGTTCCTGTTGAAAAGGATGTTGTGGTGTAGTTTGCAGCGAGGCTGTGATATCTGCATTTCAGCTCAACACTCAATTTTCATCTTGCTTTTTTTGGGTATCTGGTTTGTCATCTTACTGCGATCCCTTTTCTAAGATGACTTTATACCACTCCACCTATGTACTAGACATGGATATAGTTCATGGACAGTGACAACAGCCTAGAAAAGCCGCTCCAAGCGTCAGAAATGAAATATCTGGGATCAAGATGCTAAGCAACGCATGAACTGCAGCGGTCAGTGACCCATAACTGACTTCTAGCGTCAGGGTCAGCGAACCATAGCTGCCAAGACCCTTCTACACCTCCACGCAGTGATCCTGGATAACAAGCTGCAACAGAGCAGACTGGGTAGGTAGAAGGGATCGAAGAGGGAGGGCAACCCGGTACTCAAAAATGCTTGCTGAAGCCAGATGTGTTGGACCGAAAGGTGCAAATATCGCAGTCAAGCTGTAAACCATGACACAACGCATTCCGTTCTCTGGACTACATTCCGCTACTTGCAAAGCTTTTTTCAGGACTTGGTAGCGGGATATTGAGAGCGAACAAAGAAGAAGAAGAAATATCTAAGGAAGTTAGTCAAGATTCTTACAAGAACTGCCATCAATTGCCAACACACTGTACTAAGCAGTGAAACAGCTGAAGAAGACCGGTATCTATATGGCTTGGCTTGGTTTCGTTCGTTCTCAATCTCCCGCTACCAAACCCTAAAAGGGTTTAAGTAGCAGAATGTAATTCAGAGAACGGAATGCGTTGTGTCGTAGTTTACAGCTTGACTGCGATATTTGCACCTTTCGGTCCAACACATCCGACTTCAAAAAGCATTTTTTTTAGTACCGGGTTAGCATTCCCTCTTCGATCCCTTCTCCTTAGCCAGTCTGCCCTGCTGCAGCCTGTTATCTAGGATCACCGAGTGGAGGTGTAGAAGGATCTTGGCAGGCAACTCTGGTTTGCTGGCCCTGACGCTAGCAGTCAACTATGGGTCACTGACCACTGCAGCTCATGCGCTGCTCAGCATCTTGTTCCCTGTATCTATATAAGAATGGCATTTGGTTGCCAAGAGCAGACATGCTCAACAGCTATAATCAGACAATACCACAAGATTGTGAAGCCCAGCACTTGTAGACGAGTGGAGCTATCTCAGCTTCGATAGTTTGGCAATATCTGCAGAATGAAAGATCCGCTACCATGGCAGTCATGGGAAGCAAAGAGTCAAGGATCCAGACCCAGAGGATGGCCTAAAGTTCGCTGTGATGACAATATAGGACAGTCTAAAAGAGACCTATGACTAGACAGGAACCAGGACAAACGGAAGACAGCAGATAGAAAAGTCTGATGTTCTTTCTGGAAAACCTGTACACTCCAGGATAGAAGATGGCTTACTAAGTATATAAGGTAGAAGATTCTCCACCCCTGGATAGATGAGGAGCAGTTAAATAAGTATGTAGTACATAAAGCTGGCAACCTGATCTTGTGAAATAACATACCAAAGAAACTTTGAGATTACATATCTCTTGGCACAGACTTACTGACAAGAGCCAAACTACAATGGTAGATCTATGTTTCAAATGAAGGGAAGGATGGATGACTGTGGAAATGTTAAATGTTTTTTAAAAATTTTGTCGTCAAGGTGGCAACTCGAGTCGCAGAAGAAAGGGGAGCAATTCTTGGAGATGAAGTAGGTTATTTGATACGTTTTGACAACTGCTGCGATGATAATCGGACAAGAGTGAAGGTCAGTGCATATATTCCATGATTTCAATTCACTATACACTTTCATTTATGATTGACAAGATAACATTACAATTTTTTTAATTTAATATGAAGCCTTATTGCTATAAAAATAGAATATTTATCCTAGCATTAAGTCTTGCATTGTTTTGCAACAATTCTAAATATAAATTGTAATAGGAAACTGTGAGTAGAGCAATGCAACAGGAGGTAGTCTGATGATCAGAAGAGGCCCCCTTCTTTGAGAATGCGTATCACCTCTTTAGCTTCCTGACAAGGGGAGGAAGACTAATGTCTGGTCAACCGAAACATACTTATCAGACATGTTAGTCAGGGCCAGGTAAAATATACTGGCCAAGACCTCGACTTCCACATAGTCTTTCCTGGAAATGGACTGTTATGTCTGGCTAACAAGGTATAGGATCGACGTAATCTGTGTAGTAGTGAGCGACACGCAGATGAAGCCAAGCATAGCACAACCACCTGGAGGACTTTGGTCTGGTCTTTCTTCATAAGAATGTGAGGAAAGCTACTGCAACCTACCACTAAACATCCTTTTCAGGGCGTACACAAAGGTAAACCTGCTCATTGTAGACATTTACAACAACAACAGCTTCCTGACAGAGTGTGTGTGTGTGTGTGTGTGTGTGTGGGGGGGGGGGGGGGGGGGGGGTCATCAGTCCACGGGTCATGAGACTCCCACGTGCTATCCATCTGATGCTGATTGTCTTGTTTTGTTTGTTTTTATTATCAGTGCCAAACTTTGGGATTTACCCCAAGTCTATTTCTTATCCATTCTTCCAGCAAGGGGCAATGGTGAAACTAGTATTTTTATTTATAACTTAACTTAACGTCTTTATACCAGTTTAGAAGACTCTGTAGAGTCTGTATAGAAACAGTTTCATTTACATTTCCTTGCTCTAAAAGCTATGCGCATTCAATCTATTCTTAAATGCATTAATTGTCCCTGCCTCCACTACTTCCTGTGGCAGTGCAGTCCAAGCATTCACAATTCTCGGACTAAAAAAATATTTCCTAATATCTAATCTGGACCTTCTTTAGTTAATTTTTTAGCTATGTCCTCTTTTTCTTGGGGGTGTTTGTATTTTGAAAAACTTGAAATAGTCTAATTTATCATTTTCATTGATTATCTCATAAAACTGTAATAAGTCCCTCGAATTCTTCTCTTTTCTAGACACTGTAGGCCGGTTTTTCTGAGTCTTTCCTCATGACAGTAATTCTTGAATCCCACTATCAACTTTGTCGTTCTTCTTTATATTCTTTCCAGCTTTTTTATATCTCCTCTACGATAAGGACTCCACATCTGAAAACAGTACTCTAATCTAATTTGCATATACCTATTCGAACCTGCAATCCATTGTTGTTGTCCTTCAGCCACTGTCAGAGATAGATTTTTATCTTAATTAATGTTCTTTTTTGTTCACTCTCAAATAACCATAGTTGACTTACTCAGAAAACTGATGTTTAGTTGTTATCACACAATTTATCCATCGGGTTTCCGCATATGGCTCGGTCTCTCTCAGCAGAATAATATCCCGCTTGCTGAGAGCATCACACAAAGCACGAACTCCGTAGCTCCAGCGATGTCAGGGATCTCCGAAAAAATTGACATAATGAACGCTGCAGCTCGAATTCGAACCCCGACCGCCTGAACACAAGGCAAACGGCTTGACCACTTCATCACAGACGGATGTGCCGAACCGAAATGTGCAAATATCTTAGTCAAACTGTAAACTAGCGACACATCCTGACTACTTCCTGCTACTTGCAAAGCCCTGTTCAGGACTTGGTAGTGGGAGATTGAGAACGAACGCAAAAGAAGAAGTAATAATATTAAATAACATTTGCATTTTTATATTTTTAGATATTGTGTTTCTTTGTTCAGAAAAAAATCTGGTTAGCATAGTGGAAGACAACTCGCTTTCACAGCAAAGGTATGGGGTTCAACTTCTGCATGCTCCAGTTGACCTAGCTGTAAATGGGTACATGACTTACTGCTAGGGTAGGAAAGGCAGTGAGGAAGGAAACCAAGCCTCTCCTTCTCACAAAAAAGCTGTAGTTTCATACAATAAAGTCTCCAACGTTATTTGCCCATCACAAACGATGATGGCGACACCATCAGACGGTTTTGTCTTGATGGTGTAACTTGCGATGTATTTGGATTATAGTAAGGAAGAAGCTGCACTTACCATCAACCTCACTCTCTGGTCTCGAACTACCTTTGGACAGTGACAAGACATAAGTCAAGATGACTGGAGGTAATTCAGGCATTCTGGTCCCACCTCCTTTGAGAGCAGAAGTTGCTTCAAACCTGCATAGCTCGAACCCACGTCGTTTACGTTCATTGCTTTGATATGCGAGTGCCTTACCGCTCAACCACAGTGACCCCTAACACTCCATTAACGACAGCAGTGTCTACTATGAGACAACCTTTACTTTTTGTTTCTTAGTTCATGACAGATGGAATGATGATCTCAGAGATAATGAAGGATCCTTTGTTACGAAAATACAGGTAAGATTTTGTGTTTCCTGTTGTTTAATTTTCTTAAAATGCAAATGAAAGAATTTGGAGTATCTGATCTCTGGGAAAAATGAGTTTTTTTTTACTATCTGGCTTGGCTTGGCTTGGCTTCGTTCATTCTCAATCTCCCACAACCAAACACTGAAAGGGCTTAAGTAGCAGAATGTAGTCCAGAGAACGGAATGCGTTGTGTCGTAGTTTACAGCTTGACTGTGATATTTACACCTTTTGGTCCAACACAAGCATTTTTTGAGTGCCAAGTTAGCATTCCCTCTTCGATCCCTTCTCCTTAGCCAATCTGCCCTGCTGCAACCTGTTATCCAGGATCACCTCGTGGAGGTGTAGAAGGGTCTCGGTAGCTATGGTTCGCTGGCCCTGACGCTAGCAGTCAGCTACGAGTCGCTGACCACTGCAGCTCATGTGCTGCTCAGCATCTTGATCCCTTTTACTATTTCATTCCTGTATCGAGTATAAAGTCTGTTAAAAAAATGAAAGGGATCAAGATGCAGGCCAGGTGGGTAGGGTGGCTGAGGTCAGGTGAAGTGAGTAGAGTGGCTGGTCCCAGGTGAGGTGAGTAGGGTGGCTGGTCTCAGGTGAGGTGAGTAGGGTGGCTGAGACTTGGTGGGTAGGGTGGCTGAGGTATGGTGAGGTGATTAGGGTGGCTGGGCCCAGGTGAGGTGAGTAGAGTGGCTGAGGCCAGGTGGGTAGGGTGGCTGAGGTATGGTGGGTAGGATGGCTGAGGCCAGGTGAGGTGATTAGGGTGGCTGAGGCAAGGTGGGTAGGGTGGCTGAGGCCAGGTCAGGTGAGAAGGGTGGCTGGGGCCAGGTCAGGTGAGTAGGGTGGCTGGGGCCAGGTCAGGTGAGTAGGGTGGCTGGGGCCAGGTCAGGTAAGTAGGGTGGCTGGGGCCAGGTCAGGTAAGTAGGGTGGCTGGGGCCAGGTGAGTAGGGTGGCTGGGGCCAGGTCAGGTAAGTAGGGTGGCTGGGGCTAGGTCAGGTAAGTAGGGTGGCTGGGGCCAGGTGAGTAGGGTGGCTGGGGCCAGGTGAGTAGGGTGGCTGGGGCCAGGTCAGGTAAGTAGGGTGGCTGGGGCCAGGTGAGTAGGGTGACTGGGGCTAGGTCAGGTGAGAAGGGTGGCTGGGGCCAGGTGAGTAGGGTGGCTGGGGTCAGGTCAGGTAAGTAGGGTGGCTGGGGCCAGGTCAGGTAAGTAGGGTGGCTGGGGCCAGGTGAGTAGGGTGGCTGGGGCTAGGTCAGGTGAGAAGGGTGGCTGGGACCAGGTGAGTAGGGTGGCTGGGGTCAGGTAAGTAGGGTGGCTGGGGCCAGGTCAGGTAAGTAGGGTGGCTGGGGCCAGGTGAGTAGGGTGGCTGGGGCTAGGTCAGGTGAGAAGGGTGGCTGGGACCAGGTGAGTAGGGTGGCTGGGGTCAGGTAAGTAGGGTGGCTGGGGTCAGGTGAGTAGGGTGGCTGGGGCCAGGTGAGGCGAGAAGGGTGAATTGGGACAGATGAGTAGAGTGGCTGGGGTCAGATCAGTTGAGAAGGGTGAATTGGGACAGATGAGTAGGTTGGCTTGGGTCAGGTGAGGTGAGTAGGGTGGCTGGGGAAGTGCACTTGTGTTTGTATTTGCAAAAAACTTCAGAGTGCGAGCACTGATGTGTGTGCTGAAGGATTGTCATGGTGGAGGATTCAGGAGTTGTTTCTCCTGACGTTTCTCTGTTTGTGTCATAACATTATCCGATGGAGATCGGATGCAGCATCTTATGGATATGGACAACATAAATGTCGTTAGATAATGTTATGGGTTGTCCCAAACGTGAGTCGTCATCCGTTGGCTGCTGACCATATTAAGTCGCTTAAACTATTCATAACAATGGGCGTGGCTCATGAACTGATCTCCATAAACTTATTTTAATATTTCATGAGTCTCCGTGAACATCTTTCTGAGCTTGAAGCAGAACATGATGTTGGTTCTCTACTTGTGAAATTCAAACATCTCGAGAAACATAAAACGCAATTTGCGCGCAGGTAAAGCATAAGCAACAGGGTGATAACCAATCATAGCAGAAAAATATAGGAACTTAAGAAAGTTATCACATGACTGACCAACAGTTGCTATAACATTGCATTGAAAAGAACTGAAACTTTTTGCACCTCTTGTATTGGGTGACTTGTCTAGATCTTGCTTTCAAATTCAGAATGCTAGTCTGCACCTAACAGACTTTCGCTTGTTTGAATGGTGGGATACACAGTGCTCTTATTGTGGCAGAGGTGACCTACTATTGTCATTTTCACATACAGAGTCATCCTGGAAACAACTCTCGGACAGTAACGGTAATGAAATGTTAAGTTATTGTAGTAAGGAAAGTAAGTTCATTTGTTGTAGTCGAACCGTATTTGTACGAGTATTACTGATAAGCTGGTGGCCGAACATTGTGGATACATATCTTCTGAGAACGTGACACAGCTATTTAAAAAAAATTATTCACTTTTTTTTTTCTTTTTTTTTCGCGTTCGCCTTATTTCTCTAATCCACAAGGCGGTGTGCGTTGCACTGCAGTTTTTGTTTTGTTCCTGTCGGCCCAGTGCATCCGACTTCAGCATGCATTTTTATGTAAGGGTCTGCTTCCTCCTGCATTTTCTAAGGGTTTGCTTTCCTGGGGTAGCGGCCGGTGCTGTGATGGGGATCGAACCCAGCACCTTCGGATTGTGAGCCGTGCCACTTAACCACTAGTCCACGCCGTCCCCATGAATTATTAACTTGAATCCTGATATTCAATCAAGCAGATTGTTGCCAGGTAGCCAAAAGCTACCCTTTTGTTCTGCAAATCCATCTGGTCAGCCTTTAGAAGGTTCTGTCTCGTGTCTTCCCTGGTTTATTTTTTGGATTCAGATTTGACTACTAGTAATTAGTTTGTAGGTCATTTTTTTTCCTGTGGCTTAGTAAGACTGGCGTTAAGTGTGATTCTGGGATACCCATCTTCCAAAATTTGTAATGTTGACATTTCGCCTACCTAGCAGTATAGAATCCGCACTTTGCCTTTGGCGGTGCTGGTAGCCGTTAAGTTCTCATCGTGTGAGGTCTTGCATTTCCTACCATCACCTCTATTAAAAATCCTGATTTCATACCTTGTGGTATATTGGGAATATGGGGCTAGGCCCATATTTGTCTTGATCAACGGCACACTTTACTTTCCAGATTATTCTGGTACCCAATTTTTTTAGGCTGGGTGAACCCCAGAACCGTTTTGCGATCAAGAAAAATCGTGAACCAACTGGTAACTGAACTTTGATCGCTTAGCTGGAAAACCAGTGCCCTAACCACTGTGTTACTTCAACTCTCTTGCCTCTATTAGATATGTCAATATTGATGGTTATTTATTCACAAATTGTTTTTTTAGTTGCTTTCCTTTTTCTGAGACTGCATTTTGACTGTGCTTTGGGGCTGAAGATGCAACACATGAATGAGCTGACAGCAACCTGTGACTCATAGCTGGCTGATTATATCAGGGTCAGTGAGCCCGAGCTGACCAAGACCTTCTTTCACCTCAAAGTGGCGGCCCTGGAAACAGGCCACACTGGTGTAGTCTGGATAAGAAAATAGGGATCTCAGTAAGAATGGAAACCCGCTACCTAAAATAGCAAGATGAAACTGGATGCCGAAAGTTGCAGATGTTGCAGCCTCGCTGTAAACTACGAACAATGTCACAGATGTTCTTCAGGACTTATGCTGATGAAGAATAAGACATGTGCTTTGTGCCTAATATCCAAGTTCAGCATACATTTTAAAAATGAGTTTACTTCCTGTAGAGGTAAGATCTTGCTGTTTCAAGAATTCGAACTCAGCATGTTTGGGTTAAGAGCTGGATCATTGACTGCTTCGTCACACTGCGTGCACCTTCCTTATATTATACATCATTTTCATGTATATATTTGTCTAAATTATCTATCGTACAGCGTCTTACTAATAGATGAGGCTCATGAGAGGGCACTGAACACAGACATCATTTTGGGACTGCTAAGAAAGGTATATTTCTTATTTCATATTAATTTTTCTTATAACAATATAGGTTTAGTGGTTACAGTAACAAACATTTTTCTAAGATCTCAGAAGACTTGAAATAATTTGAATCCTGGTATTCAAACAGGTGCATACCTACTGCCAGGAAACTGAAGACTTTTTGTAGTACATTCTTTTTTTTGGTTGCAGTTTTTGCTTCCTGTGGCTTACTAGGCTTGGGGGACGAAAGTTTTCATACTGGGTAGGAAGTTTGTTACTTTTAGAATTTTGCCCGAGCAGTAGCAAGAAACATTCTTGGAATGTTGGCAAGATTGAAGAGATGATAGAGAAAAAACAAATAGCAGCCAATTGCATCAAGACTTTAGCTAGGGAATCAAAAAATGAAAAGTGGGAAGAGTTTAAAACTGGAATAGGCAATGATAAAACCCTCCAATGTTCATTTGGCCTACGAATTGAAAGATGCAGGAAAATAAAATAAATAAGTCTGTTCCCAATATAACAGACTTGATAGGGACAATCCTAAAAACTGATGAAGAGAAGGATTACTCTGAAAATAAAAGTATTAGGGATTATTCTTGGCACTTCCATCAAGGATGTGTCTAATATCAACCTCATAAGTGGGGTTAAAGTGAAAGATGCTCTTAGTGACAGCAAGAACACTGCTCCGAGTCCTGACGGAGTATAATATGGTCATAATTAGAAGCTGGATAAGAGTACTACTTGGAGGTCATCCGTCACCTTTGTGGTGCTGTTTGATTGAAATGATCAGACATGTGGACAACGGAAACTTTAACAGCTCCATCATGACTACGCAGTGCCATACTCTTCACATCTGGTTCAGACTTTCTTGACCAAACACAATATTCCTCTGGTTTGCCAAGCTCTCTATCCTTCTGGCATAGTTTCTATTGATTTTTGGCTGTTCCCCAAACTGAAAATATTGCTGAAAGGGACTTGATTTGAGTCACAAGAAGATATGCGGAATGCTACGACCCAACTGTACTCTATTCTCAAAGAGGCCTTCCTGAAATGCTTCCAACAATGGTGGGACTGCTGGGAGAAGTGTGTGGAGCCCCCAAGGAGAGTACTTTAAAGGGGATTAGGGTTTCAAATCTCCAGGTGAGTAATTGTATTTTTCCACTCCAAAGATGTTTTCTGAATGCTTGTATTCTATATGTCTTTGTGATGGTTGTTGTAACTAAATAAATGATTTATTAGAGGATGTGAATTCTTATAATTTCAAGACAGCAGTAGATGCTGCAAAAAATGCGACTGCATATGGACCTCTTCGATTCAGTCACCGTGCCAACACTGTGCTATGGCAATAAAAGATGGTCACTAATGAAGGCATTGGAGAACCAACAAAGGACAATGCATGCCTCACATGGGCGCCGTCTTATGGAACTAACAATCAGGCAGCAACATCAGATGGGCCTCACAACAATGACATCCGGAGAATGTCACAAGCCAAAGACATTCTACAGCATATAATTCATTCATAACATCAATGTGCTGGTCATACTACAAGAAGAAAGGACAAATGCTGGAGTTCCAGAACTACTCTAGGCCGCATCATGTAAATCATGTCCTTTGCAGAACGTCACTATCATCACAGCCCACCTGAAAGAAACTCAATCTCTTGCCAGGGGACGGCGTGGCCTAGTGGTTAAGTGGCACGGCTCACAATCCGAAGATGCTGGGTTCAATCCCCATCACAGCACCCGCCGTTACCCCGGGGAAGCAAACCCTTAGAAAATGCAGGAGGAAGCAGTCCCTTAAATAAAATGCATGCTGAAGTCGGATGCACTGGGTCGACAGGTGCAAAATAAAAACCACAGTGCAACGCACACTGCCTTGGCAAAGCCCCAGTCTGCTCCAGAGGCATGCCCAAGCATTCCTTGACATTTTGGTGCCATCGCCTTCTTGGTCTGCCTCTGCCTCCCTTGCCCGGCGCTATACCTTCCATTACCTTTCTCTTGAAACCGTTTTGTCTGGGGTACTGCATTGACAGATGACAGCATCAGACTGTCATCTGTCATACGACTTTTTTCCATCGCCTGGGTAGTCGAGGGGTTTTTAGGCTGAGGACTACAGGCTGCTTCACCACTGCAGTTGCTTCGTCGTGTGCTGACTATGTTTGTTTACTTCACCCCCAACAGAAAAACAACATGCCATATCATGTATCGAACCCCTGCCCTCCTTATTGGCAGACAGACATCGAAACCATTTGTCCTTTATTTGTCTAGGGTACCTGCATGAAAAGAATAGACCTCGCTGAGGCGTCCTACCCAATGGCAGGTATTGCTAAAGATGAACAACAGTATCTGCAACCCAATATTGAATAAGCTGCTCGTCCACTTGTAAACCTGTGGATGTGGCTTCTCTTCTAGAGTGAGAGGTCAACTATTGCAAAACAGAGGGGTGCATACATGACAAAGCACATTGCATATACATAAATGGCTGGGTTTGGTAAAATATGGATCTTATGATGAAAGGTTTTCAATATTTGTTTCAGATTCAGAAGAAGAGAAAGGATCTTCGATTAATTGTTGCATCTGCAACTCTCAACGCAGAGGTAAGACCCGTCCTATTTGTTGTACATTTAAAACTAGAATAATAACAACAACAGTAGTTTTTTTTATCACAAACGAAAAAGTATAAATTTAAATTAAATCCTGATAACATAGTTGGAATCCTGGGAAACCTCACAAACAAAACCATTGAAAGTCACTGGTACAAGCTTGAAGAAACAATTTAAAACATGTTTAAAGAGGCTCTAGGAAATATAAGTAAACAACATCAGGAATGACTCACAGAAAGCACATGAAACCTGGTAGGAGAAAGAAAGACTTGTGAACCAACAAATAAATGCAAGTGTTATAGGCAATAAGAAAAGACAAGGCTGCTCACATTATATCCTGAACTATGAAACCTATGGTGGAAAGCCTAACCAAAGCAATAATGCCAGCAGCCACTGAAACCATCCCAAGAGGGGCAAGGAAAAACTACAAGCCATATTGGAATGATGAATTGCAGAAAGCGGAAGACGAAGTCTCAAATGCTAGGAACATGGCAGAGAAAGAACCATCTATGTAGGCAAATATCGCTCTCAAGGCCATCACGGCGAAATACAAAAGAACACTAAACCAAATAACAAGAGAAAGCTGAAAAAACAAAACAGAAAGCCTCAATTTAGATAAAGAAAGGAACAAACTATGGAAGTTAGTCAGAGCCATGAATGACGAAACACCATCAAATAAACAAATTACCATCAAGCTGGGCGACAACATGCTTACTGGAAAAAAAGCAGCAAACGCCTTTATAGAACATTATGCCAGAGCAAACCACATTAATGTCCCTACAGACAGGCATACAGACATAAGTGAAGAACAAAAGAGCCACGACAACATCAATATGGCACCAGAGGAGCACATGATGGCAAAACTAACAATGAATGAAATGGAAGAGGCCATGAGAACTTTAAAGAAAAAGAAATCGCCCGGAAAAGATGGGGTAACAAACGAAATTCTGATGGGGTTGGGCCAAACAACAAAGAGGAAGTTACTATCAGTCCTGAACCAAAGCTGGAAAAGGGGAATTGTACCACAGGCATAGAAAGACACTGTACTTATACCAGTACCAAAGAAAGAAAAAGATAGAACAGATCCAAATGGATACAGGCCTATCAGTCTACTGAGCTGTGTAGGAAAACTGATGGAGCATTTGATAAACACCAGACTGATGTGGCATCTGGAAGAAAAACACATACTAATTCCACAGCAAGCAGGTTTTAGACATCACAGATCCACTGAGGACTAGATCACTCACATAGCCCAGGAAATAGAGGATGCTTACCAGGAGAAAAAACACACAGTAGCGGTGTGGGTGTATTTAGACAAGGTGTGGAAAGAGGGACTTAAAGTCAAGCTACGAAGAAGTGAAGTTTGTGGGAAAATGTACAGATGGATCAGCCACTACCTCGAAAACAGAACAGCCAGAGTTCAAGTACAAGGGCAGATGAGCAAAAAGGTGACACTTGAGCAGGGAGTACCCCAAGGGGGAGTACTGTCACACACACTTTTCCTGGTGTATATAAACAACATCACAGAGAATATACCAAGAAGAGTCCACAGCTCCATGTTTGCAGACGATCTGGCTATGTGGACCTCTGAAAAAAATCTCACCATAGCAAGCAATCGGATGCAGCAGGCTCTAAGATCATTGGAGGAGTGGGCGAACTCATGGCTGGTCAAAATAAATGAGGAAAAAACATGTACGATATTCTCGCTTTCAAATAAACCCCAGAACACCAAAATAAGTCTTAACGGCAAATATCTGCGGCCAAACGACAACCTAAACTACCTGGGAGTCACATTTGATCGGCGCATGGCATGGAAAAGTCAGATCGAGAGAAACCGAATGAGAGCCAGACAAAGAATGGCAATCATGAGGAAACTTGCTGGCACAAGCTGGGAAGCAGTCGAAAGTATACTAAAGAAACTGTACACTGGAAGAGTGAGACCAGTTCTCGATAAAATTAGCAAACTTCAAAACCAAGCCATGAAAGTTATAACAGGAGGCATGAAGTCAACGCCAATTGTAGAACTTGAAAAGATTACAAAACTGCAATCCATGACCGACAGAAGAAACTGCAGAGCCCAGCAGCAAGCAGAGAAACTCAGAAGACTGACAGACCATCCAATGCATCAGAGACTAAATAGATTTGGAAATGGGAAACTAAAGCAGAGAAACTTTGCAGAAATAGCCAAAGCAAAGATGAGCGAAGACCCTATGAACACATTAACAACACCAAAGCCCATCCCTACTGTACGAAAACCTACCTGGAAGCAGCATATCATTCCGGAGGTGGTAGAAAATATACCAGGTATTGGAAACAAGAATAGCCAGACTGAAAAAGAAAGAAGAGACATAACCCTGAGGTACATAACAAAAAAGTACCCAAGCATGGACTGGATCCATGCATACACCGACGGTTCTGCAACGAACACAACACAGAACAGAGGGGCAGGGGTATTCCTGAGCCTACCAAATGGTAGAAAAATAACACTGTCAGTGGCAACTGGAAAATACTCAAGCAATTTAAGAGCGGAGGCAGAGGCACTGAGGGCTGCAGTAGAAGCAATGCTGATAGGTGAAAGCAATGAAAGCCAGATAGTCCTGTTTACAGATGCCCTGGCCGTAGTCACAGCACTAAAAAGCCAGAAAAATACTGAACTTAATGATTTAAGAGCTGTACTCTGTCAACTATGCCAGCAGTCCGCACCAAAAAGAGTAGTGGTACAGTGGGTTCCATCCCACTGTAATATCCAAGGCAACGAGGAGGCAGACAGACTGGCAAAAGAAGGTGCACGACTACCACAACCAGATTCTAGTGTGACCTACGAAGAGTCAAAAAGGTTTATTAGGGCCATATACATGGCCAAATGGGAAACAGAGCATACTGGCTACACAAAAAATGATGCCTACTACCAACTGAACAGAAAAGAGCAGGTCGTGGTCTTCAGACTCCCCACAGGCCACAACAGACTGAGGTACCACCTATTCATTAAACTGAAGATAGGTGGCACTGACGAATGCACCTGTGGTACAGGGAAAATGACCGCTGAACATCTGCTGCAAAATTGCCCAACATACGAGGACCAGAGAAAGCACATGTCGCCATCACCAGTGGCAACACTAGACAAGCTCTATGGCAGTGTTGACAGCCTCAGGATGACAGCTGCTTTCTTCGAACAAATTAAAGTTGTTGCCTGACAGCGTACGAAGAAGAATAAGAAGAAGAATGATTCTGTGCAAGCTTCTCTCAGAAGATGATATGGCTTGGCTTGGCTTCATTCATTCTCAATCTCCTGCTACCAAACCCTGAAAATGGTTTAAGTAGCAGAATGAAGTCCAGATAACGGAATGCGTTGTGTCGTAGTTTACAGCTTGACTGCGATATTTGCACCTTTCAGTCCAACACATCCAACTTCAGCAAGTATTTTTTTAGTACAGTGCTAGCATTCCCCCTTCGATCCCTTATCCTTAGCCAGTCTGCTCTGTTGCAGCCTGTTATCCAGGATCACTGTATGGAGGTGTAGAAGGTCTTGTTAACTGTGTCATCTGCATATCTAAGCTCTGGTATCTCGTTCCCACCGAATGTTAATGGCTCAAACTTGTCATACTTTCCATCATTTTTTACGCTCCTCTTAATGGATCCTGCATATAAATTGAATAGATAAGAGGAGAGTATGCATCCCTGTCTTACACCATTTTGAAGAACTTCAAAACTATCCTGACATTTCGCTGGTTATTCTGATCGAAACTTATATATAAATATTTGATTTTATTCATATATAAATATTTGAATTTATAAATATTTCAGGAAATGAAAGAATTTTTCAACACAAATGATACAGATGATCCAGAGTAAGTATATCTACCACTTAGTATAGTTTAGTATATTTAGTATAGTTTCTCAGTTCCAGTTTCAGCTGAGAACTGGGCATCATAGACCCAATAGTTATCTTTACAATAAAATTAAGATTTGAGCAGATGACAGGTGTCCATTTGAGAAGCATACTGTGACCATGAAACACATCTTACAAGGCTACATGTTCACACAGGAAGAGCGAACAATGCTGGCTTTGTAAGACAAATGAGAGACAAAGGTTGTACTGAGATAAAATAGCCCTACAAATAACGGTGGCCTTTGAAAGAGAAATCTTGATCTGAGGATGAGCGAAGTAGAAAAAGGCCAAGTAGTGTTGGTTATTGCATGAGGGAATGTCAGAAATAGAGGCTTCAAACCTTCAAGGATTTGTCTGGATCTACTGCCCTGGTCATGCTGGGGTTTGGGGCAATGAAAGAACTGATAGCGGACACTGAGACCTCAGACCTTCAGAGGGGATTTGTACGGACCTGCTGTCCTGGTCATGCTGGTGTTTGAGACACTGAAAGAACAGATAGCAGAGACTGAGACCTCAGACCTTCAGAGGGGATTTGTACGGACCTGCTGTCCTGATCATGCTGGTGTTTGAGACACTGAAAGAACAGATAGCGGAGACTGAGACGTCAGACCTGCAGAGGGGATTTGTACGGACCTGCTGTCCTGATCATGCTGGCGTTTGAGACACTGAAAGAACAGATAGCGGAGACTGAGACCTCAGACCTTCAGAGGGGATTTGAACGGACCTGCTGTCCTGATCATGCTGGTGTTTGAGACACTGAAAGAACAGATAGCGGAGACTGAGACCTCAGACCTTCAGAGGGGATTTGTACGGACCTGCTGTCCTGATCATGCTGGTGTTTGAGACACTGAAAGAACAGATAGCGGAGACTGAGACGTCAGACCTGCAGAGGGGATTTGTACGCACCTGCTGTCCTGATCTTGCTGGTGTTTGAGACACTGAAAGAACAGATAGCGGAGACTGAGACCTCAGACCTGCAGAGGGGATTTGTACGGACCTGCTGTCCTGATCATGCTGGATTGAATGAAAATTAAATAATTGATAGCAGACACTGGGGCCTCAAACCTCTAGGGGGCTAGGGGGATTTGTGCAGAACTACTAGCTGTCATGCTGGGGTTTACAACAATGATAGAATTGATATCAGACAGTGAGGTCTTAAACCTTCATGGATTTGTGTGGATTCTGTTCTGGTTATACTGCAGTTTAAAGCATATGACAGAGCTGATATTCTGATGACAAAAACATCCATAGTAAGGACCTCAGATATAGATAAGGATGACATGCTGACATCAATCAATGACCAGCTGTTAGATGATGGAATGCTGAACAGGAATCAGCATCCACACAGTGGTTTCTCTGTTTATTTATTTTCCTTCTTTGGTGTTTGTCCTGAAAAGGGTGTTTGTGACATTGTAGTAGGGACTTGATTTGACTTTGTTCATTTTCAATCTCCCGCTACCAAGTCCAGAAAATGATGTTTGTGACGTAGCAGGAACTTGATTTGACTGTTCATTCTCAATCTCTCGCTACCAAGTTCTGAAAATGATGTTTGTGACGTAGCAGGAACTTGATTTGACTTTGTTCATTCTCAATCTCTCGCTACCAAGTCCTGAAAATGATGTTTGTGACGTAGCAGGAACTTGATTTGACTGTTCATTCTCAATCTCTCGCTACCAAGTCCTGAAAATGGCTTAATTAGCAGAATGTAGTCCAGAGAATGGAATGCATTGTAGTTTACAGCTTGACTGTGATATTTGCACTTTTTGGTCCAACGCATCTGACTTCAGCAGGCATATTTTTAGTACTGGGTTAGCCTTCCCTCTTTGATCCCTTCTCCTTAGCCAGTCTGTTCTGTTGCAGATTGTTATCCAGGATCACCACGGGGAGGTGTAGAAGGGTCTTGGCGGCTCTGAGTCGCTGACCCTGACGCTAGCAGTCAGCTATGGGTAGCTGACTGCTGCAGCTCATTCGCTGCTCAGCGTCTTGATCCCACGTTGTAGTAGTTTGCTGCAATATCTGCACCTTTTGGCTCTACACATCTGATTTCAGCTCAGCGTTTTTGGACTGGGTTTGCCTTCTATCTTGGATCCCTAATCATTCAGCCAGGCTGCACTTGGAGGTGAAATAAGATCTTGGTCAGTTATGGGTTACTGGCCCTGATGCAGGCAGTCAGCTGTTGGTCGCTGGCTGCTTTTAGTTCATTCTACTTCTTCTGCTCCTGTTTGTTTACTCAGTTATCCAGACCAGACACTGAGAATAATAGTTGAACAAAGTATGGAATGGAATTCACCTCTTTATTTCAGATTCGTGGACTATGAAAAAACATTATAAAATACCCCTGAAGTTTACTAATATAATTATGAAAACATATAGACATGAAATGTAAAGTTCTACATAAAGGTCAGCTTTTTGAACACTGTGAGATAAGAACTGGATGTCTCTTATCACCATTTCTCTGTCTACCGACTTGACTGAATTATGAAGACAACAACATCAACCATCAAAAATGGAATTCAGTTGACTCTGACAAAACAAATTGAAGATCTTGTCTTTCCAGTTGACTTGACACTTTTATAGCCTAGGTTTAATCAGACACACAATAAAATAAATATAGTTTAGAGGTTACAGAAATTGTGATTGAGAATACACGGAGACGAAGCAGAGATTAGGAGAATAGATGCAACTAACGACACTCAGATTGTGTTGGGAGGCACACTCTTACAAGATATGGAATCATTCATAGATCTTAGAAGCAGTATAGACAATGTAGGAGGCACAGATAATCATAGATCTTAGAAGCAGTATAGACAATGTAGGAGGCACAGATAAAGATATAAAAAATAAGAGAACAATAGACGAGAGAAGCTTTCATTGTATTGGGAACTTATGGAAATCAAAAGAAGTTAAGTCCCGACACAAAAATAAAAATCGTCAACTTAAATGTAGCTTATTCTATTGCATGGAACTGTCGAGAACAACAAAAATAACAACAAAAAAGGTACAGACTTTCATAAATGGGTGCCTGCATAGAATAGAGAGAATGAAATGGTAAGATAAAATCACTAATGGGAAACTGTTGAAAAGAACCAGACAGATATCAATGGAACATGATGTGAGGAGAAGGTGCTGGTATTGAATAGGTCACATATTAAGGAAACCAACTGATAGCATTACAAGACAGTCTCTGCTGTGAAATTCCCAATGTAAGAAAAGTAGAGACAGATCAAAATGCTCAAGGAGAAGAGATCTCTAGATACATATAAAGTAAATGGGAAATGTAGACAGAGCTGGAGCAATTGGTCCAGGACAGGAGGGTGACACATATTTGTTGAAGATCTGTGCTCCACAGGGAGCTGAAAGGTTTTTGGTTTTCAAGCTTAGTACTGATATTTGTTGAACGTTGTGTCACTTTTCATTTTTTGTTTTGTTTTTTATCCAATCCTTGATAAACACTCATTTAGGTCAAAACTTTGGTACACCCATGTATCTGTTCTCATGCTCAGTTCAGTTTGCCATCTCCACAGCAGTTTTGCTGAAATGGATTCCCAACATCCTCTGTCACTTGCTTTGATGATACAATCTACCAGGCTTCTCTCTGTCCATCTTTTGAAGTTATTCTCCCACTGACAGCATTATTTACCTCTGTCACATTTACCATTCCTTCCGGTATTGTTTTCAGCAAGGCATCACTCCTTTTGAAGTCACCAAAATATCTTAACTGTCAGACTTTGCTTTAGTTCATCAATTCTCTTTGCACCCCTAATTTCTCCAAGACTCCATTATTAGTTTTCTTTTGTTTCTAGAAGATGCACCATATTAATCTATATATCCACATTTCAAAGACATCAATCTCTTTTCCAAATGTTTGTTTAATGTTCAAATTGTTCATTCCATACAATAAAAGTGTATATACATAACGCCTGATTGTCATTATTTTTAATTTGTGAGTGACTTGTTTAGTTGTCAATATATAACTCATGTTGGTGAAAATAGATTCTCTTCATGATTTCTCTTTAGCATATTCTGTTATTATATTTCCAAGATAGAAACTCTGGATCTGCTCCAGTATTCAACTGCCTACTTTTATCAATAGAGTAGGTTTTGAGTCTGCTTGGCTAATATCATAGCTTTCATTTTCTATATGTTTATGTTCAATAACACATGACCTCATAGCTTTCATTTGGTCTATACTTGAACCATCATTCTTGTGTAAAACTGCATTTAACCTTGCTTGATTTGTAACCATTAACTTTGGTTCATTTTTTGTTCAGAAAAGACACAGCTGGCATATTGACCATAGAAGGAAGGGAATACCCCGTGGACATCCACTACACACTAGAGTAAGTTTTGGTCATTGACCACACACTGTCCATCTTTAAAATAATTTATTTCCGCCTGTATGGTCTGTACTTGATGATAGAAAAGTTCAGAAGTAATAACTTAACTTAACTTAACATCATTATACTGGTTTAGAAGACTCTGTAGAGCAACCAGTAGATGAAACTCTCTAAACAACCAGTTTCGTTTACATTACCTTGCTCTAAAAGCTATGCGCATTCAATTTATTTTTAAATGCATTAATTGTCCCTGCCTCCATTACCTCCTGTGGCAATGCGTTCCAAGCATTCACCACTCTCTGACTAAAAAGATATTTTCTAATATCTAATCTGAAGCTTTCTTTAGTTAATTTGTAGCTATGCTACAAATTGTTGGTGGTTGTATTTTGAAAAACTTGTCTATATAGTCTATATAGTCTATTTTATCCATTCCTCTGATCATCTTATGAACATGTATTAAGTCACCACGAATTCTTTTCTCTTCGAGACACTGTAAGCCGGCTTTTCTGAGTCTTTCCTCATAACTGTAATTCTGGAATCCCACTATCAGCTTTGTCGCTCTTTTTTGTATTCTTTCCAGCATGTTTATATCCCCTCTATGATAAGGACTACACACCTGTACACAGTACTCTAATCTAGGTCTAACTAATGCTTTATACAGTTTGACAATCACTTCCTTGCTCCTATGTTTAATATTTCTTTTTATCATACCCAACATTGCATTTGCCTTTTTCACTGCTACCTGAACTTGCTCACTCACCTTTCCTGTATGATCTATTATAACTCCTAGGTCCCTTTCCTTATCTATCTTTCTAATATTGTTCTCGCCCATTCTGTAATTATGTTCCATATTGGATCTACCCATGTGCATGACCGTACATTTATCTACATTAAACTCCATTTGCCAGTTCACAGACCTATCTAGAATTTTATCTAAATCCGTCCTCAATATATCCACTTCCGCTTTAGATGAGACAATACTGCATAGTTTTGTGTCATCAGCAAATTTTGTAATCATGAAGCCCATGTCAATGTCCAAATCGTTTATATATATCAAGAACAAAATTGGTCCCAAAACCGAGCCATGTGGCACACCACTTTTCACCACTTAGAGTACTCCTTATTTATGCCCACCCTCTGCCTTCTTCCCGTTAACCAATTTTCAATCCATTTGGCAACTTCCCAACCTATTCCATGTGATTTTAACTTTCGAAATAATCTTTGATGAGGTACTCTATCAAAGGCCTTTGCAAAGTCTAGATAAATAACGTCCACTGGCTCCCCTATCTATCATTTTAGTAACCTATTCCATGAATTCTAATAGATTTGTTAAGCATGATCTCCCTCTGGTAAACCCATGCTGACTATTTCTAATTAGATTAAACTTGTCTAAATGCTTTACAATGTTTTCTTTGATTATTGACTCTAACAATTTACAGACTATGCTCGTTAAACTCACCAGTCTATAATTTGCTGGATCAGATTTTTTGCCCTTTTTGAATAAGGGGATCACCAAGCATGGACTGGACCCATGCATACACCGACGGTTCTGTAACAAACACAACCCAGAACGGAGGGGTAGGGGCATTCCTGAGCCTACCAAATGCAGAAAAATAACACTGTCATTGGCAACTGGAAAATACACAAGCAATTTCAGAGCGGAGGCAGAGGCACTGAGGGCGGCAGTGGAAGAAATGGTGACAGGTAAAAGGAATGAAAGCCATATAGTCCTGCTTAGAGATGCCCTGGCCGTAGTCACAGCACTAAAAAACCAGAAAAATACTCAACTTAATGACTTAAGAGCAGTACTCTGTCAACTATGCCAGCAGTCCGCACCAAAAAGAGTAGTGGTACAGTGGGTTCCATCCCACTGCAACATCCAAGGCAACGAGGAGGCAGACAGACTGGCAAAAGAAGGTGCAAGACTACCACAACCAGATAGTGTGACATACGAAGAGTCAAAACGGCTTATTAGAGCTACATACATGACTAAATGGGAAACAGAACATACTGGCTACACCAAAAACGATGCCTATTACCAGTTGAACAGAAGAGAGCAGGTCGTGGTCTTCAGACTTCGCACTGGCCACGATAGACTGAGGTACCACCTATTCAACAAATTGAAGATAGGTGACACTGACGAATGCTCGTGTGGTACCGGGAAAATGACCGCTGAGCATTTGCTGCAAAACTGCCCAACATACGAGGATCAGAGAGAGCAGATGTGGCCATCACCAGTGGCAACACTAGACAAGCTCTATGGCAGTGTTGATGGCCTCAGGATGACCGCTGCTTTTTTCGAAAAAATAAAGGTCGACGTCTGACAGCGTAAGAAGAAGAAGAAGAATAATAAGGGGATCACTCCTGCATCTTTCCAATCTCATGGAATAATTCCTTTTGCAAGTGATTGAGAACATAATATAGCCAATGGTTTTGCTAGTTGGTCTCTAATTTCAAACAGCAATTTTGGATGAATACCATCTTGACCTGAACATTTATCCACTAAACTCTTCCAATTTAAAAAAAAACCGTTTCCTCTGTAATACAGATTGATCTTAATCCTGCTTTTTCCATAATGGAGTCTATAAATATGTCTGCCTATACCAATTTTTTAAAGACTAACTTAACTTTTTTATACTGGTTTAGAAGACTCTACAGAGTCTGTATACAACCAGTATCTTGGGTTGTTTTTTTACAGATAGATATCAGTGCGAGTTCATCAAAATAGACTCAAACACTAAAGCTAAGTAGCTCCGCAGCCAGTTAGGCACCATCTATAGCTGCTCTTAACAAACCACCTGGGGAAAGGTACAAATAACTTGGGGTAGATTTTGAATTTTGTCTGGGCAGCATCCGTTAAGCCTACTCTTTTCGATTTCCAACTGCCAAGGAATTTCTATCGTGCTCGACACTGAACATGGGAGTCTGATCTATCTAGAGATCAGGGGAACCCGAAGCTGACACCTTACCTTGAGACCACTGAGTCCCCTTTCTTATTTGTTTTCTTTCTTTCCATTAGATGCTCTCTATTCTTCAGTGTATTTACATTTTAAAGTCATCAATTCACTTCACTAATGGTTCATGGTCCATGTCTCTACGCCATACAGTAAAGATAAGTGTAGATAAGATATGATCACTTTCATTATTAATGTGTGTGTGACTTGCTTGGATGTCAATATATGACTCATGTTGGTGAAAACAGATTTGTCCATCTCTATTCTATTCCTGATTTCCATTTCGGATCTCCTATATTCTGTGGAAGGTAGTTGCGCTCTGATATATCTAAAATTACTGTTTGTGGGATGTACTAAAGTATGTCAAACCTTAATAAACATTGACATATAATTAGAATTTTGCATTCATTTGCATGTTTAAAAGAAATGGTTATGCTTAATTTTTTTAATCATTTATCATTCCTCAGTGGTCTTGAGGTAAGGTGTCCGCCTTAAATGCCAGAGGTTGCTGATTTAAATAACAGTGGAGAATGGGATTTTTGTCATGTGGATCTTCTAGTAAAGATTCCCCTGATCTCTTGGTAGTGAGATTGGACTTCTGTGTTGGCAGCTAGAAATCGAAAAAAGTAGGGTTAATGGCCGATGCCCGGACAAAATTCTAGTTAAAATTCTACCTAAATTATGTGTACTTTCCACTAGGCCTAGTAAGTCGCAGGAAGTTTAAAATACCTACTACGTATAGCTGAAGCCTTCGGTTATCTGGCAACAGACATTAACATGCCTGTTTGAATACCAGGATTCTCAAATATTCCAAATAGCATTCTGACAGGGGGTCTGCAACTTAAGCCACTGTATGAATGTGGCCCTTCTATATATCTTCCTTCTTCTTTCACTAGGAAATCATCGGGGCATTACATTTCACTGTATTGTGAATTGCCTATTTCTACAACTGTCTGTCCATTGCCTGTGTTTTTCTGTTGCTCTTACGATTTGCCCATCCATGTTCTGAATATTATTTGTTTAGCACTTATAGGGTCTTCCTCTCTTTCTCTTCCCCAGTACTGTACCCTTGAATAAACTTTTGAAATGCTCACTTTAGTATACATACTACTGACAAATGCATCTGTGGTACTGGGAAAATGACCCCTGAACATCTGCAAAATTGTTTGACATATGAGGACCAGAGAAAGCACATGTGACCATCACCAGTGCCAACACTAGACAAGTTTTATGGCAGTGTCGACAGCCTCGGGATGACTGCTGCTTTCTTTGAACAAATTCAAGTCAACGTCTGACAGCATGCGAGAAGAAGAAGAAAAAGTATACACATACATGCACACACACATACATACATGCACACACACATACATACATGCACACACACATACATACATGTGTGAGTGTTAATCAATAAAAATCTGTACTACTCCTTGCATTCATACATATGTATGTGCATATTTACTTAGATACATACATATATACATACAGACATACATACATACATGCATGCATACATACATACATACATACATATATACATACATACATACATACAGACATACATACATACATACATACATACATGCACACATACAGACATACATGCATACATACATACATACATGCACACATACATACATACATACATACATGCACACATACATGCACACATACATACATACATACATACATGCACACACACACACATACATACATGCACACACACATACATACATACATGCACACATACATACATACATACATGCACACATACATACATACATACATGCACACACACATACATACATACATGCACACATACATACATACATGCACACACACATACATACATGCATGCACACATACATACATACATGCATGCACACATACATACATACATGCACACACACATACATACATACATGCACACACACATACATACATACATGCACACACACATACATACATACATACATACATACATACATACATACATACATACATGTATATATATATATTACATACATACATGTATATATATATAACATACATACATACATACATACATACATACATGTATATATATATATTACATACATACATGTATATATATATAACATACATACATACATACATATGATATAATGTGTATTTATTTGCTTATCTCAGCCCAGTGCCCAATTATATCAAAGCTGCAGTTGAAACTGTCATGAAGATCCACTTCAACGAGAGACCAGGGGATATAATTGTGTTTCTGACTGGCATGGTGAGTACCAGTTTAGCCCTTTGAGCCTTTGGGGAGTACATTTGTCAGGATAATTAGGTCACATGTCTCTTGTAGCAAAGTGAAGGGAGTTGTAATCTGGTTGCATCATACTAGGATTTACCCAGTTGAAAGGAGGAGGAAGATCAACGTCTGGTCATGTAAAATATACTGATCAGACATTTTAGTTAGGGTCATGTAAAATATACTGATCAGACATTTTAGTTAGGGTCATGTAAAATATACTGATCAGACATTTTAGTTAGGGTCATGTAAAATATACTGTTCAGACATTTTAGTTAGGGTCATGTAAAATATACTGATCAGACATTTTAGTTAGGGTCATGTAAAATATACTGATCAGACATTTTAGTTAGGGTCATGTAAAATATACTATTCAGACATTTTAGTTAGGGTCATGTAAAATATACTGAACAGACATTTTAGTTAGGGTCATGTAAAATATACTGATCAGACATTTTAGTTAGGGTCATGTAAAATATACTGATCAGACATTTTAGTTAGGGTCATGTAAAATATACTGATCAGACATTTTAGTTAGGGTCATGTAAAATATACTGTTCAGACATTTTAGTTAGGGTCATGTAAAATATACTGATCAGACATTTTAGTTAGGGTCATGTAAAATATACTGATCAGACATTTTAGTTAGGGTCATGTAAAATATACTGATCAGACATTTTAGTTAGGGTCATGTAAAGTATACTGTTCAGACATTTTAGTTAGGGTCATGTAAAGTATACTGTTCAGACATTTTAGTTAGGGTCATGTAAAGTATACTGTTCAGACATTTTAGTTAGGGTCATGTAAAATATACTGTTCAGACATTTTAATCAGGGTCAGGCAAAACATACTGGCCAAGACCCTCACCTTGCTTCCTCGTAGCCTTCCCTGGAGACGGATGTTTTCATGGCATAATGTGGTGAGGGATCTACGTAATCCCATAGTAGTGAGCGACATGCAGATAAAACCAAGCATAGCACACCCACCTAGAGAACCCAGGTCCACTTTTATCAGCACACTCAGGATGTGAGGAAAGCAACTGCAACCTGCCACTTAACGTCCTTTTCAGGGCGCACAAAAGAGTAACCTTACTCGTGGGCATTCGAAACAATAACACAGTTGTAAAATTTGGTACCTGTCTCTGCTTTGTTAACTGAAAGCTAACAGTATTCCATACAACTCTACCTATCACTGATTTAGTTTAAAAACACAAAAGATTCAAATGCAGTTTTATATAAGAAAATAAGCTAGCAAGGCATGCACAAAACACATAGCATCGGACTGCAAATCTCAGTCTCTGACCTTCTGGATCCCCATCTCTGACCTTCTGGATCCCTGTCTCTGACCTTCTGTATCCCAGCCTCTGACCTTCTAGATCCCAGTCTCTAACCTTCTAGATCCCAGTCTCAGGTCTTCTGGATCCTGGCCTCTGACATTCTGGATCTCAGCCTCTGGACCCCCAACCTCTAGATTTCCGGATCCCAGCCTCTGACCTTTTGTATCCCACCCTCTGACCTTCTGGACCCCACCATCTGACCTTCTGGATCCCACCCTCTGACCTTCTAGCATCCAGCCTCTGACCTTCTGGATTCCTGCCTCTGACTTTTCGGATCCCACTCTCTGACCTTCTAAGATCCCAGTCTCTGACCTTCTGGATCCCAGCCTCTGAGCTTCCGGTAGTGAGACTGTTTCTACTAATAAGAAAAGATGTCAGGTGCAATTCTTTGGTGCCCTAAAACCAGAATACTTTGAGTAAATGAAGCCCTTAAGTTTTACTTACTTAATTGCTCCTCTTCTACCCCGAGGTGTAGTCTTCTACCTTACCTACTTTGTCACTCCTCTTCTACCCTAGTCTGTAGAGGTTTGCCAAAGTATTATATCTGCTTTGTCGTCCTCTAAGCCTCCATCCATAAAGTAGTACAGATTTTGCACTGGAATTGAACATATTAATCTTTGTCGCAACCAAATCTCTTTGGATCTCCATAATCCATCCAGCATCATAAAAACTCATCTCACTTTTTAGATGCAAAATGTTACGTTATTCACCGAGTATCGTTCTTTTTTTCTTTGGCGTTCATCTTGAGCAGGACGTTGTGCCGTAGTTTACAGCGAGGTTGTGGTAGATGCGCCTTTCAGCCCAACACATCCAATTTCAGTTAACTTATTTTTGGGTATCAGGTTTTTCTTCCCACTGGGATCCCTGTTCTCGTAGCCAGACTACACTAGTGAGCCTGTTTTCAGTGCCGCCGCATGAGGGCTGAAAAGGGTTTTTATCAGTTTTGGTTCGCTGACCCTGATGCAAAGTTAAAAAGTCAAGATCCCGCTAACACATCAATATAACATATCAGGAATATGGTGTTAGGTCCATATTTCTTGACCAACAGCACACTAAGGATGATGGAGTCAACATCATGGTGGCTGTCTTCACTTTCCTAGATTATTTTGGTACTTATTTTCTTAAGCTGGGTCGGCCCGAGGAGCTGTTTTGCAGTTTAAAAAATCCTGCACCAACTGAGAACCGAACCCCAATTGCTTGGTTAGGAAGCCAGTGCATTAACCACTGCGCTACCATGGCTGGCTGCTGTCCTCACTTTAACCACTATGTTGCATCTTTAGCCCCTCTGTGCTTCCGATTAAGTCTATTATAAGGAAGAATATTGTGGAAATTGGAACCATTGGCCCACTCGGCTAACGCGGGTCCTTACAATGGGCTAGAAGGTTTAAATCATTGCAACGCAATATATTTTTGTATGAAATGTAATAACCACGCACCTTCATCTTATATTTATGTACTGTTTCTTACTCGTGTTCTTTTCAGCATGAAGTTGATGATGTTGTTTCACAGCTGATGTAAGTATTCACACTTGGTTCTCTGCTTTTTTACAAATTACTACAGAAAACATTTTCTGTCATAAGAAATGATAGGGACTCATTATTGGTGGTTGTTGTTTGATGTTGCTGTTTATTGTTGTTGTTTATAGTTGTTGTTTATTGTTGTTGTTGTTTGATGTTGCTGTTTATTGTTGTTGTTTATTGTTGTTTATTGTTGTTTGATGTTGCTGTGTTTGTAGTTGTTGTTTATTGTTGTTGTTTAATGGTGTTGTTTATTGTTGTTGTTTATTGTTGTTTAATGTTGTTGTTTTATGCCAAGAATGAGTAAGTTTGCTCTTTTGTGCGCTATGAAAAGGACGTTAAGTGACGGGTTACAGTAGCTTTCCTCACATCCCAAGCGTACTGATGAAGGTAGACCAGGGTCGTTCAGGCTGTTGTTCTATGCTTGGCTTAATCTAATTGTCGCTCTAATGCAGGGGATCACGTTGATCCCCCACCCTGTTAGCCAGGCTGCCACGAAAACAGCCGTGTTCAGGGAGGACTATGAGGAAGTCGAGGTGAGGGTCTTGGCCAGTATATTTTGCCTGACCCTGACTAACATGTCTGATCAGTATGTTTTGCCTGACCCTGACTAACATGTCTGATCAGTATGTTTTGCCTGACCCTGACTAACATGTCTGATCAGTATGTTTTGCCTGACCCTGACTAACATGTCTGATCAGTATATTTTGCCTGACCCTGACTAACATGTCTGATCAGTATGTTTTGCTTGACCAAACATTAGTCTCCTCTCCCCACACACATACACAGACATACGGATCAATAGACAGACAGACACACACACACAGAGAGACAGAGGCACGTAATGGTAAAGGTAGTCCGATAGCCGACACTGTTGTTGGGGATGAAGTGTTAAACACTTCCTTCTTATTTTTTTGGGATGTAATTGTTGTAATTTAGTGATTCTCTTATGTTTTCAGAACTCATGCTCGCAAGCTCAGTAAGGATGCTATGAAGATGAAAGTTCTGCCTATGCATGGAAGTTTACCATCTTCTGAACAGGTTTGCTAAAAAAAAGTATTTCTGTAGTGTATTGTTTTTTTTCACTCATTTGTCCGATCTGTTTGAATGTCAGTCTAATAACCATGAGTATGTGAGTTTAGAACCTTAGTAAGGCATACATTATTTTCTATCAGAGGTGAAATTAAATCATCTTGTACAGTACATGATAACTGCATGGGAAAGCAGCCTTTATTCTTCCGCTGTATAAATCCTCCAAGTAGTTCACAGCAATGGAAATAAACATTGAAGTAATAGCTAGAAATAAGAATGATCAAGTGTTATATAAACTCAAAACTACTGTATGGTTCGGAAACTTGAACAATGAACAAGCAGAAGATAGAATAAAGCCTCTTTGGATGTACAGAGGAATGGGTAGCATTTCATGGAAACAAAAGTTAACCTTTAGCACTCCAATGGCCTGTCTCTTCTAACCAGCTCGGCCTACAAAAACGGTGTGCGGAAAAAATTTTTTTTTTTTTGAACGGAGTCACTCCCGACAGCCATTTTTTACTGCTGAATACGCCCTCCATATATACACGATATTTTGCCGGTTAAAGTATCGTGTGTTCGATTACAAATGGCTTTTGAACAGTTTTAATTTTGTATACGCCGTTTGGAGCAAGCCGACTTTTGCGAAAGGGGAAGTAGGTTGTTGAGAAAGATTTTTATCGCATAGATCTGTTTATTTTGTTTGTTTAAATGAAAGAACTACGTTTGAATTGAAACTAACAGTTGTGGCGATATTGTAAACACAGTATCGATACGTTGTTGTGGTTTCCATGGTTTTCTATCGAAGCGACTAGGCCTAGTGGTCGAGTCCAAATTTTTCCCGAGATTTTCATAAATTTTCAACTTCATCTTTTTAAATCTCAAAAACTAACAAACATACAACAAAAACAATAACACCCACATGTTCGTTATGCTATTGTGTATCTACACGCCAGAAAATCATATTTATTGACAAACAAACATAAAAGTTACAAATTTTGAAAGACGACTACCACAGCGACTAATTAAGAAAATTAATTAGGTCAAATTTTTTCCATACATTATGTAGCGTGCTAAAGGTTAACAAATGTAGAGGTCCTGGAGAAACTATGGGTGAAAAGAGAAGTGTTGAAAGACATAAAGGGCTGACAAATCATAAATTTTGGACACATTACACGACATGACACTCTTGTTAAAACCATACTAGAGGGGAAGGTTAAAGGCAGGCAGGCATGAGATGGGCAGTGCTACAAGTGGCCCCAACGGTAATGTGTTTTTTGTTGGACTTGCCAACTGTGGGGTTTAGGCAGCAGATGTGTCAGGCCCAGGCTTACTTCTACATCAGCGCGAGTGAAGAGCAAGCATCCATTGCATGAAGGACTATGGGAGACAATAGGCACAAGGCTTGCAAGGGGGCAATCTTGGATGGGTTTGAGACTGTGGTCCATAGTGCGTGTTTGTTGGGGAACATAATACATGACGAAGTTATTGGAGAATCCCTGCAAACTATCTATGTGATTGTCCCACTTGACAGAGTGAGTGTCCAGGTGAATCCAGTTGACATAATTTCCAAGATTAATGCCTTAATCAGGGAAAATTCCACAGCAAAAATATCTACGCAGATGTATCTGTCAATCGTGAACTCCGTAGTGTATGGGCCTTTACGACTCAATGTGATGGTTTAACGATGAAGTAGAAAGTTAGAGCTTTTGAAGTGACCACAAGTATTCTGACCATGACGATCATGGCTGTGACGAAGGCGATGGTCTGGCTGGAGTCACTGAGCGCCACACATGTGTTTCTCAGTGATTCAATGGAGAAGGTGCAATCAAAGCACGCAAGGTGTCAATGGTTGGAATCGAAATGTCGGTCAGGATTACAGAGAATCATCTTCATACTGGTTCCAAAACATGCAGGTGTCGAAGGCAACGAGAGAGCTGACAGTTTGGCAAACACAGCAATGGGGGCGTGCAGCAGATCAGTGGAACGAGCCGACACCCTAAATACCATTAATGAAATAGGACAAAAAGAAGATCCAGGCTCTCAGTGTAAACTGACTTCAGTTTATGATGGAGGTGGCAAGTTCTGTGTCAGCAGGTTTGCTGGTGTGTGAGGTGGGGTGGGGACCCAGTAGTCTTGAGGTAAGATGTTTGCCTCGAGTACAGGGGGTCGTGGGTTCAAATCACAGTGGGTTTTTTAACTGTGATCATCTGGTAAAAATTTTCTCTGATTAGTGAAATCAGACACCTGAGTGCAGTGGCATGCACGTTAATAATCCCTTGGCAATTGGAAATCAAAAAGAGTAGGCTTAACAGCCACTGCCTGGGCAAAATTCAAGTTAAAAATCTACTCAAATTATTTTATGGATACTTGCTTTACAGAGAATATGTCGCAAATAGGGGGACTGTGTGGCTATAACATCAGGTCTTGGTTATGTGGTTGGCGAAGCGGCATAGATGGCGCCTCATAGGCTGCAGGTCTACCTTGCTCTAATTTACGCTTCCACAACCACCAGTCCTAAAAATCGGCGATCATATTCCAGGGGCTACCAACTGTTAGGTTGGTAACAGGTACTGGGATTGACCTGGCAAGTCACCTGCGGATTTTTGCCTGCCAAATAAAAATGTGAAACGAAGGTGTTCACACCTCCACACGACGTCTAACGACACAAGTGGACCGAAGATAGATAGGTTTGCTGATTTGTCCAGTATCTCACAGTTTGTACACTGCTTGTCCAGTATCTCACAGTTTGTACACTGCTTGTCCAGTATCTCACAGTTTGTACACTGCTTGTCCAGTATCTCACAGTTTGTACACTGCTTGTCCAGTATCTCACAGTTTGTACACTGCTTGTCCAGTATCTCACAGTTTGTACACTGCTTGTCCTTCCTCTCGGGTGTCATGTCCTCCCTTCTTGAGCTGTTTTGTTAAGAATTGATGTCATTACACTCCAGGCCATCTAATAGGATGGTTTGGCCACCTATTGAGAATGCAGCCTGACCAACTGCAACTGTGCGCCTATAACGTTTGATGATCAGGTTTTCGCAACCATGGCAGACCGAGAACCGGCTGAATAGGAAATGTTGCGGATATTTCAATCGTCGTAGGATGGCGACTACTTCAGCGACGTGTCTGGCCCTGGGCAGAAAACTACAGCTCCATACATCGCCTCGCAACAGAACGGAATAAGACAAGAAAAAACACTCCAGGCAGACCCATATGTGCTTTGTCTCTCAGTAAATGGCAAAGAGTGTAGATACTGATGGTTACTGTAGCTCGTTGGTTGTACACACTTCTGCTGTGTCTTCCCTGCTTGATTTAATCAATCAATCAATACCTTTCTAACTTTCTGTGGGACATAGGATACATCTTCAGCTCCCTGTTGAGCATAGGTCTCCAACAAATACAAGCCATGAAATGTTGACCTGTCTATATGTGTTCAAGTTTATGTGGCTTAAAATGTTTACATGATGCAACAGTCAGCCACATGACCAACCCTCCTTACCCGCTTCTTATGACATGCCTGGCAGGTTACAGTGTTATTCTTTGTTCTCCGTGTGTGCCATGGTAACACACTTACGATTTGTGGTTTAAGTTTGCATCCAAACTCCTACAATTTCAGGAGTGCTCGTTGATTGATTGTCCTGTTAATGATTGCCTTTTTTTCATTCCTTTCTGTTATCTATTGTCTTTTTTTAATTATCTGCATCAAACTATGCATGCCATACAAAATTAAAAAGGAACGTTGGGTATGGGGTTTGCAAACTCATCATGAAAACAAAAAGATAAAGAAACTACCACTGAAATGCGTTTCACAGACTCCTTGCACGAAGACAAACTGAGCATAGAGAGAAAAAAAATAGAGATTTGCAGAATAATTCTCCTCTACTTTTAAAACAATCTTCGTTTTCAGTGTTTGTTCTGAAAAGCACGTTGTAACCTAGTTTTCAGCGAAGCTATGATATCTACACCTTTCAACCTGGCACATCAGTTTCAGCTGGCTTTTTAGAGGCCAGGCTTGCCTTCCCACTGCGATCACTATTCTCTTAATCAGACTTCACGAGCACAGCCTGTATCCAGGGCTACTACATGGAGGTAGAATAGGGTCTTGGTCAGCTCTGGTTCGCTGATCCTGATACAAATATCCAGCTATGAATCTCTGGCTGCTGTCAGCTCATTCACTGTTCTCCATCTTCAGCCCCTAAAACAGTAGAATACACTAAAGAGTGTTTAACAAATTATGTAATAGAATCACCCCATTGCGTTACTAGAGTCTCAACAGGAAGCAAATAATGGTAACACTGTAAACTGCCCATACAATGTCGTAACATGCTACTAAGCAGGGTTGGGCATGGGACAGTCAAACCCACCCTATAGAAAGTCACTGGAAAAAGAAAAGAAAACTTCTATACATCATGGTAGAAGAGGAATGACTAAGTCAAGTCATGAAATAGAAAATATGGTGGCGTGAAAGATATTTTTATAACATCACATATCAGACACTGTCATCGAGGATGAAGTGTCAGTGACTTCATTGTACTAAACCACAGCTTGTATGAAGTGGAGGTTGACAGTTGTCTTCTTTGCTAATTCAAAATGTTCAAATTGAATTTTATGTAAGGACATAAACAGACTTAATATCCCTACATTCCATTGCTCACTAATTGTTCCTTAGCCAAAATTAGGTCCTCCATTCATTAGTGAAAAGAGAGGCTTGTGGCTGGAACCTGGATCCTTGTATGGAAGTGTTAGAAGCCTTGACCTGACTGCTATCTCTGAGTTATTGGTGTTGCTGTGTACCAGTGAAAGAGGAAAAAGTCAGCTGCTCCTTCATGGTCTCATTTGAAACTGCATTTGTACCTTTCATGTGTTTCAGTCACGATTGTGGAGTCGAAGATGCAGTGTACAAGATGATGGCAGTTAGCAACTGCCTGCATCAAGGTCAGGTGAACCAGAGCTGTACAAGATCATTTTCTGCTTCCAAGTAGCAGCCCTGGAAACAGGCTGCATTTGTGCAGCCTTGCTTACAAAATAGTAATCGAAGTGGGAAGTCAAACCAGGTCCTAAAACCACGTGTGTCTGACTGAAAGGTGCAAAATATTTGCAGCCCTGATGTAAACTATGACACATTATAACCAAATTTCCTTTTCAGAATGAACAAAGGAGAAAAAGAAGTCACTATTGTTTTCTAGTTTTGCTACAATCTTTCGCAACAAATGTTGAAATATTTTGGCATTCTGAAAATTGTAATTTATTACTGTGTTTTCAGATGAAAGTTTTTGAAAGAACTCCCAGCAACACGAGGAAGATTGTTGTAGCAACCAACATTGCAGAAGCTTCTATTACTATACCAGGCATTACTTACAGTAAGAAGAATAGTCCTTACTATTTGATAATGTGTAAATGGAAATTCATTATTTTTCTCTATCGTTTGCTTTAAAAAAAACCACAGCCATTTCTCTCTAAAGCCTGGAAGTCTCTCTCAGGATTATCTTATAGAGTTTATCCATCAAATAACCACATCCGTTTCCCTCAGACACTTTGCAGGCCTGAATGGTCTGCCGGTCTTTGTGAATGACAGGGACAAGAATAGCACCACTGCCACACAGAGAGCATGTCGTAAGAGGCGACTAACTATCTGACATGGCATAACACTGGCCATGGTTAGGTGGTTTGTTAAGAGCAGCATAGATAGCGTCTAACAGGCTGCGGGTCTACTTTGCTCTAGTGTTTGAGTCTAAGATGGTTAACCACCCTCCGCGGCACTTGTTTCAATGCAGCAGAGTAATAAGCCATTTGAGCCTTGCCCCTGTCAACTATACTGTGTTTGTGTAGTGGCTCCTTAGCCTTCCTCCTGTCAACTGTACTGTGTTTGTGTAGTGGCTCCTTAGCCTTCCTCCTGTCAACTGTACTGTGTTTGTGTAGTGGCTCCTTAGCCTTCCTCCTGTCAACTGTACTGTGTTTGTGTAGTGGCTCCTTAGCCTTCCTCCTGTCAACTGTACTGTGTTTGAGTAGGGGCTCCTTAGCCTTCCTCCTGTCAACTGTACTGTGTTTGAGTAGGGGCTCCTTAGCCTTCCTCCTGTCAACTGTACTGTGTTTGAGTAGGGGCTCCTTAGCCTTCCTCCTGTCAACTGTACTGTGTTTGAGTAGGGGCTCCTTAGCCTTCCTCCTGTCAACTGTACTGTGTTTGAGTAGGGGCTCCTTAGCCTTCCTCCTGTCAACTGTACTGTATTTGAGTAGGGGCTCCTTAGCCTTCCTCCTGTCAACTGTACTGTGTTTGAGTAGGGGCTCCTTAGCCTTCCTCCTGTCAACTGTACTGTGTTTGAGTAGGGGCTCCTTAGCCTTCCTCCTGTCAACTGTACTGTGTTTGAGTAGGGGCTCCTTAGCCTTCCTCCTGTCAACTGTACTGTGTTTGAGTAGGGGCTCCTTAGCCTTCCTCCTGTCAACTATACTGTGTTTGAGTAGGGGCTCCTTAGTCTTCCTCCTGTCAACTGTACTGTGTTTCTTCTTCTTCTTCTGCGTACACAGTCAGACAGTAACCATTATTTTCTCGAAAAAAGCGGCGGTCATCCTGAGACTCTCGCCACTACCATAGAGCTTGTCTTGCAGTTCCACTGGCAATGGCCACATCTGCTCTCTCTGATCCTCGTATGTCGGGCAGTTCTGCAGCAGATGTTCAGTGGTCATTTTACCAGTACCGCACGGGCATTCGTCGGTACACCCTATCTTCAATTTGTTGAATAGGTGGTACCTCAGTCTGTTGTGGCCAGTGCGAAGTCTCAAGACGACGACCTGCTCTCTTCGGTTCAACTGGTAATAGGCATCGTTTTTGGTGTAACCAGTATGTTCGGTTTCCCATTTGGACATGTATCTGGCTTTGATAAGCCGTTTTGACTCTGTACTGTGTTTGAGTAGGGGCTCCTTAGCCTTCCTCCTGTCAACTGTACTGTGTTTGAGTAGGGGCTCCTTAGTCTTGCCCCTGTCTTTGAGTAGTAGCTACTTCATCTTGTCCTTCTCAACTGAACTGTGTTTGGACAGCAGTTTGCCCCAGTCAACTGTACTGTGTTTTGGTAGCAGCTCCTAGGTTTTTCCCTGTCAACTGAACTGTGTTTGGACAGCAGTTTGCCCCAGTCAACTGTACTGTGTTTTGGTAGCAGCTCCTAGGTTTTTCCCTGTCAACTGAACTGTGTTTGGACAGCAGTTTGCCCCAGTCAACTGTACTGTGTTTTGGTAGCAGCTCCTAGGTTTTTCCCTGTCAACTGTACTGTGTTTTGGTAGCAGCTCCTAGGTTTTTCCCTGTCAACTGAACTGTGTTTGGACAGCAGTTTGCCCCAGTCAACTGTACTGTGTTTTGGTAGCAGCTCCTAGGTTTTTCCCTGTCAACTGTACTGTGTTTTGGTAGCAGCTCCTAGGTTTTTCCCTGTCAACTGAACTGTGTTTGGACAGCAGTTTGCCCCAGTCAACTGTACTGTGTTTTGGTAGCAGCTCCTAGGTTTTTCCCTGTCAACTGTACTGTGTTTTGGTAGCAGCTCCTAGGTTTTTCCCTGTCAACTGTACTGTGTTTTGGTAGCAGCTCCTAGGTTTTTCCCTGTCAACTGTACTGTGTTTTGGTAGCAGCTCCTAGGTTGTTCCCTGTCAACTGTACTGTGTTTTGGTAGCAGCTCCTAGGTTTTTCCCTGTCAACTGTACTGTGTTTTGGTAGCAGCTCCTAGGTTTTTCCCTGTCAACTGTACTGTGTTTGTTTAGTAGCCGTTAGATCTTGCCTATTATATTTGTATAGTTGTTCCTAGATCTTTGTCCTGTCTATTGTGTTTTGACACAGGGATACTATCAAGAAGTGCGGAAGGGCTAGAGCAGCTACTTTCAGCCTTTAATGGACATAGTAAAGATCAAAATCTGTTCATAAACATAAACAAAACAAAGATAATGACCACCGATAAAACACAATGTCAGCATAAATTTACAATGGGTGGTGAGGAAATAGATCAGGTTACACATTTTGAATATCTGGGCTCCAGAATCGACAAAAATGGTGACTGCTCGAAAGAAATCAGAAGAAGACTAGCTATGGCAATGCAGAGACTGAACAGCCTGAAGAAATTATGGCAGGGCACCAACAAAACGATAAAAGTAAAAGTCTTGAGAGCCTGTGTTTTTCCTGTGGCAGCTTATGGCTGTGAAGCATGGACGATTACCAAAACTTCTAGACAAAGAATCGAATCCTTCGAGTCAAAATGTTACAGAAAGATCCTCAGAATACCCTGGACAGAGAAAAGAACAAATGTCGACATTCGGCAAGAGTTGAGCATAGAGGAGAACTGGTTTATCAATTCCATTTTGACTAGAAAATGCAAATACTTTGGTCACATCAAGAGACACAACGGTCTTGAGAGGACGGTCATGGAAGGTATGGTGCCAGGCAAAAGAGGAAGGGGTAGACCAAGAAGACGATGGCACCAAGATATCCAGGAGTGCCTGAGTATGACAGTGGCGGAAGCTGGAGTTTTGGCAAGGGAACGAGTTTCTTTCAGACAGACTGTGATGGGACCGACGTTCTACAAAGGACATGCTACATGAGAGATTGTGTTTTGGAAGTACATTGACCCTGTCAACAGTACTGTGTTTGGGTACAGTTTGCCACTTTGCTAGTAAAACCTGGTATGTGAATGGAAGTGAGAGTTGAAAAGCGACATGAAGTGGGCATCAGCAATTGGTTGTTCTTGGAGTTGCAATTAATTCAAAACTGGCTGAAGCACAGTTTCCTTACTGACATTGTTTATTTGATGTTATTCTGGATTTGTTTTACCTTTAATACTGGTATTCGTTAAAATTTGTTTGGTAGAGTCCTATATAGGTCGATGCAATGGCAGATGTCTGTTACTATTCTTATATAAAATATTTAAACTATGTATTTTATTCTTTTATTTCTTCACTTATTAATGTCTTCAAATTGCTTTTTTCTTTGAGATGTGGACATTAATATCTTCATCGTGCTACTTTCTTTTAAATGTGGACATTAATATCTTCATCGTGCTACTTTCTTTTAGATGTGTAGATTAATGTCTTCATCCTGCTACTTTCTTTTAGATGTGGACATTAATGTCTTCATCCTGTTTTTTTTCTTTTAGATGTGGACATTAATGTCTTCATCCTGTTTTTTTCTTTTACATGTGGACATTAATGTCTTCATCGTGCTACTTTCTTTTAAATGTGGACATTAATGTCTTGATACTGTTTTTTTCTTTTAGATGTGGACATTAATATCTTGATACTGTTTCTGTCTTCCAGTTGTAGACACTGGGTTTGTCAAACTGAAAGCCTATAACACCAAGTCAGGAATTGGTAAGTACTACATCTGAAAGCTAGCTTAAATTTTAAACACTTAGTTTTAGCATTGACGAACTACAACATTTGGACCATCTTCAGTTTGCTGACCAAAAATATCTGTCCATTAGCCAAAAGTATACAGCCCACTAACCCCAAAAATGTTGCATACTAACCAAAAATATCCGAGCCTACTAACCAATAAAATTCTGCCCACTGGCCCCAAAAAAAATATCTAGCTTGCAAATTAATAATATCCAGCTCATTAACCTTAGGCACGCTACATAATTAGTGACTAAATTTGACCTAATTAATTTTCTTAATTAGTCGCTGTGGTAGTCGTCTTTCAAAATTTGTAACTTTTATGTTTGTTTGTCAATAAATATGTTTTTCTGGTGTGTAGATACACAATATCATAACGAACATGTGGGTGTTATTGTTTTTGTTGTATGTTTGTTAGTTTTTGAGATTTAAAAAGATGAAGTTGAAAATTTATGAAAATCTCGGGAAAAATTTGGACTCGACCACTAGGCCTAGTCGCTCCGATAGAAAACCATGGAAACCACAACAACGTATCGATACTGTGTTTACAATATCTACACAACTGTTAGTTTCCAATTCAAACGTAGTTCTTTCATTTAAACAAACAAAATAAACAGATCTACGCGATAAAAATCTTTCTCAACAACCTACTTCCCCTTTCGCAAAAAGTTGGCTTGCTCCAAACGGCGTATACAAAATTAAAACTGTTCAAAAGCCATTTGTAATCGCACATACGATACTTTAACCGGCAAAATATCGTGTATATATGGAGGGCGTAGTCAGCAGTAAAAAATGGCTGTCAGGAGTGACTCCGTTCAAAAAAAAAAAAAATTTTTCCGCACACCGTTTTTGCAGGCCGAGCTTGTTCAAAGAGACAGGCCATTGGAGTGCTACAGGTTAACTAACAAATATTCCACCCACTAACTAAAAATATCTGACCTGCTAACCAAAAATATCTGACCTGCTAACCAAAAATATTTGACCCGCTAACCAAAAATATCTGATCCACTAACCAAACATATCTGACCCGCTAACCAAAAATATCCGTCCATCTAACCAAAAATATCTGATCTGCTAACCAAAAATATCTGACCCGCTAACCAAAAACATCCGACCCCTAACCAAAAATATCTGATTCACTAACCAAACATATCTGACCCGCTAACCAAAAATATCTGATCTGCTAACCAAAAATATCTGACCCGCTAACCAAAAACATCCGACCCCTAACCAAAAATATCTGATCCACTAACCAAACATATCTGACCCGCTAACCAAAAATATCCATCCAGCTAACCAAAAATATCTGACATGCAAACCAAAAATATCTGACCCACTAACCAAAAACATCCAACCCACTAACCAAAAATATCTGGCTCGCTAACCAAAAATATGCCAGCTAACCAACAATATTATTTCATCTGCAAGCCAATACTATCTGGCCAGTGGTCCCAAAAATAAATATCATGTCCCCCAGCCCGTATTGGTTCTAAAAATAATTAAAGTGTGTATGTCAGACATCCTGTCACACTGTGCAATATTAGAAAAAAAACGATTGCTTTACCAGTATATTAATTTTCTTAAAATAATTAGTTTATATATTTTTAAAAGTAGATTGTTTAAATATTTTGTTACAAATTATTTACATATTTCTTTAAATTTGTAGATGCTTTTTTAAAGTATGTGGCTGAAACCAGGTATAATGAATTTATTTTTGGTTATCTAAATAAATGCATCTTTGCTTGATTCTTTCAGAGTCTTTAGTCATTACTCCGATATCCCAGGCATCTGCTGACCAAAGGGCAGGACGCGCAGGTAGAGTGAGGTCAGGGAAGGCTTATCGATTGTATACAGGTGAGACACAAAGACGTATATCAACCTTCTTCTTCTTCCTCGTTCACCATCAGACATCTACATCGGTGTCTCGAACAAAGTCATGTCTGGGGATGTCTTTATGGGGCTGGTTACACCGTTCATCATCAGATGATCACATCAGTGACTCCATCAAAGTCTATGGATGTATTTATGATGCTGGTCATATCGTTTATCATCAGACAATAACATCAGTGACTCTATCAAAGTTATGTCTGTGTTCACTATCAGATGATGTGGCTGACACAGTTATAAGAGCTGCCTATAAATAAATGTTGGAACCACATATGTCAATCAAAGAATGACCCCTATCATCAGCTCTGTTGGCTAGTTCTAGTGACTATTTTCAGATTACAATTGACACAATAGATTGAAGTCCCACTTGTTTAGAACATTTTCGGTTGACCTGACCGATATGTGCAACTGAACATTTGTTACAAACCTGCTCAATATTCATTGGTCAAGAAGAGTCATGTGGCTGTATCCTGTTGTGCAAGAGAAGCTGTATGGCAGTGTCAGGAGCCTGAACTGACTGTTGCTTTTGTTAGAGTTCTAGATATGTATACCTGATGGCAAATAAGGAAGATGTTTCTATAGTGCCTTATACTGTGCATTCTTGCCTTCTCTAATCTCAAAATCCTGGTATTCAATCAGGCACGTATCTGATGCCAGGTAGCCAAATATTGAGTAAACTCATTTCGGTCTCTTGCCTTGGTGTACTATGTTGGGCCCAGGGCCTCTTTCAGGCCATCACTCAGCCTCGGTCGCCTGCTAGGGAGTCTGAAGTTTTAGGGCCACTACAAAGTCACTCTACATGTCCATCTGTTATCCGGCATGAACACCACGTGGCCTGCCCATCTGTATATTCATAACAGTGCGACATCTATGATGTCAGTGAAGGAAGTTCGACATCTGATCTCTGCATTGTAGATTTGGTCTCGGATGAAGATCTTCAATGTTGTTCACTCCATTGTTCTTTCCTTTTTGTTTGGAATATACAAGGAGGACTAAATATATGTACTTTAACCTTTACCAGACTGCACTAAAAACTTGACGTAATTTCCCCTGTAGCTGCACTAATTTTCAGCGCGCCATATTTTACTATTATTATTAACTTTGAGAGCATGTAACCTTTTTATTAGTAGGCCTATAGATATGATTTTTTGTATGTAGACATAAATGAATAAAGAACTTGTTGGTGTTTTTGTTGTGTGTGTGTTAGTTTCTGAGATAGAAGAAGATGAAAGTGAACATTTATTAAAAACAAAGCACAAACTGTTATACACACCGATTAAGGAACATCGCTCCTCATATAATCTATCAGAATCACAACAACGTATCGATACTGTGTTTATAAAATCGGCACAACTGTTAGTTTACACTAAAAACGTAAACTAAACTGAACTACTCCACAAAGATTTTCTACAACTTACTTCACCATCCCCAATAATGGGCAGAGTCCACACCGATTGTCAAAGAAGAATATATCCTTTCAAAACTCTATTTTTATCAAAGTCAATTTACACTTTTGCAGCTAAAGTTGGTAGTGAAGGAAGTTACAATTGAGTACTATCAAATCAGCCGCATTTTCGTACTTTTGAACGCCGCTCCGTTTGTGTTTTACATGATAATATGGTCGTCGGTCAACATCGGGCAAAAATGTCTGCCTCCGGTGCGCAAACTAGGGTTCTTTTATTGGCAATAATAACAATTTCAGGCGCTGTAAAGTTGAATACTGCATATACTGTTAATACAAAATGCACAACGAAGTAGCACAATGTTAAAGCACTTTTACTGCAGTTTCTTCTTGAGATAGCATTATCACTATGCCTTGTCTAGTCTGTCCACAGACTCGGAAAGGGATTGATACGGTGAGCAGAAAATAGTGCGTTCACCGGAAATTCCAGACATAATCAGATGTGCAACTTTCATATCACTATCACTCACTGTTGGACTGTTTAAATGTTAAATAATTCAAGAACGGAACAACTAAGAGAGCTGAAAATAGTTGCGCTGACCTAGAAATTCCAGACAGAATGATCTGTGAAAATGTCACTTCACTAGAGCTTACCGTTGCTGAATTTTTAGCAAGATGAACATACACATGTATTTTCTGTCATATAGTATATTTCACAATTTTGTGTGTGATTGTTGTTGCTTCTCGCGTACTTTTAAATAAAATGATGTATTGTAAAACATTTGTTAGCGAATTATTGTATAATTTTTTTCGTTTATCTAGAAGAGTCGTATGGCCTCCTGCCAGCAGCTACAGCTCCAGAGATGCTGAGGAGTGATGTATCACCAGTCATCTTACAGCTCAAGGCCTTGGGCATTTCCAATGTGCTGAGGTTTCATTTTATGTCAGTGAGTGTCATATTTAGTTAATTTAATGCCATACATGACATATATATAGAGATGACGTATAAAGAGAGAGAGATGACATATAGAAAGAGATGATATCGAATTTTAGCATATATATAGAGAGAGAGATGACTCAAATAGAGAGATAACATAGAGAAATTACATATATATAGAGAGATTGCTGATATAGATAAATGGCATAGAGAGGACATATATAGAGAAAGATAACATAAAGAGATGACATATATAGAGAGATGATATAAATAGAGAGAGATGACATGTAGAGAAATTACATATATATTTATAAAGCAATGACATATAAAGATACAACATATATATTTATAGAGAGATGATATATATAGAAAGATACATAGAGAGACCCGGCTGAGGTTTTTGACGCTATCAATATAAAAGGACTCTGACAAATCCTGGTAAAGTTTGGTTGCGCTGGGAAATTTATTGCAGTTGTCCGTCAGCTTCATGATGGCGTAATGGTTCAAGTACTGGATTAAGAAGAATTGTTTCTAGTCTTCCCAGTCACCAATGTTGTAAAACAGGGATGTGTGTCCTGCCGAAGACTGATGTGTCGGACCGAAAGGTGCAAATATTGCAATCAAGCTGTAAATTAGCAACATGACGCATTCTGTTCTCCGGACTACATCCTGCTACTTTAAAGGCCCTGTTCAGGGCTTGGTAGTGGGAGATTGAGAACGAATGCAGAAGAAGGTTTTGCTGTGGACATAGGTAGATATATCTCTAGGTAAACTAAAAATTTGAACTCATTTGTTCAACTTCTTTATTTCCAGCCTCCTCCTGCTCAGAACATGGTCAGAGGCCTTGAACTCTTGTATGCCTTAGGAGGTATGTCAGTATATCAGCTGATTTGGTTAGGTAGAAGTCATGCTCGTATTTTACTGGACTTGAAACGGGAGGAGTAAATAATAGTAACACTCTAACCAGCCTGAAATGTTGTAAGAGGCGACTAAGGGGGGCTGGGTATGGGGCTGTCTATCCCCATCCTGTAGAAACTATAAACCGCAAGAAAAATTACAGAAAACCTTTTCACTCCAAAGTTGTTTGTTTATTTTATTTTTTTGGCGTTTACCTTATATCTCAATTCCACAAGGCGGTGTGCGTTGTACTATGTTTTTTTATTTTGTGACTGTTGGCCCAGTGCATTCAACTTCGGCATGCATTTCATGTAAGGGTCTGCTTCCTCGGGGTAGCGGCTGGTGCTGTGATTGGGTAATTTTACTCTTTTGTGTGCCCTGAAAAGTGTGTTTGGTGACGGATTGCAATAGCCTTTCTCATATCGTGAGTATGCTGATAAAGGTGGAGTTGGGTCCTCTGTGCTCACTACAACAGTGATCACTTCAATCCCTGCTTTGTTAGCCAGACTGATACAGTCTATTTCCAGGGAGAACTGCATGGAAGTGGAGGCTTAGTCAGTATGTTTGCCTGGCTCTGACAACCATTTTCTGATTTGTATGTTCTGCCTGACCAGACGTTAGTCACCTCTTGTCACAACCTAATGGTTAAATCTGAAGTATCTGAATGGTTATAAATCGGGGCCAAAGACACGTCGCAGTGAATGAGTGTCAGCAGCAAGTGACTCACAGCTGGCTGCTTTCATCAAGGTCACCAGCTAACTGACCAAGTCCCTATTCTGCCTCCAAGTGGCAGCCCTGGAAACAGGCTGCATTGATGCAGTCTGGCTAAGAGAATTGGGATCAAAGAGGGAAGGCAAATCCATTCCCAAATATGATGTGCTGAAGCCAGATGTGTAAGGCCGAAAGACACAGATACCGCAGCCCTGCTATAAACTACGACCCAGTGTCACTAATGTCCTTTTCAGGATAAACACAGAAAAAGAAGAGGAAACCAGAAACCACTATGGCCAGAGACCCAGAGCTTCCAAGACCCTTCTACAGTTCCACGGGTGATCCTGGATAACAGGCTGCAGCAGGGCAGACTGGCTAAGAAGAAAAGATCGAACAGGGAAGACTGACGCAGTACCCAAAACTGCTATGCCCAAGTTGGATGTTTCAAACCGAAAGGTGCAAATATCACAATCAAGCTGTAAACTACGACACAATGCATTATGTTCTCCGGACAATATCCTGCAACTTGCAAAACCCTTTTCAGAACTTGGTAGCGGGAGTTTGAGAACGAGTGAAGAAGAAGAACAAGAAAATATTGTAAAAATTATCACAAATTTATTAAAGGTGGTTTTAAGATAAAGAAACATTTTTTTGCAAGTAACACTGAAAAGTACATGGGGCTAGCAACCTCATCATGTAAATTCATTGCTATTGAAACTACCTTCTTGGATACAGGCTTCCTTTTAAGATCCCCATCACAGCACCGGCCATTACCCGGAGAAGCAAACCATTAGAAAATGCAGGAGGAAGCAGACCTTTATATAAAATGCATGCCGAAGTTGGATACACTGGACCGACAGGCGCAAAATAAAAACAGTGCAGCGCACACCGTCTTGGAGAATAGAGAAATAAGATTACGCCAAAATAAAACACACAAAAAACTGGGAGGTTTTGAAGGTTGAGAAATTATAGTCACTTGTCCCGACACTCACCATGCACTGTACAGACTAGGTTTTTATTTTTTTCATGTCTTTATGATCAAAGACCGAGCAGCCAAAGCTCTCGGCAAGCTGCTTCAGCTGTTAAACATCAATGTAAAATGAGTTTTACTATCACAAGAAGACGACTAACTTCTGGTCAGGAAAAATATACTGATCAGACATGTTAGGGTCAGGCAAAATATACTGGCCAAGGCCCTCACCTTGACTTCCTCGCAGTCCTCATGGAAACGGGCTGTTTTCATGGCAACCTGGTTAACAAGGTGAGGGATCAACTTGATCTCCGTAGTAGTGAGCGACACACAGTTGAAGCCAAGCATAGCAAACCATATGGAGGACCTGGTCCACCTTCATCAGCACGCTTGAGATGTGAGAAAAGCTACTGCAACCCGCCACTTGATGTCCTTTTCAGGGCGCACAAAAGAGTAAACCTACTCATTGTGGGCACTCGCAAACAACAACTACTATCACAGCCACTTCAGCTGTTTGGGGATGACATGGGCTAGTGGTTGTGACACGGCTCACAAGCCGAAGGTACTGGGTTCGAGCATCAATGTAAAATTAGTTTCGCTATCACAGTCACTTCTGCTGCTAAACATCAATGTAAAATTAGTTTAACTGTAGCAGCTATTACAACGTTATATTTGGCAACCACGTTATATTGGACAACCACTCTAAATTTGATAAGCATGTTATATATTGCAAGTATGTTAGTGTTCACAGAAACCAGAATTCATATATTATAAAACTTTTGTTTCAGCTTTGGATGATTCTGGGAACCTAACATCCCCCTTGGGTTTACAGATGGCTGAGTTTCCTCTCTCTCCTTCATTTGCAAAAGTGCTGTTGTCATCAGGTATTGTGTTCAAGATTCTCTTCCTCCACTAAATCCTAGGGGGAGGGGGTGTGGGCTGCATAACGAAGTTGTTAGTGACATGACTTGCAACCCATGATTCAGCAAAGTAGTGCTACTCTGGTAACTAATCCCGCTTTAAAAACATGTTGACGTCGAATGTACTGGTCCATAAGACACACACAATAAACACAGTACACCGCCTTTTGGGAAAAAGCGTTGCAGAAAGTAAGTAATTCACTTTTAAAAATTCTTCTTCATCTTCTACCGTCGGACATGCACACCAACAAAACTAACAGCGGCAGCAGTCGCAGACCAATGTTCCGACACAGTCATACAGCTTCCGGTGTAGAGGTGTAGGTCATGTACTTCACCATTCACTAGTGAATGTTATGACAAGTGCGCAGCAAATGTTCAGCTGTCATGGAACCCATACCACATGTGCACAGATCTGTTGTGACAATCACAAATTATCTATAAAGATAGAACATTAATCTATTGTGTCCAGTGACCGGTCTGAAAATAGGTACTTGATCTTGCTGATGATAGAGGTGATTTTTTAGCATGTAGCTTTTTACACAATGGAATTGAAAATTCAAGAGCTGAGATATTCTTCTTCTTCTGAATTTGTTCTGAAAAGGATGTTTGTAACGTTGTGAGGTAGTTTACAGCTAGGCTATGATATCTAGCCTATGATGTCTGCATTATTCGGCCCAACACATCCGATTTCAACATACACTGGGTTTGCATTTTCTCTTTGATCCCTAATCTCTTCAGACTACATGGTTGCAGTCTGCAGTCTGTTTCCAGGGCTACCACTTGGAAGTGGGATAGGGTCATGGTAAGTTATGGGTTACTGATCCTGATGCAAACAGCCAGCTATAAGTCGCTATTGCATTTTTGTCTACTGAGCTGAAAAATGACATATTGATCAAGCCAATGATCATGCATTTGAATTACACATGGATATTCAATACAAGTCCAATTTAGACTCATGACTGGGACACAGAGGAAAGTAAATGAGGTAATATTATTGATAGGTTAATGCAAAAATACAAATACATGTTGTGAGCAAAAGGAATAAAAATGTATTGGTATTTCCTCCCACCTCTTGGAATCCTGGTATTCAAACAGGCAAGTTAATGTCTGTTGCCAGGTAGCTTAAGGCTATCGACTATACGTAGTAGGTATTTTAAACTACCTGTGTCTTACTAGGCCTGGGAGAAGGTGCGAATGATTTGGGTAGATAGCGTGGGGGGAGTGACGTAGTTTACTAATTCAGTAGAAAAATAAAGGGAAAAAAATCATAAATGGGTATGGTCGGATACCGCATGAACATGAAAACACCAACGAAACCTACGTTATGACCAATAGGCCTTCATCGGGGATAATGAACAACAACAATAATTAACTAATGAATCATAGAAGAATACATAGGGGATGTCAATATTATCAGTTCAGTTCAAGTTCCATCTCTGCATCAAAGGTCAGCTGCAATGGATCTCCAGTGTACTCCATTTCTTGCCGTAATGGTGCAGTCTGAGAGACTTTTTCCAGTCCATCTCCTGATGTTATCCACCCACTTAAAACGTTGTCTGCCTCTTGATCAATGCCTTCCACCCTACCCTCTTCAACAAGGAGAGATATCTTGTTATATGACCAAAATAACGTAACTGTCTAATCCTGATTTCGGTCATTAATTCTCTTTTCACTACCAACTTTTTAAATCCTCCAAATTTGTTTTCTTCTCTTTCCAAGAAATATGACCCAATCTTCTATATACCCACATATCATAGGCTTCAATACTCTTTTCCAACTTGTTATTCATTGTCCATGTTTCTGTGCCAAAAAATAGTGACGAGTATACATAACACCTGACAATTCTCATTTTCAAATTCTGTTGTATCTGTTTGGATGTCAGTATATAGGGGTGAAGAAAAAAACGACAACTGAGTAAACGTCAGACTACTTCTTTCGAGACGGGTGCAGGAACTCAAATGACAGACAAAGGCGGGATGATGTGGCTAGAAGGGCATAGAAAGTGGAAAAACCCGGTAAAGCAGTAGCGGCCAGATGCGGAAAGATGATATAGGTAGAGAGAAAAGGGGTAGACAGGTAGATGGAGGCCAGTATGAGATGAGGATTCAAGAAAATGCATGAAAGATATTAAGGCCATGTGGCTAGAGGCAGCCCATGTGGGAGATCAATTTGTTCTTAAGGGCTAATTTAGTCAACTGCATACATGCTGTCATGTTGTTGTTTTTTTCCAGGGGACTTTGGCTGTTCTGAGGAGGCTATAATTGTTTGTGCCATGACGCAGATTCAGAATGTGTTTGTGACGCCTTCTGACCGAAAGCTGGCATCCGTGAGTTATTTTTGTATTTGTTATATCCAAACATCACATTCAGTATACCATAGAATATTTTTTTTCTTTTTTTCGTTCGCCTTATTTTTCTAATCCCCAAGGTGGTGTGCGTTGCACTGTGGTTTTTATTTTGCGAAAGTCAGCCCAGTGCATCCGACTTCAACATGCATTTTATGTAAGGGCCCGCTTCTTCCTGCATTTTCTAAGGGTTTGCTTCCCCGGGGTAACGGCCGGTGCTGTGATGGGGATCGAACCCAGCACCTTCTGGTTGTGAGCAGTGTCACTTAACCACTAGCCCACGCCATCCCCTCCACAGAATATAATACAATATTTCTTTGGTAGCAGGTTATAGTGGCTTTTTTTAAAATATCCCGGGACATACTGAAGAAGGTTGAGTACAATCATCCTTACTGTAGTGCAATACAAAGTATCTTCCGTTGGCTCACCACTAGCTGGATCAGTATCGATCCCTACCTCATTAACCAGGCTGTTGTAATACAGTCAGTTTCAAGTATCACAACAAGGTCAGAGAGGTCGGGGCTTAGCTAGCATCTTTCACCCTGGTGTTAGCCTTGGCTTCATGAAGAACTCAATATGTGCAGTTTCCAAAACAGCACACTACGGTTGGTTAAATTGAAGAGCTCATGGTCAGGTTTGGTACCTGTCTCCTAGCTCTACAATTCAGAGTAGAATGAAGAAAATCATTAACATCTAAGGCACTAATGGCAAACTTGTTAGCAAGAAAAAATTCCTTTTACGGCTGAAAGCAAAAAAAACTAACTGGCGCATAACCTCTGCATTGTCACCAGTTATTGCAATGGAAACAGCTGAACATACAGGTATTTGTATCTAAAAATTTACCACATCCATCAGTTTTGATTTCAAGGCCGAAAATGACTTCTTTGATTTTAAAGAGAATTTTGAAATGACTTATTCTCTTTTTCACTCGGATTCGAAGATTATCCCATTAAGTGTGATGAAGTTAAGGGGTTTCAATGGATTTTTATATTAGGACGATCTGTTTAGTTTGTTTATGTACATGTAGATGTAATAAATATGTATGCAGTGAAACTTAACAGAAATACCGATCTTGTAAAACTTCATTATTCGATCTCTGTGATAATTTTTAAAAATTTTGTCAGACCCCATTGAAATAGGTGAGTCTAAATGTTTGTTCTGTTTTTCAGCATTTTCATCTTCTTGTATCTCAGAAACTAACATATACACAACAAAAAGAATGACACCAACATGTTCTTTATTAATTTATGCCTTTACACACAAACAAATCATATCTGTAGACCAACAAACAGAAAGGTTGCAGACTCTCAAGTCAAAAACCACAGTAAAACATGATGGGCTGAAAAATAATGCAGTCACAAATTAAATTGCGTCAATTTTTAACGTAGTGTGAGCTAAGGGGTTTTCCATGGCGAAGTGGTTAAACCGTCGGCCTCGTGATCAGGTGGTGTGGGTTTGACTCTGGATTCCGCCATCTTTTTCACAGGTTTTTGATGCAGAGTTCCCTACATCTCATAGTCGCCCCCCTAGTCATCTTGTCCTTGATTTTTCACTAGGGTCAGGCAGCACGAGATGAGAGAGTGAGTATAAAATGTAACGCAGTTAATCCTTACTAAAAATAGTGCTAGCAAAATAAATTATGCCATCATCATCTACGATGGACGGTGGCCTTTGCCTTGATAAGGTTAGCCAGCAAAATCAGACAATGCATTTGACTATTTTATCTACAAATCAGAGTTAAATGTGACAAATCTTTAGCACACAAAAGACACACACTTTTATTCTTTTCATTCTTTCATCTTCTTGTTTCTTGTGAAGCATAGGGCCACAACTACATCTAGCCTCCTTCCAGGAGACCTTTATCCAAGCACCTGCAGTGGCAGTTTAAATTGAAATGGGTTTGCACAATGAGGTTACTAGTCTCATGCACAGCCTTCTGTTGTTGTTGCGAATGCCCACAATGGGTAGGTTTACTCTTTTGTGCGCTCTGAAAAGGAAGTTAAGTGGCGGGTTGCAGTGGCTTTCCTCACATCCCAAGCATGCTGTTGAAGGTGGGCCATGGTCCTCCAGGCAGTTGTACTATGCTTGGCTTCATTTGCATATCGCTCACTACTACGGGGATCACGTGCATTCCTCACCTCGTTAGCCAGGCTGACATAGAAACAGCCCGTTTTCAGGGAGGACTGCGAGGAAGCCGAGGTGAGGATCCTGGCCAGTATATTTTGCCTGAGCCTGACTAACATGTCTGATCAGTATATTTTGCCTGACCCTGACTAACATGTCTAATCAGTATGTTGTGCCTGACCAGACGTTAGTCTTCCTCCCCACAGTCTTCCGTATTTGTCACTTTACAACATTCTTGGAAGGTTGCAGTGGTCTTATTCTTTCAATCCCTGGTAACACTCATGTGAACACACACAAGGCATTCATGTAAAAATGTGTGTGGTTCACTTTTCTGTTTTCAGGAAACGGAGAAGAGAAAGTTCTCTGTCATGGAAGGAGATCATCTGACTCTTGTGAATGTTTACAAGGCTTTTATCAAGGTATATTTCATTTGTTTTGGGAAGATGTGATTGTCTGTTGAGGTTTACGTGTGGTCTATGTAAATTTTATGTGTGGTTTACGTGAGACCTACGTGTGGTTTATGTGAGGTTTATATGTGGTTTATATGTGGTTTATGTGAGATATTTGTGTGGTCTATGTGAGGTTTATGTGTGTTCTATAGTGTTTTTATTTGATGGCTGTGTATGATTTATGTGTAGTTTATGTGGGGTCTATGTAATGTTTATGTATGGTTTATGTGAGGTCAGTGTGGGGTCTGCCAATGACCTTTCTGTGGTCTATGTATTTGGGGTTTATGTATGATCTATATATGGTATTTATATATTACTTATCTGTGGTCTATTTATGGTCAATGTTTGGTCTATGTATGACCTATCTGTGGTCTATAAATGGTTTGTGTATGACCTATATGAGGTTTACGTATTCTTTTATTTATTTATTTTGTTTCTAGTTCATTTTGTTTTCTAAGGCGGAGTCCATTTTGCTGTTTTTTGCACCTTATAGCCTAGTTTATCCAACTTCAGCACACATTTTTAATGAAATCACTTCCCATAGGGATGAATCAGAGCACATGCAAGTTTGATTTGGGAGCCATACTACTAACCACTTAGCTGTACTGCAGGGACAGGAGTATGTACAATCAATGAGCTCCTGCAGTCATTGGTATTTCAGCCTGTTGCTATTTACTGAGAGAGGATGTCTGCTTACAGGTCTGCCCAGAGTGCAGTGATGTTGAATATGTATGACATAACAGGACTACTTTCAAATAATGTCAGGGGGCAAAGATCAAGCAGTGAATGAACTGACAGCATCAGGGTCAGTGACCCATAACTGACCAAGACACTATTCCATCTTCAAGTGGTGGCCCTGGAAACAGACTGCAACCATGCAGCCTGGCTAAGAGATTAGGGATTGAAGAGGGAAGGCAAACCCAGTTCTACAAATGCTGTGGTGAAATCAGATGTGTTGAGCCTGGATCAAGACGCTGAGCAGCGCATGAGCTGCAGTGGTCAGCAACCCATAGCTGACTGCTAGCATCAGGGCATGTGAACCAGAGCTGCCAAGACCCTTCTACACCTCCACGCGGTGATCCTGGATAACAGGCTGCAGCAGGGCAGACTGGCTAAGGAGAAGGGATCGAAGAGGGAACGCTAACCCGGTACTCAAAAAATGTTTGCTGAAGTCGGATGTGTTGGACCGAAATGTGCAAATATCGCAGTCAAGCTGTGAACTACGACACAACGCATTCCATTCTCTGGACTACATTCAGCTACTTAAGCCCTTTCAGTGTTTGGTAGCGGGAGATTGAGAACGAATGCAGAAGAAGAAGAAGAAGTGTTGAGCCAAAAGGTGCAGATATTACAGCCTCGCTGTTGTTGTTGAATGCCCACAATGAGTAAATTTACTCTTTTGTGCGTCCTGAAAAGGATATTAAATGGCAGGTTGTTGTAGCTTTCCTCACATCCTGGGCATGCTGATGAAAGTGGACCAGGGTCCTCCAGGCGGTTGTGCTATGCTTGACTTTATCTGTGTGTTACTCACTACTATGGGGTTCACGTCAATCCCCCACCTTGTTAGCCAAGCTGCCATGAAAACAGCCAGTTTCCCTGGAGGACTGCGAGGAAGTCCAGGTTGGGGCCTTGACCAGTATATTTTTCCTGACCCTGACTAACAAGTCTGATCAGTATATTGTGCCTGACCAGACATTAGTTTTCTTCCCCACAGCCTTGCTATAAACTGCAACACAACATCACAAACGTCTTTTTCAGTACAAAAGCTGAAGAAGAAGAAATAAAGTCCGGAATGTACTTTTCCATTTTTCCTAATATTCAACTTGCATATTCAGTATGGGCAGAACTCACGATGGTGCCATGAGCATTGCCTTAACTACAAGGGATTGGTCAGGGCTGTGGAGATCAACAATCAGCTCGGGCGTCTTCTCAGCAAGTTCAAGGTCAAGATTGTATCATGTGAAGGTCTGTGTCATCTTTTTATTTTTGCTTGCATTCCTTAACTTAATTTAACGTCTTTATACTGGTTAAGAAGACTCTGGAGAGTCTGTATACAGCCAGTTTCTTTTACATTCACTTGATCTAAAAATACCAGTGCGCATCCAAGCTATTCTTGAATGCATTTATTGACCCTGCCTCCACACTATTTCCTGTGACAATGCATTCCAAACATTCACCACTAACCGACTAAAAAAATATTTTCTGGCATCTAATCTGGACCTTTCTTTAATTAATTTGTTACTGTGCACTCTTGTTCTTGTAGATTGCTGTATTTTGAAAAAAAACATGTTATGGTCTAATTTATCCTTTCCTGTGATTATCTTTTAAATCTGTATTAAATCACCTTGAATTCTTCTCTGTCCTAGACACTGTAGGCTGGTTTTTCTCTTTCCTCATAACTGTAATTCTGAAATCCCACTATAAGTTTTGTCGCTATCAGCTTTTCTTTATATCCTTTCCAGCATGTTCATATCCCCTCTGCGATAAGGACTCCACACCTGTACACAGTACTCCAATCTAGGTCTAACTAATGCTTTATACAGTTTGACAATCACTTTCTTGCGCCTATGTTTAATATTTCTTTTTATCATACCTAACATTCTGTTTGCCTTTTTCACCGCCACCTGGACTTGTTTCAATAAGTTTGAACATATTTTCAAAGGTGAATCTCTCTGTCTTTGTATTTATATATGTGATATGCAAGCTTGCTTGCTCTAATGCTTCTGGTTTCCTTTGGAACATAGGGTAGCAACAGATGCTTTCCACCACTAAAAAATATTGTTTTTGTTAAAGACTATGTACAAATAAATAAAGCGAAATTACCAACTTAAACCGTATTGTATCACTGTCTTGCATTATGGCTTGATTTTTGTTGTGATCTGTTAATTGTTTTTGTTTATTCTTTTCCTCTGATGAAGGTCTTGTGGATTTTGTTTTGGTTTTGTCTTGGTGTGGTCACTGAGCTATTTTTTATATGTTTTTATCACTTATTTTAACAGATTTGATGTCTGTCCTTTAGGCTTTAAAAGATGCTAGACATTGTAGACCTGATCTTATCCATACAGCTCTGTTTATAGATACCCTGTTCGTGGTTACAGCACTAAAAAGCCAGAAAAATACAGAACTTAATGACTTAAGAGCAGTACTCTGTCAACTATGCCAGCAATCCACACCCAAAATAGTAGTGGTACAGTGGGTTCCATCCCACTGTAACATCCAAGGCAATGACTGGCAAAAGAAGGTGGAATGTTACCACAACCAGATTCTAGTGTGACCTATGAAGAGTCCAAAAGGTTTATTAGGGCCAGATACATGGCCAAATTTGAAACAGAGCATACTGGCTACACAAAAAATGATTTTTATTACCAGTTGAATAGAAGAGAGCAGGTGGTGGTCTTCAGACTCCGCACAGGCCACAGCAGACTGAGGTACCATTCATTCAATAAACTGAAGATAGGTGCTACTGATGAATGCACCTGTGGTACAGGGAAAATGACCGCTGAAAATCTGCTGCAAAATCGCTCAACATACGAGGACCAGAGAAAGCACATGTGGCCATCACCAGTGCCAACACTAGACAAGCTCTATGGCAGTATCGACAGCCTTAGGATGATCGCTGCTTTCTTCAAACAAATTCAAGTTGACGTCTGATAGCGTACGAAGAAGAAGAAGATCCAAACAGCTCTAGATCCTGGCCACATTATCACCACCGATGCAGTCAGAATAGTTATGCAGTAGATTCTAGACACTCAAATACACCTGGCAGTGACGAGGCACACAGACAAGCAAAGAAGCAAGGAAGATAAGAACAGAACACACAGGAGCCGCTCAACAAACAGCCAAACATAAGAACTGCAAACAAGAAAATTTAGCTGAATAGGTGCGCTATAGGAAACACAGGAAGGAAGGTCTTCAGATATTAGGAAATATTATTTTTGGTTAGAGAGTGGTGAATGCTTGGAATGCATTGCCACAGGAAATAGTGGAGCCAAGGACAATTAATGCATTTAAGAATAGATCGGTTGCCCATAGCTTTTAGAGCAAGGAAATATAAATGAATCTGGTTGTATACAGACTCTGTAGAGTCTTCAAAGTCTTCAAAATAGTATAAAGACGTTAAGTTAAGTTTATTTATACATGACATACTAATAGAAATGACCGTAAAAATCAACTGACAAGGAGGGATCAGAGCACTATTTTCCGGCTAAGAACCCAACACATTCCATGTAACAAGCACCTGAACAGAGTCCAACCACAACACATTACATAGTGCCAGCGGAGTAGACATCCATACAAAATTGTCATAATCTATTTGAGTGCTCAGTTCTCAATGACACGAGGAAAATGCTTTTTCCTTCACGGCCAGAAAATTGAACAATTTGTATGGAACGAAGCAGCAAATAGGCTAAAGGCAAAGGACGCCGTCCATTGTAGACGATAATGCATAATTTATTTTTAGTAAGGATTAACTGCGCTACTTTTTATCCTCACTTTCGACTCGAGCCACCCGACCCCAGTGGCAAGTCAAGAACAAGATGACTAGGGGCGACTACGAGATGCAGGGAACTCTGCATCAAGCACCCATGAAAAAGACTGCGGAGTCCACTTCGCCACAGAATCCCAACAAGCAGCAACTAACAAACAAATATATGTAGATGGCATTACATGGCATTGGGCTGAAGGGTGAGGGACAGCGTCCAGTTTTTGGGATGTCTTGAGCTCCAGCAATGAGACTCCAGTTATCCTAAATGCTTATCACTGTTCTTCATTAGGAGTTCTTTGATCCACCAATTTTTCTTTTTACCCTGTGGGTTCCAACTCAGCACATGTAATGTGCAGTGAGAGAAAATTGTTGACCTCTGCTGTGATTTATTATTGATAATTGTCTGCTTTTATTTCATTGTAAATGTCTTGTATTGATGACATTTCTATTAGAGCATACGTCTCTCATAGCAAAATGATCAGTGTGACCTAGTTGTGACATGCTCTCATTTACCCAGCTGTAAAAATGAGTATCTTCTTCTTTAGCAGTTGGTCCCAAAAAGAACGCTGTGACAAAGTTTACAGCGAGGCTGTGATATCTGCGCCTTTTGACCCAACACACCTGGTTTTAGTCATCTTTTATATTAACAAATTTTACTTTTGATAAACAACTATTTGACAAACTAAGTTGCCGTCTTGTCTTGATTGTAAGATACAAGCCTAATAAATTAGACCTGACTACAAAGGGATCAGTGACCATAAAACATGATGGTTTCTTTAAGGGCGGCAACAAATTCCCTCTACCTGGTTTGATGGCATTCTTTGTGCAGTGCTCCAGCACAGGTGCACGATTTCCATTTCGTCTAAGATTCTTCATAAAGATGTCTTAGGTTGGCCTCTCTGTTGACTTACCTACTGGCTTCACAGGACCTGATTAATTTGCTGAAAGATTACGTATCTGTCCTTACAGAAAACACAGTGTCACTGCAGAAGTGCATCCTGTCTGGATTCTTTGCCAATGCAGCAAGACTCCACTACACTGGAGAATACCGAACCATCAGAGATGACCATAGTTTGTACATTCACCCGACGTCTATATTGGCATGTGAAGAACCGCCTCAGTGGTATGGTCTTTGTGCAATACTGCATTTCTGAGTTCACTGTGTGTTTCTATGTTTAGTGGATTTCCATTTCCTGTATTTGTTTTGGTTGACAGTTTGTTTCTGTTTTTAATAGGTTCATATTTTCTGTGTTTATTTGGTTCACAGTTTGGGTTCACAGTTTGTTTCTGTGTTTGATAGGTTCACATTTTCTGTGTTTATTTGGTTCACAGTTTGGGTTCACAGTTTGTTTCTGTGTTTGATAGGTTCACATTTTCTGTGTTTATTTGGTTCACAGTTTGGGTTCACAGTTTGTTTCTGTGTTTAATAGGTTCACATTTTCTGTGTTTATTTGGTTCACAGTTTGTTTCTGTGCTTAGTAGGTTCATATTTTCTGTGTTTATTTGGTTCACAGTTTGGGTTCACAGTTTGTTTCTGTGTTTGATAGGTTCACATTTTCTGTGTTTATTTGGTTCACAGTTTGTTTCTGTGTTTGATAGGTTCACATTTTCTGTGTTTATTTGGTTCACAGTTTGTTTCTGTGTTTGATAGGTTCACATTTTCTGTGTTTATTTGGTTCAGAGTTTGTTTCTGTGTTTGATAGGTTACATTTTCTGTGTTTATTTGGTTCACAGTTTGTTTCTGTTTTTGATAGGTTCACATTTTCTGTGTTTATTTGGTTCACAGTTTGTTTTTGTATTTGGTAGGTTCAAATTTTCTGTGTTTATTTGGTTCACAGTTTGTTTCTGTGTTTGATAGATTCACATTTTCTGTGTTTATTTGGTTCACATTTTGGGTTCACAGTTTGTTTCTGTGTTTGATAGGTTCACATTTTCTGTGTTTATTTGGTTCACAGTTTGTTTCTGTGTTTATTTGGTTCACAGTTTGTTTCTGGGTTTGATAGGTTCACATTTTCTGTGTTTATTTGGTTCACAGTTTGGGTTCACAGTTTGTTTCTGTGTTTAATAGGTTCACATTTTCTGTGTTTATTTGGTTCACAGTTTGTTTCTGTGCTTAGTAGGTTCATATTTTCTGTGTTTATTTGGTTCACAGTTTGGGTTCACAGTTTGTTTCTGTGTTTGATAGGTTCACATTTTCTGTGTTTATTTGGTTCACAGTTTGTTTCTGTGTTTGATAGGTTCACATTTTCTGTGTTTATTTGGTTCACAGTTTGTTTCTGTGTTTGATAGGTTCACATTTTCTGTGTTTATTTGGTTCAGAGTTTGTTTCTGTGTTTGATAGGTTCACATTTTCTGTGTTTATTTGGTTCACAGTTTGTTTCTGTTTTTGATAGGTTCACATTTTCTGTGTTTATTTGGTTCACAGTTTGTTTTTGTGTTTGGTAGGTTCAAATTTTCTGTGTTTATTTGGTTCACAGTTTGTTTCTGTGTTTGATAGATTCACATTTTCTGTGTTTATTTGGTTCACATTTTGGGTTCACAGTTTGTTTCTGTGTTTGATAGGTTCACATTTTATGTGTTTATTTGGTTCACAGTTTGTTTCTGTGTTTATTTGGTTCACAGTTTGTTTCTGTGTTTGATAGGTTCACATTTTCTGTGTTTATTTGGTTCACAGTTTGTTTCTGTGTTTGATAGATTCACATTTTCTGTGTTTATTTGGTTCACATTTTGGGTTCACAGTTTGTTTCTGTGTTTGGTAGGTTCACATGTTCTGTGTTTATTTGGTTCACAGTTTGTTTCTGTGTTTGATAGGTTCACATTGTCTGTGTTTATTTGGTTCACATTTTGGGTTCACAGTTTGTTTCTGTGTTTGGTAGGTTTACATTTTCTGCTTTTGATAGGTTCACATTTTCTGTGTTTATTTGGTTCACAGTTTGTTTCTGTGTTTGATAGGTTCACATTGTCTGTGTTTATTTGGTTCACAGTTTGGGTTCACAGTTTGTTTCTGTGTTTGGTAGGTTTACATTTTCTGCTTTTGATAGGTTCACATTTTCTGTGTTTATTTGGTTCACAGTTTGTTTCTATGTTTGGTAGGTTTACATTTTCTGCTTTTGATAGGTTCACATTTTCAGTGTTCATTTGGTTGAAAATGTGTTTTTATGTTCAATGCTTCTTGTACACTGTTTCTATGTTCAATGCTTCTTGTACACTGTTTCTATGTGCAATGCTTCCATGTACACTGTCTGTTTCTCCAGCCATAGTGTAGGGCAAGTCTGAAGACACAGTGAATAAGCAGACAGCAGCCAACTGGTTGTACCCATGCATTCTGGCTAAGAGATTGAAGAGGAAAGACAAACTCAGCCCCAAAAATGCGCCATGTTGAAATTGGACGTGTCAAACCAAAAAACGCAAGTATTGAAGCCTCACTATAAACAAAAAAAAAACAACGCAACAAAGCTTCAGGATGAATGAAGACAAGGAAGAAGCAGAAGAAGATAAAGGAAGAAGAAGAAGAGCCTGAAGAGGAGGAAGAAAGGGTATCAAGCTGCCACACCAATTTGCCTCTTTTTAGAAAGCCTGCACCAAAAATATTATGTGTGCTTTTGCAGTGATTGTTGTTATTTCGAATGCCCACAATGAGTAGATTTACTCTTTTGTGTGCCCTGAAAAGGACATTAAGTGGTGGGTTGCAGTAGCTTTCCTCTAGGTGGTTGTGCAGTGCTTGGCTTCATCTGCATGTCACTCACTACTATGGAAATCACGTTGATCCCTCACCCCATTAGTCAGGCTGCCATTAAAACATTCTGATTCCAGGTAGGGCTGCGAGGAAGCCAAGGTGAGGGTGTTGGTCAGTGTATTTTGCCTGACCAGACTTTAGTCTTCCTCCCCTTTTGCAGTAGTAGTTTCAGTAACAATTTGATTTACACAATGTGGTTGCTAACCCCATGCACATTGCACATCTCTCTTTGGTCACATTATATGACATGCACGAAGGTGCATTGGTCCTATTAATTTCTCCCCAGTATGCGGTCCTGGGATCTCCCTCTCCCCCCCCCCCCCCCCCCCCCGGGATCTTTCCTTCTAGTATCTCTTACATTGGTCTGGTGAACTGGTATTCATCTGGTACAACTTCACAAAAAGGAGAGCAAAGAATAGCAACACTGTAACTTGGCAGGTATGTTGTAAGAGATGGCTAAGGAAGATTGGGCATGGGGCTGGCTACAAAGTTCTGTACAAAAGTCATAAGAAAAAAGGAAAGAAGACTCATCACTCCATGGTAGAAGGGGAGGGACTAAGAAGTCAGACAGAAGGGTTGGGTCCATCCTCAGGAAACTATAAGTAAAAAGTGACCCCCTCACTGTATGGTAGAAGACTCTACACCATAGTAGAAAAGACTAAGAAGTCAAACAAAGGAGTGTTGAGTCCATCCTGAGGAAACTATAAATCACAAACGGTCCCCTCACCATATGGTAGAAGTCTCTACACTCTATGGTAGGAAAGAATAAGAAAAATAAAGGAGTGTTGAGTCTATCCTGAGGAAACTATCAGTTATAAGTGACCTCCTCACTGTATTATAGAAGACTCTACACCCCATGGTAGAAGACTCTACACCCCATAGTAGAAAAGACTAAGAAGTAAAACAAAGGAGGGTTAAGCCCATCCTGAACAAACTATAAACCACAAATGACCCCCTCACTATATGGTAAAGTGTAATAAACCATTTATAGGTTGGTCAGATAGTGCGTTAAGATGAAAACAGAAAAGAAACCTACGTTACAACCTCAGAGGTCTTCATCAGGGACAGCAAAAAGATATGAGCTAACAAATCAAAGAAGAAGGATGAATACATAAAACAGAGAAATTGAACAGAGAAATGAGTAAGAATAAGGACTTCGCTGGAAAGCACTTAAGAACTTGTCACTGGTCTCCTTGCGAGTGAACATGTCGGAGGTAAGATAACATATGGGTGATCAAGATAAATGTAAAGGTCAGTCACATGGCAACCATTGCCATCAGGGATGAAGATAACTCTTCACGTACTAAGCCACAGCCTATGTGAAGTGAGGAGGCCAGTTCCCTTCCTTGCTGTTTATACCTTCCCCAACTCATATGTCAGGTACCCATTTACAGCTGGGTTGACTGGAGAAGTGGTCGTACCAGGTATGAACCACGGCCTAGTTTTTTTTTTCTGTCCGTCCGTGAACTCGAACCTCTGGCACGCTGTAATCCCAGTCAAGTAAGCTAGCTCACTGTCGACTAGGCTACACGCTTCACTCCAAATGTGGGTGTTACAAACAAGCAGAAATCCTGCCGAAAGGTGCAAATATTGCAGTCAAGCTGTACACAATGCATTCCTGCTACTTGCAAAGCCCTGTTCAGGGCTTGGTAGCGGGAGATTGAGAACGAACGCAGAAGAAGAACAAAATAACCATAAGAAGTGGGAGCAGTACCACCGTTTTATTTCACCGTATGTTAGAAGACGCTATACTTCATGAGTGAAGAGGGGTGACTAAGACATCGAACTAAGAAAGGTTAGGCCAATCATGAAGAAACTGTTAGCCACAAGCGACTCCCCGCTGTATGGTAGAAGACTCTACACTTCATGGAAGAAGAGGCAGGTCTAAGTCAAGTCTCAAGTTACCATGTCTGTTATGTTCACAGCTTTTTGTGTCTATGTTGAGTGGGTTCACATGTTCTATGTTCAGAGCTTCTTGTGTCAATGTTAAGTGGGTTCACACGTTCTATGTTCACAGGGTAGTCTTCAATGAAGTGGTCCAGACAAACAAGGATTACATGCGTGATATCACAGTGATTCAACCAGAGTGGTTATGTGAACTGGCTCCACATTTCTACCAGTTTGGAACAGTAAGTCTTCTTCGATGCTTGCTCTCAAATAACCACATCTATTTCACACAAAAACGTGATGATCTGTCTCAGACCTTTTCCATAACCGTACAGTGTATCCCTCAGATAACCACTCCTAGTTCCTTCATTAAAAAACTTCATAATCTGTCTAAGACTTCTCTCATAACCGTACAGTTTATCCCTCAAATAACCACATCTATTTCCTTATGAATGAGGCACTTGGAGGTCATGTTGGTTCTGTCAAGATAGGGGGGAGTCGAACGATTACCAACCTTCGTTTTGCAGATGACATCGACGGGTTGGCGAGGTCAGAAGCAGAACTCCAGGAATGGGTCAGAAGACTCGATGAAACAGCTCTTGACTATGGTATGGAGATAAGCGATGGAAAGACAAAATTAATGACCAACAGCGCCGAGGACTTCAACAGTAGGATAAAAGCTAATGGCCAGGAACTTGAAGTGGTTGACTATTTTAAATATATGGATCCGATTGTCAGTGATGATGGATCAATAGTGAGGTGTTGGCCAGAATAGTACAGACAATAGCGGCGCTTGCACGGCTTAACAAAATCTGGCAAGATAAACGGTTAGCACTGTGCAAGAAAATCAGATTAATGCGTACATTGGTCCTGTCAATATTCCTCTATGCTTGTGAGACATGGACAGTTACAGCTGACCTTCAGCAAAGGATACATGCCTTAGAGATGAGATGTTTCCTAAGACTTTTAAATATCATGTACAAAGATCAAGTTACAAATGAGGAAATATGAGATAGAATTATGACAGTAATAGGGCCTTTTGAAGACCTCTTGGCAACTGTTAAAAGAAGGAAACTCACTCGGTACGGTCATATATCGAGATAAAATGGTCTTGTAAATACGACCCTGCACGGAAAGGTGCAAGGTAGACGACGAAGAGGCCGTCCCAAAAAGACATGGGAGGACAACATAAAAGAATGGACCAATCTCCGACCAGAAGAGGCACAGGCAACGGCAGCTAACAGAGAAGGGTGGCATGGGTTGTGAAGATGTCTTCATGTGTGCCCCAATGACTTCACTGGTTACGGGATAATCTGACCTGACCTGATTTCCTTCATAAACTTCATAATCTGTCTCAGATATCTCTCATAACCGTACAGTTTATTTTGTATCTGAGCTTGAGAATGTCATGCTGTCACTCTGTTCCTCTTGTGACATCAACACACTATTTGTTTTTTCTCCATACCAGAGCACATCTGTGTTGTCTTATTTTTTAAACAGTCTGCATTGGCTAGTTCACAGTAGGAACACAATTACCTCAACAATTTTTGTTAAGCACTAGTATAAATCTGTTGTATCCAAATTTGGATGTTCTCTGTGCTATTTGCATCAGTGTTCAGACGCCATCTCCATAATGAATGTCGGCTACAATGGATTTCTAGCATACTCTGTCTCTTGTTCTGATAGTGCAATCTGACGTACTCTTTCCAGCCTATCTCTTGATGTGGGAAATGAGGACTAATATCATGGAAACTGGCTGTTTTCACGGCAGCCTGGCTAACAAGGTGAGGGATCGAGGTAATCCCCGTAGTAGTGAATGACACACAGATGAGCCAAGCATATCACCTGGTCCACCTTCATCAGCACGCTTGGGAAGTGATGAAAGCTACTGCAACCCGTCACTTAACGTCCTTTTCAGGGCGCACAAAAGAGTAGACCTACTTTTTTGTGGGCATTCAAAACAACTATCTCTTGAGGTTATCTGACTGCTTATAACGTAATCTGCCTCTAAGGTGACCGTTTGTCACCTTACTTTCTAGTATGGTCTTCACCAACATGGTATGTCTTGTTATGTGGCCAACATATCTCAACTATCTAACTCTGATTTCTTCTTCTTCAGCGCTGTCCTGAACAGGATGTTCTGTATTGTTGCATCGTAGGCGATGGCGAAGCTGTGAAACCTGCACTATTTTGCCCAACACATCCGATTTCAGCACTGCATTTTTTAACTGGGTTTACCTTCCCTCTTTGATCCCCATTCTCTTAGCAAGAATGCATAGGGCCAGCCTGTTTTCAGGGCTGCCAGTTGGAGGTGAAATAGAGCCTTGGTCACTTTGATTCACTGACTGACACAAACAACCAGCTATGAGTCACTGACTGCTCTCAGCTCATTCACTGCTACATCTTCAACCTCCTAACTCTTTAGGATTCAGTGGATCAGGGAACCTGAGAGGATGAAACAGGAGGGTGTACAACTAACAGGCTACAGGCACCATCAGCATCCACATTTTGCGCCATCTGCTGAGAGAGACTGAGCACCTATGGGTATGCCCGGAGTGCAGTGAAGTTGACTTCTAGAACAGAACAGAACTCTGATTTTTTTACAACAGTTCCATCCCTAACCCCAATGTTTTCATTACTTCCACATTTGTTTTTGTTTCTTTCCACCAGACATGGCCCAATCTTCTACAAACCCACATCTCTGTTCTCTTTTACAGCTGTTTATCCTTCTTTCTTCTTACGCTGTCAAACATCAACCTGTATTTTTTCGAAAAAAGCAGCGGTCATCCTGAGGCTGTCAACACTGCCATAGAGCTTGTCTAGTGTTGCCACTGGTGATGGCCACAATGTGCTTTCTCTGGTCCTCGTATGTCGGGCAGTTTTGCAGCAGATGTTCAGCGGTCATTTTCCCGGTACCACAAGTGCATTCGTCAGTGCCACCTATATTCAGTTTATTGAATAGGTGGTACCTCAGTCTGTTGTGGCCTGTGCAGAGTCTGAAGACCATGACCTGCTCTCTTCTGTTCAACTGGTAATAGGCATCATTTTTTGTGTAGCCAGTATGTTCTGTTTCCAATTTGGCCATGTATCTGGCCCTAATAAGCCTTTTGGACTCTTTGTAGGTCACACTAGGGTCTGGTTGTGGTAGTCTTGCACCTTCTTTTGTCAGTCTGTCTGTCTCCTCGTTGCCTTGAATGTTACAGTGGGATGGAACCCACTGTACCACTACTCTTTTTGGTGTGGACTGCTGGCATAGTTGACAGAGTACTGCTCTTAAATCATTAAGTTCAGTATTTTTCTGGCTTTTTAGTGCTAGCTATTTATCCAATGTCAATATCTCTGCACCATAGAGTAGCGACGAGTATACATACCACTCGACCATTCTCATTTTCAAATCCAATTAATCTGTCTGGATGTCAGTATGTGTCACATGATGTTGAACACTGGATGTCAGTATGTGTCACATGATGTTGAACACTGGATGTCAGTATGTGTCACATGATGTTGAACACTGGATGTCAGTTTGTGTCACATGATGTTGAACACTGGATGTCAGTATGTGTCACATGATGTTGAACACTGGATGTCAGTTTGTGTCACATGATGTTGAACACTGGATGTCAGTATGTGTCACATGATGTTGAACACTGGATGTCAGTATGTGTCACATGATGTTGAACACTGGATGTCAGTATGTGTCACATGATGTTGAACACTGGATGTCAGTATGTGTCACATGATGTTGAACACTGGATGTCAGTATGTGTCACATGATGTTGAACACTGGATGTCAGTATGTGTCACATGATGTTGAACACTGGATGTCAGTATGTGTCACATGATGTTGAACACTGGATGTCAGTATGTGTCACATGATGTTGAACACTGGATGTCAGTATGTGTCACATGATGTTAAATATCTATCCTCTTTCTGTTTTCTTTTTTGCAGTTGCCCTCTTCAATTGTTATATGTCCCAGATACGACCTGGTCCAGTATGAAATCAGATATTCTTATTTGCCTCTGTGGCATCTTTCTACCTCTGTCTTCACTTCTTCAAATGGCTTGGCTTTGTTCGTTTTTAATCTCCCACTACCAAGCCCTGAAAGGGCTTCAGAAGAAGGATGCAGGGAACAGAAATGCGTTGTGTCGTAGTTTACAGCTTGACTGCGATATTTGCATCTTTCAGTCCGACACATCCGACTTCAGCAGGCATTTTTTTAGTACCAGGTTAGCCTTCCCTCTTAGATCTCTTCTCCCTAGCCAGTCTGCCCTGTTGCAGCCTGTTATCCAGGATCACCGCGTGGAGGCGTCGAAGGGTCTTGGCAGCTCTAGTTTGCTGGCATTGATGCTAGCAATCAGCTATGGGTTGCTGACTGACGCAGCTCATTCGCTGCTCAGTATCTTGATCCCACTTCTTCATATGTTGGCTTTCGCTCAATTTGAACTTCAAATCCAATTGACCTGTCTATCTGCCTCTCATTATCCATGCAGCCACAACCGGCATAAATCTATTGTACTCTGTTGAATTCACATGTTCAGTGAATATAAAACAGTGTGGCCCACCACACTGGCGGACCACGAGAAGGCAGTGGGTATAGTTGAGTCAATCAAGGATTTAGAGACATTTTCAAATAAGTTACCTGTGATAAATGAATTTGAAGGCTATTATCTTATTGATTATCTTAAAATGATTCACTCCAAGTGAAGCATAGGACCACCGCTACAGTTTGTAGCCAAGCATTTACATTGGCAGTTTCAATAGCCGTGGTTTTGCATGATGAGGTTGCTTGCCCCGTGCACAATTCTTTAGTTATCTTTTATAAAATGCTTGGAAGGTTACATTGGCCCTATTCTTTTTCACCATCAAGGAAAGGCAACTGAAACATGGAATGAAGGACTACATCTCACATCCTCGCCATGCTTTTGGAAACTGTTACAGCAGCCTGGTTAATGTGGTAGTGGTTCACACTGTGATCCTTGTAGTGTTGAGCCTGCTGAGAAGGCTAGCTAGCGTTGCACTATACCAGGAGAATCCAAGTCTACCTTCTTCATGACACCACAGGATGTAAGAAGAACAACTGTAACCTGCCACCAGAGAAAATATATCTTCTTCTTCTTCGTTCATCCTCAAATCAAGGTCCTAGTTTCTCTTACAAAAGCCACCGTTTTTGTAAGGCTGTTTTATCTCCATACAGTTTTTGTCTCATATCTGTGTCGCGAGGCCAGTATTGTTATCTCTCTTCCTGTGTGAGCGTGCAGCTTTGTAAATGTGTTCTACATGGGCACCTATTATCTGTCCTAATCATCATTTTGCTCTAAAGATGACCCTTGAGTCTGTTGTGAAAAGAGGACATGGAGGTTCATGATCACCAACTCCAACCGGCAGGGCACTTGATAATGATGTCTTCTCTAAGTGTAAGTTAAATAGCCATATACAACTGGGTATACTGGAGCAGGAATTAGATTCTTTGCTGTGAGAGAAGAATGCTCTACTAGTTTATATGTCATTTTCATTCTGAAATATTCACACTTGTTATGACAGAAGATTGTATTCAGAAACATCCAACAATGTTCACTTTATCTGTCACTTTATTTTCAGGAACGAGAACTCGCTGCAAAGAGAGCCAGACTAGAATAGTTGATTTTTAAGTTTTCGATGTATTTTTGTCCTGTAATTCTTGAAAATGCATTTATAAATGTGAAATCTTTTAAAAGTATATCCTGTTTTGTTTTATTATGTTAGCTCCGTTTAATAAACAAAATATAGTAATTATTTTACACAGCGAAACCAATTTACTAATATAACTCTCTAGGCACTGACATTGTACCCATTAAGTAGGAGGAAGAAATATATAATTGAAGATACAGTGGAAGACACCTATAATGGAAAGACATTAACACAAATATAGAATTGATTATACAGCTGAAGGAAAGACATTAACACCAATATAAAATTGATGGTACAGCGGAAGACACCTATAATGGAAAGACATTAACAGAAATATAGAATTGATGTTACAGCTGAAGGAAAGACATTAACACCAATATAAAATTGATGGTACAGCGGAAGACACCTATAATGGAAAGACATTAACAGAAATATAGAATTGATTATACAGCTGAAGGAAAGACATTAACACCAAAATAAAATTGATGGTATAGCGGAAGACACCTATAATGGAAAGACATTAACAGAAATATAGAATTGATGATACAGCTGAAGGAAAGACATTAACAGAAATTTATAATTCTTCTTCGCCATTTGTCCTGGAAAGGACATTATGTCATAGATTACAGCAAGGCTGCGAAATCTACGCCCTTCGGCCAGACACATCCGATTTCAGCTGACTTTTTTAAGGCACAGGGTTTGCCTTTCCACTGCAGATCTCTATCCCTTAGCCAGACTGCACTAGTGAGTTGTTCAGCCTGTTTTCAGGGTGACCACGAGGAGACAGAATGGAGTCTTGGCCAGCTATGGTTCGCTGACCCTGATGCAAGCAGTCAGCTATGAGTCGCTGCTGTCAGCTCATTCACTTCTGCTTCTTTGACCTCACAGTATAGAATTGAGGATACAGCTGAAGTAAAGCCATTACCACAGAAATATATAATTGATGCTACAGTTAAAGGGACCATGAAGGAAAGACACTAACTGAAATATGGAATGAAGAACACCCCACCTCACATCGCTTTGCACTTGGAAACTTAACTTAACATCTTTATACTGGTTTAGAAGACTCTGCAGAGTCTGTATACAACCATTTTCATTTACATTTCCTTGCTCTAACCGCAATGCACATCCAGTCTATTCTTAAATGTATTAATTGTCCCTGCCTCCACTACTTCCTTTGGCAATGTATTCCAAGCATTCACCACTCTCTGACTAACAAAATATTTTCTAATATCTAATCTGTATTACAACAGCCTGACCAATGTGGTGGGGATCGACACTGTGATTCTCGTAGTGGTGAACCTGCTGGGAAGGCTTACTTTGCGCTACACTAGGAGGACCCATGCTCACTTTTTTCAGGGTGCCACTGGTTGTAAGAAGAACCACAGAGTAACCTGCCTGCCACCAGAGATAATTCATAAAGAGGGAATAACTCAGTGTGAGTAGCTTCAAAAAAGAACCAAAAACACAATGACTTTTATATGGAGGGAAGCCTACAGGCATATGGCAAGCACTAACACAAATGACAGCAGAAATCAACTCACAAGGAAGAAATAGAGCACCATTTTTAGGCTTAGAAAACATGTCTTGCAGAATTATAGTTATGAGGAAATAATTTTAAAAACTGGTCTTCTGTGTCTGTGTCTAGAACAAAAAAGAATTTGACGTGACTTAATACAAGTGTATAAAATAATAAATGGAAAGGATAAATTAGAATATACCAAGTTTTTCAAAGTACAGCCAGCTACAAGAACAAGAGCACACAGCTACAAATTGTTTAAAGACAGGTCTAGATTAGATATTAGGAAATATTTATTTAGTCCAAGAGTGGTGAATGCTTGGAATTCATTGCAGCAGGATGTAGTGGAAGAAGAGTCAGTTAATGCATTCAAAAATAGATTGGAAGCTCACAGTATTTTGGGTATTTGTGGAGTGAAATCTTCTTCTTCTTCGTACGCAGTCAGACATCAACCTTAATTTTTTCGAAAAAAGCAGCGGTCATCCTGAGGCTGTCAACACTGCCATAGAGCTTGTCTAGTGTTGTCACTGGTGATGGCCACATCTGCTCTCTCTGGTCCTCGTATGTCGGGCAGTTTTGCAGCAGATGCTCAGCGGTCATTTTATCCGTACCACACGGGCATTCGTCAGTGGCACCTATTTTCAATTTGTTGAATAGGTGGTACCTTAGTCTATTGTGGCCAGTGCGAAGTCTGAAGACCACGACCTGCTCTCTTCTGTTCAACTGGTAATATGCATCGTTTTTGGTGTAGCCAGTATGTTCGGTTTCCCATTTGGTCATGTATCTAGCTCTAATTAGCCGTTTTGACTCTTCATATGTCATACTAGTATCTGGTTGTGGTAGTCTTGCACCTTCTTTTGCCAGTCTGTCTGCCTGTGGTGTGAAATAAACTGGTTGTATACAGACTATGTAGGGCCTTCTAAACCAGTATAATGAAGTTAAGTTAACAAGCACCTGAATAGAATCCAACCCCAACACACTCCAGAGTGCCAGTCCATTAAAAACCATTTAGTGTCCTGCTCTCAAAAATGTTAGGAAAATCTTTCTTTAGAGACTGGATAAACGGAACGTGATGTATGACACTGAACAATAATTATGGGAGATAACGTCTGGTCAGGCAAAACACACTAGTCGGGGTCAGGTGAACGTACTGATCAAGACCCCAAAGTCACGTTCATGCAGTTTTGTCTGGAAACGGGCTGTTTCGTGGCAGCCCGCCTAACAAGGTGGGATCGACGTGAACCCCATAGTAGTGAGCATCAGCAGATGAAGTCAACCATAACACAGCCTGGAGAATCTTGACCCACCTTCATCAGCACGCTTGGGATGTGAGGAAAGTTACTGCAACCTGCCACCTAATAAGCTTTCATGGCGCACAAAAGAGTAAACATACTCATCGTGAGCATCCAACAACAGCAAGAAACAATAACAAGCAAACACTAAATGCATGCAGATACCATTACATGGTACGGAGTTCAGTGAAGGCCAGCATGAATGCTGCTAGATTCATAACAACAGATGTGTCCAACATACATAAACAACAATCATATAAGATAAGGCTGGGGTCAGCGACTAATTGCTGACTGCTAGTGTCAGGACCAGCAAACCAGACCTGCTGTGGTCCTGGATAACATGCTGCAACAAAACAGACTGGATAAGGAGAAGGGATCTAAGAGGGAAGGCTATCCAGGTACCCAAAAATGCCATGCTGAAGTCGGATGTGTCAGAGTGAAAAGGTACAAATATCGCAGTTGAGCTGTAAACTACAACACAATGCATTCCATTCTCTAGACAACATCCAGCTACTTGTAAAGACCTTTCCAGGGATTGGTAATGGGACTTTGACTTGGCTTGGCTTCGTTCGTTCTCAATCTCCCGCTACCAAACCCTGAAGGGGCTTAAGTAGCAGAATGTAGTCCAGAGAACGGAATGCGTTGTGTTGTAGTTTACAGCTTGACTGCGATATTTGCACCTTTCGGTCAAACACATCTGACTTCAGCAAGCATTTTTTGAGTATTGGGTTAGCATTCTCTCTTCGATCCCTACTCCTTAACCAGTCTGCCCTGCTGCAGCCTGTTATCCAGGATCACCACGTGGAGGTGTAGAAGGGTCTTGGCAGCTCTGGTTCGCTGGCCCTGACGCTAGCAGTCAGCTATGGGTCGTTGACCACTGCAGTTCATGCGCTGCCATAATGGGAGTTTCAGAACTAACGATAAAAAAGAAGATGATAATAGTCATCATCATTATTTTTTTACTTCAAATATTAGCATGGGGGGTCACACTACATTTAGCCTCCTGGCATGAAGCCTGTGACAAAATGATGCTCACTGTTGTAGATTATCTATCACATTTATTTGAACCGATGAGGTTGCCAGCCTCATTCACAACCCTCCTTTATCACCTTTACACTTTGCATATCAGGGTGTTGTGGGCTTGTTCTTTCATTCACAGGAAGGTGATCTGTCATGTGAAAAGAACTATTATTACAATGTTGTCCCCTTACTGGGGTTGTCAAAGGGAACTTATAGTTACGATCATATACCTATACTATGAACTTAGTTTAGTTCTATATAATGCATCGTTTGTAAACAGATAACTCAATTTAATTACATGAAAAAACAGTTACAAAAATTTGTGTTACACTAATGACACTGGGTTGATAACGTAGAATGAGTCAGACTTACAAGAAATGTTAGTTATTTGAAAATAAAATAACGGCCTCAGCTTAAATCAAAATAATTCAGAAGTATTGTTAGTAACTAAGAAAGAAAATCTCCAAAATGATGTATAAAGATGAATGAGAGGGAACTAAGACAAGTATACACATTTCAATACTTGGACGCCCACATAAGATCTGATAGGAAGATGTAGCTTTGAAATAAAAACAGAATCATTATCATCATGTCGCATAACCTTTGCAGAACATCGCTGTTGTGACAGCCTGTCTGTAGGAAATTCTGTCTTACGCCAGTCTTCCGGCCTGCTCCAACGTCAAATCCAGCAACTCCTTGATGTCCTGATTTCATCGTCATCACGGTCATCCTCTGCCTCATTTTCCAGTGACCATGCCCTTCATAACCGTTGTACCGTTTGACGTGTCCAAAAAACTTACGTTTTTGGATCATTACATCATTTTATAAGCCAATTCTCCTCTACATTCAGGTCTTGCCGGATGGATTTGTTTGTTTCTTTCTTTGTCCGCAGGATTTTTAGGCCTCTTCTGTAACATTATATCTCAAAAGTACCGATATTCGCTCTTATTGCTTTTGTAATCTTTCATGTTTCACATCCATAGGTTGCCACAGGAAAAATGCATGTTCATAGAATCTTTAGTTTTAGTTCCTTGTTTGTATTATGCCATAGGTTCTGCATACTCCTTAGAGCTACTGCCTTGCCATAGTCTTCCTCTCCTTCTTCCTTTTTTGCATTTGTCCTGAGAAAGTCTACAAGACCACTCTTTATGTGTCTCACTTACGCCTTAGTTTGCTGTCATTTCAGTGGATCATCAAGAACTGATGTTTGTGAAATCCACAACCAACAAGTCTTACAAGGATAGCATACACAACCATTCATTCCATTTGGCAAGAGTGCAATTACCGAAGGAACTCAATGGAATAATCTTCCAGACATCTATCGAAAATGAATTGTGCATCTGCCTTCATTGGCCCCAACTCCTCTCTATCCAACATGGCCAATGGTCACGAGGTACTTCTGTCCTCACCGTGTTGCCCAGCGAGCCGCTCGAACTACTGTTCAGCCTACACCGCTTGTCAATCTGTCAAGTTCCTCCTTTCTTGAGCCACCATTAACTTCTCTTGTCTATCTTATCACGCTGTCAATCTCAATGTGACAGCCTGCCATTAAATCATATGTCCCTCAAATCCACTACCCACTTGTGTGTCTCTAGTTTCTACAGCAAAGGGCGTTTCTAACACCCCTACCAAATTCTGGTGACAACTAGCTACTATAATATTGGCGATACACTAGCTCTACCCATATTCCTCTAAATACCTAGCCCCTACCATCTTGAACAACCGTCTTACTCGTTATAAATCTCAAAGACTATCGCACAAACCCGTGGATGATAACTAAAAGTTAAACTGACCATCTTCTTCTTCTTCGTTTGTTCTCAATCTCCCACTACCAAACCCTGAAAAGGTAAGTAGTCCAGAGAACGGAATGCGTTGTGTTGTAGTTTACAGCTTGACTGTGATATTTGCACCTTTCGGTCCAACACTCCAACTTCAGCAAGCATTTTGTTAGTACCGGGCTAGCATTCCCTCTTCGATCCCTTCTCCTTAGCCAGTCTGCCCTGCTGCAGCCTGTTATCCAGGATCACTGCGTGGAGTTGTAGAAGGGTCTTGGCAGCTATGGTTCGCTGGCCCTGACGCTAGCAGTCAGCTATGGGTCGCTGACCACTGCAGCTCATGCACTGCTCAGCATCTTGATCCCAAACTGACCATCTAACTTTCCTCGTTCCTGGACAGGCCCCAAAACAGAAGGTCTTTGGCGAAGAATGCCCACCATGGCTGGCCTTAATTGACCTCTTTCACTTGTGCTAAAATATTATATTATTATCTCAGCTAACTTTAGCTCTCGGTATCTCAGTTGTAAGTTATAATTCCTATGTTTTATACATGTCATTTCACATAATGGTACACACATGACTCTGTCTTCCTCACATCTGACATTCATGACAATGTCACTGACACTGTTACAATACTGTATTGCTTATTAAAAAAATAATTAATTGCTTTGTTGCATTATAAGAAAATTGTTTGTATCGAATTTTAAACCTGAGTCGGAGTTTCTCGAAGAGAAGAATTAAATTAGTGGTAACTGAATCTAATGGAGATAACTTGTCACACTCTGTCTTAATTCTCATAGTGGAGGTTGTTGTCATGTAATCCATGCTCCATGGAACAACGACCCTGCCACTTATATTAGCAAAGAAGCCGCAGCTGACTTTTCCACCAACAGTATATTTGACAACATCAATATCTCAGGTATCGTCACTTATTAGTTGTTTAATCTCGAGATATGCTTTCCCGTTTCACCAGTCTCTGCAGCATCTCCCCAGGGTTGAAATGATTAGGTGATAGTCTACCTATTGTTTATGGTCTCTAACCAATCGTCCAATCAAAGAGACAGTTGTGGTGGTAGAATTCAAAAAGTGTAAACAGTTATACATAGGTATGGTCAGATCAGGCGATAAGATGAAAACACAAATGAAAGCTACGTTACGACCCAAAGGTTTTCATTAGGGACATCAAACAACAACAATAATGAATAAGCGAAGAAGATAAGAATAAATAAATTGAGGATGTGAACACATATAAGAGTTTTTTTAAAAAGGCACAGCTGGACAACAAGAAATCGTCACATGGCACCTCGCGTATCGGAGACCGACAGACAAATGCGAAAAGAAGTGATATTGTCAGGAGGGCACAAAATGTGGGAATAGACCTTCTACATCTTCTTCCTCGTTCGTCTTCAGATCTCAATTACAAATATTCTAACGCAGGCTCCGTGCACTTCTGTACAACTTCTCGTGGAAGGTCACTAGCTGTTGCCAAATGCTACTTCTTTTGTCGGCATGCAGTGGGCAAGACTGCAGCATGTGTTCTGTCATCATGTGGGCTGTGTTGCAGACACAAAGGTCCGTAGTGCCAATCTTGAACTTATTGTACAGATGACATACCAGTCTAATGTGTCCTGTTCGTAGCCGGAGAATGATCACCTGGTCTCACCTGGAGAGTTGGGAATAGACTAATGGCTGGAAGGAAACTCTCCTTGACGGCGAACTCTGCTTTGGGGGAGTTAACCGAGCGAGTTAGAATTACAAGTGGACAGGTAACACAGATACATGCGATCGTGCACAGCCTGCTGCTTAGATGACTAGTGTGCATGCAGCAACCTTATCTTCATTATACTGGTTTAGGGATCAAGCCGCTGAGCAGTGCATGAGCTGCAGTGGTCAGCGACCCATAGCTGACTGCTAGCGTCAGGGCCAGCAAACCAGAGCTGCCAAGACCCTTCTACACCTCCACGTGGTAGTCCTGGATAACAGGCTGCAGCAGGGCAGACTGGCTAAGGAGAAGGGATCGAAGAGGGAATGCTAACCCGGTACTCAAAAAATGCTTGCTGAAGTCGGATGTGTTGGACCGAAAGGTGCAAATATCACAGTCAAGCTGTAAACTACAATACAACGCATTCCGTTCTCTGGACTACATTCTGCTTCTTAAGCTCTTTCAGTGTTTGGTAGTGGGAAATTGAGAATGAACGAAGCCAAGCCATACTGGTTTAAGGCAGCGCATGAGCTGCAGTGGTCAGTAACCCATAGCTGATTGCTAGCATCAGGGCCAGCAAACCAGAGCTGCCAAGACCCTTCTACACCTCCACGTGGTAGTCCTGGATAACAGGCTGCAGCAGGGCAGACTGGCTAAGGAGAAGGGATCGAAGAGGGAATGCTAACCCGGTACTCAAAAAATGCTTGCTGAAGTCGGATGTGTTGGACCGAAAGGTGCAAATATCACAGTCAAGCTGTAAACTACAACACAACGCATTCCGTTCTCTGGACTACATTCTGCTTCTTAAGCTCTTTCAGTGTTTGGTAGTGGGAAATTGAGAATGAACGAAGCCAAGCCATACTGGTTTAAGGCAGCGCATGAGCTGCAGTGGTCAGTAACCCATAGCTGATTGCTAGCATCAGGGCCAGCAAACCAGAGCTGCCAAGACCCTTCTACACCTCCACGTGGTGATCCTGGATAACAGGCTGCAGCAGGGCAGACTGGCTAAGGAGAAGGAATCAAAGAGGGAATGCTAACCAAAAAATGCTTGCTGAAGTCAGATGTGTTGGACCGAAAGGTGCAAATATCACAGTCAAGCTGTAAACTACAACACAACGCATTCCGTTCTCTGAACTACATTCTGCTACTTAAGCCCTTTCAGGATTTGGTAGAGGAAGATTGGGAACGAACGACGCCAAGGCAAGCTATACTGGTTTAAAAGGCTCTACAGAGTATGTTCCTCTATGGACAGCTAGCCATTGGAGTTAGAAGAATCGGCCGTCCCACACTGCGATTCAAGGACGTATGTAAGAAGGACATGAAGTCATGTGACATCCTATCCGAGGGCTGGGAATAAATTGCTCAGGATCGAGCTGTTTGGAGACAATCAGTTGGAGGGGGCATAGTGGCTGCTGACGATACTACTAGAAGTCATTTGGCTGCAGAGAAAGACCGAAGAGATCAAGGAACAGCCAGCCTCCCCGGTATGGTTGTACGATCTGTGGCAGAGACTGTCAATCGATCGGCCTTTACAGCCATAGCAGACAGTGTCGAAATACAGGAGACAGAGCTGGACAAAACTTACAGGTTACCACGCGCATGATCTATAGAGACTGAGACGCCTATGACGACAGAGTCTGTATACAGCCAGTTTATTCCACTCCATCGATCTTTACAATAACTGATCATCCAATATTTTTTTTGACTTCATTAACTGACCAGCTAATCACTCAGGTTTCTATCCCGTTTTTGGCGACAATTGGGAGGATCGGAAAATACGAAGAGAGTGGCAAGATCAAAACGAAGGATAAGGAGATGACGGAATGAAATATTCCAGACAGAGACGTGATGGGGGCGATACGAAATAACAAGTTTTATGAGATCATGGGGAGGACGGTGAGTAGGAGTGATGGAGTTATTAAGGGAGAACCTGCTGCAAGGCAGTGGGAGCGAGCGGTCTCAACATAGTACTGCACTTGGACAAGTTTAATTTAATCAAAAATAGTCAGCATGGGTTCACTAAAGGAAGATCATGTTTAACCAATCTATTAGAACTCATGGAAGAGGTTACCAAAATGTTGAATGTTGGAGAGCCAGTATATGTTATTTATGTGGATTTTACAAAGGCATTTGATAGAGTACCTTATCAAAGATTGTTTCGGAAATTGAAATCACGTGGTATATGTGGATTTTGCCAATTGAATAGAAAATTGGTTAACAGGCAGAAGGCAGAGAGTAAGCATAAATAAGGAGTACACTGCCTAGTGTGATGTTATAAGTGTAGTGCCTCAGGGATCGGTATTGGGACCAATTAATTTTGTTCTTGATATATATATATATACATGATTTGAATAATAATATCGCATCCATGATTGCAAAATTTGCGGATGACACAAAATTATGCAGCAGGGTCTCTTCTCCGTCAGAGGTGGGTTTATTGAGATCAGATTGAGCTAATATTCATAAATGGCATGTGAGCTGGCAGATGGACTTTAATGTAGACAAATATACAAACGTCCACATGGGAAAATCAAATATGAAACATAGTTACGTGATGTGAGTGAACAATATTAGAAAGCTGATAAAGGAAAGGGACATAGGTGTTATAATAGCTGTACATCGCAAGCGATGATGACAACAGCAGTCAGCCATGTTGTGCTGCACATCACCAGGCAGTTCGGAGGTGGATGGATAGTTCAATTATGGCACGGAAATCCTTCCACATACGTGGCATTTAATGTCATAATTGGTCATGTGAATGGCAGTTGTTTTGTCTTTACGCAAAATGCATTTTTTCTGTGCTTCGGAGGTCCGGCGCTCCTCAGTAATTGAGGTGCATCTTATGGTGGTTCTACGCCTTGCCTCGCGGCCCTGTGCGAGACATTTCTATGCGTTTTCATGGATGCTGAAGCGTGTCAGAGATACTTTGAGGGAGTTTTGAAACGCTTTTTTTTGCCACCGGCTTGATGTAGGCCATCTTTCAGCTCACCATACATTAGTTGTTTTGGGATGCAGTTGTCTTGCATGCGCACTACGTGGCCAGTCCACCTGATCTGGGTCTTCTGCAACAGTGTGTAGATGCTCGGCATTTTTGCCTTCATCAGGATCTCGGTGTCTGGTACCCTATCCTGCCACTTTATTTTTAACAATCTACCGAGGCACCTTTTATAGAAGTGGTATATTTTCCTAGCATGCCTGCTGTACACAGTCCACGTCTCACTGGTATACAGAAGGACGGGGAGCACTAAAGCTCGGTAGACTTTGTTTCTTATCAAGCCTAAGACCCCTCCGATTCAAGACACTGTTGCGCAGCCTCCAAAAGGCAGCACTGGCCTTGGAGATTCTGTTACTGACCTCGCAGTTAATAGTAGTTTCCCTGGAAAGAGTGTTACCAAGGTTCGTTAAGCTGTCTACTGATTCGAAGTGCTCGTTCTTGACTCTGATATGAGTCGCGATATGCGTCACTCGGGGCAGGCTGAAACATTACTTTGGTTTTTTTTGGTATTAATTGTACAACCGAACATGTCGCAGGCTGCTGAGAACTTGTCCACATATGTCTGCATGTCTCTTTCGGTGCTGGCAGCGAGGGCACAGTCATCAGCAAAAAGCAAGTTCGAGATGGTTGTGTCCTTTACCTCGCTGTGTGCTTGGAGTCGCCTGAGATTGAAGAGTTTTCCGGCAGTCCTGTATTTAGTTTCTACTCCGTTTTGGTTACAATACAGGTGTTATAATAGATCATACGTGTAAGGTGCGAGAGCAAGTCCTGGTGGCTGTGAAAAAGGCTAATATACTGCTGCATATGATTTAAAGAAACATTACACATCGAAGCAAGAAAGTGATAGTCAAACTATAGAAATCATTGATGAGATCTCAATTGTAGCACTGTATTCAGGTGTGGAGTCCTTATCTTAGAGTGGATATAGACATGATAAAAGGGATACAAAGAAGAGCCACAAAAATGATCGTGGGATTCCAGAATTATAGTTATGAGAAGAGACTTAGAAAAACTGGGTGCAGTGTGTAGGAAAGAGAAGAATTCGAGGTGACTTAATACAGGTTTATAAATTAATCAATGGAAAGAATATAAATTAGACTATAACAAATTTTTCAACGTTCAAGCGACTACAAGAACTAGAGGGCATAGCTTCAAATTATTTAAAGACAGGTCTAGATTGGATATTTGGAAACATTTTTTCAGTCAGAGAGTGTTAAATGCTTGGAATGCATTGCTCCATGATGTGGTGGAGGCAGGGTCAGTTAATGCATTCAAGAATAGATGGGATGATCACAGTCATTTTAAAAGTGGAATAAACTGGTTGTATAAGACTCTGTAGAGTCTTCTAAGCCAATATAATGAAGTTAAGTTAAAGTTAATTGCCATTGTTAAAAAACATGGAACGTTTCCCGATCAAAGATCGTAGCCGAGTTCATGTTTTTAGAATACAAGATGTCGTCGTTCTCAGAAGCCAACTTGGTGAAAAAATTTTCAGAGCTCAACAATACACAACAAAGTATCCAGACGTTGTCTTTGTGGCTGATCCACCATAGGAAACATTCTAAAACGATTGTCCAAATATGGTATAGAGAATTAGAGAAAGGTAAGTTTTCTATCCTCATAAATCGTACCACGTTTGTCACTTGCAAAACACTGCACGCACACTCCGAAACTGGCAACTGCAACACACAACACTGACAGTGACACTACTGACAGTGACACTCAGTGACAGTGAAACAGTCGACACACACACATACGTCACTTACTCACTACCGACTAACTACAACATTTATTTATAATACACTACAAATAGTTGAGTAATGAATTACAGTGCAGTGCTGCACTGAGTGCAACTCCCACTACACAGTTATCGTCGATAGCGTCGTATTGACAATTTACCACTTGATTTGCTTTTCCTGAACAGTAGTTTTACTGAAAAGGCTGCCATACTCACTGATGCTCAATATGTATCATGGCATCATACTCCAGATTGATATTAGTTGCCATTTTCATCTGTCGGCGATGAAGTGTTAGAGACTGTAAATACTTTAATTATACTAATTTAACAATAAATAAATAATTACTTAATTAACTAACTAGCCCTAGGTCTCAGTTTTGCAGAGGTGTGGTGACCTATTTTTTTACAATTATAGCTGGGAAGACTGAGACTGGAGTATGTTGAGATATTGAATCAAGCCTTTGATTTGACAAAGTTGACAGGACATACTCTAATTGCTCTGCAATTCACATGCTTGAGATTATGTGAAGAAAATTTAAAATAAAGAAAGGGGATACAAAATAATTGACCGTATCACATATTTATAAATTGATCTTGTACACATAGACACATCTCAAATTATCTGATTTAGTTAGTTACCCACTTTTCTGGATGGAGTATAGAGCTATCTTATTTATCCTCTTGTTTATAGTTTCTACAGGATGGGGTAACTAACCCCATTCCCAACCCTTCTTAGTTGCCTCTTACAATATGTCTAGCAGATTACAGTTTAACCATTATCTGCTTCCTTTTGGGCTTTGATAGCACACAAATATAAAACACATTTAAATGGAGACATATTTTCATTGTCCTCTGCTTAAATAACAATAAGTAGGAATGTAGAAGTTTATAAACAGTGAACTGAAGCTTAGAATTTACATAATCGGTGTCGTCCCCATCCTCCTGTAAAGTTCTGAAACCTGGATTATTCTGCTTTGAAGCCTTCCACATGCGCAGCCAGAGGTGATTTTTATGATCCACTAGTATAACCAGATCGCAAATGACAAAGTCACCCGACAGACATGATTTGAGACTCACCATATTAAACTGTTGCTGCTTGACCATACTTGGACAGAGGATGTTACCAGCTCTTAGAACAGGCCATGGCCATCAAGGATGGGAAACAGCCCTCTCCGTCATAGTCCTGCTGCCACAGCCATCCATGCACCACCTGGTTAGGGCAAATCTCAAAGATATTCTCATTGCATGCAGCTTGGGACTCAGCCACTCATTGTTCTCATGGACAGTTGACGTGACAGGCCCTTGTTGCCTAAATGGACTGCTTACCTACCTATTTCTGCAACGGTAAAGGGTATCCTTCAGCAAACTTAACCGCTGGTCAAAAAATTAAGCGTTAAAGACTTAAGTATACTAAGCCACAGCTTGTGGGGATTGATGGCCAGTTACCTTCCTCGCTGCCTTTTCCTTCCCTAACCTAAAGTCAGATACTCATACACCTGGGTTGACTGGAGCAAGACGGTTGCAGGAGTTGAACCCTGTACCTTTAACATGAAAAGCTAATGCTCTGCCATTACACTAATCGAAAACTCAATAGTGAACTAGATCAATCTATTTCGTTAATCAAGTCAAATCATCTCGTAACCAGTAAGGTCATTGGGGCACACATGAAGACACCCCCACAACCACAATGGCCACTGCCTGTGCCGCCTCTGGTCAGAGATTGGTCCATCCTTTTATTTTGTCCTGCCATCTCTTTTTGGGATGACCTCTTCCGTGCAGGATGAGATTTGAAAAACCGTTTTATCTTGATATGTGACCGTAGCAAGCGAGTTTTTGTCTTTTGACCGTTGCCAATAGGTTTTCAAAAGGCCCTATTGCTTTTTAAATTCTTTCTTGTATTTCCTCATTTTGAACTTGGTTTTTGTATGTGACATTTAGAAGTCTTCGGAAACATCTTATCTCCAAAGCCTCCACTGCAGGTCAGCTATAATTGTCCATGTCTCATAAGCATAGAGGAATATTGACAGGACCAATGTATGCATTAATCTGATCTTTGTGCATATAGCTAACTGTTTGTCTTGCCAGATTTTGTTAAGCTGTACAAGCGAGGCTATTATGTATGCTATTCTGGCCAACACCTGACATTTTGATCCTAAGTATCTATAAGTTTTCCAATGCAATGAAAGCTCTTTTTACCATTTAAATTTGTATATCTTTATCAGTATGTCATACTTTATCTATAATAATACTTCTTCGACGTTTATCCTAAAAAAAATGTTTGTGGCATTGAGTTGTAGTTTACAACAAGGTTGCGATATCTCCTTTCAACCCAACAAATTCGATTCAGCGTGGTATCTTTGGGATGGTGTATGTCTTCATTCTTTGGTCCCTAATCTCCTAATCGGGCTACATGGTTTGCAGTCTGTTTCCAGGGCCGCCCTTGGAGGCGGAATACGGTCTTGGTCAGTTATGGGGCACTGACTGATGCAAGAAGCCAGCTATGAGTTGCACATTTGGGTCCAGCATTTCCTTTTGGCAACATTTCCTCTTTTTACTGAGGTTAATTTTCCCTAGCCTTTTAAATATGGCCAGACTACATACAGGGTAGCATTTTTTTTCTCCAGAATTTTACTTCTGCTAGATGAATAGCAACCTCTGACTTACATGCTTCTAAAATAAACTGTCACAACGATGTTTATTCCAGTTGCTGAGGTCCCGCTGAAAGGATTTTTAGGGCTGGAGAATAAAGACTGCTTGTCCCTGAAGCAACAGTGCACCATACAGCCTAGGTCTTTATTTTACCTCTGGTAGAAAAAAAACCTGTGCCACACCGAGGATTTAACTCACATCCCCTTTGTTCAAGACTGACATTAAACAGCTAGGCCATCTGCTCCTCCTTGCATGCTCAGAAACTTAATTCAATTTAAGAATAAAAAATATTTAACTTGTTTATTTTCTTTACTTAAATAACCTTTGATTAGTTAACATTATTTGGATTGAATTTGTGGTTTATTTTGAATTTTTGTCAACAGCCAAGCCAAACAAACGCCTGACGTTTGTTTACCTTGCCAACGATGTCATTCAGAACAGTAAGAAAAAGGGTCCAGAGTTTAGCAGAGACTTTTCACACATCCTAGCGGATGCATTTACTCAGGCTTCAAAGTAGGTACTTTCATATCATTAACTACACCAAATGTATGCAGCCCAACAAATATGTATGTGGTCAGCCCTCATCATCATCCGGTGCCCTGCCGGTTGGCGTTCATAGATCTCCACCCATTTCTCTCCACACGTGTCGTTTACCAACTCTGTTGTTGATTATTGCCCATATCATTCTCTCAGGGTGTCCAGCGTATCTCTTGGTCTTCCTCTGTCTCTCTTCCCCATTGTCATGATGTGCTCCAAGCAGCCTCTTCTCATAACATGCCCCAAAAATGATGACTGTATTGTTCTGATCCTTTGCAATAAGTTGTTTTTATGTTTGTGCCTCCTCAAGTACTGCATCATTAGTCTTCTTTGCAGTCTATGGGATCCACAGCATTCTTCTGCAAAACCACATTTCCGTTGCTTGCAAAGATCTAAGTGCTTATTTGTTATTTGCCCATGATTCACTGCCAAATGTCAGTACTGATTCCACCTATTATCCAAGGCCTCGCTTTCCCATACAAATAATATTTCTTAAATTATATGTATAGTCAATTTTGCTTCTATTATGTTTTTCTTGTTTCGTAAATGTGGATTGCTTTGTAATGTCTATTGAGCCTTATGGCTCAGAGGATTCGACTACAGCTCGTAGTAAAAACAATGGGTTTACTTCACACTACCAGGGGCACTACTTTGTCGAATCTGAACTTCACTAAGCAGCTCTCCTTAGGCTTTGACCTAAAACGTCTTGTGAAAAATAATGTTCTACACCATGTAGACATCATCTAAAACTGTTGAGTAAGATATGGTTCTTAGTTTCAACAAATCAATGAAGTCTCATGAGATATAATTTGTGTTTAGCTTTCAGAATGAAGGTCAGGTCATCCCATTACTAGTGAGGTCGTTGGGGCACACATGAAGACATCCTCATAACTCCACGCCACCCCTCTCTGTTAGATGCCGCTGCCTGTGACTCTTCAGGTCGGAGACTGGTCCATTCTGTTATGTTGTCCTCCCATCTCTTTTTGGGCCGACCTCTTCGTCGTCTGCCATGTACCTTTCCATGGAGGATTGTGTTTGCAATACCATTTTTTTTTTTTTTGCATTCGCCTTATTTCTCTAATCCCCAAGGCGGTCTGCGTTGCACTGCGTTTTTATTTTGCGCCTGTCGGTCCAGTGCATCCGACTTCAGCATGCATTTTTTTTATGTAAGGGTCTGCTTCCTCCTGCATTTTCTAAGGGTTTGCTTCCCCGGGGTAACGGCCGGTGTTGTGATGGGGATCGAACCCAGCACCTTCTGGTTGTGAGCCGTGTCACTTAACCACTAGGCCACGCCGTCCCCTGCAAGACCATTTGATCTCGCATTAATCTGATTTTCGTGCATAGTGCTAACCGTTTATCTTGCCAGATTTTTGTTAAGCCGTGCAAGTGCCGTTATTCTAGCCAACACCACCCATTTTGATCCTTCAGCACTGACAATCGACCCAAGATATTGAATGAAGAGCTTTTATATAAATATTTATTTATCATGAATAGCTCACAGACTTTACATCAATGGTTCATTTACATTCACATTAGGGGGTCTCTGTGGTGAAAGGGTCAAGCCGTTTGTCTCATGTTCAGACGGTTGGGTTCGAATTCGAGCTGCGATGGTCAGTTCATGATGTAAATTTTTCTGGAGATCCCTGGGTTCATCGCTGGAGCTACGAAGTTCGTGCTTTGTGTGATGTTCTCTGCATGCGGGATACCTTTCTGCTGAGAGAGACTATGCCATATGTGGAAACCCGTGGTGATGAAGTTGAGCCCTCACCTTTAACCTTTTAACATTCATGTTCAGTTGTACCTATAGCATTAACCCAGATGTTTATACACAATAATACTGGTGGTCACAGGTGTTTGGCTTCCTACGATATCTTCTGTAGGGAAACGTATCTTTTTATCAGGCACGTAAAGAGGTTTTTTTTTTTTGCGGTCGCCTTTTATCTCTAATCCCCAAGGCGGTGTGCGTTGCACTGTGGTTTTTATATTGCGCCTGTTGGCCCAGTGCATCCGACTTCAGCATGTATTTTATGTAAAGGTCTGCTTCCTCCTACATTTTCTAAGGGTTTGCTTCCCCGGGGTAGCGGCCAGTGCTGTGATGGGGATCGAACCCAGCACCTCCTTATTGGGAACCATGTCACTTAACCACTAGCCCACGCTAAGTTATATTGGTAAATGTAAAATAAATTTCTGTTAGAATATATATTTTAATAATTACAGTATTTTATCATTAATTTTTATTTACATGTTGGACTAGGGGAAGGTTTTGGAATACAGGGTGGATTAAAAAATTGCATCATCATGTAGCATGTCCTTTGGCAGAACGTTTCTTTCATCACAGCCGCCCTGTAAGTATCCAATTTTTGGCCAGTTCTTCTCCCACCATCTCCCCCCCCCCCCCCCCCCCCCCCCCCCCCGCCCCCCTCCCGTTCTGGACATCTTTGATGTTTTGTGTCCGTCCATCTTGTCTTTGATCTGCCTCTGTCTTGTTTTGCAGGTACCATACCCTACAGCATCATTTTTGCTAAACTGTTGTGGAGTTTGGTGTAGCCAACGTATTTTAGTTTCCTGTCTGTAATTCAATTTCAATATATATCTAGCTCCCTTAGAATGTCTGTGTTTTTATTTTTCACTATCCCTGGTACTCTGAAAACTTTCCAGTAGCATTTAGCTTGAAGGATTCAATTAGACTTAATTAACAATTTGTTAGTGTTTGAATCCATGTTTCACATTTGAATGTTGCCACTGGGTTTAAACATTTTTTTTCTATGGTGTTCTCGTTTGATTTGACCTCAGAATTGCTAAGGCCATTCTTTTTCTGATTTCTTGTTAGTAGTCTCTATTGTTGCTTATAATTGGGCCAAGATATTTGTGACATTTTCAGTATCTTCCTTTCCTAGTGTAACTATAGGTCAGTTTTGCTTTTCTTTTGTCAGTGGACATTTTCTTTGTTTTACTGATGTTCAAGTAAAGATTGTGTTCTTCTCTGTGTCATTTAACAGACTGCATCATTTTTTTCCATCCTACCTTTGAGACAACATAGGGAAGATTTCATTTCTTGCTTCTATCCCACTGATTTTTGAGACCTTGTTTTGATTTCTCTGTCTATTTCCCTCTATCTATTCTGCCATTGTCTGCGAACATCATTCCCAAATACAGACAATGAGGAGGCAGACAGACTGATGAAAGAAGGTGCAAGGTTACCACAGCCAGATTCAAGTGTGATCTACAAAGAGTCCAAAAGGTTTATTAGGGCCAGATACATGGACTAATGGAAAAGAGTATGCAGGCCACACACAAAAATGATGCGTGTTACCAGTTGAACAGAAGAGAGCAGGTGGTGGTCTTCAGACTCTGCACAGTTCACAACAGACAATAAACTGAAGATAGGTGCTACTGATGAATGCGCCTGAGGTACTGGGAAAATGACCCTTAAACATCTGCTGCAAAATTGCCTGACATACGAAGGCCATTACCAGTGCTTACACTAGACAAGCTCTATGCCAGCGTCAACAGCCTAAGAATGACCGCTGATTTAAAAAAAAAACAAATTCAAGCGTACAAAGAAGAAGAAGAATTCCCAGATACCTGAAGTCTCTAACTTGTGATATCACTTTTTAAAATTTCAGAGATGCAGACGACAAAATGAAAGCCTCTCTTGTCAGGGTTATAAATATCTGGAAAGAACGAGGCGTGTATGACAAAACACTTGTAAAGCACCTAAAGCTTTGCGTTAGTTCTAGTAAGTGTCCTTCATTGTTTATCATTCCTCTGTGATTTTCTTTCATTTAATCTTCTCTTTGTATGCAGCATGGGCTGTAATCATTTTGTGTTGTTAAACGATACGCTGAGTGGGTGAGCAGTAGAGGGCTTGCACCTCATGGCAAAAGTCTTAGTTTTAGTCAACCTGTACTTCTACATAGGCGGATGCCCCTGTGCAGGTCCCAGCTATGGCATGAGCTGGATGTAGACGGGAGGAGGATTTCGTGCTTTTCGGCTCGAGCAGCTTATTACTCAGACACATCAAAAACAAACACGAAACGCCTAAACAAAATTCAAAAACTTGGGCTTAACAGGAGGTGTAAAGACTACACCAATCCAGACAATGGAAACATACAAATATGACACCTAAATACTAGACGAGAGGAAAGAGTGCTGACACATAGTGAAAAGATGCTACGCATGCCTGATCATCCCATACATATCAAACTGAAACACAGGGGACAGCGTGGTTAAGTGGCACAGCTCACAACTCTAAGGTGCTGGGTTCAATCCCCATCACAGCACCGGCTGTTACCCCGGGGAAGCAAACCCTTAGAAAATGCAGGAGGAAGCAGACCCTTACATAAATGCATGCTGAAGTCGGATGCACTGGGCCGACATGCGCAAAGTAAAAATCACAGTGCAACGCATACCGCTTTGGGGAATAGATAAATAAGGCGAACAAAAAAAACCTGAAACACCCAGTTAAAAATAGGCTAAAGAGAATCAGCTTCATCCATATATCAAACCACCTACACCAAAAATATGGAGAACTAATACCCAACCAACCTGCAGAAATAGAAATGCTTATCAACTATGAAGAGCCAAGCTGCAACATAAACAACATCGCAATAAGTACAGAGATCCCAGGAATCAGAAGAAAAGACCAATACAGTGTCGGCGAGCTGAAAACTTTTGCACAAGCAATGATTGAGGAGAAATACAATACCAAGGAATGGACACAGGTGGTTCAGCAGAGGGGGCAGGTCGAAACGGGGTGTGTGTATCAGATAATGACCAAACTAGATCTTTTCCTTGTCCCTCGAGGGATCAACCTGTGGTCTGGGCTCATATCCCACTTAGGATATCCAAGTAAATTTGATACAGAATAGTCTTCCACAATTGAATTCCACAAGCTACTGACTGGCATAATAAGCAGGAACATTGGAGATGATCAGGTCAGTCAATTTGAGATCGAATAATTAAAATAGAGCACTTAGTTTTGTCAGAGACTTGCTTCGCTTACATGTGTCTGTTTTGTGTGTATTTTGCTCAGGAGCACAGGGGAATGAGAGTTTACATAACTCATTGGGCAGAATTCAAGGGATTAAGTATCCTTAGAGGAACTGAAGATGCTGCAGTGAATGATCTGACATCAACCAACAGCTGGCTGCTTGCATCAGGGTCAAGGACTCATAACCAACTAAGATCCTATTCTGTCCCCTAGTGGTGGCCCTGAAAACAGATTGCAACCTTGCAGTCTGTCTATGAGATTAGGGATTGAATCAGGGAAACTTAGTCCCAAAAATGTCGTGCTGAAAGTGGATGTGTTGGGCTGGATGGCGCAGCCTCGTTCTAAATTACGACGCAACAAGTCATTTTTAGGATGAATGCTGAAGAAGAAAAGTATCATTAGCTATTGGTTCGTTCTCTTTCTTCTTATTTGTCAATATGTTTATTGAGCCTTATTTTTGTGATACATATGACTTGTGTGTCTTGACATGATACATGGTTACCTTGACATGATACATGGTTACCTTTTTCCACACAAATAGAAATAGCACCGCCAGCACCTCAACCACCACCAAAAGCACCAGCCAAAGTTGCAAAGCAGGAAGCTGCTCCAAAAGCTGGTGAGGTGTTTTTTTAATTCATGCAATAACCTTTATTATGACTTCTCTTTACAGACCATAGTTTAAAAAAAAAAGTTTTTTAACAAACACGTCTCGCTGCCTTCACAAAAGTAAATATAAGGAGTTACATCCCTTACCATATATCTGATGTTTGTCCATCAGATGTGATGCAGAGCACTTTCTTTGTTTAGCCGTGTGGACATTCTTTTCTCTTACTGTGTTCGCTGAAATTGGTGACTTGCGCCGTGGATTAGATTAAAATGAAGAAGAAACTGCACCTTATGTCAACTTCACTCTCTGGTTCTGAGCTACCTTTGGCCAGTGGCAAGATTTTATTGAGATAGCACAGGATGCAGATTTTTCCTCGGGGTTTACTCCCGAAGCCTTTCCTGTAAACAGGTATCTCGCAAGGCAGCGGAGGGGAAGGACATCTATCGTTGTGTGTCTTGCTTTTCCCATAACTGCAAGAGATCGTAGTTACATCACTCAGCGTGTGAGTGATGTGTTGGGCATCTCTCTTGGGCCATTTTCTAGTCCATTATAATCATGTCTAAATTTTGCACACCAAAACCGACACTGTTTGCAGCTAGGGCGAAAGGCGTCAATTTCGTGAAGTTCAGCCATGTGCACTAGACCGAGAAAGATGACACAGGTTTAAGCGTAGTGCTATTCATATAGCCGATATCCATTTCAGGATAATTGAACGGAAGAAATCACAAAAAAACAAACGATTTGACCAGTCCAAATGGAAAACAACAACACATTTCCGTGAACACAAGTGTAAGACGTCAACTAGTGTGAATTCAAGCCAAATCCTTAGTCTGGCGGCATCCATATCGAACTAAAGCAGCAGAGCAATTTAGACCCACAGCCGGTAATGGCACCATCTTTGCTGCATTTTATTTCCTTACCATACCATATAACTACCTTTAATTAACACTATGCATGAAAAATGGTTGCAATTTCAACTGCAGCTACAATATTTGTTATAAGTGCATTTTTCTAAGGCTATTGACTTTGAGAGCCTGTAACCTTTTTATTTAAGGGTCTATAGATATTAATTTTTGTATGTTATTTGTTATACAAGAAGGTGAAGTTGAAAAACAGCACAAACATTTAGACTCACTTATTTTGGTTGTGTCCAGTCAATTTTTGAAAATGCCACAGAAGACGAATAGTGTTCTGTTACAAAAATCGGCACATCTGTTAGTTTCCACTACAAACGTATTTATTACATCTACATAAACAAACTAAACAGAACTACCTCAGAAAAGCCTGTTGCAACACCATTAGGCCCAATAACTTCATTATCCCCAAAAATGGGCGAATCTTTCAATTCCAATTAAAAAGAGAATATATGGTTTCAAAACCATAAAATAGGGAAGCGACAGATGCTGCGGTCACTAGACACGGAAGGCATGAAAGCAGGTCTAGCTATGAACCTAGGAAAAACCAGAGCTATGCGCAACCGTTTTGCAGAGCCCAACCCAATACTCTTT